>OX411307.1:80059742-80672150 GCA_948150685.1 Rhaphigaster nebulosa | reverse complement strand
TCACCAAATTTATGTAGATTATATCAAACAGAAAAGCTTACATTGCTTTGTTTTTGCACTGAAGTAGTAATGGAAGAAAGGAGAATTGTCTGTAGATAAATGGTACGATTTGAGGGGTCGGGGTTTTCCCAGTAATTCCGGTGAGTAATTGTTTTTTCTGTTATGAATGGGAATAAATTTAAGATTGGACTATTGGAAATATTTATTTGGACATTTAACCAAAAATCTGGATTGGATTTGAAGGATTTTATTATTTCAAATGCTTCATATATATTTAATTTGAGACTGTTTTCAACGTGATGTATTAATTTAACTCCTGAGTCTTTGATGAATTTATGTTGTTTTTTTTCATTTAAATGAATTGCAAAGTTGGAATTCTCTGTCTTATTATTATATGCACGTATATGTTCTTTTGATCTCTGATTTAGTGATCTACCAGTTGGCTGCACAATCATTACAATTTAGTTCGTATACTCTGCTTTTTTGGAAAGGGTCTATTTTGTCATTAGGAAAAGGGAAATATGAGGATAGAGTTTTTTCTATTTTAAATGCAGGGTTTAATCCAAGTTTTTTTCAATTAATTTCCGACTTTGGTGGATATAGGGCCGTACTATGGAATCAAGACATATTGTTTCGGGAACGGCCTGTCTTCGGGGGTTATTGAGTAGATATCATTAATTTTCTTTTTTTGTAGTTGTTTTTTTTTAAATGTGATTAATAGTGGTTTTATTGTACCCGTTATTTTTTGCCATGGAATATATTTTTTCAATTTATTTATTATAATTCTTTTCATTTAATGGTACGTTCAAAAGACTGTTGGTTCCCTTTAGCATTTTTTTAACTCTTATTTAGATTTATAAATAACAAATATAAAATCCTCAGGCCCCCTTTTTACTTCAATTATAATTTGTTATTTCCTGTTAAATTATTAGGAAAGACTGGTAGGCTGGGGAAAGTTATAAGGGGAAATTTTCACAATATTTTAGTATTATATATTTAATATTATTTCAATTCTAGAAGGTTTAGGCTGTTTATTCTATGATCTCTGGGATTTTTAAATATGATTTTCTTTACTTCTTTTTATAGTATTTTTTTTTTTCTGTGGCAGATTAAAAAAAAATTATCCTCAAAACATTCACTTACCATCCAAATGTTTCCTTGCAAACATTTGGTTTCCATTAAATCATATAAATTATAAACAACAACCATATAAATTTATGCGGTTTGCGTCACTCTTCATTAACTATTATTGCGACTTTATATGTTAAATACTAATTTTTCTTAAATAATTAGCTTTCCAATGGTATATTATACATCTATAATACTTACTCTTATTTCGGGAATTTTGTTTTCAATCTGGAAAATATTTCTCCTTTTTTAATTATGAAATTCTTCCATAGTTTATATTTAACTATTTTTATTAATAATTACAATGAGAGACGATTAATTATTTCAAAAAACAAAATTAAAGTTCCTTTATAGAAAGCCATTTTGAAAATTCGGCATTTAAGCCTTGTCAGACTATTTGAATGAGGATAGGACCTAACTGATATGAAAAACCATTTAATTGTACATTGATGTAAGTTTAATCTTTAGAGCCATTTTCTAGAATATTGTAAAGAAGTTTAAAATCCATAATATAAAATAGCACTTCAGAAAAGACGATTTTAGCGAGAAATTTGCTGTAACATTTCAGGCATAAACCTATCTTAAATATGTAATTTCAGTTTCTTACAACTATTTGATTTTGAACTAGGCTTCACACGCATGCCCAAATACCATTTAGCGAGACTATGTTATAAGGAATCACGGGATCTTAAAACGTGGTTTTCTCTCGGAGAAAACTCGGATTAGAAATTTTTAACGATCGCACTACTTTCCCTTACTATATATTTCATATATAGGTAGGTGGAAGTAATAATTACTAATTACTAAAAACATTTTTAAAATTATCACTGTTGTTTGATGACAAATTTAATTTAAAATTGCCGCATTTAAAAACATTTTTTCATAATTTAAAACAGCAGTTCATGTATTATGTAAGCTATTTTATTGAACTTACACATTGTTTACATATAAGCAAAATAGATACACATGAATCGCATTATTTATGATTAAAAATATAAACAAAAGAATAAATATTAAGCTTTAATGCCGAAAGAATTATTACATTAAAATTATTTAAATAAAAATGAAATTACAAAATAAAAAATAAAATAAAAAAACAAGACCGTCATGAGGTAAGAGGTATATATATTAAAGAAAAGAGAGCCAAGAAGCAGTGTTGAGAAGCCTTTTTGAATCCGAGAGCCTTTTCAAAAGGTAACAGGGTCAATTTTGCTTTCTCGTATAAGACTCAAAACAAAAGGTTCTTTTGTCTATCTTTTTTATCACCTTCTTTGAAATTGAAATAACCTATCTTCCTTGTAGAAATTTTAGTTAATTAATTTATATTCTTTATTTTCATACCAGATTGGTGAGCCTTACATGGGTATTTTAACAAATAACAATATTCTAAACAATTGACAAAGTAGGGTGCAATATCGTACAAAATACACCCCTAACGACTCATACTGTTTATAATTATTGAAGAATTGTAAATTTGTAATGCTATGGCAATCTGCTTTTCTAAGGCAGGTGGGGGTTCCAGAAACCGCATTTACTTAATTTACTTATTTAATATACTCTATATGGGCATCGGTTCCAGAAGGGAACTGATCAATCAACTTGATTATTTAGTTGCACTAACTTAAAAGGCTAGAGACCACAGAACCCCCTGCCATAGTCAATAGGTTGGGATATTATAAATACTATTGGAGATCCTATCCAAGGGTGTCACGTTTACCAATTGACTTAACTATACTATATGATGGCATGCAGGGTAAATATAATAATAGATTTTGGCATAAGATCTTATTTTATTTAAAATACGTTATTAATTAAACTGCTTGTTAATAATTCACAACCTGAATTAACTTCATTATAAAAAAAAACATTGACTATAATTTATGTATTTGTGAATACAGGGTCTAACATGCTTATTTAAAATCTTACTATGGTGCCACATAATATTATACAATAATGTACACATTGAATGAAGATACTATGACTTATCTTATTGTTACCTTCGCTTTGCCGCTTGATGGTCTGGTTGTCTCCGCACCTCAGTCTTCTGCTCTGCCTGCCAGACTCACTGACTGCGTTCGGATGGACTGCTCAGCTGGACCCTCTGCTTCTACACTTAGAACCTCAGTGTATCACCTTCCAGCTCTAACTAGCTCTACTTCCTTGCCTCCTGCCCGTTCTTCCTCTTTCCCCTTCTCCTTCTTGAAAAGTCTATTTTTCATACATCTCGTCCTTACTCTCCTTTTGGACTTTCATATTGGTTGATCTTATAAGAATTCTCGATGTAGGCGTACCCTTGGAGGTCGGCTTCGAAATATTTGAACTTTTTTCTCTATTGTTCCTATCCTTGGCGGCAAGTTTTATTATAACTTGTCGAGCAGGCCTATCTCTTAGTTTTATGTTGCTTTTACTCTGGCTTATCTTTAGGACTGCTTGAGCTGCCTGTTGGTAATCTCGACCTGGTCCCGGCCTTCTCAGGTATAGGCCTCAAAAATCCCGATCACGACGTTTCTTTGATCGAAAGGGAAACCTATCAATGCCAATATTGAATAAATTACGTGACAACTACTTAAATTATCCATTATTTAATTACTATTATTTAATAGGAAACATTTCTATCCATCCCTGTATTCTCAATACATAGCAGTAAAGTAAATAAATAATAATAGTAAGTTAAATAAATAAAATAATAGTGAAACATGATAAATAAAATAATAAGAAATCATAGAATAAAAATAAAAATAAAAGAATTAAAATTGGATAAAAAGAGAAATAATTTTTTTTTTTTAAAAATGAACAAAAATTGAAGCTAAAAAAATTATATAAATAGGTTAATAAAAAATATAATAAATAAATAATAATCATAATAATAATATTTAGTTAATTGCCTATATTCTAAAAAAAATGTGCCCTAGTAATTAACCCGTTTATTACAGATACTATTAAAAAAAAATTTTTTTTAAAGTTTGAACCGTAAAGGTTGATCTATATCAATAGATACATAAGGACATGTATATATTGATAGGATAATGGGTGTTAATTACCAGTTTCTTTTAAATGGAATATATATATATATATATATATATATATATATATATATATATATATATATATAAATTAATTTAAAATTTTGAGACTACTCTGGCCTTTTTATCTTGCTTATTATAAGCAATTTTATTTTCCAAAGAACTTGTTACCTAGGTTTATTTTTATTATTATTAAGGTTCAAAAAGAAAAGTTATGTGTAGATTTACGTTCATTTTACGTTTACATTAATGATCTTTATCATTTTTACTTTCCCTCACCTATTTATCAAATATATAATAAGGGGAACTATTGTGATCGTGAAAAATTTCGAATTCGAATTTTCAAGGGAAATACACATCTGAAGGTATCCTGAGGCCAAATAACCATGTCTGGTAAAATATCCTGTATGTATGTGAACGGCCTAGCTCAAAAACGAAAAGTTGTGCGTAACTGAAATTAAGTATTTAAGGCAGATATATGCCTAGGATGTTATAGCAACTTTTCCGTCAAAATCTACTAACTGGTAGTGACACTTTATATCTTCGATTAACACTTTTTTACAATTTTCTCGAAAACGGCTCTAACGATTTTGATGAAACTGGGCTAAATTATTCTCCTGAAAGCACTTCAACTTTTCATGTATGCGTGCATCATCGAGAAAATGCATGAAAAAGTTATAACGAAAAGAAGACTTTAATAACGCATGACTCAAAAAGTATGCAGTTTATGGTGAATTATGTATAATTTACTATGAAAGGAAGAATTCACTTTTCTTGAAAAAAAAATCATCGAATTGGACTAGTATTAGAAAAAGATAAAGCATATTGGATTTAACGGAAGTGCCAATTATATCACAGATTTTACATTTTTTTTACTATTTTCTCATAAACGGCTTTAACGACTTTGATTAAACTCGCCATATCAATGCAAAATTGAATGGTATTTAATATAAGCTAGGTCTTATCCTCATTGAAATAGCCTGACAGAGCTTAAATGCCGAATTTTCAAAATGGCTTTCTCTAAAGTACCTTTAATGTTGTTTATTTGAAATAATTAACCGTTTTCCATTGTTAGTAGTAATAAAAAATGGATACTTAAATTAAAAGTTGTTTCTGATTATCGAATTTCAATTTAATTTTTTTTTTGTTTTATTCTGTTGTAACACTTTTATCAATGACCACCACTATTTGAAACGATATAACGATGAGTTCACTAAAGACGTCACAGAAAACATACATCTATACCTGTTTTGTTTTGTACAAGAAGTTGAGGGTTAGGGAACGTATTTGACTAGATTATTTTCGGAAAATATAACCTATAGTATTTCAATTCCACACACACGAAAGTCATTAAATCAATCAGGATATAAATCGAGCGGGAATCAAGCATTTACCGATGCCTAACCTTTGCAACTCGATTTCAACTCCCTATTGATTCGTAAATGGTCCCATTAATCATCCGTAAAATAGTGAAACGATGGAGTATCCAGCCCAGTTTTGGATCGCAAATTCCATGCTGCACTACGGGGCCAGGCATGCCCGAAAATCGCAGGAAGGTAGTTGGCAATAGCTTTACGGACGAATTAACATTGGTACACCGAGCGTGTTCAAACGTTACAATCCATTAGACTCCAAACAGATAGCAGTTCCTCCCTCAACCGCATAATTCAACCTTACCCTTTTAGTTAATAAAGCAACTTTTAAGAGTTATCTAAACCCTTATCCATTCTCTTAGGGCAGTCGGCGGGAGCTATTCGGATAGGCTTGGCAGACCTATCGACAAGGAATCTATATGGAAATCGGGGGAGAGGGGGAGGGGGGGGAGGAGGATAGCCTGGAATAAATTTGAAATGTAGAACAAACTTGTTTTTATTCGGAACTGGAAATTGTTTGACATGGAATACATTCAAAAGGGAAAATTCACCCCCCCCCCCTATATCCTTTCCCGGGAGAAAGATGGTTTACTTAAACTTGATTGCAGTATCTTAAGACCAAACGGATGTATCATACATTTATTTTAGCAGGCGGTTTTAAAGAAATTTTAGCAGTATTGTAGAATCGAAATGATTAATAAGTATTTTTTAAAGTTTAAATGATATTTAAAATTGTGAAATAAGCACTTAAATGATTACTTACTTTAAGTTAAGTATAATTTTTAACCATGGAAGCAGAGCAGATACTATGTCTTTCGTGCGACATGAGGGAGAATGAAGATGCTTATCATTTCATTGGCGTTTTCAAGCAATTTAGTACTTTATATTAAAAACTACATTGACGGCAGATATATATATATATATATATATATATATATATATATATATATATATATATATATATATATATATATATATATATATTAATATACTATAAAGAGCAAAATCACAAATAGATAGGTAAATTAATCGTTAGGATGTAGCTGGAAGATTCCGAACACAAATCCTTGAATCTCTCAAATTCCGGTAAACAACTAAACATTCAACGTTTCGCCGATTCAAATATCATCAGGACATAAAAAAGAAGATTACTCCAAAAACATAAAACAAATACAGCTTTAGATATGTTGATAGATGCAATAAAAATTCAGACGCTGTATCTACCACACACCCTCAGGTTTTTAAAGACGCAGAATTACTTAAGTGCTTATTTATGAGCGAAAAAAATGTCATCTTATTTTTAAAAAATGTTCACTAAAAGTTAGTTCATGTTTCTATGTTTTTTTAAATCATTTCGTTTACTCAAAGCAACGTGAAATTATGATTTTTTTTTTCATATATATACTATAAATTTTCCTCTACTGTTGAGGAAAATAAACAAAATAACAATTTTTCAGTAAATAAATAAAATCTCTAATAGTGGGATTGGATAAATGTTTTTTAATTCATAAAATCCACAACTCCAGTCGGTGTACCGACTGCCACCGCGGTGGTCTATTAAAGAGGGATTTGAAATTTCATACAAAAATTCTATACAGTAATTTAGTGAGAAAAAAAAAACACTTCATGCTTAAGGATTTCATAGTTTACAAAATAGTTTAATATTCCACGTAAACCTATAAAATTCGTTTTCGTTAACGGGAGGGAATATTAAATTTTATAGCTACGAATGAAAGACATAAATTATACTGGGAGATAGAGGTTCAATGACGATAAATTTTATGAGCTCATACGCCACTGTAGTTTCATTATCATGGTGGCAGTAACACGGAAAGTAATGAAGATATTGTACATTTCCCTAGTAGATTGAAAAATTGAAAATCATAAAATTCACCAGACTATTGTTGAAACTTAAGTATTATTTTGAGCTTAGAGCCGAGAAAAAGGCCGAAGACATTTTTTTTTTGTTTATTGAAATAACTTTTAAAAAATTAATCTGTAAAATATAACTTCAAACAGCTTCAAAAAAAAAAATAAATAAATAAAAAAATAAAGGTTACTAAAATAAATAAAATTTAATTTAGATTTTTTTTTTTCAAGTAGCCTTTGGAATCCAATTATTGCGGTAAAATGTTATGACAGCAT
The DNA here is from genome assembly GCA_948150685.1 of Rhaphigaster nebulosa. Classification (NCBI taxonomy): domain Eukaryota; kingdom Metazoa; phylum Arthropoda; class Insecta; order Hemiptera; family Pentatomidae; genus Rhaphigaster; species Rhaphigaster nebulosa. Next base: position 80,664,481 of record OX411307.1, on the reverse strand, counting down.
TTTTTAAATCTCTCAAAATATATTTAATGTAGACATTTGTTTTATTATACCAAATATGGATATATATACTGCCTTCTATCACTGGATTTAGGTCGAAAAAATTGTGAAAAAAAAATTAATACGAGTAAAATGACATGATATACATGTTTTATCCCATAAATGATTTTTAAACCCCGACACAGATATTTCCTATGAGCAATCTATTATTTGTTGCAATTATTATAGTTCTTTTTGTTTTTTATAGTTGTTTTAATGACGATCGTGCTTATGAGTTAAAAAAAACAAATAAACTTTCTATGAAAAAAAAATGCATTATATATGTTTTTTTTATCGAACTTTTAAACATTGCCACAGTTTTTATTCATTTGGCCACTTGTCAATTGAAAAGTACATTGTATACATCATTTGTAAATTGTAAAGCACAAATTAAATATTTCATTTACTTTCTGTAGTTTCTTCAACATGGGTTTATGATAACTACATTAAGGATATAATTTTCTATAAAAAATTTATAATTCACCGAACAATTATCATCTTTTGAGATTTTTACGATGCTCATCACTAACTGAAATCTGTAATGTCAGGTCCGTCTGCGCGTGAGTAGACCATGTACACATATCTGTAGTAAATTTTCGTTATTTTGCTTTAAAGCGGAGAACAATTTCATTAACATTCACAATAACATTAACATTAAATTTTAAGCTTCACTGTTCGATTAACAAAAATTAATATTTTAAATGAGATTATATATTTAAATTAAAACTTAACATATATATATATATATATATATATATATATATATATATATATATATTTTTAATTTTAGCCAGTGTTAAACAAAAAAATATATTATATTCGTGTGTGTGTATATATATATATATATATATATATATATATATATATATATATATATATATATATATATATATATATATATATATATAAGAATACGTTTATGTAAGCTACAAGCTTAAGCCCCCAAGCACCAAGCAGTAATTCAATAAGTTGAAGAAGTATCTCAACTTTTAGTATAATGCTTTATATGTCGCCTTATGTCCAAGTCCACGCTGAAGTTCTGTTTATATTGAGCCAACAGAGCCGAGAAAAAGCTTCAATCCTAGAATATTAAATTCTTTTATCTTATTTCTCTTTAAAGATCTTTAAATCTGGTTTTCATACCAGCCACACAAAATTTTTGTTGAGGCCTATAAACCCACGTCTGTAAGAAAAAAAACTGGTTAAAAGCCGGAAAAATATGGTTTTAGATCGTCCAGGCTTAACAAATAAACTTATCAGGGGTCTTTATATTGACCGGTTGATTCCATTGTTTCAACTTAAACGCATAAACCGAATCAATAGATCTCGTTTTTTTTTTTAAATCATAAATTTATGATACATGCGCGATATCGAGTTGGTTTATAGATAATTAATACACAATTATTATTAATCATATAATTATATAAATTTCTATTTCTTCATCACCCAAGTTAAAATTAAATAATTACAACTAAAGATTTACTTGAAGTAGAAAAAACAAATTACGTTGTATTGGAAGAATAATATTCCAACAAAATGAAGTACTTATTTTCATACGCTCTAGCCAACAATAGTGTGATAAATATTTTTATAAATTAAAAAAATATACACATAATTTGGATTTATTTTGGTCTAGATTTACATTGATTGAAAATTTCCATTTTGAAGTGCTAATTTCAAATAGTTTCAATGTTTAAATAAAATTATAGTTTATTTAGTTTTAAATATTTATTATATTTTATTTATTTGGTGGGAGGGGGGGGGGAGGATTTCATCGATTTGGTTTGGCCACGAGCATTTCTACTTAATCAATATTTTTCAAAATTCTTTGGTATAGGTATCGTTTACTAGGTCTTTAAGAGCGCTATTTTCGAATTTACTGTCGGATTTCCGTTGGTATTCCGTAGCTTTTTATCACAAATCATCGTGTTTCAAGCAATCTTCTTAATCATACGAAATACTCCAGGCGTCCTAAATAAACCTGAATGAGGCAAGAGAAACTTTCGAAAGGGTGTGACTGCGATCTTAAGTGCAGTTACCTGTGGCAAAAAAATATGTTAAATAGTTCGTTGATCTGATGGATTCTCTGAGGAGGTAGTTTAAAAAGCCGCCGGGATAATAAAGACTACATTCCCACCACTTCCCGCAGGGCCATTTCCCACTTTTAATTTTAATTTACGTTTTTCTCGCAAGGAGACAAAAAAAAAAAAAAAAATCATGGGCATTCATAATTTATCACTACCAAGGTGCGAATTATATGGAAGGTTTTAACTCAAAATATCTAAGTATTTTAATTAAATTTTAATAAATTTTGACGACGTTATAAATTTATAACACGAATTTACAATCGTAAATTTTTACATATTATGTTATTGTTTTCCCATTCTAACCTCAATGCAATATATAGATTTTTTTCAATCAATTACACCCTGCAAGCAAGAGTTCAGAGAGAATCAACGTGCCTGTTGAGTCGTAAACATCATTGGTGATGAAAAGATTTCAAGTAGTGTTTAAATGAATTATTTAAAATCATTTTAAACAATGGATAATTATTATAGGTTCGCGAGTGACAGTTGTGTGATGCGCGCACCAAACCAGATTCTTTTTTTTTAGTTTAGTTATCTCTCTCTCTTTCTTAAATTCTCAATTTTTTTAATTATGTACATATTTACGAAAATACAATACATAACTCAACATGTATGTTCAAAATATGTTCTTTGATTTTCTATTCTTGTTTCGTCGCTTTTTTATTTCGATTATCTTTTTTATCATGCTGTGTAAATTTCATATATTTATTACGCTATTTTGAAGAGTATGCATTGAATGAGAGTCACATTGAATGCAAACTCCTCTTGCACAGAGTTACTATGCAAAAAAAAAAAAAAGGAGAAGTATTTTGCCAATAACACCTTATTTTAGTAATAGTCGGCTATGTTTAAAGAACTAGCTTTCATCTACACTAGACAGATCATCTGTTTTCATCATGTTTTCCTTTAACGACTACGTACTTTTTATTTATTTTGCGAGCTCTTAAAAATATAAAAACAATATTGATTTGAGAAATAGTTAATTTCATTTATATTATGTGTAGTTTTTTATTCTGCCGAAGATACGTGTTGTTGTTTTATTACGAAAGGATTTTACAACTCCAGTATTTGAAAATCATGTATTTTGCGAGATCTTAAATAGGGAAACAATATTCAATTGATAAACAATGAATTTCATTGATTTTAAATATAGTTTCCTCTTGTACGGAAGTTACGTGGTGTTGTTTTGTTAAGAAAATGTTACAGCTCAATATTCGCAAAGCACATAACAATTAATTTAACCATTTATTCTTGAATCTTTATGTACTACATTACTAATTAAATGTATTGCATAATTTAATAGAATACATTTGATTTTTTTTTTAAACATTTCCCTAATGATTTGAATGAATTAATGGTTAGTTAGGAATGAATGAAGTGAGCTCAAAAACCGAAAATATGTCTTTCTGAAAGCTCATAAAGAGCTCCTAATTCTGTCAAGATTGATTCAATATTTGTATTTGTAAATGGTGAAGACTATCTGCGGATAACCGGAATGCTGGATAAAGACCTGTTAAATTTAATTGAGTAGACCAGTATTCAACGGCCAGCCCACTTCAGTGTATCTAAACCTCCTCCACAAGCTACCGTCCAAATCTCTACCTCCTGAGTTTGCCAAAATGGCTCTAGATAGAGGTTGGTTGTTAATTATTATACTAATTCGCAATTTGTTATTTTATAATTGTTATGTCATCTTAATAGTATACAACAGTTATTTAGGTTTATATATGAAGGACTTAAAATTAACTGTAACACCTTATTTATAAGTTCGAACAGAACATCAAGAAGTCGAAAGGTAGAAATAAGGTGCTTACAATTATTTTATGTCTTGTTGAATTAACAGGAAATAATGGTCGGTCGACTTTCTGTAATTTTTCAACTATCATTAAGTTTAGCTTCTAATCTATTATGGAAAAATTAAAATAAAGTAATAAACATTATACCATTCAAAATAGCGTCAGATTTTGCTGTTAGACAATCTTACTTTAAATTCTTTTTCAGTCACTTAAAAAGTCTTGACAGTCGCAAATAAAGTTTAAACACTTAAAAATTTTGAAAATTTAAAAAAGCTTCGTAAATTTGCAACTTGTCAAATTCCACGAAAACATCTTCATTTGATAGACATTAAATTTGTATACCCAGATTAGGATATAAGGTTGTGGAATACATAGAAATTATGATTAAATGTTAAAAGACTTAATGCAAATATTCATTTATATTTAGAGTTTTATTTTAATGTTATTTTAATTATTCAGTTTTATAAATTAATTTTACTAATTTCGTTTCAATATTTTGTTGTATTTATTATTATAGTTATTTTTATATACTTTTTATAGTTAAAGGCATTCATAAGCGTTAATAACAAAGTGTTTTATTTTTATAAACAAAAACAAAAAAGAACAAACTTGTTTTAAATTCATAATCGTTTGATCAAGGGAACAAACTAAATTAATAAAATAAAATAAAAAAAAAAAAGGAATTAAATAACAAGTATATTTAATTTTGTTCACTTAGAAAGCTCATAAGATTAGTAATGTTGATTGTAAGTAATCTAAACGATTTTCTGAGCTAAGAAATTAGGAAATAAGACACTATAATTAATTTGATGCATTCAATACTTCTAAATAAAATTTAATAGAAGAAATTACACAAAAATTTCTGCTATTTCTTTTAATAACTACAATTTAAGATTTGTATTTATAAACTAAAATTGGTTTTATTGCATATGTATTTATGTACAAATACAGGATGTTCAAGACTCGATCAATCAACACAAAACAACCCCTCTCAATCTCAATTTTTGGAATTTAGAGATGAAACTTCATGGGGTACAACTGTGTCGTCTGAAGTTTTCTTTAAGCTCATATTCAACACTCCAACCTTCTCCCGTACCTCTTCAGAGCACATAACTCTGTAATTTTCAACCGAATGGGATACACGTATATTTTATGACGGATTCTTATAGAAAATCAAATTCTAAAGCGATGTTCTATCGACCAGCCGCATCGGTAAGGCGCCAATCATAAAAAACGCAACGATCACATTTTTTTTAGACTTTATTCACATTTTAATTTTCCTACAAAAGAAAGCCTTTTATCAAAAATTACTCCATAATAAACGTCGTAGCTAATTAAATTAACTATAAATATATATATATATATATATATATATATATATATATATATATATATATATATATATATATATATATATATATATATATATATATATATATTAAGATAATATGATTGTCATAATAACTTACAAGTTATGCGGCAACAGATTTTCGGAACTGTGTAAATCATACCTGAAATCAAAATAGAGAAATGTTATCACATTTAAAATAAATAATTATTTTAACCCTATATATACTATAAAATCCTTTATACCTTAAAATGTTTTACTTGATTTTTTAAAAATATAATATTGTTAAATTAAAACTATTATCATCAATTTCAATAATTTAAAAATATTTTAAACATTTTTTGAGCATTTTAAAATTTTGTATCTCTACAGATTCAATACAAAGTATAGGGATTTGCTTTTTGTTTTTCCATTTGAAATTTTAGCTCATTATTATTATTATTATTATTATTGCTATTTAAAATATATATTTATATGATTAAATTTGTTTAGTGATTGGGTTTGTATGTGCATTGGTAAGAGATTATAATATGCTACACGGTACATGGATTCGCTGGTGAGATAAATTATTAAGAGAAAATAATGAATGAAATAACCTGTTCAAAACTTAATGTTTATTTTAAAACTATTGCTGTTATTAGTATTAGTAATTCAATCATATTAATTATTAAAATAAAAATTATTAATTAACAGAATCACTATTTTCTGATTTTATAATTGGTTTTGGAAGAACCAAAATTTTATCTCCTCCAGATTTGTATATCTGACCAAAAGGAAACAAAAACAAATACATAAATGAATAATTAAATATTAATTATGCCGAGTGAAAATAAATGATCCATAAATTTTACATTTTGTCAAGTATTTCGGTGTAATAAATGCATATAAATATGCCATAGGATTTGAGGCTGTTAGAAGAATGCGCTATGAGCATAAAATACACTATTGGACATTTTCTCTAATATAACGTGTGAAATATGGTTTTCACTTCTTTTTCAACGCAGGATCATGTGGTGATATTACTTTTTTACGAAAAAACAAAAAACGCTCATTTAAAAATAATTAAATAGAAAATATTGATTATTTTGGAACGGGAGAGTTTTCTTGATAGACTAATATCTTTATTATTTTGATTAATTTATTTTTCACACACCTTCTTTTTTTGTTTGTTTAATTAATATTAGATGATAAGGCACACCATTTATGTAGGTAATAAACTATATTTTTCTTTATTAATATCAATAGTAATATACTTATTTTATGCGAAATAGAAAAAAAAATTAAAAAAAGCAAAGCTTAAAATAGAAATAAACTAATTAAAGTTCAAAATACTAAATAATTTTGAAAAACAGAAAGACTAATAAAGCATAATAGGTACAAAGATCAAATAAGTTTATATCTGGACTCAGACTAATTGTTAGTCAATGACCTAGACTCCCAGCAATATGTAGTTGGCTTAAATTATTAAAAATATCAGAAACTTTATTGTAATATTGACAATGGGAGAGAAGAATAAGTTGAGGTAATGTTCAATTATTGACATTGTGTATATATATATATATATATATATATATATATATATATATATATATATATATATATATATATATATATATATATATATATATATATATATATGTACATATTTTATGCATGTGTATGTTCTTATTATGTATGGATTATGATGATGAATGCAATATTTGATGATTTTGGAAAGATTGTTCTGAACATGAGATATTTCTCCAAAACGTTAACATAATAAATTAAAGTGAATATTATAATGAAAGTTATGTATTTTCCTTCATTTGATGCATTGATATGAACTTCCTAAGAAATTGAAAAAACAGAAGATAAAACATTCATTTTCAGAATTTATTAAAAATTTATTGAAGCACATTTATTTGCGTTTAAAATCAAAATTAGCGGGTATTAGTTTCTGAGCTATTGATGAACAATCAATTGGTAAAAAGAAAACTCCTTCGGGACTCATCGAGAAGTAAAACAAAAACTTAATCGAATATTGAGATCAATAATAAAAATTAACAAAAAATAAACGGTATATTTCCTTACGCCCTATATCATTATTTATATAAGCTATTATTTCATGTTGTTACAAACCTACATACCTGGCCTTTCACAGTCCATAATTATTATACATCAGTAATAGTTTTGAACACAAAAAATTAATACTGAAATGAGCACTCCCAAATCCGATTTTAATATTAAATGTAATCAATTTACTTCTTCAAGCAAGTATAGACTGGTTGTACCCATCCCGGACCATATTATAAGGCCATATCTTAAAGCTGGATTATACAAGTAAGTTTTTTTTATCAAAGTGAGCTTGATCAAAGATTTGATCAAAAAACTTACTCTTGCAAACCGGTCTTTAGGTCTCCCATTTAAGTTTTGGCTACGCTTTTCTCTACTCTGGGTTTTTTTGGGGGGGAAAACAGACTTATGGCTTGATGCGAAATACCTCTACGTGCTACGTTTTTAACAAAGGAGCAGAAACTATAATACTGAGTGAGCGATTTGATTCTGATGAAGGGTGGTGGATTATCCCTGAATTAATAAATTCTTGAATCGCGATCTATCCACACCCTTCCCAACCCAGTCATCCATTTTAAGAGTGATCTAGTTCTTTTTTGTCTTCAGTCAGAGTTAGTGAGTGATCTATCTTTTTTTTTTTCTTTTTTTTTTTTTTAGTAAATCGGGATCTCCACTCCTTGGTAATCACGAAAAAGAAATGATCAAAATTATTCACTTTTTGTAGTGAAGGAATAATTTTGATCGAATTCTAAATATAACAGTTTTTTACAACGGCCAGGGTTTTCTTAACGTTTAACCTAAGTTTCTTCGGGTTTTCCCAGGAACTACTGATATCTTTTAGTTTAAATATTCAATATTAAGAATGAAAATTTTTAAAATATATTGTAATTATGAAAAAAAAATTATAAATACACGTCCAAATATAATTTTGTTCATTACTCATTTTGGAAGACGTAAAAATATTAATGTTTGTCAAGGGCTAAATGGAGGTCAGACAGGGAAAGACTAACGATCAACAAGGATACGCTTCGTGTCACAAGCCGTCATTTGTTTTTTTCTTCTCTATGGGACACTGTCTTCTGTTTTCCACGTCGAAGGAAAGTGCAGTGAAACTTAATACGTTATTAGCGAGAACAAACCCACGCAAAACTGTCCAAATATGCCTGATTATATTCATTTAGATGATTTTTTTTTAATTAATTAGAATTAAGGAGCATTTGTCTAGTAAATTAAGTAGTTGTCTCTCTAATAAAGATACCATGTTAATGCGGGAAATAACTATCACTCCAAATGGAATAATGGAGTGGAGCGATTGGGGTGCTTGGAGTGAAGAAGATTTCAAGAGCCCCACTGACGATCATTCATTCCACTCCATCGTTTCATTTTTATTGAAAGGAATAAAAATGTATATAGTCTACAATTATAGTCAACAAATATAAATCTAAATTATAGTCTACAAATATCCTAACGTGCAGATTAGCATAGCTCCTAAGAATTAATGGGATATAAATAGTGCCTCTATGATGGCAAACAAATAAATAATGTAATCTTAACGCCCAAAAAAGTATAAAAAATAGTTGAAATTTTAAGCATATCAGAGATTATAGATCTATTAATAATATATGTATTTTTTTAAATTAATATTTCTATATTTATATTATCTATTTATCTAATTATTTATCTACACTTATATTAAATAATGTTTTTTATTTTCAATTTTTGACCCTCCATATTATATGTTTATCTTCAATTTGCCTTGAGGTCAATTAAAACCTCAAAATTTTTTGTATTCATTTTAAGACGTTTCGAGGAAACTCTGTCCCCCTCTTCAACATCTAGTACAAACATAATAAATCATTACAATTTCTTATATTTATAATAAATTATTTTTACAAAAGGTTCTGCAGAATCAGTCAATTTATAAAATCTAAAGCAATTTAATAAATGTCTTACCTACAATAATATCCCAAAATATAATATCATAATATGTTGGGTAATAATATCCCAAAATATAATATCCTGATAAGTTGGGTGTCTCACTTAACTACTAGTACTTTAAATGAGACTTGGTCAATGAATGGTTAATAAATTCAAAGGGGGGTTTTAGTATTTAGCTATTTTATATAAAATTATTCCAAATTTCTTTACTGATGATTTATCATGTTTGTACTAGATGCTGAAGAGGGGGACAGAGTATCCCCGAAACGTTTAAAAATAAATAGAAAAAACTATTGAGTTTTATTTAACTGACCTCGAGGCAAATTGATTGAAGATAAAAGCTGTTATTCATATCAATATTTTTGTAACATATTTTATTTAATCAAAATCTTAAATTTTAACTATATTGTAATCACTAATAACAATTTTGATTATTATTAAGATAATTATTACAGCACAGCCTAAAAACTGCAGCCCGTAGTTCCACTCCATCAGTTTTGGTTGGTTGGAATGATAGGATTTTGGTGTGGCGTGATGGAGTTTAAGCCCAATGGAATTCTAGCCGCTCCTCATCACCGCAAAAAATACACACAAAATTTCACACTCACGGTAGGTTGGAGTGGATTGATCTTCAGTGAACCTCTTTAGGATGTTCACGCTTCCAAAGAAAATGTTGTGTTAAATACTAGGGGGTAATGGAGTGTGTTGAGAAGCTAATAAAAGCCATTTAAGCCAAAACTACCGTAAATCCCCTGCTCCTTGTGTGCCATAGCCAATTTCCTCTTTCCAGACGACATTACCCGAGATTCTTGGGCAATATCGTCTGGAAAGTGCAAACCGATTCAATCATTTTAACTATTTAATTCAACTAATAACAAACTGAAAACTAAAACTTTTTTCACCACTAAATCTATCTTCACGCGAGCGGTTATCAACCGTGACATGTTTTATTTCTTTATGTCCATTAACAAAACATACACAACTCCTATTATACAAAACCAACAATCAAACAAAAAAAAAAAAAAAAAAAAGCAAATAAATGTTTAACTTTTAACAAAAGGAAATAAAAAAATAAATTTATTTCAGTTCTTAAAAATGTGGATACATTTATTTATATTTTATTAAGGATTTTACGATAAGAATGATTTAAGTTATAAGTCTTAAATCATAGCATATATGGATACAGGTGGAAGGAATTCGATGTTTTAATCATGCAAATGAGCCTCTTGTAATAAACTGAAATATTAGAGCGTTTTTCCAATGAATACAGTCGCAAACCAAGAACGAATTCTTGGCGTTTCTAACTTCCATGAGAAACAAAACAAAAACACTTGTCCAGATGAAGCCGTGAGTAGCGGATTTGTTCAACATTGATAAGAAGAACATTATTAATCCTTTTAAACCCAACCGAAAGTATCGTTTTATTTTGTATTTATTTATATTAATTTATTTTGACATAAATTTCTCTAACAATGCGTATATTAAGCCATGACATACACTATATACATCATATATAATATAATTATATTATAATATAATATGTCATTTGTCGTTGGCTCTTTTCCCAAATGTTCCGAACAACGACATATATGGTACTTGACACTAAAAGAGTTAAAAGCAATTTTACACAATGTAAAATTACGAGAGAGGGTAAGGGTGAGAGAAAAAAAATAAACGTAGTATGTTACCAATTCAAAAAAAAAAAAAAAAAAAAAAAAATTAAAACGATAGTTACTGGGAGGTAGAAATGATGTTATAAAAGACTAATAAAACATTAGTCAAATCTGCAACATATGAGCATTAATGGACACTAAGATCATTCTAAAATAAAATAAAAAAAGTAGTGTTTCTTTAGCAACTATTATACAAAAATGTCATACGGTCTTCAAGGATAATTTTATTTTTGAAAGAATAAGAAGCATCGAGGATTTTACGAAGAATTGGATAATAGGAGTTAAGATCAGATGCTTTAGTGGTGCCCCAAAACTCAACTCCTAATGTCCACATAGGCCCGCCCGATTATAATGATGAGGTTTAGAACATTTCTATAGCAAATGTTAAAGTAGACGGAAACCGCAGTTTCTTATCATTTCAATTTTGTATGGAGATTTCATACTGTTAGCGTGTCCGGATAGCAGGTCTGTTCGAAAGGATAATGTAGGATGTTTTTACGATAAAGGGAATGGAAATATGAAATTCAAACATAAATATTTTATGCACCAAGTTTATCATATATTACACGGTAAAATTGAAAACTGCATAAAATAAAAATGAATAGAACAAATTATAGTTTAAATTCTAATTTTGACTAAAAGGATACAAAACATATATATAACATTTAAATGTAAATTAAAATAATTAAAAAACAAAACAAAATTTCATCATTAAGATTACTTCAATACATAAAATAATGTCAAAATACATCATCAAGATAGTTCATCTATATGATATGATTATGTGATCAGAGATAATTTATTTAGTTAGTATCCTCATTAACTGCTTTGAAGGCAATAATGATCATTATTACATACCCATAACACATTATGGTAACCAAAATAATTAACATTTTTTTCAGTTTGATGTAGATTATCAATTCACAAATATCCAAACTTAATGGGTTTTCAAGTTATTGAAGGGGGAGGGAGGGAGGGGTGACCCCAATAAGGCAGTGTCAAATAAAAATAATAATATGAGCGTCATAAAGTAAACTACTATTGGCACAGGTCTTCGAAGCAGATTTTTGTACGTTTTTCAGACATTTCATCATATTTTTTAATTTCTTCTGGATCTCGCTAATAGGTCAGGATTTAAATAGCATTTGGTACTGCATATATATATATATATATATATATATATATATATATATATATATATATATATATATATATATATATATATATATATATATATATATATATATATATAATAAGTTAATTAATATTTTGATATTTATTTATATTAAGTTCACGTTATTTTTAAGTTTCTAACAAGTTTTAAGTTCAAACTTAGAGATGAATTCATTATTTTCTGTCGTATTATTATTATTTTATAATTTCACGAGAAAACTCCGTTATACTGTATATATTTTTATCTGATAAAATATAAATACATATTAAAATAAATTATTTAGTCTTTTGGCCATAAATGTCTATCTACCTATATATTCTATTCTACACACAAACACACACCGTATCGTATTGTAATATAGAATATTTTAAACATTAATTGATCTTTATTTTGTAATATTATGGCCAGATATTGTTTCTGTTTTATTTGCTCTATTTTGTTATTCTTAAGGGACCTCTCTCTCTCTCACTCGCTCTCTCTCTCTCTCTCTCTCTCTCTCTCTCTCTCTCTCTCTCTATATATATATATATATATATATATATATATATATATATATATATATTAGAATTAAGGAGCATTTGTCTAGTAAATTAAGTAGTTGTCTCTCTGATAAAGATACCATGTTAATGCGAGAAAGAACTATCACTCCAGATGAACAATGGAGTGGAGCGATTGGGGTGCTTGGAGTGAAGAAGATTTCAAGAGCCCCACTGAGCCCCATTCATTCCATTCCATCGTTTCATTTTTATTGATAGAAATTTTCGTTCACGTTCACGTAAACACATATTTTACAATAATTATAGTCTACAGATATCCTAACGTGCAGATTAGCATAGCTCATAAGAATTAATGGGATATAAATAGTGCCTCTATGATGGCAAAAAAATTAAATAATGTAATCTTAACTCCCAAAAAAGTATAAAAAATAGTTGAAATTTTAAGCATATTAGAAATTATAGATCTATTAATAATATATATATATATATTTTTAAATTAATATTTCTATATTTATATTATCTATTTATCTAATTATTTATCTACACTTATATTAAAGAATGTTTTTTATTTTCAATTTTTGACCCTCCATATTATATGTTTATCTTCAATTTGCCTTGAGGTCAATTGAAACCTCAATAGTTTTTCTATTCATTTTAAGACGTTTCGAGGAAACTCTGTCCCCCTCTTCAACATCTAGTACAAACATAATAAATCATTACAATTTCTTTTATATATATATATATATATATATATATATATATATATATATATATATATATATTAATAATTGGGAAAAAGATTTAATAAATAAATGTGTAATTAAAACTATTGTTGTTACACGACAATGCATTGTGTAGAAACAACAAATTGAGATAATAGTGGATTCGCATATAGTGACTATCTATAATATAGTAGTAATATCGAAGGTATGGCATATTAAAAAATAAAAATTACAACTTACTTCTTGACCCACCTAAGACTATGGTCAACAGACAATATACTTTTTTTATGAAAATCAATAAAATATATAGAAGAATATTGAACCATGGGTAGCGCAACTTTCTTCAGAGTTACATAAGTGAATGAAAAATTTAGCGACGGTATCCATAACACAATCACGGAAACCCTCGGGTAGGAAAAGTATAGGCACGTGTTCCATTCAAGTAAATCTAAGAAATTTAAACAATTGGGAATTCCTGCAGTTTCATCTGTTAAAACTAAATAACCGTTCCAAAAGGATTGATATAGGATCGGTAATTTTTATCCTAAATGGAAGATATACAGCTAAGAACACCGGCACTCAGAAGCAAATAATTTGTCAATTCTTAATTATTTGTACTGTTTTAAACATTTTAAAATGATGTGTACTATTATTACAAAATAGCACTGAAGTCAAGAAATCAATATATATATATATATATATATATATATATATATATATATATATATATATATATATATATATTAATTCCGGGCAATAAATTCCATTATGCATGTGACAATGATAGAGATGGATTATGACAATTATGAGTTGCCAAAATAAAGAGAATTTCACGGAGAACAGACGAATCCCGAATTTACGACTTGTACCAATAAAAGTGATTGAAAAATGTAAGTAGAAACCTCCGACGGTTGTAAGTCGGCGAATCGAGACGTAACATGTCGGGCTTTAATGATTTCGATGCGGACATCTAGACCCGGTCCGGGACGTTCCCATGGATTTTAGAGCAGTGTTTTAAAGCACTAAAATTTACCGTTTTCGAGATAAAATGCCGCCCGCAGCAGGGGCTCCATGCCACCTTGGGAAGTTTCGTTCTCACAACTTCAAACTCTTGGAAGCAAGTTGATTGCACAAGCTTATTATTAGTAAATGTGAAACGATATTTTGTTAATAAAATGGACAGTTAAGGGAGAAAAAAAAGGTGTGAATACATTAAACTTGAATGTTACTTGGCTCTGTTCCTTGAAAATGTGTACAACAAATGATATATACATATATATATATATATATATATATATATATATATTATATATGGTAATTCTGGTATTGACTGATTTCGGGTTTTCACGGAAACATATATACATATATATATATATATATATATATATATATATATATATATATATATATATATATTATAAAAAAAAAAAAAAAAATATATATATATATATTTTTTTTTTTTTTTTTTTTTCCTGGTCATTTTTCTTCTCTTTCTCTCTCTCTCTCTCTATATATATATATATATCTATATATATATATATATATATATATATATATATATATATATATATATATATATATATATATATATATAGAGAGAGAGAGAGAGAGAGAGAGAGAGAGAGAGAGATACATATTGTTTGTTGATTCTGACAGGTAATCCAATGATTCTCAATTTTCAAGCTATTTAGTTGTGGATAAATAAAAAAAGTGTGATCCTTTTGCATATTATATTATTTGATTCATGTATATATTTCATGAATCAGATAGATTTGACAACAAAATATATTACTTTTAAATCCATGGCAGTGTATTGTGTAATGATTAAACAATTAAATAGGATTGGCATTATTTATTATTTACTAGCCTCATTATTATTTCAAATAACATATTTCAATAAATATGGACCCCCTAAAATCAAAATTAAATATAGTATTTTCGCGGAAAAAAAATGCATCAAATGGCATTTAATTATTAATTTACATATCTAATAGAAAATTCCAACAGAAAATTTTAAACATTAATATAGTAATAAACATTATACTAGAGAATCAATATTTCAATTCAACATTATGATTTACAATAGTTTATGAAATTCACCTCAATACTGAATACCCTTTGTACAAAGCAGTTAAAGGGAATTGTAATTACCCCTTCATGACTATAGAATTTCTAGGAAATTCGTGCGAATATCATATCAACAGATCTAACACTGATCAAAGTAAGGCATATCCGTTAGTGGAATACGCCCAAATGTATAGATTTGGAACAGAAAGTACGTATCCTAAGAACATGCCTTTGTAGTAATAACCCATTTACAGGGATGGAATGGAAGATGAATACATCCGAAAGGTAAATAAAAGCGTGATCGATGATAAACATATTCTAAAATGCATGAAGCACAATAATCATAATCCGTTGTGCTTAGCAAGCTTCGCCCATTCCTAGAACTTGGTATATTTCAACCTCAACGTGCAATTTTATGTACAATAAATGAAATATGGTCACGCAAGTTGAAGCTTGGTTCATTAATTGTAATGCATAATGAAAAGGAAAGCATAATCTGGCGAGCCTAAAGAAGTGAATAATAAAATGAACTAAATAGCTGTAACAGATAATTAAATATAAATAAATATTAAAGTCGACAATTAGGACGTAGCAATATTAGTTGAAGATGTAATATTAAAAAATACCGCCGCCACATGCACGGTATTGGAAAATGAAAGAGAAAATATGCATATTTATTTTATTTTAAATGGAAATATTTGTTTAATTTTATTGTGCTATTTATCATAATATGCTTTACATTTATTCATAAATATATAAATAGTTAATCGTAAATAGTTTTTATCATATATTTTTTATTATATATGTGTTTAAATTTGGCTTGGCTCTAATATTTCAATTTTTGGATCAGCTAAGATTTGTACAATACATATTAATATAAGACATACCGACTTAATTCTTAAATAGGATTATAGGAAGTTACAGAGGGGAAGAAAGGGAAATAAAAGCTGCAAATTAATACACTGCTTATTATTTCCAAATAGTTACGCCTAAATAAAAATTAAATTTAAAACCTAAAAAAAACTTCTGTGATTTTTTTTGTCTTAGATTTTGGTATAATGAATCCAAAATACTAAATATGTTTTCTCTATCTCATAAAGGAAAAATATGAAGAACAAGGCCGAGAAATGGGCGTATGAAACATCGAACGCAATTTGAAACAAAGTGGCGAATGGCAATGCCGAGTTCTGAGGAGATCATTTTCCCAGATCATCTTGGGATGGACTGTGACTTTGATGCCAAATCAGAAAAAAAACGGGCCTTAAAAAAACGGAAAAAAGCAGAGGCCGGACGGATTCGATTTTGTTTTTTTCGATTTTTGGATTCATGCCCATTAGGTATCTTGAAACGTAAAACATCAAATTTTGAGGGAAAGGGGGGAGCGGGAAGGTAAATTTATTTTTCTTGGTTGATTACTAAGGTTCATTACTGAAAATATTAAACTAAATACTATATATTTATAGTATAACGATAAACTATATATTAAACCAATTATATTTATTGAAAAAAAAAAAAGGAAAAGAACAACATTAATGATAGTTTTTTTTTTCTTTTTGTAATGTTTTCCTTTCTCTTTTCATTAGGAACATGTACTTAAATTACATTACGTATTTTTTTTTTTTTTTTTTTTTTTGCATTCAACCAATTGTCTAATAAGATTGATATATTATTTATGATATATTTTTGGCAACCCAATATCTATAGACAGCATTCTCCTGATAAATTATGAGTTAACTCTTAACGCGAACCCAGAGATCCGATGCCGACATCACCAATCTTTCAATTAATATCTTCCTCTTCTGTACCCCATGAAAACATAAATAGACTAGAATGGGCCTAAAATAATCCTCGCTTTATCTGCCCCATCGGACGTTTGTCCGTCAGTTCAGTGCTAATTACGTTTTTAATTATTGACATTTAATTGATATTTGACATTTAATGTGCTAATCCTAATGAGGCTGCTTCTCAACAATCTTTTCTTTTTTCTACTAGCATTATATCTTTCCTTACTTTTTTTACTTTGATATATATCTCGCAATAGATTTCCACTACCACAGAAAATTACTAGCTATTATTAGTGACATTTACGTCTTATTATAAGTAGTTGAGCTCACAAATTGTCATGTGTGGAATGTTTGTTTTATTAACGATCGGTAGCATCGTCTTTCGAGGTCTTCCTTGTAAAACTAGAGACCATTAGACACACTAGCTCTAGAAATGTAAGAGAGCGTTGAGATATACTGTTCGGGGTTGTTGGAATTATTGCAGCATTAGAAGCTCTATGATCTTTATTAATAGGAGAGTTCTAAAGGAGATAAGGAAAATATTGAATGGGTTCGCAGGACTCCTGCCAAACTTGCCATTCCTTTAACCACTTTATTTCCACCTTATTTAGACCATTCTAGGGATATGTTACGCACCACCGATAACTCATGTTGGGGTAACGTAAAAGGGAAATTTGCGGGGCTATATGTAGTGTCAATAATGAAAAAGGGCCCTTTCTATTGATCAATAGAACACTTAGTGGGGAAAAAACTGTAAATCTGATACGAAAACACTTTATTGACATAACCAATTGAGGGGTTTCAGCACTGGGCGATACGGATCCAATTTTTTATTTTTTTTATTTTATTTTTGAGATTCACTGTAATGATATTTTAATACCTTGAAATTTCTTTTAATGCCCTGAAACTCCTTCGTTTATAAATCACGTGAGATGTGGTGACTAATAATTAAGGTCTTAAAATTGCCATTCGGATATATCTTCAAATTAATTATAATATCAATAATTATTATTATGATGTCTTAATAACCTTTTTATTTTTTTAAATATATTTTTATAACCTTCACTTTTCCAAAATATTCACTCACAAGTTGAATATCGAAGATAAAACACTATAAACTGGCAATTACTTGCCTTTTCATCTTTTGTGTTGAACTGTTCGAGAGTGATCCACTATCTTTTTAGGCTGTCGAAGCGGGATATACTATATCTAGTCTCTATTAGCTATTTTTAGGTTTCAGACTTGACGAAGCATGAATTGGCAAAAAGTTGCCACAATAGTGGCAGGTATGCAGTCAAAGATAGTTTTATCGGTATCGAACCTTCAGGTTCGTTAGGTTTTCATCTGAACACATATATATTAATATATATATATATATATATATATATATATATTTTGTTTTGGTAAATATGCTTTTGTAAATTAGTTTGTATTCTTTTTTTCTTTTTTTTTTATGAATACAAACGTTTAATGTAGAGCTTACTTTATTGGCCCTACCCGGTAGCAAAAAAATGAGCCGCAACAGGGCGCCAAAATAATGTTTTTATCAACAACAAAAAAATTACAACAAATTATATCTGTACAAAATTATATTATTTGTTATGCAACACATCTGCTCAATTAATGCGAACGAACCTGCTTGGTGGGTCAGTTTTTTAACCCACTTGTTTATTTGAAATTATTATAAGCAAAGCACAGTGGTTTAATATTTATCCCGCTCGCTCACTGTAAAGAGTGTGGGTATGAATCATAACGACATGTGGTGTCAGTCGTTGCACAACATAGTCCCAAAGCCAAAGCGGAAATTTGTGTCCTATTTGAATAAAACTTTTAGTCGTATATCCATAAAATATCCAAACCCAACATTAAATTTACACTTGTTGGCCAACTCAAAGCGAGGGCGTTTTGAAACGGCTAATATCGAAACGGGATAAAAACATTTAAAAATTGATCTGCTTCAAGCAAACATGAAACTGGATACATCCCAGATGCCGAAAAACTTCGTATGCCAAAATTAGGAGGCGGCGTCTCACCGGCAGACAAAATTCAAAAGTCACATTTTTTTTTGTCCAACAATGTACTTTCTGAAGATGATTTGTTTCAAACACACATGAAAGTACAGACCTCCGAGATGCTAAAATACTTACTATGCTAAAATACTTCCGTGATGCTTAAAAACTTAATACTCGTCTGCCGAAGTTAGGACGGGAGGCCGCACCGCAAGACAAAATTCGGAAATCCTGTTTTTTTTTTCGTCCAACAATGCACTTTTCGAAGATGATTTTTTCCCTATGCATGATACTACATACCCATTACGTTCCAAAAAAATGCGACTAACTGGCAGCCAGTCAATAGATGAGGTTAGTTAAAATTCACATTAAATAAATAATATAAATGTCGATATTATTTCGATGGTGGAACAGAAAAGATAAATAGAAAAAAAAATAATCTTTACAAAATGCTTTATTTGACGAAAGGTTTCGAGTTTTGTATTTGTTCGCACTCACATTTATCTGAAAAAAAAAGATTTCTGGAGCGTAAAAGGTAATTGGTATTTTGTATACATGAAAAAAAAAACTCTTCGAAAAGTTGGATTGTTGAATGAGAAAAACTGAAATATCGACTTTTGTCTACCGACGGGGCGCCTTGCAGAAAGTTGCGCTGGGGCGCCGGGACACCGGCACTGTTTAAAAAGTACTAATATCATAAGAGCAATCTGAAATCTGAAAAGTGGAAATGCTGAGAGAGGAAGTTTGAGAGGCCCTGCTCTAGAATAAACACATGCCTATTATTGAATCTCTAACGGCTTTCTATACTGCGCCGAAAGTATACAATCAAATAGGATACATCAACGTCAGTTATCGCTTCACCTTCATTTAGGAAATTAAGAGTAACGTGAAACATAACGTCGTTTAACTGTATTAATTTCTTCATTAACAGCCCTGCTATTATTTAATATAATGTACAAGGACGAAAGCGTAATTTCTCAATCGACGACATTAGCCCAATTTCGTGACAGTAGGTAGCCGAAATTGTGACCTTTTGACTACAATTCGAGAGATGTGGCGCCACTTTGATGAAGATGCCGGTTGCCACTTAGCTCGGAGACATTAAGGCTGTTAACCGTGTCACCTCTCATCTAGCTGCCGTCTTCACTCACTCCCACCAAAATTTGCTTAGCGTTTCAGAGTATCCTGTGACATTTTGCTAAATACAAAGAGCGCACGTAGTGCCGGGGACTGTCGTGCAAATTGTCGCCTTATTAATAACAAGCTAAAACTTTTTGGAGAGCTTTATAACAATACAAAAAAGTTGACTATAGCTGAAAAACTTGCTCCAGAAATTAGCAATAATTTATGATGTCATTTTCAGGGCGTTGGACATGAAGACAGTGGGACAAAACCGCAAAAAAACTGTCCAAGCAGTTTTCTCAGTATTTTTTTTTCTAGGCAAATAAACATTTACACCTAAATATAAACATGTTAAAGGCAAATTGTCCCCAATGTTTTAAACAATATATCCATCACCAACGCTGTACAGTGAGACGAATTGTAAAACATGTAGTCATCCATAGTATTTTGTTTAGTTTTTTTAATATTATGAAATATTATTATATTTTAGGCCTATCAGTGTTATGTAGGGACATTAAAATGAATTGTAGGTAGCACGTGTCATTATTTTTGTTAATTATGTTATCTTGGTTTTATTTATAATAATATAATTTTTTTAATGTCTTTACTTAACAAGAGTGTTTATATAGTACTTAAATAAATGTAAATAACATAATGTAACATATATGTATATATTTTATATAAGGTGGGGGCTAAACTCAACATTCTCAATTACATCAGTGAAAGAAGACTGCTGTGGTATGGACACGTCGTGAGAATGGACGAGATGCGATGGCCCCTTCGAGCACTTAAATACTGTCCTGAAGAGAAAAAAACGTGGAAGACCTCGGAAGCAGTGGGTGGAAGGGGTTAGAGAAGAAATGGCAGCTAGAGGTCTGACGGAGGAAGATTGTTTTGACAGAAGATATTAGAGGGAAGGCGTATTTTAGTTATCACAGACCGGGATGTGAGAAAATATCAAAACCCGATAAATAAAATAAATAATATATATATATATATATATATATATATATATATATATATATATATATATATATATATATATATATTATATCGCGTCTCGTCCATTCTCATGACGTGTCCATGCCACAGCAGTCTTCTTTCACTGATGTCATTGAGAATGTTGCGTTTAGCCCCCACCTTATTTCTTATAATTTCATTGGAGGCCTTCAGCAACCTGGATATGCCACAACTTCTTCTCCAGAAATCCATTTCTAGAGCCAGTGATTGAGTTGCATATTGTTTTTTCACTGTCCATGATACTGCCAACCAAGAAGGAGTGGTATATCTTCCTTTTGGTTTCAAGAGAGACCTTTTTACTCCATAATATACCGTTTAGGAGACCCACTATTTTTTTATCATGAGTAATTTTGTTTTGAATATCATTTTGGACTATGCCAAAACTGTCCATCGTCACTCCAAGATACTTGAAAACAGTACTTTGAGGGATCGTCCACCCTTCTATGGAGAGAGATGAAATAGGGGAGTTACATGCCACGTAATCCGTTTTTTCAGTATTTATCTCCAGGCCCCACTCGGTGTACTCCTCAAGAAGTCTCCTCATCATAAATTCCATATCATATTCATCTGTTGATATGACAAACTGGTCGTCTGCAAACTGTAGGGTAAACATTATAAGTATAAGTATATGTATATATATATATATATATATATATATATATATATATATATATATATATATATATATATATATATGTATATATATATATATATATATATATTTTTTTTTTTTTAATTTGATTACTTTTCCAGGGGGAGGGAGGGGGTTGTTTGAAGAAGAAATAGAAAGAGTACACTGAAACTAAAATTATATAAACAGACTAATGACGATATTAAGATATCAGCGATTTTAACAAATAGAAAAAATAGTAAAAATTTTAGCCCCGCAGAAACGATATCCTCAGGGAACCAAACAGCTCTCACCTTAACTTTTACAAACTCATTTAATGTTTGATATAAGATATATATCAAATATAACAAGATTTGAAATATTTATTTTATTTGCTTTTTCAATTGTTTAGAGTTGTCATTTTATATAGTTTGAAGAAAAAAAATTGCAGAAAATATTTATTTTTTTAATTAGAAAAACAAAATCTAGCAAAGAAAGCGTACGAAATATATTTCATAAACGTTTTATCCATAAAATTATTATATAAATTGAACGGTGGGACGCGGGGGGATTGAATTATTGGATATTTGTAAACTAGAACAGTTACTGGTTAACGACATATAATTAAATTTGCAAAAAAAAGGAACTTTTTTTTTTTATCTCCCTCCCTCGCCTATTGGCAACACGGGTTTATATCCAAAAATAGGCCAATTGAAATTAATTATGTTAATAGGATCATGCCTATGATTTAGAAATGAGGCAAAGCGCATGTACCATAAAAAAAAAAAAAAATTGTAACTACAATTTATTTACAATTTTTAATAAATTTTTAAATTCAATAGCAATTTCGAAATAATAGCGAATATAATTTCAAAAAATTCTAGAGGGTCGAAGTTGAAAAGTAACTAAGCAAAATAAGCCCGGGAGGGGGGACTTCATATATCAAGCAGTTAATTTTGAAGCCACGGCTATGAGATTAAAGGATTAACTGCACTACGGGGAGTTATTATTACAATTAGTCTAATTAAATAGCCATTTTAAAAACACAACCGTCATTAGGCCATCCTATACACAGAAATATTACCGGTTTGTGTCTGCGAATTCTTAATCCCAACGTGTTTTTTTTTTAATTACAAATATTTAATTTTTCAAATCAAATAATCAACTTTTTAATTTTTTATAAATATTTATTTCGTCTGTAAGTATGGTCAATCATAGTAATATCCTCTTTTTTTTTAAATTTATTTACAATAATCATTGCAAATTTTAAACTTTCAACAAAAAATTATAAAATAAAAAAAATCTTTATAGTAATTAGAAAATCTAAATAAAAAAGATCATAGTAATAAAATAATTCAAAAAAAGCTTCCTTTTTCTACAAACTCTCCTAATGTGTGTAACCAAATATCCAAAATAATGAATGAATAATTTTTTTTATTTTTGCCCAAGTTTTTGTGTAACACAAGAACATTTTTAGGGCGAAAAAGAATGAAACGTCGACCCACATTAAAACAGCAATTAACTGTTTGTTATTATTTTCTGACCGTACCCAAACACAGCTCCCAGAGGTAATTTGTTTTTGTTAAAAAATTTAAACATTACAAGATATGAAAATACTGTTTATATCCTATATACCGTACAAATCCAACCCAAAAGTTTTAGTAAAGTGTGCAAATAATTATAGTTTAGAGTGTAGTTATTATAATTTTAGAATACCCATAAAAATAGCTAAATAATAGACTTGTTTATAAATAAATTTGATGTAAACTATTTAATGTACTTATTCATAGTAATAAAAATGTAGTTGACATTCTCAAATAAGATTCAACTTTAGCGGAATGAACATCCCGCCTCATCAAAGCTATTTTACTTTTTTTTGTCAACTTATTTCAGGAATTAAATTAGCCTTTTATATACAGGGCGACCGGAAATATTTAAAGAGGTTATAGCAGACCTCAAGAGAAACATAAAAGTTCATATGAACCATGGTCCAATTCCACACAGAAAAGCAGGAAATTTAAGTATTGCGTTTTTCAAAAACTATTCAGGATAATTAAGTTTCAATAGCACCATCATAAATTAGACAAATTTTTCTTCAGGAAATATAGATTGGCCTAACTAAATCCATTGTAAGAAGACTTTCGGGCGAACTATTAGCGAAAAACAGTGCTTTTTTTATTTTTTTAATAAATCATAATTAACTTGTAAATGTATTTCTCAGCCCCCTACTGGGGTACATATCCCCCACTTTATCAACCTCTAATTTAGAATAAATGAAGTCAAGAATTCTTAAGAGATTGGTTTGGTCTAGATTTGACTGTTTTCAGTCTGTTTTAACAATTTTTATTCAGTTCTCACGCGATTTTATAACTAGGTTCATCATGTGTGCTAGTGTGAATAATATACAGTGTATTATGATAATAATAATACATATAGTGCTATTAATAGTTATGTAGTGTCGGGTTTAAAAAATAAATAAATAGAACAATTTAAAATGGCACCAAAAAAGGGCTTTAACTTTAAAAGAAAAAGTCCAACTGATAAAAGTTAGTGAAAAAGAAGAAGAAAGCATCCGGGCTCTCGCTTTAACATCGGAAAAACAAAAGTGGCGGATTAAAAAAATAAATAAATAAATAATTTTGCATCGAGTAGAGCTGGGGATGCATTGATTAAAAAATAACTTTTTTTAAAACAGAAGGCATTGAAATTTACAAGTTGGTGTATGAGTGATTTTGACGCGCAAGAACGGCTAAGATACAGATTAGTTGACCTTTAATGAGAGAAAAGGCGTTCTAAGTTACCCTAAGCATTATGGCAAAACCAAATTTAAAGCTTCTGTCGATTCGTTAGACAAATTTTCAACTAGAACTAAATGGATTACTGCAAAGGACGATTGTAACGTAAACCCTATTAACCCTCCTTATATATGAGCTGGTTCAAGCCCAACAATATTTCGTTATCTTTATTTTTTAAGTGAAATTCAAAGTGCACCGGTTTTTTTTTTGTTTCTCCAGTGTATATATATATATATATATATATATATATATATATATATATATATATATATATATATATATATATATATATATATTGTTTATCATTAAACAAGATAATAAGTCAAAACAAAACAAAAAATAATAATAGTTCTGTAGTGAGTGCAAAACACAGAAGTGACCCTGAGTACCAACTCGCCTTTTGAGAAAACATTTATCTAAACGGAGTGTTTGCCCTGTAACGGGGAATATTTTTTCAATTTCTTTCTCTTCCAAAATAGAAGAAATAAACTCCTCCCAGGGTGGAGGAACATCAAGTTACAATCAATCAATGTCTTGTTCCCCTCCGGTTTAAAAATACGAATTAAACAAACGGTTGGAATGTCGCTTTCAATCGGGTTTAGGGACGAATCAGAGTGAGGAAAAAAAAAAAAAAAAAGGAAGAAAGAGGCAATTATTTTTAAATAAAGAAAACACATAGTATTTGAAATGAACCAGTTTTCAATGGAAAAACAAATAAAGAGAAGTCATTAATTCATTAAAAAATCGTTAAAATTATGACTGTATCTTGTATTATAAAACCCAAATTGAAAAATAGTATAAGATAAATTATGACATTAATTAATGGATTATAATCATAAATAATGAAACAAATAATTTTAATATTAAATATAATCGTTAACAAACAAAATTAAGTAATGATGTAATGACTTAAAATTATATTAAATAATATTGTTTCTTTAAGTATATAAAGAAAAATAATACTTCTAAATGCCTGAAGGTCTCAAGTTTTGAAATAAAATACAACTAAATAACATATACATATTTATTTATTTACGACTACGGTGCGAGCGTTTTTGTCATTTTCAAGTTGGGGAATGCTGCCCTTTTTCGGAAGGTACATCACACTGTTGCTCGGTTAATGATCTATCCTTCAAGAGAATCATGAAATTAGATGTTTGCAGTGTCCTAAGGTATACATCGGAAGGAACATCCCAAACTTTGCACAGAAGTGTGTATCAATATCAATACGATTGAAAGAATATTAATAGGAAATAACCTAAGACTGCATTAGCACAGCATTCAAAAAATTTTAAACATGTTTTTGATTTTGATTAGGTTAGAGTGATTCATAAGGAAATGCATAGCTCGAAGAGAAAGAAGATATAGAGGCTATGCACATTGAACTGACTGTGCTGTATCTGATCTTCATAGATGTGATTTTTTTTATCATGATGATGGCTGTTGGCGAAACTTTGACTGGTTAGTTGTTTGCCTTTATTTTAATGACTTGAGGCTTTGTGTTTTGGAATCTTCCAATTGTTTTCTAGCAATTAATTTATGCCTCTTTTTGAGTTTTTGCTCTTTTATATTTATATTATTAATGGATATTAAAAAAAAAAAAATGGAATTTTGCTATCATAACTTAATGATAATACTAAAAAAATTGTATTTTGTATCTTCTCACAACAACTAAACAAAAAAATTATGTGTGAGTTTGAATCATTGTATATATATAATCCTCTGGTTAGTTCAAAAGCTCGATGATAAATTAATACCGACACTTAAACAAACAAAACGTAATTATGAAACTTTGTAAATCAAAGACTAAAGCTGGGTTCACATTATGTAACAAAAGACTTATTTTATAACAATTTCGTTATATAACAAGGGTGTTTTATAACTTAGTTATTGAAAAGAATAAGAGGAATTTAATTTTATAACTAAAATACAAGAAAAGGGTGAGTCAACACATCAGATATATGATCAGTTCTCATAATGGCGAAGAGCGAGAAATATTAAATGCTTGCGGTAGCTGCATGTATTATTTTGGCAACTCATCGTAAACGAAGATACTCATTACAAGTTCGGCACCTGTACAGTGGGGCCTCACCGAGGGATATTGAGAAAGATGATAATGGCTCATTAACCGGAGAAATGAGAGCAGACAGAAACAACTTCAAAAACTATAAACAAAAAATCTATAGACAATTGAACACTAGATCGGCTTATGAACGAATGTCGAGAACTGCGGAGAAGGGCCGACAACACAATTTTGTATCACTTCCTTTGATATTACCGACACTAGCCGGCTAGCATATAACCTGGGATATAAATTATGCAATAGGGTTATCATAGTTTGTTTTACAATATTTTTCATGCGAATTTATAACAAACTAGTACAACTTTTAAGCCCCATTTAGACGGGCAACAAAAATTGTCACAATTCGGCAATATTCCGTATATAGGAATGGTAAACAACTCTCAGCAATTCGGCAATTTTTCCCTCTTTCCCTTTTTGATAACCGACAATTAATTGCTAACAACATGTTGTCCGGAGTTGCTCCACTTTAGTGGAGCAATAAAAATTTCTCCATTTTTGTGATTCCACGCAATTCATCAGTTGCTCTTCGAACGTTGTCAGGTGCTCACGATGTGGGAAGAAGAAGAAGAAATTGCTGTTGCTGTAGTTATCCTGGCTTCAGCACAGAGGAAAAGGAAGAGAACTATTTGGCAGAGAGATTACTTCAGCCAGCGAGATTTGTCTATAGCAGTCACATTAGAAGTACTACTCGACAATTGGCTGTTCGTAAATTTCGCCAGGATGTCCAAATCTGATTTTGAAATTCTCGTGGGATTAGTCGTTTCAGCAATTATTGCCGTGAAAAGTTGCTCGTCTAAATGGGCCTTTAGAAACCCGTTATATAACATGTTTTTTTTACAAAGTTTGGACCCAGCTTAATATTGATGTAAAAATATGTAATGCATTGAAACGAAATTTAAATAAAAGGTAGTTTTGAAGAAAAAAGCTTACATCAAATTTTCAGTCAAATAGCATAGATTTTAATTTTTATTCAGTGATTACCTAAACATAATAATTCAAATGTTATCAATAATTAATATATATATATATATATATATATATATATATATATATATATATATATATACACTCATATATAAAATATTATATTTACTTTTTTTTTGGGGGGGAGGTATTTTTGTTCACTATCAGGGGGTTCAGAATTTAAAATTTAACTTAAACAGAACAATTAATAATAATAAAAATTAGAACTGTTAAATACAAAAAACTACACTACTAAAAACAACTACACATTACCAGCGGAATAAACGCTGTTTACAGAGAGGTGAACCGTACAAGACTGAATGATATTAAGAAGGATGTCGAGGTTTGTTTTGACTAGCTAATTGAGTTATAGAGATTGCTGGCTTCTCATTGGCTCAGCCTTACCGCCTTCTGTTCCCTTTCGCCCAACACTCAGACATCATTCTTTAAGAAGTTAATATTCTAATATCAAATAATTGTCTAATTACTAAATTTATCTTTTTCCGATTCGAATGAAATTCCATGCCCTGACTGTATCCTATCATTATTAAAGTTTGTTTTAATTCTCAATTTAGTTGGCCATTTAGTCTCTTGGCTTAAACACTGAAAATGATATTTGTGCCCAAGTGCCTCTATAATTACATAACTAACATAATTGACGCTGGTATGAAATTTTAATTTAAATTTTTAACGAACTTTTATTTTCGTAACTATTGTGATTTGAACATTTTTTTTTGGAAGATTGTATTTCTTATAATTTTTTTAACATTATTTATTTCTAAATGTAGAAGACAGAAACGTAATTAGTCAGACAAAAAAAAAAACGATTCTGTAAACAAAAGTAACTCTTACAAAGTATATTTGAAACTAATATTGGGTACAGCGGATGTTATGATATTCTCGCACTCGAAATAGTATGCTGGGTATCATATCCCCTTAAATACCAATATATGATAAAACAAGGATATTTAATCTTCAGTGATTTATAAAATAAATAGTATACTTACACCGGTTTCAAGAATCGAAATTAAATAATTTGATTTTGCTTCAAAAAATCCTGGAGCGAAAATGTTACTATAAATTACTGCTCTTATGTGCAAGAAACAATACGCAGTATAATTGCCATACTGCTGTAAGTAATTATTTGAATCACTATCGGATAAGTATTGAAGGTTATTTGAGCATATTATGGCTATTGGCTACAAATAGTGAGTGGTCTCGGCATCGAACCTTCGGGTTCGCTAAGCTATTTATTGTTTTTTATATAATTTCTTTCAGTTAGAATAACTTAAATTTAAGGTAAGGAACCATCAAAAGAATACATTATACGGTATAAAATATTACCTCTAATTTTTGGTAATTCTTACAATTGTACAATTTTTATTTTAAAATATTTTAATTTTTCTCCTAAACTTGATATGATATAAATGTTAATAGCCAAATACAAGTCGCACAATTCTAGGTAACCTCTTTCATTCTACAGTCAATTCAAAATTCTTCGGTATGAATATTACAAACTGTATTTTAAAAAAAAAACTTCAGACATTGTTCTTCCTCTGACTTGAACCCTCAAGTTTTACGCTCTAAAACTATTGTTAATTCTTAATTACGAAAAAACAGTTGATAACCGAATAATTCCACGAAAATTAAAACTAAATTACGTTTCCATCTTTTAATGCGTTATAATTTCCTCTTGAATTCGGTCTCTTAGGTACATTGAAGACTTCACATCATGTGTTAAATATATTTTTATTTATTCATTTTTTTTTTGGTTTTGTTTAACGTAGAATATTAATTGTCTTAGGTTTATTTACGCGATAGTATTATATTTTAACCCCAAGTTAATGAATAAATTATTTTTGAACAATAAACGTTGGTAGTAGTACTGACGGAATATTTATTTTTTAAAAAATATATAGTAAAACATGTGGAAGTTTAAGTAATTAGACCAGTCGAACGGTCTAAACGAGTATTTCTGTATAAATCTTAAAAAAATATTGCTCAAAAACCATCAAATAATCTCTTGTATTATTATTCTCAATAAGTACTTAAACGTCTTATTACATTAATTGCAAGATAAATATAAATAAAACAAAAAAATTAATGAATCTTTTGAAAAATAATAGAAAAGTAAATTTTATCATTGTTCCTCATTTAAAAAGTTTCATACTAATTTTCATGAAAATTATTTATTTAAGATAAGAATACGTTATTATAATACGTTACATGTTCGAATTAAATTCAGAAATTTTCGAAGATGCTCTGATGGAAATGAGGCTAAAGCAGAGAGACAGGAATAACAAAACATCCCCGAGTTTGAAACAATCGAGTAAAGGATTATTCAAATTGGAATTTCACTAAGAGCGTTCTACAACTTGTTCCCTCATTAATTATTTATTCATTTATAAATCTTTTGAAATATTTATACGAATTACTCAGTATTAGGGCACTTCAAATCCACGGCTAATTTAAAACCAGACAAAACAAATTTATTGTACTACAGTCCGGATAAATTTTAAATATCTCCTATAGTAAGGTAAAGAGTGATTATCTGCAAATTCTAAATATATCACATAAATACTAATAATTAGTAATAATAATAAATCCAAAATATTCGAATATAATTTTTTTATCGTATCCATTGCAACACTAATGCACAAAACAATGATTCACTCTTTATTAAGGAAAATTTGATCGATAATTATCAAGTTTCCGTAGTGTAGTGGTTATCACGTGTGCTTCACACGCACAAGGTCCCCGGTTCGAACCCGGGCGGAAACATTTTTTTTTAAATTAAACTTTTAAAAATAATAAAACATAAGAATAAATAATAAA
The DNA here is from genome assembly GCA_948150685.1 of Rhaphigaster nebulosa. NCBI lineage: Eukaryota > Metazoa > Arthropoda > Insecta > Hemiptera > Pentatomidae > Rhaphigaster > Rhaphigaster nebulosa. Next base: position 80,633,870 of record OX411307.1, on the reverse strand, counting down.
TCATAACATTTTTTTCACATATCTACTGAACACATAAATTTAGTAAATATGGTTTTATATTCTATGCAAGATTAATTACTGTATTAAGTTTATTTTTATATATATATATATATATATATATATATATATATATATATATATATATATATATATATATATATATATATATATATATATATATATATGTGTGTGTGTATATATATATAATTAATTAATTATAATATATTTAATTTAATTATAGTATAATATTGTATAACTTTATATAAGAAAAATAAAATAGTAACTACTCATAAAAAAATAACAAAAAACTATCATTTACAAACAGGACTGCACAAATGTTCTGTGCATATTATTCCTCACGGGTTAATTTAAAATAAAAATAATATAATCCTGGAGATAATATTACATTAACTGAAAAACCACGTGAAACCAGTTTGAACGAATTGAAACTAACAACTGTTTTGAACAAATAATAATAAACATAACACATAGCAAATATGTTTCAACGGGGACTGTATTTATCGAAGCAAAGGACTGTTGAAATATGCTATAATTGTTTTATTACTAAATTCATAGACAAATATCCTTGTCACCTTCAATACTGTTGAACCACCGTAGGGCAAAGCATTCAACTCCAAATTTCCGTGCTCAGGTTCAAACCATGCTTTAGTAAATAATGTTCTGTCGAATCAACTGGGGGCTACTCTACAGCACAACCAGCCTCTATAAAGTAGGTGCCTGATCCTTCAATGCTTTGTGAGAATATCTTGCGTTTGTGCGTGATTCTAGCCAGACCACTCGTTTGGGTCAATAAACTGTACTTATCAAGTACTAGACTCAAGGCCCTTCATACTTTTTAGTCCAATCGTTCATTTTTTATTCATGTAAAAATTATTATAGCTAAAAAAAATTAAACTTTTTTCATACACACAACTAACTGTCTTTTTACATAATTATAAATTAATAATTTATTAATAATTTAAATTAATTTTATAAATTAATGTATATATATTTATCTTAAAAATATTTTTTATTTATACGGATGATCCGTTTCTTTAGTATATAATATATTGTACCACCATCCTTAATTAGTTCTTAAATATATAGTTTTTGTAACTATGTATTTATTTAATGTTTTTTTATTTATTATCTAATAGGTCTTTTGGCCAGATATAATCTTTATTATTTTATAAATCTTTGTTATTCTAAAGGGATTTTGTCCCAGAACAAAGTTGTTTTTCTATTTCTATATTCATGAAACCCTAAATTATCATAATAATTATTTTATTAATTTACGATACCTTCTATGATTTTTTTCGTAGTATAATAATGCTAAATAAAAAAGAAAAGGGGTACAGGAAAATTTCGATTAACTATCACTTATTATTTTATCAGTACAGTAGATCCTTAAAAAATGTGGTATTTTTAACTCATGATAAGAAAAATATTAATTATATCATATAATTATAATAAAAATTCAAAATATTAACATAAAAGTAGAAAAATAATTACGTAACGTACAGTAATATATATATATATATATATATATATATATATATATATATATATATATATATATATATATATATCCTCGCGCGGATCTCATTACCGCGTAGGAGAGCGTCCCACGGGTGGCGGATGTGGGGATGGTCGGTGGAAATTCCTTGGAAGCTCCTCCCGGCTAAGTCCGATGGACTCGCTGACCAACAATGAGAGCGCCCCTCCAGGCTTGCTGGAGGGTGTGACGTAGGTTTGAACGCCCTACTCACATATTTTTAGTTCACAAAATACCACAAAAAGTCTTGGATCTCTCTGAGGTAAAACGCTCATTATCCGGAAGTAAACTAGTCCCCCGTTCGGGTCTCCGGGTGGGGACTGCTTCAGAGGATTCATGGCGCAAGTTGAAAATTAGAGATTTAGGTATGGGGACGTGGAACGTAAGAAGTTTGAATACAGCGGGTGGGTTAAAATCGGTGGCAAACGAGGTTAAGAGATACAATGTAGATATCGTGGCACTGCAAGAGATTCGGTGGCCAGGGGAGGGTTCGTTAACAGAAGGGAACTATTCTATTTGGTACGGTGGGAGCGGTAATTATTGTTTAGGTACTGGATTTCTAATAAGGAATAGATTGCTCTCCGCAGTGAGGGACGTAAAATTTTTTAGTGATAGGATATCTGTGGCCATATTTCAGGGGCGGTGGTTTAAAATCGCGCTGATAAACATACATTCCCCTACCGAAGACAGTGATGATGAAGTTAAATGCGAATTTTATGATAAACTAGAGTGGGTATATGATAAACTACCTCGAAACTGCATGAAAATAATATTAGGGGACGCAAACGCAAAGGTGGGAAGGGAAGAAGTATACTATCCGACGATCGGTAAAGAAAGTTTGCACGAACATAGCAATGATAATGGGATCCGTCTAATAAACTTTGCTATCTCGAAAAACCTAACAATTAAAAGTACTACGTTTAAACATAGAGATATTCATAAGTATACGTGGACATCGCCGGATTCACAAACACGCAATCAAATTGATCATGTTTTGATACAACAAAGATGGCAAAATAGTATAATTAACGTGAGGTCTTATCGTGGGGCAGAATGTGGGTCAGATCATGAATTAGTAATCGCGAAACTTCGACAAAAACTTAATATAAAAAAAAGGAAAGAAAGCCGTATTTGTTCCGAAAATTTTGATCTAGATAAATTGAAAAACCCTTCAATTAGAAATCAATTCGCGGTAGAAATCAAGAATAGGTTTGAAGCCTTGGAATCTTTAGATGAGGATCGCGAAGATGTAGACAAGATATGGATCGGAATTAGGGATAATATTAAAGAGGTAAGTAATCTGTGTCTTGGAAAAAGGGACAATAAAAAGAATAAACCGTGGTTCGATAATGATTGTCTAAACTTGTGCGAAAAAAGAAGAGCCGCGAAACTAAAAGCTTTGAATAATCCAAGCGATAACAATGTTGCTAATTTCCGGACCTTGATGAATGAAACGTCCAAATTCCTCAAAAATAAAAAACAAGAATATCTTAAAAACAAAATAATAGAGATAGAATTGAAAACAACGTAAGAGACATGTACAAGGGTATAAACAGATCGCGTAAACAGTTTGAACCAGCAATGAATGGAATTAGAGATGAAAATAACAATATCCTGGCCGATCCGGGGGACATTGTGAATAAATTTAAAAAACACTTTGAAAGTATTATGAATTCGGGAAATAATAATCAATCTCCTCCTTCTGAATATCAGAGTGCTGAACCGTTAATTGAAGAACCGAGTAAGGAGGAAGTCGAAATAGCCATCGGAAAATTAAAATCCCCTAAAGCAGCGGGAATCGACAACATTTCCAGTGAAATAATAAAAGCGTGCGGTGAAGCTGGAGTTTCTAAAATACATTTTTTGGTTAAAAAGATCTGGGAAAATGAAAAAATGCCCGAAGAATGGAAAGAATCTATACTTATTCCGATTCACAAAAAAGGTCCGAGGACGGAGTGTAATAACTATCGCGGAATATCACTCCTCCCGGTATGTTATAAAATATTCTCGTTGATCCTAACTAGTCGAATCACGGAATATGCCGAGGAAATTATCGGAGACTACCAATGTGGTTTTAGACGGAACCGATCAACTATCGATCAAATATTTTCCTTACGGCAAATATTAGAAAAAAAATTAGAATTCAACGGTGTAGTTCATCAGCTTTTTGTGGATTTCAAAAAGGCTTATGATTCCATTGATCGCCGGAGACTGTATAACATTTTGATTGAGCAGAGAATACCGAAGAAGTTAGTAAATCTAGTAGGGATGTGCATGACCGAAACATTCAATAAAGTTAGAATAGGTAATTATTTTTCGGAGAAATTTGAAGTTCGCTCGGGGTTAAAACAAGGCGATTCCCTTTCACCTGTCCTATTTAATTTAGCATTAGAGTATGTCATTAGAAAGGTAATGCTTACCGAAAGGGGTTTAGATCTGGGTGGTAGAATATCCGTGCTGGGGTTTGCGGATGATTTGGTATTATTAAGTGAGGACGCGGAAACTATAAAACTGAATACAGCAACGTTGATGACAGCTGGGAAAGAGGTTGGCCTCAAAATAAATACGGATAAGACGAAATATATGGTTAGCAATAGAAACAGAGGCGATTTTGAGGATATAGATATAGGAGAAAATAGGTTTGAACACGTTGAGCAATTTAAGTATTTGGGGTCTGTGATTACTAGAAAAAACGAAATTCAAGAAGAAATAAAGGCGCGATTAAAGGCGGGAAATGCTTGTTATTTTTCGGTGTCAACGTTACTTAGGTCGCGCATTTTGTCCAGAAACTTAAAACTTAGAATATACAAAACTATTATCTTGCCTACAATTCTGTATGGGAGTGAAACGTGGCCGCTAACCTTGAAGGACGAACAACGCCTTAAGGTATTCGAGAATAAAGTACTGCGTAAAATATTTGGTCCGAAAAAGGATGAGTCAACTGGAGAGTTTAGGAGATTACACAACGCGGAATTGCGGAGCATGCACCCTGTTAATATAATCGAAGTGATATCATCGCGACGGTTGAAATGGGCTTGCAAAGTTGTTGGGCTCAGTAACGAACGAATTCCTAAAAAGTTAATAAACGCTGAGCTGACTGGTAAACGTCCGAGGGGTAGACCGAAACGTAGGTGGGAGGATAGTATTAAGAGTGATCTAATGAATTTGGGTTTGGAAGGTAGTCGGTGGACCGAGATTTGTAGACAGCGATTAGTGGTATCGGCATCGAACCTCCGGGTTCGCTAAGCCTTTTATTATTATTATTATTATTATATATATATATATATATATAAAACTGCTCCGCAAGATCCGGAATATCGCCGCAATGAGACTCCTGCTCAAAAGAAAATGACCTATAATTATTTATTAAAAATTGTTTTTGTATTATAAACGGGTTTAATTCATGTTTATACTAAAATTATAATTAGCTGATTGCTATTTATAGGTTAAGGTGTGTTTCTAATGGTATTTCTGTCATCCGTTGATTCGCTTAACCATCACGACCTTGTTCCCGACACTGACGGTTAATCAAAGTTTTACTGTATCTTGGATATCGGATTGCACATTATAATGCTTATTTTACAGAAAATGTAAAGTTTATTTTTAAAACATTATATATGCAAATATGGCCTTCTCCACTCCTCTTGAATGTCAGCGGCAATAGCGCTCTCACTAAGCCTCCACTGGCTTTCAATACCAGTGACGTCTCCTTTCCAGTGATGGGACTGGTTTGGTTTTGAGTCCTCCCAGATGAATGTAGATATAATACAAAATATAGCTGCATATATAATGTTTATTTTATTTAATTTTTATTCATAATTGTTCCGTGTATTTGCTTATTTTTATATTATTTTTTTATTTGCCAATTTCGAGTGTTATTGGAGATCGCAGAAAAAAAAAAAAAAAAAAAAAAAACTTAAAACGAACAAGTCTCATTGAAGGACTTCGTCTGAGACGGCAGAGGTGAAAGAGGAAGAATCGTTTTATATAAGTGAGAAGTGTATTTGACAGAGCATTTGGCCAAACATTGTCCAGGGGAAGGCAGGGGATGTCAGGGGCAGGCCATTACCGGGCGTTGTAATTAGTTCTTAGGCTCCCACTACCGGCCAAATAATTCCTCTTAATGGGAAATAAACCTATAAAAAGCGGAACTCGTTACTGATTTCCTCCCACCTACAGTCTATCAGAGTTTCTTCAACCGGCCCCAAATATACGGGACAGTGTTAAAGAAAACATTTGGGATTTCCTTGCCATTGCTTGAATAAAAAAAAACAAAGCCTCGATTCTCTCAAATACCATAAATACCTGCCAGTCAACGTTTTGCCAATTCAGGCATCATCATAATAGAAAATCATAAGTATAGATACAGATCAGAGACGGCACAACTCATATTGACAGCACACACGGTGGGTCATTCACAAATAAAATGCCACTTTGGCTGTCTGTTGGTTTCTAGAAACTCGGCATTTTTCATTTTTTCGGTTTACATTTTTTTTCAACCCCTCATTCAGCAATCAGTTCATCTCAAAGCAGATAATACATTTGGAGCTATTTAACCTTTAGCAGACCAAATTCATATCCAAATCAATTTTTTTTTTTTTATATATATAATGAATGCCAGTTTTAGTTTAAAAAAATTGTTAGAAGGATTTTCGTCATGTTCCCAACTGGAAATAACGGCCGCTACCGATTAAGCTGTATATATATATATATATATATATATATATATATATATATATATATATATATATATATATGAATTTGAAATTGAAGCATTTGAAGTTTGCCAATTTAAGTTTATCACTGTCCTTAATTCACTTTAAAACATTTAAGGCTCAGGCAGACAGAGCGCGATCAGCGACCTCAGCCCGCAGCTAGCTGGCGATCTAATGTATTTCTACTTACTGCACTAAAAATGTCACACATAAGGCGTTCTATCGCAGCTAGTCATTAATGATCGAGCTCGGCAGTGATCTATCTATTTCTATACAGCTAGAGCGATCTAGAGAGATTGCAGATCGTCGCGACAGATATCATTCCGTGTGCCCGAGGCTTAAGGCGGACATTTTCTAAGTCAATACAGCTTACCTTTTTGGTTTTGATAACAATGTCAACTTCATTTTTTGATCATTTAAACATAACTCGTGAATTGTGGCAGCTTTTCATAAAAAAAAAAAAAAAAAAACTTAAACAAATTGTTCTTTCAGTAAGTATTGAAACTAAAAATCTCTGAAAACTAAACATTATCTCAAAGAAATATGTATGAACGGCAGCTTTTCGTATTGTGGTACTCTTCTAGCCAGCCCACAATACGAAAATACCACTGGAGGTGAGGTATTGCAGGGAAAGGACTCGATGCCCGGCTGTCAGAGAGCCTTCCACCGCCCTTCGTCAGTTTTCCGCTACCTCACCTCTAGTAGAACTTCAATTGTTTAAAACTATTTTTATTTATTTTTTTAAACGCTATTACGTAATTTTTTTTGTTTTTCAAAAACAAATTTTTTTCACATCCTAAACGTGAAAAAAAAAATTTCGGCTTCTATATTGTCTAAAACATATACAATTTGTTTATACTATGTTTCTCCTGATTATCACATTGAGAAAGTCCCGTGGTAATTTCTTTCAAAAAATTAACTATCGCGCCTGGACTATAAAGCTACAACAATAAAATAGAATATAAAAAACAAACATTATTCTGGGACAAAGCCAGTTAAAAATAATAAAGGTGTACAGAAAAATAAAGTTTATTTCTGGCCAAAAGGCCTATTACATTGCATAAATTAAAAAAAAAAAAAACATTAAATATATTCATAATTATAAAAATATGTATACAAAATGGAAACATATTCCTAACCAAAAAAAAAGAGAAAGAAAAAAATTAAATTCATCTAAACAGCAAAAAATCTTAACCATGAATAAAAATGTTTTACATCAGTTATTTAAAAAACATTTAAATAAATACACATAATCATATATTAAATATAAAAAATAAAAATTATAATAATAGTAATCTATATACAAAAACGTAGATCTGAAATAAAAATATGAGGAGTGTATTCTAATTCAGTAATAATGAGATCGTAGCTGACAAGAAAAAGTTTAGTATCATAAAAAAGAAAATCTTGTAATATACAAAGCGAAAAACAATACTAAAGCTGTATGAAAATTAATATGAAATAATTGTTCATAATCATAAAACAAAAAACGCGAGTAATTAAATAAAACCATTTAACACGGTTATATTTAATAAAACAATTGTTTTCTGTTCTTATGTAAACATTTCTAGTACATCATGATAAAATATTTTTATAGTTTTCATTAATATTTTATCACGAGTCTTTATGATACCCTGAGTTTAGTTTTAGCATTTGTTTTAGTAAATAATTTGATGGACTAATGGGCAAACGAGACCGAGGCCAAGAAGTAGGTGGAAGGATTGTGATAAATCTGAGCTTATACATTTTACAAGCAGGCCCGAACGTTGATTTTTTTTAGGGAGGGGAATAAGAAGAAGATTATAAAAGACTTAAATGTCTATAATCGCCAAATTGGGCCTTAGTTTTAAGGATAAGAATGAAAACGGGAACACAAATTATTAGTAAAAATACAAAACTTAAGTGGGTGGGTATGAAAATCATATTTTTTCAAAAATTTCGGGGGAGGGAGGATATATCCCTCTGACTCCCCCTTGCGTACGCCACTGATTACATGGTTCTATCGAGGATTGCATACAAACAGGAGATTGTTGATTAAATCGGCATCGAATCTCCGGACATTATATTGATCATTATTACAACTATTATTAGTAATCTTATTAATCTTGTTTAGTAAGTTCGAAACAACCACAAGAACCAAAATACCATATAACTAAATACCGATTATTTTATTTTTTTTTAATTTACTTTTTATTTAATAAATATTTACGAAAATTATTTTAAACATGTTGTATAATAAAATTAACTACCAATTTGTAATTTCAAATTAAATAAAAGTGATAATTCCTGACACAGCAAAAAGTAGGTACAGTGGATTCTTGCTAACCTGAGCCTAGCTAATCCGAACCGTTCTGTAATCCAAAACACAACAAAAAAACAAAGAAAACGTTTGAATAGATCCATGCAATAAAACCGTTTGTATTATTAACACCCGTTTGTATTATTATCCTGTTTGTAAACTTTATGGACGAAATTCATAAGATCTGTAAGCGCCGTACAGGCTGGACCGCAATAGGAAAATGGAATACGAGAACCGTCCTCGTCCAAAGTCTTCTATACTCGGATGGCATGGTCCTGGTAGCCGACTCTAAGATAAAACTACAGCAAGCTCTGGTGGATTGGGAAGAGGAGTTGCTCAGGAAAGGTATGTCAATTAATGCCTCCAAGAGTAAAGTGTAGTTTATGGGAAGAGAAGAACAGGAAGACGTCCAACTGGTCTGCAACGGGGAGGTGCTCGAAGTGGTAAAGGAATATACTTATTTAGGGTCAGTGATTAGTAGCTCTGGCAGGATAGACCTGGGATTTCAAACAGAATAGACAAGGCAAATCAGGTGTACTACCAGATTACTAACAACATCATCGGCCACCGAGAAGTGGATAAGAAGACCAAGATGCACATGTACAAGGCTGTATACTTGCCCACTCTAACCTACGGCGGAGAAAGTTGGGCCATGCTGGACAGGCATGCCAGACGCATAACAGCAGCAGAAATGAGGTTCTAATGAAAAATTAGGAGAGACCGCATTAGAAATGAACGAATAAGAGAGCAGTTGGAGGTACCGGAACTAAAAACCACTTTGGAGAGCCGACAGCTCAAATAGTTTGGGCATGTCTGCCGCATGAACGAGGACATGGATCCTATAAAGGTACTAGAGGTTCGGCCCACAGCGAGGAGACCACCGGGGTGAACCATTGTTTCATACCAGAAATACGTACAGAGGATTGGAAATGGAAGAGGTAAATAGCTCAACCAAATGAAGCAGACCGAGAGGAATGGCTGCGCTGGGTGGAGGCTACTCGACACCGATAATGGCATAAGAAGAAGATAAAGAAGAAGAAGAATTATTAATACCTAATCTGCTATTAGCTTTAAAAAGTCTAGTTAAAAATACCAAATCCTTTTATTTAAAATAAATATTAAGCTATAAAAATTTAGAAGCGTATTCATTTTCTAAATTCTATTATTCGTGGATATTAATTGACCTTTTCATTATATTAATCTTCAATACGACATTTTATTGTTAATAAAATGGTTCCTTTACGCCATTAAAAATTATATTTAACTTTGAGTCGTGAGTTTTAATAAAATAAAATAAGAATTGTTTTCCAAAATCATTTTATTAGCTTTTCAAAACACTCCACCACACGGATATTTCTTAACAACCTCCGTCTTCATAAGATTTTTCCCCTAAACAGGTCCAAACAGTTATAAAAGTATTTTACAAGTATCATTATAAGTATCAGTTTCATCATTAAAAAAAAAAAAAATCAAACGTAAAAATAAACAAAGTTTAAATTTTAAAATGATGTAAAGAGGAAAAGGAGGTGAGACAACAAACATTAATTTACCAAAGGCTGTCACACCTCCCCGCCACTGAATGACAACAGCGATAAATGTACCAGGAAATTTATTACCGTTTTCACAAATCTCTCACCAATCCCAAATGAAATTTCGTAAACAATAGCGTGCAAACATCAATAATAGAATCTCTAAATTGAAATAATAACTTTAATCATCTTTTATACGCCTCAGTCTAAAAGTTTTAGTTGAATTTCGCAAAGCAAAATTACACGGATAACAAAGCCTGTGTTATAAAGATATAATATTTACAGATAACATTTATTATAATAATCTTTTTTGGAGTAAAAAGTAAAATAAAATTTCGGATAAGACTGGATTAAGAATCCACGCGAACTGGAGTTAAACATCAAACATAGGAAGGAGTATTTGGGCCTTAAAACCGGACAAAAGCCTGAATCAGAATGTTTAATCTCTATTAAACCCATCATTCTTCAAGCTTGATAGCTAGCTCATCAAACAGTAATCGAATAAAGTTCCCCCACTCTACTTCTTGTAAAGTCTATCTATCGGATCTCAGACATTGTCAGAATTTCAAATCTTATAGCTATCAGTGATATTATTCTTGGTAGTTGTTCCCCATACTAAATTGTGTGTTTATTTACGGATTTTATTTTAATTATTAATATTATTATTACTAATAATAATAATTATTAATTATTGATTTACTGTCTATCACTTTATTGATTTACTGTTTAAATTGCTAGTTTACAAACCGTATTTATGAAGAATGTTTGGATAATTCTTTTTGTTTACTTAATGCTATAGGATAAAGGAGTTTTTGTTTGTGTATCGGGTCTTGCCGGGCAAAATTTTGATTATAAACGTAAAATTGAGGACAATATTAACTATATTATATGAAAAAAATCTTCCGCCAGTTTGTATTTTATTAGTAAAAAATATAATTATTTCAACGCAATAATTGTTTTGTTTTTTTTATATTTTCTTCTAGATTCTACTGAAAGAGTTCAGAATTTTACGAGGAGAGAATTATATGGCATCCTTAAACAATTCGGAAAGATGAAAATAGGTTATAAAGCTTGAAGAATGATGGATTTGTTTAATGGAGCTTTTCACAAACTTCCTGATTCGGACTTTTTTACTGGTTTTAAGGTTCAAATGCTTCTAAATGCAGCTTTTATACTTCTTTATACGCTTTTATTTGCTATTGATGCGATATTTTTAGTTAAAAATAATATAAATAAAAAATTGAAAAAATCATCGTTCAACAATTAGAAGAACAACAAATTGATATCCCTACATTTTTTTTTTAAAACAGCGTACAAAAATGGGCACAGTTCAGATCAACTGAAATAGGATAGGAGGACCGTCAGAACAAGGTAAAATTAATAGTTTTTACATTTAACTAATTGACTTTATAACATATAAATTCAACCCAAGTTTGAATTTAAATATATATCAATGGGTCACTTTGGAAATTGAAAAAAAAAAAAAAAAAATATATATATATATATATATATATATATATATATATATATATATATATTATTTTTGTCATTATATATTTTTGTCATCATATATTATTTTATCAGTGATTATCTACAAGTAAGACTTTGTTTTTTTGCCGTGAGCGGAACCTACAGTAACTGTTCTTCAAAATACTTTGTGATTTACATTTCTCCTTGACAGTTTTCTATTTTTTAAGCGCTTGTCCGCAGTCACCCAGCAAAACAGGATAGTAGAGGCAAGTGCAGATCTCTGCTGTGTGAAATGTGTGCGTGGTGTACACTTACCCTTACTATCATATTTTGTCCAGACAACTACAGACATCCGAGCTAAAACAAAAATAATTTTTTTTTCAATACAATTAATCAATTATATCTTCCATCCCACTTTCATAACACAATGAAGATCGTAAAATGTGAATCTCAAACAAGCTTAAAATTTTGTCGATGATTACACCAATATAATAGTCATCCGGAAACCGAATTATTTTGCACTTGCTCCAAAACCGCTCCTACTTGAATAATGAGTATTTCAGAGACATCGTACTAAGTATTATTCAATTAAATTATTAATCTCATCAAAATCTCAACAAAATCGTCCAAGGGACATTTTTAAATAACAGAGGAAATCTGGCTTCTAAATTAAAAATTTTACAGTCCTGTGAATTCGAACTTTGCAAAATTTAGTGTGCATTTGCCCCACATCACCCTACTTAAAAATAAAATTACAATCTATTTTATATTTATAGATTCAATAGAGTTCTCTATATTATATTATTTATTATATTTCAGGAAACTAAATTTAAACACCCTAATTTAAAATTGAATTTTCTTTGTTTTACATAAAACTCATTTTTAACAACTTTTCTGGCTCTGTTGCCCATCTTTAAAGTGGGATATTTTATATTTAATTATTGATTAAATATAAATCGTCTTATTTCTTTACTTAATCCCTATATTGCTATTTTTTATTTAGTTATTTTTCTTCAACGTCCTCTATTTCTGAATTCCATATTGCCCTCTCTCTTAGCACTGCAGTTCTAGACTAAATTTTAAATTAGGGTATTTTAAATTTGTTTTCCTCAAATATAATAAATGATAAAAAAAAAAAAAAAAAAGTCAAGAGAGTTACGCACTAAACAATTTTTTTCTTGATTTTTCTTAAGTTTTTTTTTTCTGTTGATACCAAATAGGACTTGTTGCAGTTGTGCGGCGAACCCCCAATAACCAATTTTTTATTCTAAACATTAAGTGAAAATTTTCAAAATTCACCTCGGACAGAATGTAACTCACAAGAAATTTGGTTACATTTTTGTTTTTAAACATTAAATAGTTCAAAAAGTACTCTGCTTTGAGGCGAACTAACAGCTGAGTGAGAAGGTTGAAAGAAAAAAAAAAAAATGCCGACCGAGCTTCTAGAAACCTTAGAGTGACAGTTTATATGAGAATGACCCCATAAACTAAGAAATTTTAATAATTATAGAAATGAAAAGTACAAATATTACTAAAGCTCACTAAGACGATAAATGGTAGGGATAAAAAATATAAGACATAGTAAATGTTTTTTGGAAGTATTTATTAATACCTTCATACTTCTCATCCCGCATTTATTTCATGAGGTTTCGGACTACACTTGTAAATTACTTAAAATTTTATTATCTAAAATACCTTTATAATGGGTGTGTTAGTTTGAGTATAAGCAGTATTTTTTTTAATCAAAATTTCTTCTAAACAATTATCTGAAACCCATTTCCATTTTAATAATTGTTTTTATTATTTTACACTTTGTTCTTTCATATCATTCAGCGGCAAATCCATAGATATGTTTCACGAGCTGAATCATTATTAAATGTTTTCTTATGTAAAGAAATATTCCATGATTTAATATTTTCTGCTCGAGACCCTGGAATTTATATTTCAGACCTACTTTCGCCTGCAAATTTCATAACACTATGACAGAATATGGTGGTTTGCACTGGATGATATTCGGTACTCACCTGGGTATTTACCCAGTAAACCTTTTATTTTATGAAAATTTGCAAAGCATTCGGATCCATAACAAGGGGTTTTAAACCAGACAAAAGATCCAGTAATGCTTTGCTAGGTGGAGTGTTTAGGACGAGGGATGGTGAAAAATTGATTGAGGACATTGAGAGTCGATGCCGTGTAGGCCTTTTTGGAACTGCTCCAGTACCTTTGTCAAACTGATCACTTGCGAACCCTCATTTCTCTGTTATTTTTTTTTTTTTTTTTTTTATTAAATAAAAATCTTTTAAACAACCACTATCGCTTATTAACAAGGATATCAAACAATATCGTTAATGTATAATCATACCAACGTTGAGTTAATAAGTATGCAGAAATAATTAGCAGTGGGCTTAATCTAGAAGATAATGGTTGAAGTGCGATAAAAAAATATAACACATTAAATTTATAACTGTTTTAATGTTTGCCAACTCTTCGGTCTACTTTGTAGATCTTTTTTTGGGCTATACAAAGAAAAAAAGGAGAAGAATAAGAACAGTGTGATATCAAATGAGATAGAAAAATATATCCATAATAATTTTGATTAATTCTATTACGATTGTTAAAGATTTTTATGGTCATATTTTTCCTCAATTGAAATTGAAGGGTTTGCTGGAAAAAGGAGGTAGCTTATATTTTTCAAATTTTAGGAAAACAAAAAAAAATCGCTCTCCCTATGTTACGTCTGACTCATCTGGTGCGTTAGTTGATAATGGTTACAATCACTCATTGTTCTTGAAAAATAACTTGCTACGACAAAAATCACATTTTACGAATCTGAATGATAAACACAATTAATATTGTTAGAACGTTGTGTGTAACCTTCCTCTAAACAAGACACGTTAATTGTTTGAAGAAACAAAGAAATAGCTACATACTCGAAGATTGAGTAACATGAGAACTAATGATTGGAGCTACAAATTTGTTTATTTATTTATTTCTAATTTATTAGAATTATTTTTTGTCACAAAATAGTACATAAAAGTAACTCCTCTGGGATGGAGCTACCTCCTTTTTGCAGCGAACCTCTCAATTCTGTTTGTGACGTGCGTAAGGAAAATGCTCTTAGTTATAGTATAAGCTATAGACAAACACCTTATCGTCATACTAAGAAGATTGATGTACATAATAAAACTGTTGTTGATAGTCCGAACATTGAGGAAAGTATAAGGCTTATGAAAAACATTAATAGTGACCTTTGATGAAATACAATGAATTGCATAAAAATAATTTTGTTGTAAATCTTACGCAATTGCATATCCCTAACAAGATATTAAATCTGTTGAGTTTGGGAGACAATGTCATTACATTAATTGTATTAATTGTAATTACATAAATTTATATTAAATTTAATTTAATACGTATAATAGCAAACTGTGTTTTGAATTGTTTATTTTTGAATTTTTGTGTGTTTTTAGAACTGAAGATGAATGTATAGCATTCGAAACTAGTTTTCAATAAAAACAAAATTATAGAAGTAGCAAATAATTTATCAATCCCTAATTATATTGATAAAACAATCAAAACTAAATTAACTACTCATGCATCGCAGCACCCCTTGGATTTATGGATTGATTAAGCTACATAAAAATAAGAAATAAAAATAAGCCTCTAAGACCTATAGTTAATAATATTGAACGACCTTCCTATAAGCTAGAGAAATGTTTCAAGCCTTTTTTAGACAACCTTAACAATAATAACCCGTATGTTATTAAAAATGCATTTGTGGCTAGGGATAAGATTGTAGAATCGAAAAGTATTGATGATAATGAAGGACTTATAAGTTTCGATGCAGTATCTTTGTTTACTTCCGTACCACCAGAATTGGTTTTTGAGATAGTTGCAAACGAATGGGAACAAGTTGAGCCGCATAAGTGCGTGAAAAATAAAGAAACGTTTATTGAAGGTTTGAAATTAATATGTGGAAATGTTTTTGTTTTTTTTCAAATATAATAATAAATTTTATCGTCAACTTACAGATTTATTTGCCAATGGGTGGAATTCTGTCTGTAACTCTAAGCGGAATATTGAACAAGTTATTCAATGATGTAATTAATACAACTAATATTAGACCAAGGTTGCTTATCAAATATGAGGATGACTTACTATTGATTTTGAAAGATGATGAAATTGAAAGTTTTTACAATGCTCTGAATAGTCTATATGGAAATATTAAATTTACTTAAGAGCTTGAATCCAAACGAAATATTAGATTTTTGGAACTATGTGGACTAGAAATGAAAATAGCAGCCAACGAATCTTGAATTTTGCATCGAACCACCCTAAACATGTTACGATCAACGATATTAACAACTGTATCATTAAAGCTATTAAAATCACTGATATGGAATATCTAAATTGTGTCAAAAAAGGCATTTTTACAATGTTTGAAATTAATCTGTACCCCATTATTCTTAATTAAAAGGTGTTGGATTTCCAATTACAGTAAAATTCACCATCACAGGAATCAAGTTACCATCAGTATGGATCTATGTACATCGTCTTTGGAAGATAATAGTGATAACGATTGCAGGAATGGTATGTTCTTTTCTTATACTCATATTAAAGGTCTTTCAGAGCAAATAGTCAATATTTTTAAAGATTTTGATGTTTATGATACCACGTTTACAAATAGAATTAGTAATAATATTGGTGAGTTTTGCACTCCCTTGAAGGATAGAATATTAACCCAGGAACAGCCTGATGTAGTATATGAAACTAGATGTTTGCAGTGTCCAAAGGTATACATTGGTGAAACATCCCAAACTTGTACGTATCAACATCAATACGATTCCAAGAACAACAGGAAATAGCCTAACATTGCATTAGCACAGCATTCAACAATTTTTGAACATGTTTTTGATTTCGATAAGGTTAGAGTGGTTTATAAGGAAATGAATAGCTAGAAGAGAGAGCTATTTGAGGCTATGCACATTGCACAAAGTTTGGACACTGCTGTTAATTACCGGAATGACAGTAGAAATTCGAATCAATTTTACTCTGAAACGTTAAGCATTTTAGAAAAATCCAACTAGATTGCCTTTTATGTTTTATTTGTTTGTTGATCAGCTGTTTTTTATTATAACCTTTCATTGCTATGTATTTTAATATTTTATTTTATTTATTCAGTTTTTAATTTATATATATGTTTAAATTTATTAATGTAATTTATCTTATATATATATATATATATATATATATATATATTCTAGTTTTACTTTGCCTTTATATTTATTATTTATTTTACATATATTTTTGTTCAGGCCTTTATTAGTTGCTTTCTATGTGTATTTGCTGTTTTCTGTTGATCAGCTGTTTGTATATAACCTTCTCACCCGTTATCATATTACCTCCCTTTGCCTTCAGTATGTGATTAGATGTCTTGGGGTGATATGCAGTCTCTGGTTGATGCGGCTTTCTTGACGGTTGATGTGAGATGTGCTCTGTTTGATCTTCATAGATGTGATTTTTTGGTGTATTATATGTAAGAAGATGCCTGATATGTCGAAACGTTGACTGGTTAGTTGTTTTCCGGTATTTTAGAGACTTGAGGCTTTGTGATTTGGAATCTTCCAATTGGTTTCTAGCAATTAATTTAAATTAATTTATTATCTCTTTTTGAGTTTTTGCTCTTTTGTATTTATTATGCTTTATTATATTTATTATATATTTATAAAGTTCCCGCCTTTGGTAGTTGTAGGAAAAGAAGCTTACGGCATTTATTGAGGGATATATCTTACATCTTTTCTCCATTGTTTTTAGTCAGATAGAAGAATGTAAAAAAGTAGAGCTTGAACATACTTTTTCCCCTCCCCTTACCTTTGCCATTTAATAAATAAAGGTCCTGGTCGTAAAGGAAGATTGAATGAATCCAATCAGTCATAACTGTTTTACTATTTCACCATCCAATGCTAGAATAGTACTTACATCGGTATCGGTTTTCGGTACTCAAATTTTAATATCGAAATTACGATATATTGGATAAAAACTATCGGACAAAAATATCGATATATCGATATTTTTCCAGCATCCCTAGTTTATATAAATACAAAAATTATTAAGCCGACTTTTATTATTAATATACTTAATCTATATCAGATCAAAATAATTTTGTTATAAAGATTATTATTGTCAAGAATATAAAATATCGCATAAAAGCAGAATAGCGACAGCAAATCTCACATCAACAGTTTACAAAATAAAAACCTAAAAGATATCATACTCTCAAAGGCAGTTCAACAATATATGCACTACAATCTCAAAAATCGACACATCGCCGCTTCAAAGTTGAAGTAGCTTAACTCCGAAACTTAACTTTTACAGGAAAGGATTTTTTAACCATTTGTTTTATTTTATCATAAAATGAATGTACAAACCATTTTTTTTACTTTCTAATTTAGCTTTTGGAAAACCATTTTCGTGATTTTTTTTTTTAATATTTTAAAATATTTCATATATTTGAAATATTTAAATTTAAATATTTTCATATATTCAGTTATACATTTAATTTGATTTTAATTTATTTATCCACTTTTTTTTTTGTTCCCTTATACGACAGATATAAAATTTCCTTATTAAATTAAATTACTATATAATCCCCGCCTCTTTTGATTAAACCACAATGCTATGATTTTTAACCCGTCACCTTTGGTTTCTTTGAATTCTACTATTATTTAATTAATCCTTTTTGACCTTTAGCCAATACGTTTACCAGTATTTTAAATCAATAGTTTAACCTTTTAATAGTGTGGTATTTAAATCTTAGAATCCGTCAAACCAATAGGTTGGCAACATTGTTTTTAACGGTCAAACCCTAATCCTGACGTATTCAGTTGGCGCTTTACTATACGCCACTCTGATATGTTTTTTTCTAGTTATTAAGTATTTTTTTTCTCCTTCCTCTCCATCCTTTTTTTATCCCTATTCTTTTACTTATCTTTCCCACATATGATAATTGCTTATGATTATATTGCTCTATCTTTAAGCCTATATAAATTTATATCTAACACCTTTATTTTACTTTATTTTTTACATACATTTTTCAATGTATTTTATTATATCTTAAATAGACATCATTTACCTTACTTATATCTTCCTAATTATCTTGATATACTTTTCGTACTCCTAAATCTTCATTCTAGTAGTTATTATAATAAGTATTTTTCAAGTATTTTATTATATCTTTCATTCTATATTTTCATAATATTTTAAATATCTTTATTTTCATTATCTATTAACATATGTTTCATTATTTCTTGTTATTCACAATATGATTAGCATATTTTTCTTTGTACTTTATTTATTCTTTTCATCATACTGTCTGATCTTACTGTTTGTTATCTTTTTTAACTATTACTGGTGCTGTCACTGTTGTTACATCTATTGTTATATTGTTTTTTTCTTAGCCCTGATGATGGCCTAAAACTTCGGTCGAAACGTCGGCACACTAATCTTGGCAGAGAATTTGAATAATAGAACTGTATCATGAGAATAAGTGAATAAAAGAACTTTATCATGCCTATCACATTGCCAAGTTTAGGATTGTTTTATAGATTAAGATAGGCTACTTCTGCATCAAACCCGCAGTAGTCTGAAATATCTTAAGTGATAAAAAACAGAAAAAGCAAAATTTGGAGATAGGATATTTCTGTTCTGAAGCGGCCAAAATATGTAATTTCTATTTGGTTAGTCATTTTTAGGCTGTGCTGTTTCCGGTTTGCATTTATGTAATTTTATATTTTCCATTCCTGATGATGTATGAATTGGCGAAACGTTGACCGGTATTTGAAAGACTTAAGACTTCGTTTTGGTATATTCACCAACTATTTGAGCATATTGGCTTCAGCGCCGTACTGAGCGTTGTAGGGATAACATGCTTGTATGAATATGATTCAATATCGCTCGTGAATTCGACACCAGATTCCTCAAACAGAGCTATCTATCATCATCGATTGTCAATTTTTGATATTATTGATATATAAGTTTAACAAAGGAAGCGGAGTGAGAGGACGGAAGCAGAGATATTTCAACATAATAAGCGGTGAGAGAAGGAAGGATAGAAGCGATGGCAGTAATGCAGTCCTAGAACAATAGAAACCGGAGCGGCCGTTCCCGGCTCAATACATATTTGTCATTCCCTCACCTTTTATCACAGTTAATGTCCACTGATCCTTGCAATTCCTATCACATTCATCTCTTCCCGCGTTCTATCCTTTCCCAGTCCCTGTTAAATATTGTTCATCACAGCATTAAATCTCACCCTTCCCTAAATCCAATACAACAAAATATGCAGATGCTTTGAAAATGAACAGGATGAACAGCAAGATGCCAATTATTTTTGTTAAATATTCATCATTAGTCCGGGAACCGGAATGTGGGTTATAAGTTAATGGTGACCGATTAAAATCAAGTTAACACTTCTGGGAGAGCTTCAAAATACTAGGTCCTACAAGATTAGACTATAGTTGATAATATCCACCCAAATATTTCATACCTATGCGATTGGCAGCCACATAGAGCTGGTCCGTTTTAATGAATTTATCAGATCATCGTAAAAGAAAAACGACAAAATAAAACTAGGAACAACGAAGGGGTACATGCATATGCCACCGATATTTAGCGAAACAACTTTTGGACGATAGATTTGCTTTTAAAATTACGATTTTTAAATGTTGATGTAAATCTGTTCGTTACTTAAGTTTTTATAAGCTTATCGATTTGTTAACTATGCAAAACCTTCAATACAGCCCGTATGACGTCACAGTTTCTTATCACAATAAAAATATTGTAGTAATATTATACCTAGTGTCATTTAGTAATGTTATGTTGTAACCATTTGCTAAAAATGAATTGATACGGGAGCGCGCGATTTTAAAATCAGTAGTATTGTTTTCTATAAAACTAAGCCTCCGATAATAATGGAGCTTAATGTCGAAAATATCCAGAAAGTTGAAATAAATCCATAAGTGAAACTGCGATAGATAATATCAATAATATTTTTAAAACTGCGTTTCCGATAACATAATAATGAACCTCAGTATCGAAAAAATCCAAAAAACTTAAATTAAACGATAGGTGAGCGCGCAGTCCTGATATTGATAGTATTCTTAAAACAACGTCTCCCATAACATAATAATAGAGACTAATATCTAAGGAACCCGAAAACATTAAATAAAACGATAAGTGAGAGCGCGATATTAATATGGATAGTGTTTTTAAAAACTACACCTCCGATAGCATAATAATAGACCCTAATATGGCAGAAATCCGAAAAGTTTAAATAAATCAATACTGGGGTGAGTAGGCGGATCATCACAAACACTATAATTATTAACGCTATTTATGCAATAAGTTTAATTTTTTATCAATTACTAATTTTTTTTTATCTCTGGGCATCTGGTAAATGAAACTACTATTTTAGAATCAATATATATTGTTCATAAATTCTAATCCGGTGCTCTTGTTGAATAAAGCACTGGAGCCTTCCAAAAAGTGTGGCATCATACCGGTCTCAGCTGTCAAACACGGCGTTCTTATCCGTAAGCATGTTAGCGCACCTTTAAAAATTAATATCTTTTGAACCGATGATTGTAGAGAACTCTGGTTTTCACCTAAATGTTTATAAAAAGAGCGGAATGCTAAAATGCATATACTCCATTAATATTTATAATACACGGGTTGTAATAATGGTTTGATGAAAGCAGGAGGTAGGTTACTAATTTGTTACAACATACAGTAATTCCACTGAATCCTAGCCTCTTCCATTATTCCTGAGCTTCTGTAGCAAATTCATTGAGAGAGGCTGTGAACTGGCTGTTCCAGTCGATCCACCCTAAATCTTTAAATAACACCCTCTGTATCTCTTAACCCTTACCCTATCCCGCTAAGGCGCTCTACAATAGAGACAAGATGAGCGGTCAGTGGAGTATATCACAGCAATAATTATATTAATCAATGAGATTAAATATTAAGAATGCAAGTTCCTGTAAAAGAGCCTTCAAAAATAAATAAGAAAAAAAACTCTTCAGAAAACTGAAATCGAGCACTCTTCTATTATGATCACAAATTTATTTTTAATTTCGGAATATTACACGGAATTCGAGAGGAAATAAAGAAGGAATCCAAAATAACTGTGCACTTTTATTTTGAAAATGTTCTTGTTCTAAATTAAACTTTTTTTAGGAGCTTATTTGAAACAGCTCATGCAAGAACTTTTATTATTAAGTTCTTATTAGAAAATAACTTTTTGATCAAAACTTAAATAGTAAAAGTTCTTTGAAACTTTATCTTTAGAACTTTTATTTAAAAGTTAAGTATATATATATATACATATCGTTCGCTTGGAAAAAGGATGCTACAATACGAAAATTTTTGTTTTCCTTATTTTTTCTTAGAAATCTTGCATTGATGTACATTGCTTTGAGAAAAAATTTCAGATTTTTAGTTTCAATATTTACCTCAATAAAAAATTATGGTTAGTTTAGTTACCATTAAGTGTACTAGTCAAACATAATGACTTCCTTCAGACGGTGATTAGAGAGTAAATAAAGGCTATCTTGATAAAGATAATAATAAATGATTAATAATGTGTTATAATATTATTCGTATGCTAGTTAGGTGACCAAAAAATTTGAATTTCGTTTCTGTATCAATAGGTAATTGAAAATGTCATTAATTTATGTCAATAATATAATATTTCAATTTATTTATCAAGCCGATAAACTTTATTCAGAAACACAAGCAAATGTGCAATCAGATTAATAAAGATTACATTAACTTCTTAAGGAACTACCCCAATGACAGTTCTCTGTTAGAAAATCCCGAGGCCATCTTTCTTTCAGACCTTCAGAGGATTGAAATGAGTAAAATAAAACATCAGCTGATCAAATTTATTTGTTTCCAACACTTTCAAATTAAGGGATAATTTAGTAACATTTAAGGTTCAGGCACACAAAACGCGATCTGTCGCGACGATCTGCGATCTCTCAAGATCGCTCTAGCTGTATAGAAATGGATCGCTGCGATATATCGCCTTCTATGTGACATGCATAGTGCAGTAAATAGTAATACATTAGATCACCAGTACACAGCGGGCTGAGATCGTAGATCGTCGCGACAGATCGCTTTCTGTGTGACTGAGCCTTTAGTTGTAATTTTATTTGTCATGCAATCGGAAGTATTAAGGATTTTAGATTGTATGGATAAGATGGATAGTTAATTGGAACACAAAATCTTCGTCTGCCCAAACAGTCATGTGCACTGGCGTAACTTGAAAGGGCGCAGTGGTGCAGGGCACCCTCGAAGGGCGCGAAAAAAAAAATGGAAATATCTAAGGGAACTTAAAAAATTCCTTTTTTTAAAATCAAATTTATTGAAATAAAATTCATAGTCTAATAAAGGATTAAAGATGAATAACTCAAAGAAGCAATAAAAAAGGAATGCGATTGTAAAGGGAATCTTATGACTTACTGTTTTTATCACACCATATTTACTGCTTTGTTTGTTTTAGGACATTCTAAAACCGAGTACACTGAAGAATTCACGCCACTGGCGCTGCACCGAGGCTTCCCTCTCACCAACACAACTACTTTCCCCCTTCGGCACTCCTCTAACACAACTGTTTCCAAACTACTCCACAAAAGTTTTTGTTTTTAGTGTCGCCTTGGTAGATCTAGCTAATCACTGTGTCCCATTTTAGTAGTGGGAGCAAGCAATCCTCCTTATATTATACTCTTCAATCTGTATAATATACTTTAAAAAAAAAATTCTTAAATAGTTCAGAAATTTTTAGATTTATAATCAGCCTTATATTATGTATGTCATTTGTATGTCATGTGGTATTTATGTTGGTCAAATTGTCACGCCTCTTTAACTAAATACCGATATACTTAGTCTATGTCAAGGGTGCTCAATTTTCGCACCCAGGGACCAGAAATCCAGTAACAATCTCAGATGTTTAGGAAAATTCTAGTAAGTATTCAGTAACGACTAGTACTTTTGTGTTGTTTTAGTGTTGTGAATGGGTTACAAGCTGGTCCCTTGTCTAGATGAAGTACTGCGTTACAGACCCGTTCTAAAGGAATAAGTGGAATATTATTAAAGGGCATAATGACGTAGGTTTACGACAAAAGGAAAAGGTGTTACAAGAAAGTTTAAGTCAAACCCATATCTTGAAAATCCAAATCTAGAGCAACACTCCAAATAAGCCGGTTTTTCCTAAACTATGACGGTTCAAATTGTGATTTTGCATTTAAGGAAAGCAGCTCGCTCGATAAATCACTGCATTACCTTAACTAGAAGCCACCGGGAGGAGGGGGAGGAGTTACAAAGACGAACAAAGGACTTGATTATGTTTTCTAATCTCATTACTCCGTAACAGCTGATGAAAAGGTGTACGCGCCATTAACTCCTAGTCCTCCTGTCATTGATTCGAATATTCTCAAAGGGGTTCACCAGCACCATTCAGGCCTATGTTGCCAATAAAAACGATTTCTTGCTCGCCGAACATCTACGTCCACGGCATCGAATCCACTTGTTTATGTTCTTAGGAATGACTTGAAGAAATAATACCAAAAGGGAATAAATAAAAGAAATCAGTTTGTCCCTGGTTTTCAAATTATAGTTCAGAAGCCATAAGAGATTACAATCAGTAGTACCAAAAATCGCAGTTAGGGATGATGATAAATATACATCGAATTTTTATGTGCAGTAAAAATATATTTAAAAAAAAACACGTGAAAAATGTTAAACTTTAAAGCTCTAAACTTCTAATTTATTACAAACAGTTTACACGTTCAAGACTATAATCAACCCTATTCGGACATACGGAATTGAACTTTGGGGCTCTATGGGATTGCTCCTCTTACCAATCTTTACAATCAAAATTACACGGAGAGTGCACGATCTGTCCGTCGTCGATTTTGATAAAAATTATTTGGGTGAATCAACATTGAGAAAAGTTGATACCTCGAGTTTAAAAAATAAGATCTACATCGTAATCTATAATCAAAATATAAACATTAAAAAATAATCTATTTTTGGTCAATAAATTATTTTTTAATGTTTATATTTTCCCTTCAATATACTATGAAAAAAAAAATATTTTTGGTGAAACCAGTAACGCGACTGTGTAAGAAGCGCTGGGATCTCCTGGAGCCGGCCTTTCACATGTGGGGGGCAGAGCTTGGTTCGGAGTTCTCTCGGCAGATTGTAAATATTGTATATAGGTATGAATGTGTTTAAGATGACTTATTTTATTTTTACTTAACTTAATTTTTCTTTTCTTGGTTGTTTACTTATTTTGCTATTATTTAAATTGTTTATCTATTCATTTGTACTAGTAATGTACATTTTTTTTTCTTATTTTATTTCCTTGTTTTTTTTTTGGTCAAATAAATTTAAAAAAGTGTTTAAATTATTAAGTAAAATAGCCTTATAGCCACACCAAAAGTAATGGCAGATTTTGATTTAGCATAACAAAAAACCTTAATGTTAAAAAATCAACAAAAACAAAAAATGTCTGCTCCGAGGATGCTTTAACTTTTTGAAGCCACAAAATCAACTTTCAGTTTAAAGCTCTGTATTTCGTCTTCGTTTATTATACTTCCGTAAGATTTTTTTGTTTATTAGGGTCATTTATTTGGACATAATAAACCATTGTGTAACGTTTTCAGAGTATATTAAAGGAATAATATAAACATTAAAAAACAATTGATTTTTGGTCAAATAAAGTTTAAAAAGTGTTTAAGTTATGAAATGAATCAACCTTATAGACTTTTTTACACCACAAATCATGGAAAATTTTGATTCAGCACAACAAATAAGCTTTATGTTGAAAAAATCATTAAAACAAAAACAAAAATGTTTACTTTCGAGGGTGCCCAAAATTTTAAAGCCACAAAATTGCGTTTCGATTTGAACCGCTGTATCTTGTCTTTATTGTATATTTGTATATATTTTTCCTAATGCAAAACCATTGGAAACATTAGAAAAGTGATTTACACTCATATAAATGGGTTACTACAGAATTCCTCTCTTTTTCATTTGGATTAGCAATGGCTAAATAATTTAAATAAGTTATTTTATTTATATCCAAGGAGTTATTTTTACGACAGATTTTCGTTTACTGGTCTAGATATAGTAATAAAATATCTAGTCCGTATTTGAATTATATTCCAACGGTAAGAATATTACTCGGTATTAAAGCTCTTCAAAAATGTATTGAGGAGATGATTTCCGGATAACTGAAGAATAACTATCATTTTTCAAAGCTAATTTAAAATAGAAGCCGGTATAATAGTGTTAAACATTGTTGCTTTTTATAATATAATCAAAAGAAAAAAACATTGTTGCTTCTCGATAATCAAAAGAAAAAATCTTATTCAGCAATAAAATTGAAATTGAAATAGTCTTTTAAATAAAAATTAAAAAAGCAGTTCTCCTTGGGATTTGAAAAAGGACTTGAATCCAGTTTTTCCACATGAGGTGGATATCCTAAAACTGATAAAACCAAAAACCGGTTGAAATGCAATCAGACAATTCGAACAATTCTAGGATAAATGGATTTATTAAGTTTCAAAAATATATTTACTTTTATTTATAAAAAAAATAATTATTCATTATTTAAAAAAAAAAAAAACGTTGTTACGCGAAACATCAATTTTATTTTTATATTTATTCTAATTTGAGGTAGAAATCTCTTAAAATATAATATACTTAATGTTTTGTGTTACGTATTTTTTAGTGATAAATAATCAATTATTTTATACATAAAATATAAAGCCGTTCTCCTTGGGACTTGAAAAGGGACTTGAATCCAGTTTTCCCACATGATAACAGGCAATATCTTGATTACATCTATTGATTGAATCTAAACTGTTTTTTTTTGTTTTAAAAAAGTTTTAAATCATAATTATAAAATATTTATTAAAAATACGATTAAAGATTGTAGCTTTTGATTATATTACCCTCGATAATAAAAAGAAAAATGCAATCAATAATGGTTAAGAACATTAGTAATTAGGAATACGAATTAAAATTTAAATAGGCCTCTAAATAAAAAAATAAAAAATCTTCATGGCTGGGAATCAAACCCAGTTCTCCCGCCCGATAAGAGGTTGTATTGTCTACTACCATGGATTGCTTACGGAAATAGGTAAATCACGGGTCTGTAACGTTCGGTATGTTCACAAGGATATAAATCATCTTTCATATCATTCCAATAAAAAAGTATAATTATTAAATATAATATTATTACGGCTGAAGCAAGTATTTAGTATTTACAGTAAATGCCTTGTTTAAGCTAGAATAATATAGTACTTATTTTACTGATATATTAGGTATATAGAGAATTTTAACATCGTGACCGTTTTTATATACACACATCAAATAAATGTTTAATATGAAAACTACTACTCGCAATTTCGTACATCCTTCACTGCAGAATTTATTTATCCAGATAATAAGTAATAAACTTTATAATAATGTATAGCATAATATTTTATGTTGATTAACAGACCATTATTCTTAGGTTAATGAAGAAGTTGATAGAAAATTATGCCAGAAGGATTTCCGTTTTAGTCGATGCTAAGACTAATAAATAATAAAGAGAGAGAGGGAGAGAGAGAGAGAGAGTGGGAGAGAGAGAGAGAGAGAGAGAGTGTGTGAGGAGGGGCGGGTGGAGTAGGCAGTCCCTGTTCAAATATGAAGGCGTCTTCATCAGGGCAAGACATTCCCAAACCAAAGTGAAAAACCAAACGGAACTGGAGATCGGTTAAATTCTAATGAGAATATGGGATTGCCTTTGGAAGTTCTGGCTTGATCGTGGGAAGAATTATTATGTTTCCACAGTGCTTGATAAGACCTCCTCTAGGGGACAGCCGGTAAAACTTTGCTAAAAAGTTATCCGAGAGAAAAAGGATGTGTGGGAAGGATTGTAGGGGAGGGTGGTAAGGTTGGTGGGGGGTGGGGGGGCTCGCTCTCAGATGAGCTCAACCGAAACCCTTCCCTTCTATCCTACCTTTTTCAGCTTAATGGAATCATCTGTTATCTATGGATCCTTTCCCTTGTCGAACGGCAATCATTTCCTACACGCCGCACACAATCTCCGCGAAATTACTCCAACAGTAAGTGCCAACATATTTCATGATTCCTAACTTCATTTGGCTCCCAGCCTCTAGGGCTTTTCTCCCTCCGGAAGGAGAAAAACGATAGTGGAGGGGAGGGGAGGGGGTGACTAACTTATACATTTTTTTATATCGCATATAAACCTTGAAGATCAGAGGCAACAAAGCCGACATTACGTTTACCATAAATTATTGTATTGATTGTTCTGAAATACATAGGAGTATCTACTTTATTCCTACCTCTTATTCAAATAATAAAAGTTAAAACTCCAAAATAGACACAAAAATTACGGTTGGAAAATTGTTAGTATATTCCGGAACAAATCCTTAAGTTTATTAAAAAGCAGTGAATAATTAACCAGTCAACCAAAAAAAGTTATGCGTATGCCTCTGATAATAGATAATTCCAAGAAATTTCAAGATGATGTACTAGGTTTAAAATTGTCAATATTATATGATAAAAGAAGGTTACAGTAAGAATCACCTAAGTATTATAACAAGATTTTTCAATAAGATTCATTAGAGAATTGAGAGATATTATTCCTGTCGTAATGTTTTTATTATTTTTTTATTATTATTTTGAAGCAAGTACAAATATTATGTAGCGAAAGTAAAATAAAAGTAATAATTTTCCTTAAACCACTACATACGACGGATAATATGGAATTCACCCTTGACCGTAAAATAGTTACCAGGAAATTTAAACAATTTTCGTATATTAAAAGTTTCCATTTAGTATAATGGAATTTTTAATGAATCTAGTTATTTCGGAGTCGGAATGGCCCAACGCCTTGAAACCGAATATTAATTATGCACCCTTGCGTGGAGTACCATGAGCCAGCGGACAGCAGAGAGAAGTTGGGGACCACTGTCGCAGAGATTCTGAAACTCCAGCCCATGTGCTGGGAAAATGCCTCAACAACTCCCTCCTCAAACACAATGGCACCATAGGGTCAAACATTAAGGCTTCTTAGAGAAAAGGACTTCACCTGCTTTGACGAGGTCTATTGTGTTGCACGAACGGATCCGCGAGGTATGCTGATATTATCGCATTCCCAAGGACCGGAAGGTCAGCATTGCTCCTGGATCCGACCGTACGATTTAAGGGAAACGATCCCGATCAGGCAGGTGGAGTGAAAAGGAAAAAAAAAGGCACATATGAAAAATGTATCCCTTTCCTAAAATAAAAATCCAAATACCGAACACAAAAGGAGTTTTTTAGAAGACCTGGGTGCTAATATTCGGGATATTGCGGTAATATTATTATTTCCTTGGGATTATCCACCATCACCTGCATGGTAATTAGATTAAACTATTTAACATTTTATTAGTTTTTATTTATTATTTTTGTTTGTATAGTTATTTTTTTTTTCCTGAACTTTTGTTCTGTACATGTATGCTTTCAAATTTTGATATTGGATTAGTTCCATAAGTTTTCCAATTATCTAGAAGTTGTGCAATAGATTAGGAAATGGTTAATTGATAACTGGAAAAGAAAACTGTGAAGAAATGAAAAGGGAGTTGGATAGATTGAAATAAACAAAAGATATAAACAAATATAATGTAATCGAATGAAGATAAAAATACTATGTACTGTGTAGATGTAAAAGGTAAATTATAACAGGGAAAAGAAAATGAAAATGTATATATATATATATATATATATATATATATATATATATATATATATATATATATATATATATATATATATATTATGTCCAACTAAGGATTGATTAGTACGCTGTATATGGTAGCAACCCAATGTATTTGGGCAGCATTCTCCGTTTAGTTTCCATTAAATAACATAAAATTAGAAATTATTGAGTTAATAATTTCGAATTTTATATAATTACATTAAATTATTACAAAGCCAGGATGGCGGCGTGATGGGAGGAGGTTCGATCGCTTCGGTCTGCTTTCGGAAGCACTCGGCATTCCATCTAGCCTCTAGTCCTTTTCGATTAATTCTTTTTGTTTGTGGTTAATAGAGAATTTTATTGCCTTTAACGTGATATGTAAATTACCATAAAATGTACACTTTTTGTGTTATACGCAAATAAAATTTTCTTTTCGTCATGATTTTTCCCCTGCATTTTATAAATGATGTACTACGTACATAAAAAGTAAAAGGGCTTTAAGGAGAAGATTTCAGGCAAGTATCATCATAATCGTTAGATCCGATTTCGAGAAAATTGTAAGAAAAAGTATAAAATCTATGATATAAAAAGGCACTTCCGGTCAGTCGATACTACCGAAAACGTTGCTGTAACATCCCAGGCATATACCAACCTGAAATAAGTAATTTCAGTTTCGTATAAATTATTGTTTATGTGTCTATGTATATTACTACACTTATTTTCAGAAATTTCTCCTTTAATTAATTATCTAATTCTTTTCCAGTTTATATTTTTCCATTTTTATATTACTACTACAATGAGAGAAGGTTAATTATTTCAAATAAACAAAATTAAAGGTACTTTAGAGCAAGCAGTTTTGAAAATTCGGCATTTAAGTTGAGGCTATTTCAATGAGGATAAGACCTAGCTGATAACAAAGACAATTAGATTGTGCATTGATATAACGAGTTTAATCAAAATCGTTAGAGCCGTTTTAGAGAAAATTGGAAAAAAAGCGTAAAATCGGTGATATAAAGTGGCACTTCCGATCAGTCGATTTTGAAGAAAAAGTTACATCTCAGCTGTATACTTACCTTCAATGCGTAATTTTAATTTCTTATAACCTTTCGTTTTTATGCTAGGCTGATCACACACACACCAGCTTGAAATACCTGGTTATTTGGACCTGAAAACGTGTATTTCCATTGAAAACCCGAATTAGAAATTTTTCACGATCGCTATACTTCCCTTACTATATATTTCATATTTAGGTAAGGGAAAGTAAAAATACTAACCGATGGCTTCTGGGCCAAGATTATACGTAAGCTTCAATTGTTTTTTTATCATATTTGAAGAATTGTATTGTAGATTGTAAAAATTGTTATATGTATAGGCCAAAAACTTAAGTGAGAATGTTTTAGTGCGCTCGCACCTAAAAATAATCTTTTACTATGGAAATAAAAATCAACATACGAATTAATGTACGCGATTAAAATAATGTGAAACAAATCAAAATGATAAATAAAAAAAAATCAAGATGTTATGTTTGACAAGGTAGCTGTCTGAAGTTACGTAAAGGGAGATAACTTTTCACGCCTTGGGCGTAACATCATAATCCTTCCGGGTTATCCTTATCAACATGGTTCTACCTTAAGTTGTTGGAAAATATGTGTGTATATATATATAATAATAATATTATACAATATATGTAGTATAATAAATATATGTAAGGTCGAAATTTGAATAAAATATTTGTCACAATTTTTACACATTTTTTATTTTTTACCTGGAGACCTTTAGGGCCTAAAAGAAAGATTTTTTTTCTTTAACCACTAAAATTAGCAGAGGTCTCAAAATTTAGAAATAATTTTGATATATGTAGATATCTTCTATTATGCCTAGATTTTTAGTATTTGTTTTTTCATTTGATGTGACATTTGGAGGACATCCCATTAAATTATATTTCGATTAATTAATAATTTTACTCTTTCTTCTAAATTGATAAATAAAAATCAACATTTCATTACATACGAACCGATAAATTATTTTGCTTTAGTAAACTTTACAGTTTTATTAAATTAGAGCAGCGGCCGATTGATATCTTCCCTCAGCACAGCTTTAACAGAGGAGATCGCGTGACCATTTTCATTTAAGCTACTGAGAATGGTTTTCAATGTTTTTTTTTTCTTTAATCAAGCGAGGTCAAAGGAGTTTGAATAATAGTAACATTATTATTTTATTTTATTTATCATTATTTTATTTTTTTCGTGAGAGGCTCTACCCTTGGCCTAAATGAAGTCAAAACTAACTGCCAAGGAGAGAGCACGATGTGTTCGTCGCCGATTTTGGTGACATTTATTTGGGTTATTTTACATTGAAATAAAGTTGGCACATATACAACCGTTTCGTCCAATGAGCCCTAGGAGCCGATAAAAAAAAAAAAAAATCACACTGAAACTGCTTTATCTAATATCTCCATTTTAAAAAAAAACGATATCGACATGGTTTTTCCAGCAAAACATTTGTTTTTCAGAGTAGGTATATTAAAAGAGAAATATAAAAATTAAAAAATAATCGATATTTGGTCAAATTAATTTTAAAAAGTGTTTAAATTATTAAATAAATTAGCCCTATAGATTGTTTACATCAAAAATGATAGTAAGTTTTGATTTAACACAACAAAAAACCTCAATGTTGAAAAAATCAACGAAAACAAAAAATATTTTCTGCTCCGAGGATGCTTAAAATTATTGAAGCCACAAAATGACGTTACCCCAGCCTTGCTTGGGATGCCATAGTATATTGAATTTAATTTGAATATTTAAAACCGTGTTCAAAGTGCTATAAGTAATATAAAAACGTTACTCGTGATCCAGAAATAATAAATTTTAGAGTAGTACAATTTTTTAAAAGGAAATAATTGAATTTTAGAGCGATCTGAAGAGTCTATTGAATTACATGTAATGAAAACAGTATTCTACTAAAAAGTGAAGTATACCATCATATTTTTTTTTATTCAAAACTGGCGTCAAATTTTTTTTTTGGTCTTTTAAAATACTCTATATTCAAATTTTCAGGCAAATCTAAAAATAAAACATTTTTTGAATAAAAATTTGTTTAAATATTAAAACAATTGCCCATCAATTAGGAATTGTTTGAACGATTCAAACCAACTGTAAACTACGCGATTTGCTTCAACCGTCATGCTCCTGTGCGTTTCAGAACCGACGTTATCCTCAAAAAAACTCAATTTTGTTTTTATTTAGTAATCATATTTTTGTATTCAGACCTTGTTAGATAATGCAATAGTTTTTATACATGTATGGAAAGAAGGAACTTCCCTTCGTTCTTAACTTCCTTTCTAACGAGTCCAAGAACTTTGATATGGGTATACACTGAAGACGAGATACATACATCTAATATATGTTGTTAGCTTTACAAATCGTGTATATCATCAAAATCAATAGAAATCGAGGAGAAAATGATCAATCCACACATTTGCCTGTTTTGATTTATTTTTTGTAAATTTTTAGTGACTCTATTGATTTCATGATAATCCACTATTTACTATTTATAAGACGAAATACCGATATTGGGAAAAAAATATAATTTTTAACAAAATGACTAGCTGTATCAAAAAATATTTAATGTAATAAATTTTTAAATATTGCACTTGCGAATGGCCTTAAGATGAGTTAAAACGTAGTAAAAAAATGTGGCAAGGAGTACACGTTTTTGTTTTTAACCTTATGGCCATTAGACAATAAATTAAAAAAAATCTAATACCAAAATACATATCTTTGAATCTGAGATAATAATAATAAAACACAATAATACGAGTACCCTGTTATTTTTATATTGTGAAATTTCGATTGCAATATTATCAGGAAAAAAAATAATAAATGAGTCAATTCTTAGGTATATTGAGCAAAAGATCTGGTGCGGTGCGCGCATCTCACAAGTTCCCCTTACCACTCTCTAATAATTATCGTGAAGAGTATTGCAATAATAATAAGCGTTAAGTTGACAACTGTGTTAAACAGACCTTACGGTTGAGAACAGGAATAGCTAGGTGGGGAAAGCGCAGTTCGATCGCATCCGTCTGCTATCAGACACACGCGGCATTCCATCAAGGTTCGGCCCCTTAGCTGTTGTAATACACTGTATCTTTGCTAACACTGGTCTGATTTAGGTTTCTTGTTTTATTCTTTTAGAAAAAATAAATTACCTTTAATATGATTATATAAATTATTTACCATACAATCCTAACTTTTTGAGTTATGCGCAAATAAAAATTTCTATTCGTCATAACTTTTTCCCCCTGCATTTTTTCGGTGATTTATTACATACATAAAAAGTTGAATGGTTTTAAGGAGAAGACTTTAGGCAAGTTCTACCAAAATCGTTAAAGCAGTTTTTTGTTAAAGGAGAAAAGTGTGAAATCGACGTTATAAAGTGACACATCCGGTTAGTCGATTTTAGCGAAAAACTTGATGTAACATCCCAGGTATATACCTGCCTTAAATACGTAATTTAATTTCCGCATAACTTTTCGTTCTTGAACTAGGGTGTTCAAACACACAGAGACCATTTTGCGAGACTTGGTTATTTTGACTCAGGGGACCTTAAAACGTATATTTCCGTTAAAAACTCGGATTCGAAATGTTTCACGATCAATACTTCCCCTTACTATATATTTCAAATACAGGTTAAGGAAATTAAAAAAGAGAATCCAGACGTTTCCTTATAATTTATTCGCTCTTAAAGTTCCGGAATTACATTACCACACCCAGAACTTAAATTACTTACGCTGAGTACAACAATATTTATTTAAAAACAATTTCTTAAACAACTCAAAATTCTTAAATTTTACATAATATATTTTGAAGCCTTACATAATTCAACTTTTAAACATCATTAAATTTTTTGTACAAATGTTCCCTTAGTGTTTATGTCTGCATTGCTTGCTGTGTCTCTAAATAAAATTGCTATTTATTAAGGAACAACCATTATATTCTTGGCACAATTTATCTGTACGTTTTCTTATTTTAAGAAGGCATAAAAATATCTTGAATTTCTTTTATATTGTCTATGCATGAGTTAATTGTTTATTTATCTTTTTATTTATTATTTATAAATAGTACATACTTTTATAGTGCATAAGAAAAAAAAATGGTTGTAAAGCACCATAAGTAAATCGACTTTTAAATCAAGATATTACAGATATATAATTTTAGTTTATATCTTCATAATTAAATTTATATAAACTTATAAAGTTTGTAATAATGCGGGCCTATAATATTCCACTTTTTCGAATAGACCGCAGAGAGTAATCCCAGTTAAAATTACTTCATAAGCAAGCGAAGTAAAACCGCACTTGCGAGCTTAAGAGTTGAAACTGTACTTGTCGCCGCAAAGCCCAACTTGCTTATTTACTGAACGAAGCATAGTTTAAAATCCAACTCGGCTCAGTTTAAATTAAATAATTAATTATTTAATGCTTAATTATTTTGATTTAATTTAGTAAACCAGAACAAAATAATTAAGAAAAACTATTTTTCTGAATCAGTTGCGGGAATTACAGAAATTGTTATGTATGTTTCTCACTCTTATGGGTAAAACCCATACCAAACTCCAAAAAACCAAACTCGCGAAAATTCCCAATTTTCTCAAGGCCTGTAACAGTTATGTGGACAATTGAAATAAACATAAAATATATAATAGTGTCAGGATACAACTTTCTCAGTTAGTGTCTCTTATTAATAATGGACTTTATAGGGTTATTAAAATCTGAATTAATTTTAAAAAATGTACTTCAGTGATAGTAAATCTGCCCCGTCGCCTAAATTTGTCCCCTATACCAATAGATGTTGGTATCGTTTTTGTCTAGCTTTGATATTGCTACTTGAAAAACATTTGAAATACTTTAGTATAACTCAGACGGTTGACAGTTGATAGTAAAACATCTGGTGCGGTGCGCGCATCATACAACTTTCCCTTACCGCCCTATAATAATTATCTTTTTAATATAATTTTAAAGAGTTCACATAAACAATACTTGAAATAAACTCAGCAGCATTCACTTCTTCAAATATTCTCCCACTTAAGTATAATAAAACCGCTTTTTAAACAATTTTAGTACAACAATTCTGTACACTACCTATATATTTTAAATTTGTCAAGTTGAAAATATATTTTAAAAGTTTTGGTTTAGCTTCCATGGAAATGTTTTGTTTCCATTAAATAATATAAAAGTAGAAATTATTAAGTTAATATATGCTTTTGTATTCTTAAATTACATTATTATAGAGAGTATTGTTGACATCAGATTGGCAGATAGGTGGGAGGAAGTTCGGTCGCATCCGTCTCCTTTCGGATGCGCTCGGTTATCCATCTAGGATCCAGTATTCTTCATAAGATACGCTGTATCTTTGCTAATACTTTTCCGATTTTGATGATCCTGTTTTTATTTTTTAGATAATTTAATAACCTTTCATACAATTCTATAAATAATTTATTATAAATTGCATGTTTTTTAAGTTAAGCACAAATAAAATATTCTTTTCATCATAACTTTTTTCACTGAATTTTTTCGTTGATATACTACATATTTTTTCTGTTTTCTTTTGTCCTGTTATTCTTTAGGGACCTAGTCCCAAAATAAAGTTTATTTTTCTATTCTGTTCTATTCTGAATAGTTAAAGGCCTTTAAAGAGAAGACATTAGGCAAGTTTCATCAAAATTGCTGGACCCGGTTACGAGAAAATTGTAAAATTCATGATATAATAGGTACCTCCGGTTATTTGCGCTGTACCTTTGCTAATACTGGTCCGAATTTGATAATTATTTTATTGTTTTTTAGATAATTTAAATACCTTTCATACAATACGATACATAATTGACCGTAAAATGCATACTTTTTAAATTATGCGCAAATAAAATATTCTTTTCATCATAACTTTTCTCCATGCATATCCTCGGTAATGTACTACATAACTGAAAAGTTAAAGACCTTTATGAAGAATAATTGAGACAAGTTTCATCAAAATCGTTAGAGCCGTTTTCGAGAGAACTATAAAAAAGTGTAAAACCGATTATATAAAGAGGCACTTCCGGTCAGTCGATATTGACGAAAAAGTTGTTGAAACATCACATGCATGTGCCTATCTTAACTACGTAATTTCAGTACCGTACAAATTTTCGTTTTTGAGCAAGGCTGTTCACATACACACAGATCATTTTACGAGGACTTGGTTATTTGGACTCACGGGACCTTAAAACGTGTATTTCCGTTGAAAATTCGAATTAGAAAATTTTCACGGTCGCAATACTTCCCCTTACTATATACTTTGTACATATATAAGGGAAAGTAAAAAGTTGTGACAGTTTGTGCTATGATTCAGTATTTTTGAACTATAGAATGAGGAGAACCTGGTTATAGTTGTAGTTCAACTTGAGAACGCTATTCTGGAGCATGAAGGTAACATATTTCTTATTTAATCATAACTATTAGTAGACTAGAGGATTGTACTCATGTACAACTTGCTCGAGACCCGTAAATTCAATCCTTAAGATAGGGAAAACTGCCACTCCCCTCAAGATTTTTTTTAACTCGTTCAGTCGTCTCGGAAATTCATCCTCCTTTATTTATATTATTTTCCTCCCTCTCATTTTCAATTAGAAGTTTTATTCTAATTTACAATGAATTCTCCCATTAATAATAAACATGTTTTAAATATTTAATGTAAATAAATTTCATTTTGGGGAGTTATTTGCCTTTATTTAAATGTCTCTGACTTCATTTAGATATTAAATTGTGAATTTAATTAGAGAACGAAATTAGGATCACTCTTTTAAAATCATAAAACTTCGGTAAGTATAAGGGACAAATTACAAAATACGAAAGAATTTGATAATTAACTAAAGGAGAAATTTCTGGAAATAAGAGTAGTAATATAGAAGTATAAACAATAAGTTGACTACCAGAAAAATTATTCCGCACTCATAATTTAAGGGGATATTGATGAAGAACCATTATCCTTGTTTTATTAGATGTGATTTTATATATATATATATATATATATATATATATATATATATATATATATATATAAAGTTAAGCTCCCGCGACTCACTACTGATAAAAAAAACAGAGAAAGGAAAAGGGAGCAAGAAACAACACTCACAAGATCTGAAATAAGACTGCTTTATTTCTCTCAGTAATCCTCTATATATACTATCTGTAGGCTGTTTACATTTAGGGATGATATTAGGTCTTACAATGTATTCCTAAAGACTTTAACTTATATATATATATATATATATATATATATATATATATATATATATATATGAGTGTGTTTTTTTAAATCTAATTTTGATCTTTATTATATATCGATCTATTTTTAAAGATTTAAATTTAAATTATAAATTTCAACAACACTGGAAGCGAAGCAGTGTGACTCTTAGCCTGATGATAACCCCACCGATTTCAAGCAACCAATCCCCTCCCTCACCCCCACCCCCCGGCTTAAGGTAATGGATGAGGAAACTTTACAAACACCATCACAATCTCTTTCCATTCGTCGACTTTGAAGAGGACTTGGACAGGCTAAAACAGAAATGAACTCTTCGCTAGGCTCCGAAACTTCCAGAGCCCTTTAAAAGCCGTTCTAAACCCTCTTCATTACAGCTGTGAAAGGACAAGGTGAAGGTTGGCTCTCGATTCTTCGGTACCTACTACTTCAGCAGAAAACTAGAACTGCAAGCTAGACCCTTTACATGACCTAGGGGAAAAAAAAACCCTAGAACAAATATTTTTCAACTAAACCAGAAGGGAGGTAAAACACCTATCAGAGGCCCAAGAATTGAAAATTACGAGGGAATATTTGTTCAATTCCAAATTAAGAGCCGTGATCAAGAACTTTATAAGACGTTTTATTCTACCTCTTTGAAAGAATAGAATTACTGATAATTTATAATTAATTTAAATCAAGTAGCAAGAATTTACAAGGTGTGTGCACGAAGTGACCGTCGCCGATTTTAATAAAAACATTTTGGGTTATTTTACATTGAAAAAAAGTTGACACATATCCTTCCGTTTTGTCCATTGGGCCTTAGGACGTGAGAAAAAAATAAAACATGCTGAAAGTTATTTATTTTATATCTCGTGTTTGGAGAATGATAACGAAATGATTTTTTCAGCTAAACTTTTGTTTTTAAATTATATTAAAACAAAAGTATAAACATTAAAACATAATTAATTTTAATGTTATTAATGTTATTTATAGTCAAATAAATTTAAAAAAGTGTTATTTAAATTATTAAGTAAACCAGCCTCATAGTTTTTTTCACACCAAAATTATTGCAGATTTGGATTCAGTACATCATAAAAACTCAATATTGAAAAAATCATCGAAAAAAAAAAAAATAATTCTTTCCCGATTGTTCTCAAAATCTTTAAAAGCCACGAACTTACATTTGGGGTTGAAGCTCTTTATCTCCTCTTCAGTTTACCCGATATCGACATTCTTGGACTTGTTAAAAAAAGGGGAGTTTCTTCTTTTCATAAATATAAAAAAAACTATAGTATTACCTTAGTTGGTCAATTCAAAAAAAGGTGATTACAATATCAAAACAAAATTGAAATTTTTTGGGCGTAACGTTGGTTCTAAAACATGAAGGAACTGTTAAAGAAAATTGCGTAGTTCAAGAACCTTTACCGATACCCCAAATTTGGTTTGAATTATTCAAAGTGTTGCTGATTTAAGAGCGATTATTTCAATCTTAAAATACCCTTGGCAAAATTTGTAGGCCAAAAATTTATATTCTTAGATTCGCTCGAAAATTTGAATATAGGTGTTTTTCAAAGTACTAAAACCACATGTGACGCCAGATTTGAATAAAAAATTTCTGTTTATATATTTCACTCCATAAAGAATACCGTTATTATTACATATAAGTCAATAAGCCCTTCAGGTCGCTCTGAAATTCAATTGTTTCGTTTTAAAAAATTGGATCACTAAAATTTACTATTTCTGGATCAAGAATAGTGTTTTTATATTACTTATAACACTTTGAATACGACTTTAAATATTCAAATTATATTTAATATACTATGACATCCTAAGCAAGGCTGGGTTCTCAACCATGTACATATCATAATATAAAAACATTATTCGCAAAGTATGTAGAATCACTCAAAACATTTTGAGCGAAATCGGCGACGGACACATTGTGCACTCCCCTTGTCAGTATCACAAAAGTGTTACATAAAATTATTTTTATTACTAAGCTAAAATGTTTGTGTAAACATATTTAATACATCTAGGTTTATTTATGTATTAAAAAATTACTCAAATGGTAGGCAGTCCATTTGCTGCTTGTTACATACAATGAAGGAAACATTTTACATGCATGTCTCGCATAATGAGCATTGTGTATTTAGTTAGTTTTTTATCAAGAACAGAATAAATCAAATAATAAAATAAACAATAAGATAAAACAGTAAAATAAGGCAATTAATATTAAATATTAAATAGTTAATATTATATAGTAAATATGCAATTACATTTTCACAAAATATGAGAAATATTTAAGAATAGAAATCCTGAAAGTTGATGAAAATTAAAAAATAAACAAATATTTCAGAAAAAAATCATAAACCTTACAAAAAAGTTCACATTTAAAATTATGTAATATGTGAAATAAAACTTCAAATATCAATGTTAAAACCGACTATTTTTGTTATAAGGACCTCTCGAAGGACCTCTATCCTCGCCAAAAACTAGTATTATTTGTAGAGCGTTACAATATATGTATATATTCAACCATCCTCCCCCTTACCCGACCCACCCTTCCTCACGACATTCCTAATAGGCTTTCTGGGCCTAATAGCTTCAACGGGTATGAACTCGGAGATTGTTAAAAACAGGGGCTTTTCGTAGCGGAACCCTCCCTCTCTCCCTAATCTAGCGAGCTTGCCTAAATAATTTTCAGATCTAATTTCTTATACGGGAAGAAGCAGTCGACTATTAAAATAGACAATTTTAGCGTTTATTCTGATGTCCCTCTACTCGCTAACATAGTCCATTGCGATTTAATAACAAGGCAGGATCTATCGGAGCCTCTATCAATGTTAAAACCGACTATTTTTGTTATAAGGACCTCTATCCTCGCCAAAACTAGTATTATTTGTAGAGCGTTACAATATATGTATACATTCAACCCTCCTCCTCCCCCTTACCCGACCCATCCTTCCTCACGACATTCCTAATATGCTTTCTGGGCCTAATAGCTTAAACGGGTATGAACTCGGAGATTGTTAAAAACAGTGGCTTTTCTTAGCGGTTAATAAATTAATTTGAATGTAGAAAAACTAATTATTAAATTATGAATATCTTCATATTCTTTTTCTTTTCCTTACTTTCCTGATAAGGTTGTTGAAATATGTTGTGTTACCCCAAATCGTTGACTTTTTTTCATAGCTATCACAAAACAAATCATCACCGCAAAAAGTTTCATTGGAAAATTCTCAAATGTATTTCGACAGTAGGGCTTTAGAGATTTATTTTATTTTAAAGAGTTTAACAGATGAAACAAAATAAGTTTTATAGGATACATCTCGGCATGGAAAGTGATAATTTCTGAATGGTAAAAAGAGAGTTGGTTGGGGAAACGATCTTAGACAATTGCGGAAAACCAAATACGTTTTTCCGGCTCAGGCAAGTGGGGCGTTCCTATTCCAAAATTCCATTTCATGTTTATATGTTAAAATACAATATACATTTTTTTTTTGTTATTCTCGATTTTTTTAATTTTCAATATGATTTTTCTTTGTTGACTAAATATGGACAAAAATATGTAATAACCTCCAATATGAAACGTAAAACAAGATGTCGAAGAAGAGTGTACAAGGCTTAGAAAAAAATATGTAAATACACATAAATCAGGACCCTAATAATTTGTAATAAATTTATATTCAAATATTGTATAACATTGTTGTTGATTTTTTATATTACATCTAAATATTTTTTAAGTTGGCAACATCTGTCACATGCAACCATGATTCAACAACCTCTTGTTTTCTTTCCTTCTGATAAGAAATGCTAATGCATTGAACTAAGTGTATTATCGACTTTCATCATGTACAGGAATTGTATCAAACGTATGAAAATTCAAAGGTATGCATAATTATAGTGTTTATTATCTGTATGTAGAGTTTTGTACTATTTAGAAATATAACAAGGATCAGTTACCCACGTAATTGTGAAACACGTTTCTTTGTCAGTTTCACATTTTGTATTATTTTTTTGATCACTGTAAGGACATGTGTATTTTATTGTTTTGTATTTTTCCAGGCCTTTTTGAACTATATATTTCAATAACTGATTGAACTGGATTGTCTTTATTTCACATCTTCAACCAAAACAAATATAACTACAACAATTGTAAATGTGAACGTTGAACTTTTTTCATTTTCGTAATTTGTAATGCTTCGCTACCTCTCGTAAATCTAGTACAGGTCGAAAATACCCCGAGTGGATGATTTAATAGTGTATAAATTAAATAAAAAACAAACTCCACATATCCAGAAACTCGAATAAAACTTTTTTTGTGAATCATATTATTAAATATAGAAAATTATACAATCGAATAGTTTTTAAAATGTTTTGTGTGAGAAGATTTAAGATAATTAAAATATAATATATTGTTAATGAACGTATAAATATATTTTGTCTCTTTCCGTAATAGTTCGTTGATAGAAATAATTTAGTTTAATTTGTAGCTAAGCTACAGCAATGATTCAACAAATGAAATAGCATCAAAAGAGCAGAAAGGCAA
The DNA here is from genome assembly GCA_948150685.1 of Rhaphigaster nebulosa. Taxonomy (NCBI): domain Eukaryota; kingdom Metazoa; phylum Arthropoda; class Insecta; order Hemiptera; family Pentatomidae; genus Rhaphigaster; species Rhaphigaster nebulosa. The sequence goes on along the minus strand of OX411307.1, from coordinate 80,591,665 downwards.
CAACCGCTAGACTAAGTGGCATCGTTAATCATATAACATATAGGACCCTGGAAGTGGAAGGCACACCCTAATTTCAAGTTGTTCTGCCAGGAATCTGAGTGGCACAATACCACAAGGGCCGGACTTATTTGTCACCCAATGTGGGTGACATAGCCATTAAATGAGAAGAAAAACTGCTGAACCGGTCTGAAAACAAAGTGACTTTCATAAAATGATTTTCATAATTCGATTTTTTTTTCTAATATCAATAACAAGGAAATAATAGGTCAATTTATTTTTGGGATTTTTAAAAACTTAATTATAAAAAATAATGATAAAAGCTTTATTTTTTTCTAAATTAAGATAAAATTAAATACCTATATGAGACCATTTATAATAAAATAGAATAAAAAAAAATGTCATTTAAGAATAACGGTACAGAGAGTTTGCGTCGGGCTAAGAACACATATTGTGGCACATTCCATTTAAATATAGACAAAAAAAAGAAGATAAATAAACCTCAATTATAAATAAATAAAATCTTCTAAAAAACTAAGTTATAATCGGACATGGCGAAGTAGGAAAGAAGAGATTCTTAAAATTAACGGAACAAAAAACCATAAGGAGTCATATGAAAAGTGATAAAAACACACACACAGTTAAATCTTTCAATTAAAAAAACAAAACATGCTGAAACAGATATAATCAATCGGTACCACATAGTACCTATAGTAGTAAACCATATAGTATTATAATGATAGAGGATATTAGGGAGAAAAAATGTGTTACTTCATTTATTAGATTATTTTATATTTTAGGGAGTTAACCTTAAAAAATACGGGTCATTGCTATCATTATTGTCATGCAGCTATTGTTTGCTGCTATCGGGTTCCCATATTTTTAACTGAAACGAAGTGAAATAAATAGATAAATATTCCCACTTGTATGAATATAAACATTATTAAAATACATAAACCGAAATAAATAATTAATTAATTGTTAGCTAATCGGCCTATCATTATCGATTCTTATATTACTTAATTATGTCGTATGTGATGTGAATTTAAATAAAGAACGAACATTAGATAAATAACATAATAACAACATTTATTTACTGAATTATGTATGAAGATATTAAACATAATGGGAGCAGTTTATATACACATAGACGAAACTGATATTTCAATTTTCAAAACAGAAATATCACATGAAAAGACAGAATAACGTAGAGAAAGCTCAAACAGTTATTAATATTAGAGAGTTGGAAACAGTATTTCCATGAGAAACGAACCATGAAGGAAGGGGAATTGAGTAAAACAGTAACCATGTTCAGTAATTCATGTTTCATTTCTCTTTGAGCGGTGTCATCTTATGATAAGTTCTGCAGAGACAAGAATTGGATCTGAGACGGAGTAAAAGCGTTCCTTCTTTTTCCTAGAGATTTTCCTTAAAGAAATTTATATCGAAAAAATAGGCTTGACACTTTCCCTTTCCTCCCCCCAAAAAATCTAACAGATTATCTTTATCTCTTGTCGTTTTATAAAATCCTTTTAGAGCTAAGACTCTTTCTAATTATTTTAAAAGATTTGAGCACCTGAAAAATACACTCGAAGGTGATTTCATTTCACAATGAGGTCATAGTTATGACTATTGAAACAATGCAGCTGCAACTAAAAAGGCAAAGGACGTTTTATGATTAAAGTAAAAATAAATGCAGTACATCACACTTTCACTTACGTAAAGGGGTGGCGGCCTAGGCGAGAAAAAAAATTTGCGCCCCATAATTTTACTCATAAGGTTACCCCTGCTATTGTCGCCACATAATCCCATTGTTACTATTTGTTTAAGCGCTAAATTAAATGAAACTTGCCTGATTAGTGGCTTGGTAGTTAAAAAAAAATTAAGTTTCAAAATTTTTCTGCCCCCTGAACATTTCCGACCTAAGCGGCCGCCTAAGTTGCCTGTATGGATAGCTCATATAATAAATCAGTAAATTATATGAGAGTATATATATATATATATATATATATATATATATATATATATATATATATATATACACATACAGGAAGCCATTTTCGGCATTAAAGCCCTTTCAGACTATTTCAAAGAGAATGAGACCTTGCTGACATTAAAGGCCATTAGATTGCGCATTGACATTTCGAGTTTGATCAAAATCGTTAAGTTTTCGATAAAATTGTAAAAAAAAATGCGTAAAATCAATAATGCTACTTTCGGTAAATTGATTTTCGCTAAAAAGTTCCAGTAGCATCTCATTCATTAAAGACGTAATTTCAGTTTCGTACAACTTTTCGTTTCTGAGCTAGGCTATAAATATACACACAGACTATTTTGCGAGTCTTAGTTATTTGAACTCAGGGGATTTTAAAACGTGTACTCCCGCTGATAACTAGGTTCGAAATTTTTGACGATCGCAATACTTTCCCTTACTATACATCTCATATATAGGTGAATAATAGTAACAAAAAAATCTATACGATGCAACATTAAGAATAGGAAAAAAAAATATACTCGTATATAATCAAGTGTACGAAAATATGTTATAGCCACCTACTATTCATTATTTTGATTTCGCAGTTTATATCTACATCAATCCGTGATAATACTTAATGATACCATGAATCAAATCTTAGTTTTTATCGATCGTTTACTATGTAAAAGAAACTTAATTTACAAAGGAAATTTAAGACATAATTATTTTTGAGACGGTATGTGTCCTTGCGTTATTGAGTTTGGAGTGGAGGTGGCAAAACGAAATTACTTCGGCGCTAGGACAGCTAAGTCTTCGAGTGAATGCTTAGAGGCTTAGAGTTGAGAAGGGAAGGAGGTAGGAAATTACATTCTTTTTAAGAAAGCCAACAGTAGAGGAGAAATGGGGGAGCTAGCACAACATTTTTGAGCAGCCAATCAGAAGCCAGCATTTGGTCACGTGACCTACGGCGGGAAATTGGAATTGGAATTTTCACCTCGAACTAACCTCAACTACCACGTGGCCTTGCCTCGACCTAACCTTAACTACCACGTGGTTTTACAAACACCTAACCTTAACCATCGGGCCACGCCCCTTTTTAGTCACGTGACCATTAGGCCCGGGCACGTTTTAGTTTCGTCAATTCGGGCATCATTAGGGCTGAAAAAACATATCATACAAATGCGGTTATTAATTGAAAATTAATAACAAATACAACGTTTAGTAGCAGGATAATTGTATTTTAATATAGGCCAATAGTTTGAAAACGGCCAATAAATGGATAAAAAAGGCCGAAACGTTACAAATATTAATATATTTTTTGGGATTAATAAGGTCATTTACCTTAATCTAATTTGATTAATTTTATATAATAATTTAGAATCCCAATGAATATATACAATAGTAATATTGTTGTTGATAATAAATAAATAAATCAAAAGTCCCTTATCAAAATAGCTATAATAAAATCCTCAGGTGCATCCGAAGGTTCCGTCGTTTATACCTGCTAAACCCTTACTACCGCCGTAGTATCGTAGTATACAGTATAGCCCGCCCCTTGTTGATTTCTAAGTTAGATGAATAGAAAATGTATGAACATTTGAAGGAGAAAATAGAGAATACCTGTAGACAAATTAATTGTGGGAGGGGGCATAAATAAATAAGGTTAAATTAATAAATAAATATTATGTTTTGCACATTCTCCCAGTGATTACAAACGTCCCTGAGACGGGATCTCCTCCCCCTTAGTATTTTAATAAATGAGAACGAAAACTAAAAAAAAAAGGACAAAAACTATTATTAGCTCTTTAGTGGAACATTCTAAAACAAGGCCTCAAATCTCTCAAATAGCATAAGGTAACTAATAACTCTTAAATAATCACGACCGGAAAAACATAAAATCACATTAATAAAGACCAGAAATAGCACTTCTCCCTTCAACAGCCAAACCAAATACAAATGACACATAACAACTAACTTCTAGAAGTTTAACATAAATAAATAATAACTGAATATAAATGTTGACACACACACACACACACACACACACACACACACACACACACACACACACACAGAGAAGCATAGGCGCAGACTTTCAATTTTGATTGGGAGGGAGGGCGATTGCCCTCCCCCAAGTCTCAGTGATCATCAGTAGAGAACTGGAGTCATTGCATTGAGCTTAATCCCCACTCGCCTTGCCCATCCAGGCCCTATCTCTTCTTAGAATTATTTAGTGCTTAATCGAGGTAACGATCGACGAAGTGATCTAGACTTACAGAATTCTCCTTCAAATTTAATCTAGGTCTCAGACTATTGGACTTTTCCCTATTTTCTTAATTGGTTTTAGTTCACATATTGTGTTGATTCATATAGGTTATTTATTATTTATTTTTATTGTACATTTTTAAAATTTTTGTAAATCATGTCACGATCGCCCCCCTAAGTCTGCTCCTATATATATAAATAAGTTGAACTGTTTAGGAATGATACATTATCTCTATTTAATTAAATGCTTCAGGATGTTGAAGTTAGTTAAATTAATTGCCTAATTGAACCTACTATTATCTAATATTCTAAACTAAAGTTTAAAATAATTTTGATAACGCTATAGGTGGTGCTTAGATCAGACTAAGAACAGTTCTTGGTAACATGTACTATTTTGGTATTTGTCGTCACTTCAGGAGCCATATTTTGTCTAAGCCTAATAAAATCAATTTTCCCAACTCGTATAATCTACCTGTACAGCTCGGAAACATGGTCAATATATAAAATGCTTTAAAAGCTTTTTTAGTGAAAACTTCTTCTATGGATCTAAGAAACCGTAACGAAATATCAGGGAGTGTATACATTAAAAGAAAAAAAAACAGGATAGGAATGATAAAATAATATTTATGTGCTATTACAAATATTGTCCCATTTTAAAATTGCTCGATATTTTTTTTTTCTCACTAAATAATTACAATTTCATTAGCGTATTTTTTTATTGTTTTATTTTTTATTACCTTCAAAGTTAAAAAATACAACCCAATGAACTTCATTATTCGAACGACATATCCTGTTAACTTGGATTTCTCATTTGGTGAGCATTTGGGACCATGAAGGTGTAGGAGAGTTCGTTGCTACGCTGTCACCTTACAGCCAACGATCGAAAACCAAGCTTTCACAAATGTTTCCTCAACGTATTGTTCCATAAATCCGAACAAAATGTATCCCTTCAATATATTCCCTTTTCTAGCATACACAAATGAAGAATGAGAACAGCTTTGAATATTTTTATACTCTTTTTAGGATAATAATATTGCTACAGAAAAATGAAAAAAAAAACAAACAAAAATCAGAACTATTTGCAAACGTCCAATACATAATATTGAAAACAAAGGGATTTCCCAACAAGTTAAGAATGGGGGCAGGCATTCAGTGCTGGAAACGTATAAGCAAATATAGCTATGCATTGAATTTCCACTATCATAATTTCTCAAGCAAGGAGAACGTGACTACACACCACGTGTAGATATGTGATGCTAGATCAAACAAATGATTTTTTCCATTTTGATACCGACGGTTAAAATAAACTTTGCAAATAACTAAGCCTGCACACAAGGGGGGGGGGGGGCGTAGTCTATAAGAGGCGAGAGGGTATAACAATTAAAACCGATATGCAATAGGCAACCAAGATTTTACTTTTATTTACGGAGATTTTTAAGTCATAAATTTATTTAAGGACATAATCTTTTAAGTTATACCAGAACACAATCTGATTGGTTATACACAATGTGACATCTTACCTTTTCTGTACAACTTGTCACATATATTAAACATGTCTACTTTACCACATTTTAACTCTCTCCTCTAATCTAAACTAAATTAAATATTAACATACACGTGGAATTCTCAAAGGCATGTAGGAGGAAACTCCCCATGTTGCCCGAAATAAGTACAGGAGGAAATATCCTCTTTAATATTGAAATTTTTATATTTTAGTCAATAGAGGGACAAATTAGTTGTAACGTTAAAACGGCAATGCCTGTTATTTTATAAATTTATGTTCGCAATATAATTTTTTTGATTGTAACATAATCTATTTTTATGACATGCTGCCCATATTTGGATAGAAAAAATTATTTTAGCCAATGACTAATTATGGCTGAATTTATAATATGAACAATTTTAAATAAAATTTTAAAATAACCTTATTTATGTAAAAAAAAAAAAAAATGTACTTTACGATGTTTACATATTTTTTACTTAAATCTGGAGACCTTTAGGGCTTAGGAACAATTTAATTTTAGTTATATTCTCAATTTGTTTCATACGACCTTATTTATTTTTAATTACATATTTAATTAGTTATTTATTTTAAAATACAAGAAATGTATTAATCATAAGTTGATATTCTTGTTATTTATTTTTTGGTTTCTGTGTCTGTATACATAAATCATGTGTATATAAGAAAGAAAATGATGTACTAAAGCATTAACTGCTGGCCTCATCTAACATAATAACGAAACGGATACTTTTATCTTAGGAATAACATTTGTAATCCTATTCCCCCTAAATATGTAAACATTTACCCACACATCATGTTAAAAAAAAAAGGAAATACTCAGCTAAAAGCAAACGCCAGCTAGAAACATATAAAATATCGGCTGGTCGACAAGATTGTAACCGTGCAACCTGTTCAAAATATTTACCTTATCGATCCGTATTAATAAATATTAGGACAGGATGAATCTTTTAACAACCCCAATTTACGAGAATTTTCACATTTTCCTTTGAATGGTAGAGGCATTTGAAGGCTGTAAGTCAGTTTTTCTCGCTCGTGTAACTGTCAGGAAGAGTTGACGTCCGCTAGTCGGTTGCGTATACATTTTCCTTTATTTTTCCTTATCATTTTTCTTCTGAAATAAAGCGGGATACAACTGTTTATCATTAAATGAAAAAATAATACTATTTCAATCCTGACAAAGGGACTGAAAAACATTCAACACAAAATAGTGTATTACATCTTTAGAAAAATCTTTAATTAATAAAAATCATTATGCTGTAATTAATTGTATAACTTCCCAAATTATTTTGTTTTTGTATTATATTGTATAAAATCAATAATACCACACAATTTCTCTACCTTCATAAGCTCCACCGAACAACAATTTCAAATCCTAAATTACGTCAGAAAATCCTTCCGATCACGACACGGTATGCACCTTGGACGTTTGCCGATTGGTGGAGGTGTTTTCACGTCCATTTTGGTCCCCGTGATGCTATTTATTTAATTACATTTACTAAGTGAAGCCCAGTTTTTTTTAAACTTCATGTCCAATTGAAAATCACCAGACCATATACAGCTCAACAGAATTCAGTTGTTTTGTCTAGCACGTTGCTGGTGTCGACGAATATGCTTCAACAGTTGGTTCTCCTACCATTAGACCCTAACGTCAGACACGTTCGCAGAAAGCTCGTCTTTTCTAATTTTTTTTTAATTCTTGCTAGTGTACTTTTACATGTGCCATTGCCTTGGAATGTAAAAATAAATAATATTTTTTACGAAAAAAAATGTATGTAATTAAAACCAGGCTGTTTGAATATTCAAAAAATATTCCAGCAAGAAAATCTTATCAATTTTAAAATCACCTAACAAATCCTTACTTAAATCTTTTTTTTATAAAATTATGAAGGATTGACTGGAAAAGAGAAATTTAGAATAAAGAAGAATTCAATAGAGAGGTTCAAGGAAGCAAATACACATAAAAAACAAAAACCGACAAGCTATATAATTTAATGATAATAATAATAATGTGTAACTGTAAATTACCTATTGCTATCAGTACATATATCTCTTTTACATTTGCAAAACGCTGTATGTTTAAATAATATACATATATTTATAACTTGAACCTCGTGAAAACTTTTTTATTACTAAAATAATTCAAAAATCCATCTTTAAAAAAAAAACAAAAAAAAAAAAAAACAGTATAATATTTAATTTACTGATATTTAACGCTATACGTAATTTCTACTTTAATTACAAAGATGATTGCTTACTTAGAAATAAATTATCTGACAACAGCAAACCATATTTTTTCGTGAAAACGAAAAGTTACATAAGAGACGTAAAAACGTAACCAAGGAAAATTTAGTAAATTCATAACATTTATTTGGCCAGTGTGCGGAAGAGAAAAAGAATTCGTCCGTCAAGAATGAAAGAAACAAAGGGGATTTTTTTTTTCAGATCCCAACGTATGGAAATGAAAAACCAATTTAACTTTTGTAACAGTGTTATAACTGTTTGTCTATATCAGTCTTTAAAGATTTTTTTTTTTGTTCATTAGAAAAACCTTAAATTAAGTGTTACAATTAAATTTTATCTGTAACAACCATATTTTTAAGATAATTATGGGTTTTGATGAACAATATCAATTAGTATGTTTTTTGTAATGTTATATACAAATTGGATCAAACCCAATAAGAAACCTTTCAAAAATTGAAGTGCAATCAACGAAATAATAATTTCATAAATATATTCAATGAGAATATTTATAGAGTACCAATTTAAAAAATTATAATTCTTTTATTATACTCTAAGTATAATGGAACTTCCCACCCATAACCGGACATCATTGGGATGGAAATTTTGTCCGGTTAATAGAAGTGTCCGCTCAAGGGAATTGTGAAGAATAAAAGGTTTAAAAACGAATAAAAATACGTGTGTATATAGGCTGGTATTAAATAAATTGCAACTGATATACATAATAAAATTTAAAATATAAAAAAAATGCAATATTCAGTTTGCATAAAAAATGCAATTTTTTAGAAGGTTTACAGGACCAAAAAGAATATGTATCTAAACATAAAAAATAAAAAAAACTATGATATATTTAAAGTACTCTATTCAACTCTTTACGTCATTCAAAAAATATTCTTCCTTTTTTTAATAATAATAAATGATTATCACAATTAAATAAATATAGTAAATATGTTACTCGCTATGCAAAAGCTACACATGTCAGACTAAAATAATTGGAGAGTTGTATAGGTAATTATCGTAGTTAGAATTTTTTTTTCTTTTTGGATTAACAACTTTTATAGAATTATCCGAAAAATACGAAGGAATACTATAATTGCTTGTAGTCAGGACCGGATTAAGCCATACAGAGGCCCTCAGGCAATGTAAACCTCGGGGCCCCTAAACATTTACGAAATTGATTTAACTTTAAAAAAATATATTACCAGCTATTTCCTCGTAAAAATATATAAAACCATTTGTATAGTCCTTTTCAATTTATTATAAAAACGTTATATGTTTAATTAAAAAAATGTTCATTTTTACAATGGCTTCATGGACTAATAATCAGTTGCCAACAAGTATATAAAAAATAAATTATACCCTATGCTAAATAGAGTAGTTATAAATAACAATAAAACAATAAGGCATTAAATTAAAAAACAAATTTTTAGAGGTAAATAATAAATCATATCTTACTTATGATAAATTAATTTATGAAGGACAACTTCCCATTCATTTTTAACTTTATATTTAAATAAAAAAAACATTTTTATAATATTGGTTTCGACGTTTCGAAGTAATTCTTCGTCATCAGGATCTTTGTTTTTTACAAGGCATCAAACTATTAAACTAATAAATATTCACAACATTACAATATGAAGAGAATGGGTGGGGAGACATATGATAACAGTGATTAGTACAAAGTTCATTTCCAATGATAGTACAGTGTGTGTGACAAGGATGTAAAAGAAAAGTCACTCCCCAGATAATTTTTATAATAAAACGATCAATGACTGACAAAGTAAAATTATACAGATGTCGGGACATGGGGAGTGAATTGTGTACTACAAAGGTAATATATTTAAAAAAAATAATAATAATAAGATATATTGTAAATTAAGGTGTGAATATTTATTAAGTTAATAGTTTGATGTTGTATTGCAGAAAACAAAGATCCTGATGACGAAGAAGTAGATCGAAACCAATATTATAAAAATGTTTTTTTTTAAATATAAAGTTAAAGATCAATGGGAAGTTGCCCTTCACAAACTAATTTATCATAATATATTAACTTCCCGAGCAATTAGAAATTATTTAATATCTTACTTATTTTTATTAATATTTTCTTATTTATTTATTTTAAATTATTTATTAAATTGTTATTATTCTCATTTCTATTTTTTTTTCTTTATTGTGTACATAAAGGGTGAATGTATTCTTACAGCTGCATTAACTATTATCCTTGAGTGTGTTAGCTAGTATTATTTTTCAACAAAAAAAAAAATAATAATAAATTACAGTCGGTTCATGCAATTTTAAGAAGAAACGAAAGAAAGACTTTCAGATGAGTTGGATATAATTTATTAACAATGAAGAAAAAAGTAAAAAAAAAAAAAAAAAAAAAAATCAGGTTCTTTTATTTGAATATCCAAACAATATAAAGCACGGTCGCTTAGTTAAAAAACAAAACAACATTTACTTCTAATGAAGTTGAGACGTTTTCAAAACTATCGAGAAACATACAGACAATGACATAAATTAACTTTTGGAAAGAAAATTTTACCATCAGCCCTTAATTGAATATTGAATTCTACTCTCAATGAAGGTTCCGTGTTATTTTTTATTAAACTTTTTTACAGTGTACATAATTAAAAATTTTATCCTCTGCCAGAGTTTAATACAAACAAGTTTTATTCAGTTTCTTGTTACTCAGTGAATATAATTGGGTAAAGGGGATAAAAATAATGGAGCATATCAGCAATTCTACAGCAATATAACACATGATATTTATATATATATATATTTTTTTTTTTCAATAATTACACCCTGTAATGAATTTGTAAATTCATCATTTAAATTTTTTTTTTTTTCTAAACGAATATTTATTAAACATTGTCAATAAAATATTAAAGTAAACAAGTACCTGTGCAATTGTATAAGCCCAGATGGCGAATATAGATGTTTACATTTTTCAATGTAAAGATTCATTACCTGCAAAAAAATAAAGTCTCAAAACATACCACTATAAATATACATATATATATATATATATATATATATATATATATATATATATATATATATATATATATATATATATAAAGGGGTAAATCTCAAAACATAACAACGAAATAAACATTTAAAAAAAGTAAATAAAAATATTTCCATTTCATATTTAAAAATTTATTCTTCACATATATATTAAATATTATTTCAAAAATCAATAATTTAGTAATTAGGTTGATTTAAATTACTGATTTAGTTCATACAATAACATACAATAATGTTTTAACAACATTTCTGAAACACTTCAAGCCGGAACTACTTACTTAATTTTTGCATGGCAAAATTTGTACAATTTAAAGTTCATAGGTTTTTTTTTCATTTTAGTTTTTTGAATATATGTATACTACAAAAATACGTATAATTAATCCGTAAAATACAAACAGATGCGTTGGATATATGTAAAAGATAATTTCATTATAAAAACGTGTAAATAAAAAAAAAAAAACATTAAGTTAAATAGACGATTTAATTTAAATATGGTTTTGTATTTTTTTTTTATAATTTGTAGTCAATATTTATGAACATATACAAGTACCCATTGCCTCTTGAAAAAGTTTAAGACGTGTTAAATATTTAAATTTATTTTATAATAACGTAGACAGAAAAAATAAAATAGGGAAAATGAAATATAAAAAGGTAATAAAAAAAACTGTTTTTCGAAACACAAATTCGAGAACGGAATAAAAACATTTTTAACTATTTGTATTTGTATTAGAATAGATGGATTGCATATAAGCAAACGATTATTTAATTATGAAAATATTTAAAAAAATATATAATCAGAAAAAAAAATTAATAAATACAAGTTATACAACACACGCAACGGCGTTCTCCGAATTGCCACCCAGAGAAAATAATTTACCACTTTTTACAAGGTGTTGTATCAACAGGGTATAGTAAAATTGGAAATTTTAAAAATTAAAAAAAAAAAAAGCAACAATAAATATAGAATAGGCAAACAGTTTAAATTATATTAATTAGATGCTATAATAACTTAATTCCCATACTTATCCGATTTTTCCATTTTATATTTTGAACACCAAGAGATATTTTAAGATTACAAAATATTATGATAATATATAAATGCCCAGGTATAAGCAGTGTTATATAAAAAAATATGCTAAAATAACAGCAAATTTAATAGAGAGAGAAATGCACTTAGTGATAATGATAATTACAACAGTAAGAGAGAATAATTAATTGTTTAATTAGCATATTGCTAGACGGCCCCGTTTAGGATTACCAATTAAATATAGTGACAGGCTTCCCTCAAGGAGCATATTTAAGTAGACAATTATCAATTGTAATGTATACAGTCTATATCTGGTTCCAAACCGATCTGCGATACTGACTATTAAACCAACCGAAGTCTCATTCTAAGATTGAACTGAAAATTTGTAGAATTATGATTTTTAGTTGTCATTATTTTTTTTTTTTTTCAAGGCAAAAGTTATGAAAAATGAAAATGACCCCATTAAGATAAATATTAAGTAGATTTACTATATAAGATTAAATGAATTAAAATTTAAAATGCTATTATTAAAATATTAAGGTCCACGATAAACTAAATACAACAATGTTGATGAAAGCCTGTAAAAAATTAAGGCACGTACAGAAAAACAATATATATGGTTAGTAGGAAAACTGCGATATAGATATATAAATATAGGTGATATAAATATAACAGGGAATACGTAGAGAAGTTTTTACAAAATAAGTTTATAAACAAGAAAAGTATTTATAAAATAATTTTAATTTTAAGCCATAGAGATTTCGCTATGCCATTATTGACGGCTCACTTAAAGGAACAGTGGAAATGCAGCAACCCCTCCCCCCATTTACACTTGATATTTTAAATAATATTAAATATGAGTCCTTTTTCGTTAATTCTTTCTTTATACTTGTACTATATATAATCTTTAAGTTTAATGTCAGTAGGCTTACCACAGCTTATGAAAAGCCTACAAAAATCTCTGTGTGGAACTGTGTGCTTTACAGTTCCACCGGCGAGGAGTTTGGCTGTTGTGCGCACGCGCACATAGAAGTGCACGCGAAGCTACAGAAAGAGCACCGTCGATCTCACAGTGCTGACGCTCGCGTGTAGGTGGAAGGTAGTGTATTTTTTTTTTTTTTTTTACACCATGTGTGTTGTACTTAAAAACCGTGTACCATGTTTTTGTATGTGATAAAGTTTAGAATTACATTGTTATCCTGCTTCCATTCTATTTGATTAATTTTTTTTCGGTTTTTATTTAACGGGGAAATTTAACCATGGCCGTGCATCCACACATATTCGCGCAAATTAAAACTGGATGTCATTTTTAAATAAATTGATCATATTTGAATTGTAACAATTTATGTTATAATAAGTAAAAAATGTTATACATTAGTAGGGGCATTAATTCCCATCTTCAGAAATCAAATCAATATCTTTATATTGCATACAAAAATTTCTTTAAAAACGATTTTATAACATGAAAATTAAATTATAAAACAATATAATAATTTAATATTGTGACATGAGGAATAATTTATATCTTTGTAAATGAATCAATTTAAGGTAAATTTAATTAAAGTATTATATTGTTTTATAATTTAGTTTTCATGCTATAACAAAAAATCGTTTTAAAAGAATTTTTTTAATGCATATATAAATATTGATTTTAGTTCTGGAGATGGGGATCAATGAACCGAAACATTAACTAATGTATAAAATCGGAAAATAAAAGTTACCATATTGAAAGTATAATTACCATACTTTCCAACAAAGTTTCTGTTAAATTTTCTTATGATGCACGTTTGTTTCATTTTACACCATTTTAAAACAAAGGCTAAAATTTGTCTGAAGCAGCACCCCCACTAATTAGGCAGGGAGCAAGTGTTGAAAAATCAGGCTCATAAATAGATTTATAAGTCTATGACCTATTTATAATGCCCTAGGATCTTAAAAGCATCTGCATTACCAGGATTGCAGTCATTGTCTGGTTGTGACACCTCTGGTCCTTTTGTAAACAATGAAAAAATGGCTTGATGGAAACCTTTTCAATGTGCTTCTAATGATGTCGTTGAATGCTCAGCTAATCTTAGTACGTCACCAGACATTTCAGCGGAAAACAGAACTTTGCTAGAGTTCATTTGACAAGTATATATGCCTAACATTTCAATTGTGGATATTGGTGAGGCAAGATGGTGGCTTTTCACCAAAAACCAGTGATGAAAATCCCCACCAACAAGAGAAGCACTTCAATGAGCAATTGAAAGAGGCTGTCGCCAAATCTGCAGGCTATGATATGTAATCAATGTTTAAAATAATACCAAGTAATACCATCTCCAGAAGAATATGGCAGGAAGAAAGTCGAGAATAAGTTTGAGCCCGTTATGTGTGTTAAACCTTGATCTCCATCATTTCATTTTGGGAATCAGTAGGTGCTGATACAAGCAGAAAAGATGTAAGCAGTCCTGTATTTGAGTTGGAAACCAATAGAAATATACAGAAATGTGCCAATGCAATGGTGGCTCGGAATTGTGTGATAATGCTTCCCTTACTGACGATGAGGACACTTTTTATCAAAGTGATGATGATGTCAGTGTCGATAGTAATGATTAAAGTAGTGTTTAAAACCGGTTGCAACTGCAGCACTATTATAGAAAACTGTTTTGTCTCTCGGTTTCGTATCGTTTTTGTACTTTGTGATACCCCATACATCTTATTCCATCATTTAAAATAATAAAATTTGATATTTTCAACAATTTAGTTTACTTTTTTGAATTATAAATCCTAAAAAAACATATTATAATTTGATGTATTATAATATCCAATTAGAAGGAACTCATAATAACCATTACAGAGGCGGTAATCTTGGATGCCATGCAGAATATCTCAACATGTGTGCGTAATTAGGTTCTCCCAATATTCTGTGTTCATCCAATTAACTAGAATACATGTAATTTTATACTAATTTCGTTAGTATAGTTCAAATATAAGGAATTTAAATATTTTAGCAGCCATTTTTGCCACCATCTTAATTGTGGATGTCTGAGTAAAATTTCAACTTATCAATATTGATGATGAACTTATACACATACATACGCCCGATAAGTTATTTTACAACATATAAAAAATCGGTTGACACCTCGCCCATACTTCTATCATAAAGGGGCCTATGGAATGAAGTATTCTCCCGGACTAAATTTTATCAACGAGCGGACACTGATTATTGATATGGATAATCATGTTGGAGAATAATCCCATGCAGCGCTTCCTCTAATTGCTAATCAATAGCGTACTTATTAATAAACTGATATTTTATTCACTTGTATTTAATTAATGCCACCATGAAAACCTTCTGATTCTTTCAACATTCATCATGTGATGCAAGCTGTAAGAATTCTTATCTAAAAAAAAAAAATCTTCGAATCTGGAGTGTAAAGAGAAATAAGTCCGCTGAGAATGTTACGACTGATACACGTGCGGCACACCCCCTGGAAATTTCCCCAAGTCCACTGAGAAAAGTCAAACAGGAAGAAGTAAAAGGGTTAAAAGTAAGGAAAAGAGAGGCAGAAGACAAGAAGAAATCTGTAAGAGAAGAATGTAATTTGACGGGGCTGGAGTCGAAGGACTTAGGGCATCTGATCCAATCCACAAGACCCTCCCCCTTCCCCTCCTAACACCAAATCCCATGACTTCTGCATGAGCTTAACGCTTCGCTAAACGCTTTCTCTTTCTTGTTTCGGTTATCAATCCTAATTTAAGTTTTATCATATTAGTTATGCAGAATAAATTGTGACAAAAGGAAAGGAACTAATTGCAATAATCTCAATTGTGATAAGGTGCATAGCAACTAAAAGCTATATACGTATGAATGTGTGTAAATTTGATTATTTTGATAAAATGATTTTTTTTAGTTTTTACGAAAAATTATTTTTATCATTAAATATTTTTCTTGAAAGTTTTAAAAATTATAATGAAGTAATTAATAAAAATGTCCATAAAAATGTATAGAAAAAAATATTTTCATAATTTCAATTCGTCATGTGTAAGAAGAAGAAAACAAAAATTTGAAACACGATACATATCTAGCAAGTATTACAATTTGTATCACAGAGAAAAATGTGGTGCGGTGTGCGCATCACACAACTTTAACTTACTACGCGACTTAAAAT
The DNA here is from genome assembly GCA_948150685.1 of Rhaphigaster nebulosa. Lineage (NCBI taxonomy): Eukaryota > Metazoa > Arthropoda > Insecta > Hemiptera > Pentatomidae > Rhaphigaster > Rhaphigaster nebulosa. Next base: position 80,575,460 of record OX411307.1, on the reverse strand, counting down.
ACATTTTAAAATCTATAAAGTTTCTATAAATCAATAAAATCTATTTAGTTTCCATGGAAACATTTATTTTTCATTAAATAATACGAAAGTAGAAATTATTAACTACAAGAATCACTTGTATGCGTTTTTTTCTAAGTTCCAAAATGTATGCGTTTTTCGTCAATCTCCATTAACTTCGTTATATTGAATAAACCTCTATCTCTTAATCTTTCCATTCAAAGTTAACAATGAACTTTATAAATGTCTAAAATAAAAAAATGATTTTATTTGTAAAAGAAATATATACTTAAAAGGAATACATCTGCTTATCATTCTACAGTAGAAAAACGTATGTATCTCTCTTGGTTTAGCGATTGATTCTTATTTTTTTTACTCTCCAAGCATCGTCAAGGTGGAGATACATCAAGGAGGAAAAGACTAATAAAAAATACAACCGATTCGCATAGACTCAAAAGTATAGATATTTATCTCATTCATACTTATAACCATTTATGTTAAGTATACTGGTTTACGAGCGTTATTGCCACGCCAGGGACCATCATTCACACATCTGATTTTCAATTAGAAGGTCGAAATTTGGTTTAGCAATGAGTTTCATAAACTTTTTACAATCGGTTACCAGCTCAATATTTTGACGATTCTTGATATTTTTCTTTGTCTTACCGAAAACTGCATAGTTTAGTAACTTATAAAAATCTTTTTCAAAATCGTTGGAGGCTCCTTTTCTTAATTCTGTATTGTATTCTATATAAGACCGAAGCCAGGGGGATTGATTAAACTTTAAGACACGATGAGCCTTTTCTAATTTTAATCCACTTTTTATAGCCTGTTTCAAATTTCTATAATGTAGGACATAGCTTTTTCCGACGTGTGTAATTAATTGGTTTGAATTGCAATCAGTTGGCTTCCGGTGTTATGTCTGATTGCTTCAGGTAATACAGGTAGATGATCATGAATATGATGAAGTTCTTGAGGGTAACTAATATCAACTTCGAAAATATATCCAATTTCATCATCATCCTTAAGATCGAATATATTAATACATTCAGGACTTTTAACCCACTCAAATCCTCCATAAGGTAAATTCATACTCATTGACTGGTCATAGATATTGTTAGCCTATAAATAGATTATGTAACTCGATTCTTCGTTTGAATTGAAGTAACTCATGTATTTATTATTTGCTTCTACATACCTGTGTGATACCTGACACAAACCTCCTCGAATCCCGTTCTGTATCATTATAATCGTATCATAATCCTGCAAGAGTTCTATGTTCATTTTTGTATATTTTAACAGCATCAAACGTCAAACGTCAATGAGCTGGATCAAGTTCATGCGTCTTTATCGTAACCTTTCGGAAAGACTCGAAGACCTCACTAAGTAGGAGCACATCAGTTTTTACGTAAATATCTGCATAGTCTCCTAAAGATTGGCATTTAAAATGTTCCCAAATATTTTTAGCATGAGTATAATCTTCCAGACTGATGTCAGTATCAGATAATTTATTGTAAAAAGCTTCAATTGGTGGTCTGTTTCATATAACTTTTCTGCATTGTCTATATAATTGTATGGAATAAGATTATATTGTGGATTCTAGTAACATAACCCTATAATATTACTTATAAATTATATAACACTAAATAAATTCAGAACTAATTATTTATGTGTTAACAGATTAATATCTGTAGTTTCCAAATTTATATTTTTTTTAATCTTAGCAGGGCCGCCCCAAGCATTTCCAGGACCAGGAGCAAGTATGAAATTGCGGGATTCTTTTTAAAAACAAACTAAGCATTAGAAAAAAAACTTATAAGTAAAAGAATTAACATTAACTTAAAAAAAAAAAATGTCAACAAAATTGTGGAAATAATAAAACAAAAAGTGTAAGAAAAATATTTTTTAAAGGTTGTATATTACATTTTACATTCACATACAGTCAGGTATGTTAGCAGGTATTTTTATATCGTTAACAATAACTATTTCTTCAAAGAATTCGTTCATGTTTACATTTAGAATATTTAATTATTTTACGACTTCCAGAAAAAAGACAAAATTTGGTAGTTCCGTCAATACTTCATTCATTTGAAATTATTAATATTATGAATCTTCGTTAATATCTAATCTCTTTCCAATACATAATTACGAAAAAAAAAGTAATAAGCTCTACAGGAACTAAACTATTGTAACGGCGAAATATGAAATCTATATTAAAATAATTAAATTATTACTACTATTGAAGGAAATTGAAAGAAAAGCAAATCAGAACCAGTGTATACAAACAGAATTAAAAAAAAAATAATAAATAAAAACGACGGCATATTTACATTTGTTCGGTGGACGGAGCGAATATTGGTGGTATCGGCATCGGACCTTCAAGCACGCACGCAAGCACACACACACACACACATACATAATATATACATACATACATATAATCTATAAAAATCTATGTAAAATTAAAATGTATATAAACGTTCGCATAACAACTGAATTAATAAAAAAAAATATACTTCTCGAATATTAAATTATTATCATTAACTTTTGGTTATATTTATAATATAAATATAAAGATATGTGAGTGTGCGTATATGAGTATGTGTATCTGTGTATTATTTTTAAAACTAAAAAAAACAAAACAAGTAATTCTAAATTACAGCATGAAAATCGCTGTAAGTTTTATGGGAAAAAAATATTTAAAATTAAATTTAAAATTTAGTAGAAACAATAATGATTCAAATTTTTATAAGTTGTCAAATTTTATAAACACAACAAATATCCAGGGAAAAACAAAAATCAAATTAAATAAAGAGATTAAAATAAAATTCTATCTTTTTGAATAATAAATAATTTTCACACCAAGGGAAGTTAGCTTCAAGAACAGGCTCTGACAACTTGGACAATCACACGGCTGGCTTCCCTCTTCCGCAAGTAGGAGCAATATTTTCTTTCATTATGTTTAAATTAATTTTAACGCTCTTTTTCTATGCATGTTTACAAAAATATATGCATCCAGTAAAAAATAAACAGTCTATATGTTTTAATCTATGAAACGGAGCCAAAGAATTAGAAATAGATAATTGAATCAAATTAAAATTGCGTAACATAACATTATAAATAAGAGAACCGTTATACCATAGTACTTATTAATAAAACGCCAAAACTTTGTAGAGAGCATTATATTAGCAAGTACTACAAGAATAGTCTATAGCTGAAATAAGTACCACAATATCGTGGCACTCACAATAAACGCACTAAAAATTATATTCGGTACGTCCTTGTCCGATTATTTTGTAGAAAATAATACGTCGGAGATTTACCTGAAAAATAAAAAAAAAAATTGTTGAAAACAAAAAAAAATTGATTGAATAACCAATGGTCGACCGTAGAACTTATGAAGGAATGAGATGGTCCGGGAGGCGGTCAAAAAGTGGAACACAAATAGTAAAATCTATTTATTAAGGATCCGACGTTTCGACCCACTTTGTAGATCTTCTTCAGGGCTCCAAAGGAGGAAGAATGACTTCAAAGTCATTCATCAAAGACATCAAAGTGGGTCCGAAACGTCGGATCCTTAATAAATAGTTTTTACTATTTGTGTTCCACTTTTTGACCGCCTCCCGGACCATCTCATTCGTTCAAAAAAAAATTTAGCTTGGTTTCACTATGTTAAAATCTATGGTAAAATCATGAATATTAAATAATAAATTCCTTCATGCAGTTATTAAACAATTTTTTTCTCGATATAACAGTTTACTCGTATTTATTACCAGCTAAGAAATAAGCATCTTAAAAAATAAAAATAAAAGGTATTTTCTTAATTCTAATAGAGCCCCAGTACTTAACAATGCATAAAGGCGTCATTTATTTTGATTGTTTTGGCGTCTCTTGGGCAGCTTGAAAAAAGGGGGTTGGCTTACAAAAGGTGGAGTAATTTTGATTTTTATGTATGATTGCATATATTGACCAAAATAAAAAAAATCTATGTTTTCGACCACCCACAGCTTATGGGTTTTCCGCCATCTTGAAAAAAACGCTAAGAAAAAGTACGTGTTTTTTTTTTCAGTTTCTCATCAGTAACTCGCTTCCAGTGAATTCAAGACTAAACGTCGTGGTTACCAATTTTGAATAAAATTAAATTCTCTGCAAGTTTTATACGTAACATGCTGGAAAATTTGAACTACTGAGGTACGGAGCAGCGAATATTTGCAAAAATGTCAAAAAACGGAAAATGTTAGATATGCATGAGATTTTTCAGTTCAGTTTATTGTGAAATGCAAATTACCAGTCTTGAAGAGGATTAAATTTCCTACAAAATTCATACAAATTATTTGTAATTACACCCAACAGGCGCCAAAAAAATATTTAAATAACAATTCTAGTGAAACTGGACTTTCAATCTTTCTTCAAATTGGTATTCCTGAATCTAATATCGTTTTTATTCCATTATGTATGTAATATATACGTATACTTCACGAGATTCATGTAAGTTCTGTGGTAATAAGAATTGTTTGAAAAAGAAAAACACAAATACTTATATTTCAAGAAAATATTATTTAAAAATAGATCTTAAATTTTAGTTTTACTGATATATACAGAATTGAAAGTTACAAATGTGGTTGATGTATATAATTCATCACTTTTACCAATAGACAATATATCCTCAAACTCGTATTCTTCCATGTTGAATTCAACCTATGGTATATCAGATACGCAGGCTTCGAATCTGCAATTAAGACATAAAATGGAGCATGGAAGTCTTGCTTTTTCGTAACTGCATTTTTTTGCCACTAGGCTTTTTGCATCATATTCAGTAATGCCACAGGCACTGGAGTCAGGCCACCAATATCCTTCCGGCCTAAGTTCAGGACGTCTTCAATCCCATCCATTTTTCAACTTGCATATAAGTTCTATATCCATGATATTAAAGCATCGCTCTTAAGTTTGGCACTCACTCAATTACAAATAATTTATAATTAATTTATCTATGTGGAGTGTTGAAAAACTTTTCTACCACAGACTTTCAAGATTCTTCAATTTATAGTCGATAATTGCTTCGCAATGTTGTACTCCTTAAAAAAAAGGAAGTTTATTATTTTCACTCATATAAACAGCTATTATAACTCAATTTTTTTTATTATACTTCCCTCTGTAGAAGAATAATGTTTTCATTACATATAATGTAACGGACTCTTCAGATCGCTCGAAAATTTAATTAGATATTTAATTTTTTTTTTGAAATCTTGTTTTTAAAATCTCTTGATTTTTTTTAAAAATGTGTTTGGGGATGAAAAAAAACGAATTTCGATCCTGTTTTTCCAAAAAAAATAAAATAGTATACAGGAGAAGCTTAGTTTTGGGTGCGGTCAATGAATAAACCCACAAATAAGAACTCATTTTAATGTGCTCGAAAATAAGTAAAAACTTATTCTTATGTGTGCTGACATTCGCTTGACAATACGCCACTCAGCCCTGAAGATGGCCTAAAACTTAAGCCGAAAAGTCACCACACGTTATAATAAGTTTTTGTTATTTGTGTGTTTATTCACTGACCGCATCTCCAACCAAGCTTCTCCTATATACATTCTCCACGGTTAACCGTACTCTCACCATTAAAAATCGTATATATATTCAACTATTGACCAAATTTTTATCCCCCGGATACTCCTGGAAAAAAACGAGAGTACCAGATCAATACTCATTATGTTTTTATAAACTTCAAACAAGCCTAAGACTCAATTGACAGATAGGAAGCATAAAAGGCTATGACGGAGATGAACATCCTCACGAAATTAATTCGTCAAGTAAGAATGACGATGGAAGGCAATAAATGCTTTGTAAGAATGCATGGAGAGTCGACAAGAGGTTCCGACATGACAACAGGTGTAAGACAAGGAGATAGTCTGGCCTACCTTATTTTTAATACCTCTCTAGGAAAAGCTGTAAGAGATTCTGGAATCCAGACATAAGGTACGATTCTGAACAGAAGTATACAGCTCCTTGGATATGCCAATGACTTAGGTCTGGTCTGAAGGCCATTAAAAGCGATGCAACATGCTTTTGCTGCGATAGAAAAATCTGCAAAGATATTAGGACTTCTTAGAAACGGAGACAAAACCAAATACATGTGTACCGGGCCTCCTAGTCAATCATCTGATGGGTACGTGAACTTGGAACAACACGGCATTGAAATAGTCCAAGCTTTTTTATATCTAGGCACGCAGGTGAATGTCGGGAATGACAACTAATTAGGGATTGATAAATTATTTACCACTTCTATAAATTTGTTTTATTGAAAACTAGTTTCGAATGTTAAATGGATTATATCAAACAGAAAAGTTTGTACTGGTTTCTTCTCGCATGAATGCGTATGCACAATGGGTATCACCACCTATTAACACCTATCCGATCACTTGAGCCCCGAAAAGCCGGGTTCTAAGAATTACTCGGTGCTAGTTGAAACTATTGAGACCTTACTGAACTCGAGGTCGAGCGTCATCGCCGAAAAACTGGCCTTTATATTGAGGAAACAGCGAGATGGTGAGTATGTTAGACAATACCTAAATGAGTTAAAAAAATAGCAAAGTATTGTAATTTTAAGTGTGACCGATGTAAAGCTTCCACTCAGGATGCATATATTAGGCAACAGTTTATAGCTAACAGAGGCATTTTGAAGGAATTATTGAAAAGTCATGAAAATATGACTTTGTCCAAATGTGTGGATCTAGCTAGCGTGGAGGCAGACGTCAGGGCAAAGAATGTTTAGACCAGGTAGTGGGCAAAGGGCAGAGATCTGGGACAGACTACAGAAGGAGCTTTTACAGATGTCGCTCGGGACGTCACGTAGCAGATGACTATCCGTTCAAGACAGCAACCTGTTTCTCATGTCAGGGTGTGGGACGCATAGCTAAGGCCTATCGGAGCAAATAGGGGCTGTTGTCAGGCAGATCGGGAACGAGGAAGGTGAGAGCAGGGACTCGGAGTGCGAAGGAAGGGTGTCCATAGTGCAATAGAAATCCGAATCGCTTTCTGAGGTGACTCCAAAATCGAAGCGAATTCTTGTTAAATGCCTTATCGATAAAAATCCAGTTACTTTTAATCATGATACTGGGTCGACGGTCTCAACAATATCAGAGGAGGATTTTCGAAACATCCTAAATAAATTGGAGTTGGAAAGTACAAAATTAATTTTAAGAACTTATACGGGGGAAGTTATAAAACCGAGGGGATTAGCTACGGTCACAATTAAGTATTGCAACCAGCTAGCTTGAGGGAATATATATGTACTGCCAGGGAAGGTACAACAAATTTTTGGACGGGAATGGATGGCTAATAAAGATGGATGGCATTGGACACTCACTGGTAGTGACGCAAATTGCTGAAGAAAAGGAGAAAGATCAAATCTTAGATAAACTTAAAAGGAATTTCGCGATAGTTTTTCGTGAGGATTGATGTGAAATTCCTGGATTTAGAGGACACATTCAGCTCAAAGAAGGGACAAACCAGTTTTTAAACCTCCCAGAGTTCTACCATATGCTCTCAGAGAAAAGGTTGAAAACAAAATAGACCGTCTGGAAACAGAAGGAGTGATTACAAAAACTAACTATTGTGAATGGGGAACGTCAGTAGTGCCGATTGTAAAGCCGGACGGCACCATTCGTTTGTGTGCGGACTACAAGATAACGGTGAACCGCTTAGTAGAGAATGGCCCTTTTCCAAACCCCCAAACGGAAGATATATTTGCTGGAACAGGAAGAGGAAAAATCTTCACGACTCTGGACATAAATCAAGCATATTTGAACATAGTCATGGACGAAGAAAGCTCAAGAATTCAGCCAATCTCAACCACCAAAGGAGCATACCTCGTTAATAGACTGATTTTTGGTGTAAAGGTGGCACCAACTATATGGCAAAGGAGAATTTCGTGGATCTTGAGGGGTATTAAGGGTGTCTGGGTATTCTATGACGATATCATCATCTAGGAGAAAGATATGGAAGAACATCTGCAGAGAGTAAAGGTCGTGCTGGAACAGCTGGTCAAAAACAACGTACGAATAGATTGGAGGAAATTTAGCTTTTTTAAAGGAAAGTGGACGATCTCGAGCACTGAATCTCGGGAGATAGAATTGCTAAATGTTCAGGAAAAGTAGCAGCCATTAAAGACGCACCCCGACCTAAGAACGTGGCCGAGCTATGGAGCTGGCTCGGGTTGGTAAACTATTACGGGAAATACATTGAGAATTTGGCAAAGAACGCAAGATTTCAATGGTCAGAAGATGCAAATAAGGCTTTTAATAGGATCAAGGAGGAAAAAATCAGTATTGATAGCTTATGATGAAAAATTTTCGCTCATGTTAGCTACAGCTGCCAGTCCAGTGGGCCTAGGTATCGTGCTCTCCCACCAACTGCCTGATGGGACGGAGAGTCCAATCTGCCTAGCTTCAAGAAGCCTAAGTGGAGCGGAGCAGAAGTACAGCCAGATTTATATTTATTGGGGTCAGAACAGATATTGGGGTTGAACAGATATTTATTGGGGTCTACATATTTTTTTCATCTACTGCTACGATAGAAAATTCTCATTGATCACGGACCATTGATCTCCGTTTGAGATTAAATCTCAAATCGCATAATTTATAACTATATTATATATGGAAATGATAATTATTGACTTATAGCCGTTGATAGCTATTTTTAATCCGACAAAGACAGTGTCGGCAGGGTCCGTGGGAAGATCCACGTCAACGTTTTGAGAGAGTTTACATCGATCACACAGGACCAATCCGAAACCAGACTTTTCTCATCATTGTCGATGCTTTTTCTAAGTGGTTGGAAGTTTTTTCCAATCCCTCAAACAAAACAGAACATTAATAAAACAAATAATTTGATAAATTATAAACTTGATGTACTTTACCTTTTACTACCTGTTGGTATTTGAAGGTCTGATGACTATTTACAATTTGAATGATATTTCCCAGTCAGGGAATTTTCTCATTATTTAGAGGTGAGGGTCCTCTTCTAGTTGTTTGTTAATAAAATGCCTACTACTAAGAACTATATACAAGATTAATAATGATAATATTTACAATATTTACATGGTTATATTTACAAAGGATGAATATAAGAGAGTGGTGCTGGGGTGGGACTAGGGAGTAGGCAGGACGGGGCGATGGGATAGGATACTGGGAGTGGGGGTGCATTAGAAGCGGATTAAAGTATAGTGTTGACCGGGTTGAGTGGTCCCTTTCGGCCCTGCCATCTGGCAGGAAGGGAGGATGGGGTGATGGCCCGGAAGAGTGGGTTAAATGAGGCAGGGATGTTGTCAAAGAACTTTATATGTCTCCTTGTGATGTGCTGTTGAACCGTGTCGAGTTGTAATTCATTGTGAATGTGTGCCATGTTCCGTCTTTCGAGAGATGTTCGTTTTGTGATTTTTTGTAGGACGCTGTTTTGGTAAGTTTGGAGAGACTTCAGGGCTGAGGGGTATAGGTAGTGCAGGATGGGGGCACCGTGAAGCAGTGTAGGCCTAAGGATGGCTTTGTAAATCAGGATCTTGAGTCTGAGTGACAGCCCTGGTGAATAGAGTAAGTGATTTAGTTGGTGTGTAGTGGCTTTGGCTATCTGTATCCTGTGTTTTGTGTGAGCTGTAAATGATAGGTGTGATTCCAATTTCATACCGAGGTATGTTAGCTGTCTTTTATTCTGTATGGTTTGTCCATTCAGTTTTGGTTGTTGTTTGAGTGTTTTCTTGTATGAAAATGTGATTGCATCAGTTTTTTGTGTGTTTATGTGGATATTAATGTTTTTAAGTTGGTCTGTGATTTTTTGGGCTACCGTTTCGGCCTTGCGCATGGCGTGATCTGCATTCATGCTTGCTGTATATATAGCAATGTCGTCAGCATATGCAGCGATTTGTACATCATCAATCTTTTGCCCTACTATATGGGCTGTGTATATGTTGAAAAGGACTGGCGCAAGGACCGAGCCCTGGGGAACACCACAGGTAACTGGGCGCGGGGTGGAGATCTCAGTTTTGACACGGACAGAAAATGTCCGGCCACTGAGGTAGGAGCCAATAATGTCGACCAGTTGGTCCGGGAATCGGTGAAGCCGGATTTGATCAATTAAGGTGGAGTGGGATACAGAATCAAATGCCTGTGTGCAATCTAATGAGATCATTGCTGTAGCAAGATTTTTATTGAGATTTTTAGCTGTATCATACTGTAGTTTTGCTACGTGATGATAGCAGCTAACGCCGCGAGAGAACCCGGTTTGTTCCGGGGGGATGATGTCATGTGTGTCGCAGTGTTTTCGGATGTGGATAAGGATAAGTTTCTCATATATTTTTGAGATGTGGTTGAGGAGACTGATGGGCCGGTAATCTTCCGGTGCCGCTCCTCGTTTTTTGGGTTTGAGAAGTGGAACAACTATAGCATGTTTCCACTGAGTAGGGTAGTATCTCAGGCGTGAGCATGAGTTGAAAATGTTGAGGAGAAACATATGGGCTTTCCTGGGGAGTTGTTTGAGTAGGACATAGGGTATACTGTCCTCTCCTGTTGATTTGTTTCCCCTCGTGTTTCTCAGAGTTGCAGTCAGTTCTTTATAGGAGGAAAAAATTGTTTGGGTTGTATCAGTCAGTGGACTGTGGTTGTAAATGGTAGTGGTACGTGCTGAGTCTCTATCGACGTAGTAATCAGCAAGTATGGTAGCCTGATCTGCGGGAGTGAGAAGCTCATCGCCTCGTTGTATTCTCACCGATTTTGATTTGGTGTTATGGCTTCTGACTAGTTTCCAGAAGTTTTTGGGGTCGTAATGGGTCCGGCGTAATTGATCGTGCCAGAGGGATGTTTTCCACTGCGACATTAGAGAGGTGATTTGTCTAGTGAGACTGTTTATGATAGGTCTGTATGTTGGGTCTTTAGTCCTATACCAGCAGTTTTTTATGTTGTTTCTCTGTTTGATTAGTGCGAGTATGTGCTTAGGTGGCTGGCGTAGGTGAATGGGAGTGGGGTTAAAAGTGGGTATCGAGGTGTATGCGGCATCGCGTATGATGTTTTGGAGGGTGTTTATGGCATTGTTTATGTCATGAGTGTTTGAGAGAGGTGTGATGTTGGGCGTGTTACTGTAGACTGTGTTCTTGTATAGTTTCCAGTCTGCCTGTGTAAAGTTGTATTTGTGTTCTGTTGGTGGTGTTCTTGTTGTGTCACGGCCGAGGTGATAGATAACGGGGATGTGGTCGTTGTCACTGAATTCTATTGTTGTGCAGTCTGTGAATCTGTGTGATTGTTGTGTGAGTAACAGATCTAGTGTAGATGTGTACGCTGGATTTGAGTGATGTCTGTATGTGTAGGCGTTGGGGTGTATGACTGTGTATTTTGTTTTAGTGAGGTGAGTACCTAGTGCATTTGGCTTTGTGCAGTTCCAAGTGTGATGTTTAGCGTTTAGGTCCCCTACGATGATGTGTTGTCTGTCTGTTTCGGTTTCCCGTAAGAGTGTTTTGAAGGTGTCGAGTTGTGCTCCCGGTCTTCTGTACATACATGTGATTTTGTATGTGTGTTTAAGTTTTACTTGTACAGTGACGGCTGTGTGTTTTTCGTCATTTAGTGTGCTGTTGTTTATAAGTTTAGAGGGGACGTCAGCACGCACCAGAAGTGCGACGCCTCCTTGTGCGGGGGTTTGTGAGTCTAGTCTGTAAGTGTGATAACCGTGAAAGTGTATTCGCGTTTGCTTGTTAAGTTTTGTGTCTGTGAGTGCGACAACTGATGGCCTATGGGAGGCCAGGAGGGATTCCAGCTCGAGCTTACGCTTTACGAGCCCTGTTATGTTATAGTTAAGGATAGAATGTCTATCCATTAACTTTGGCTGCGAAAGCTTGTTGGAGCACGATGTTAAGCGTGCTCATGACGGTATGGAACATGGCCTTCATGTCACTAATCATTGCGAGTAGGCCCTCTACCCATGCGGGTGTATCCGTGGACTGCTGGGGGGTTGTGGGTGGGGGTGTGGGTGCGGGTGCGGGGGTTGGTGTGGGGGTGGGTGGTCCGTGGAATAGGACTCCTGCGTAAGAGTTCGGGGCAGAGGTGGTGGTGGGAGCAGGAGATGCAGTCTCCTGGGTGTTGGTTGTAGGAGTATAAACTTGAATTATTGAGGTTCTGCCAATAGCGAGTTGGAGGTTGGCTAATATGATACGGGGTGACACAGCTTCCCAGCTTTCTATCCTGTCAAATAATTCATCCCTCATAGCAAACGCCACTCCACCTTTGGCCCTTTCTCTCATATTTACTCCAGAGTAAATCATCGTGAATCCACAATTCAACCTCTTAACACCATTTCCTTTCTTCTTAGTTTCACTGAGGCTTATAATGTCCACTTTGTATTTTTCTAATTTCACCAACAAGTTCAATCTCTTTACCAGAGAGCGACTTAATGTTCCAAATACCTAATCGAATGTCCTTATCCATGCTGCGTCGGTTACTAGTAGACTGTCCAGATCCGAGGCTATTTAATCGTCTTTGAATCAGTTATACTTTGGGTGGGTGATTGGCCCAAGCCCCAAAGGCCCTTTACATTGGGACAACAGGGTCCTCTTTATATCGGGAACAGGAAACCCTAGATGGATTGCCTTCACCACGGCTCGGAGCTCCACCTGCCCCTTCGCAGTACATCAGCCATTCTGCTGGTCTTCAGCTCCGCCTGATGATGTCTGATCATGGATCCAGCCGACTCTGTCTTCGGCTGCATGTCAGTACTGGTGCTACTGCTACCTCACACCAGGGATATTTATTGACAACCCTGTCTCATATAACGTCTGTAGTGTAGGGGTGAGTGTAGTGTGCTGTTAATGTATCTGTATGAATGTCAGTGTACTGTCCCCCCAACCTGGAGGACCAGTGGCTAACTGCGGTACTATGACCGGGCGATGGGGCCGCCACCTCCCCACTCTTAAATTCACCAGAGGTAAAACTGGTCCCATTGTCACTCACCAATGTCGTCGGAAGTCAAAAGGAACAGGTTTCTTGTAAGCGATCGATCGTGGTCTGAGTATTTTAGTATTCCCAGTGAGAAACATAAATACTCAGACCACGATCGATCGCTTACAAGAAACCTGTTCCTTTTGACTTCCGACGACATTGGTGAGTGACAATGGGACCAGTTTTACCTCTGGTGAATTTAAGAGTGGGGAGGTGGCGGCCCCATCGCCCGGTCATAGTACCGCAGTTAGCCACTGGTCCTCCAGGTTGGGGGGACAGTACACTGACATTCATACAGATACATTAACAGCACACTACACTCACCCCTACACTACAGACGTTATATGAGACAGGGTTGTCAATAAATATCCCTGGTGTGAGGTAGCAGTAGCACCAGTACTGACATGCAGCCGAAGACAGAGTCGGCTGGATCCATGATCAGACATCATCAGGCGGAGCTGAAGACCAGCAGAATGGCTGATGTACTGCGAAGGGGCAGGTGGAGCTCCGAGCCGTGGTGAAGGCAATCCATCTAGGGTTTCCTGTTCCCGATATAAAGAGGACCCTGTTGTCCCAATGTAAAGGGCCTTTGGGGCTTGGGCCAATCACCCACCCAAAGTATAACTGATTCAAAGACGATTAAATAGCCTCGGATCTGGACAGTCTACTAGTAACCGACGCAGCATGGATAAGGACATTCGATTAGGTATTTGGAACATTAAGTCGCTCTCTGGTAAAGAGATTGAACTTGTTGGTGAAATTAGAAAAATACAAAGTGGACATTATAAGCCTCAGTGAAACTAAGAAGAAAGGAAATGGTGTTAAGAGGTTGAATTGTGGATTCACGATGATTTACTCTGGAGTAAATATGAGAGAAAGGGCCAAAGGTGGAGTGGCGTTTGCTATGAGGGATGAATTATTTGACAGGATAGAAAGCTGGGAAGCTGTGTCACCCCGTATCATATTAGCCAACCTCCAACTCGCTATTGGCAGAACCTCAATAATTCAAGTTTATACTCCTACAGAAGACTCACCGGCCACTGATAAGGATCAGTTTTATGAAGACTTGCAGAGATCTGTTGATAAAGGCCGAGTTGAGAACAGAATGGTTGTTATCTGCGGAGATTTGAATGCCAGGACAGGCCAGGATCATGGAGTAATAGGTTTATGGGGTGAAGAAGAAATTAAAAATGATAATGGCCAGAGATTGAAAGAGTTCTGCATAGAGAATGATATGCTTATTGGGAATTCCCACTTTAAACATAAGTTAATACATACAATTACTTTTGAAGCGGAAGGGAGGGAAGCCAAAAGCGTAATCGATTACATTATCTATGACACAGGGATGCGCAGATATTTCACGGATGTAAAAGCCATTACAGGAGCAGAGTTAAGCACAGATCACCGCCTGGTTGTTGCTAATACCAAAATTACTAAGCCGCGGAAGAAACACTGCAAAACATATGAACAAATTGCGGCCGAAAAGTTCAGAGATCCAGAAGTAATTAAAAGATATAGAGAGGTGCTGCTGACTAACTTACAAGAAGTCAATTATGACATGGTTCTCGATGATTTATGGCTTCATATGAAAAGAATCATTCTTTCTTGTGCAACAGAGGCATTTGGTATTAAGAAAATTAAGCCTCAGACCAAAAGTACTAGATGGTGGAATGATAAAGTGCAAAAAGCGACAAAAGATAAGAAAGTAGCATGGAGTCTATATAGGCAGAATAAATCCCAAGCTTGTTGGGATGAATACGTCAGACAGAGAAACATTGCCAAGCAAGTTGTCAGAGAAGCCAAGGCAAGATCTTGGGAGGAATTTGGAAAGGAGATCCAAACTAACTTCGAAGAAAATCAAAGGAAATTCTGGAGCACTCTAAATGGACTAAGAGGAAAGAAAGGAAAACAGGTTCGAAGTGTCCAAGATAATAACGGTAATTTGGTGTCTCAAGAAAAGGAAATTCTTAAGGTATGGCATAGGCATTATCAGGATACATTTTCCCTCCAGGAATAACGACAATATCCTCAACATGACGGCCGTAGAAGACCTAGAATCTGCGAGAACCAGTTGGAGAACAGTGATGATGTCATAGAAGAAGATGAGGTTATTTTGGCGATGGATAAAATAAAACTGCCAAAGCAGCAGGAAGAGATAGCATCGTGCCAGAATTCATAAAATATGGTGGAAAAGAAATGGTCAAGTGTTTACAGAACCTCTTTCAAAAGATTTGGTCGGAAAAGATAATACCACATGACTGGGAAAATAATATTATAATTCCGATTTTTAAGAAAGGCAACCAGACAAAGTGTGAGAATTATAGACCAATGTGCCTATCCACTGTAGTATATAAATTATATACAAGAATATTGGAACAGAGGCTCAGGAGATTGGTGGAAGATGGTCTGGAAGAGGAGCAGGCTGGCTTTAGACCAGGGAGACAAACCCAGGACCATGTTTTCTCACTACGAATGGTTATTGAGAAAGCGTGGGATAGAGGAAGAAAGTTATTTTTGGCGTTCCTGGATTTAAAGGCTGCATTCGATTCGATTCCTCGCCCAGAGATTTGGAATGCCCTACAGGAAAAACAGGTGCCACCCACTCTCATCAGTCAGTCGATCAAATCGGTATATCAGGATCCCAAGGGAATTATACGACTTAACGGAACTGAATCCATTTAGGTTTTATAAAGGCGCCAAGCAAGGGGACAGCCTAAGCCCACTTCTTTTCATTATATCCATGGATGAAGTATGGAAAGTCTGCAAGCAACAATGATAACAGTGGGGTACTGGAATTTAATTCCTCTACATGCACAAGCTCCTCTACATGCACAAGCTCCTCTATATGCAGATGATGTGGTCCTGATTGCTGACACCCAGGAAAGGCTTCAGGTGGCTGTCGATGACTGGTCGGAAGAGCTCCAGAGGAAAGGAATGGAAATAAATCCTATTAAAAGTAAGGTGATGGTTATCGGCCGAGACGGGGAAGACCCAATTCATATTTCATGCGATAATGAGTCGCTAGAGAATGTAGATAATTTCCTGGGCACGATTTTCAGCAGAGATGGGAGAATATACCAAGAGGTTTTACATAGAGTCAAGAAGGCTAATGGTGTGTTCTACTCTATCTGCACTAAAATATTAGGGAAACAGGAGATACAGAAAGAAACCAAAATAGCTTTATTTAAAACAGTGTTTCTGCCTGTCCTTCTACATGGTGCGGAGAGCTGGACTGTCCTTGATAAACACACAAGCAAAGTAACGGCCATAGAAATGAGGCACCTTAAGAGATTACTTGGCAAAACAAGAAGAGACTGCTGGAGAAATGAGAGAATAAGACAGGAACTGAATGTAAGACCAGCAAAGAAATTATTGAAGGATGCCAACTGAAATGGTTTGGTCATGTTTACAGGATGGGCGATAACCAAAAGGCTAAATGGCTCTTGGAAGCAAAACCAGGGGGAAGGCGACCTAGAGGCAGCCCAGGATGCTGTATCAAAACTATCTGGAGAGACTTGGGCGAGCCAGCGACAGAGATCAGTGGGCGAGATGGGCCGAGGCCGTTCCTCCACGCTGATGGCACTAAGGAGGGAGTGAAAAAGAAGAAGAATTTAAGAGATTCTTACAAGACCATGGGATTGTACACCAAACAATTGCACCATACCATCCGTCGTCGAATGGCCAGGCGGAACGTTACGTGCAGATCCTTAAGAGAACATTGAAGAAAATGATAGAAGAGCCTGGAAAACTCTCCGACAAATTGAATGAGTTCCTTAAGCTTTAAGAAGAGTACCACATACTGTGACTCTCAGATCACCGGCAGAGCTTGTATTCGGAAGAAAACTGAAAACAAAAAACAGAAAACTGGCAAAACCAAGTGAGGTCAGAGATAAACATATGGTGGGGAGGAGAACGTAGAGAAGAAGAAGCTAAGGAAGTTTGAGGTGGGCCATCCGGTGATGGCACGGATTTACAACGATCGCCTGAGAGAGTGGACCCGAAGGGTGGTGCAGAGAAAGATCGGAGGGCTGAGGTACATTGAGACTGATGAGGGAATTAGACGTCACGTAGACCAGCTGAGGAGAGGACCATCGAAATAAGGGGGAGGACACTTCCAAAAGAAGTTAAGGTAAACTTGTGAAGCTGAACCCTTCCGGTCTTTGACAGACTTACAAATCAAAGCTTTCAGCTTAAGTGGCTACCGAAGGGATCCACTATCTCCTATTGGATTAGTTCTAATTGGGAGAAACTTACGGGTATCTAATCTATTATCACTCTTTGTGGTATTGTATATTGCCAGTTTTCACCAGCCCTTAGCAACAACAGCAACAAGTTAAAAAAAAAATCCGCATAGAAAAAATTGAATCTGAACGAGAGAAAAAATATATATATATATTAATATTTTCATGCGCGGAAATATTTGTTATAGTCTAGTATGTGTATTTTATACATTTATATATATATATATATATATATATATATATATATATATATATATATATATATATATATATACCATATAGGAAAATAATAATTATATCTTTTCTCTCGTTCAGATTCAATTTTTTCTATGCGGATTTTTTTTTTAACTTGTTGCTGTTGTTGCTAAGGGCTGGTGAAAACTGGCAATATACAATACCACAAAGAGTGATAATAGATTAGATACCCGTAAGTTTCTATATATATATATATATATATATATATATATATATATATATATATATATATATATAGAATCGCGAATAGAATAGAATATATATATATATATATATATATATATATATATATATATATATATATAGAATCGCGAATAGAATAGAATATATATATATATATATATATATATATATATATATATATATATATATATATATATAGAGAGAGAGAGAGAGAGAGAGAGAGAGAGACTATCAGAGAGAGCATGGAAATAAGAATGAATGTCCTGGAGGTGATGGAGGAAAGGAAACTGAGATGTTACGGACATGTTAAAAGGATGGATGATGAATGAATCCCCAAAAAGGCATTCGAGTGGGAAGCTGAGAGTAGAATGAGAGGAAGGCCGCGTGTCAGATGGAGAGATGCTGTGACTGAAAGTATGGCAGAACGGGGACTGACGGAAGAGGAAGTGATGAATAGAGATGAGTGGAGGAACAGACTAAAGGAGGAATTTGGCTGAGGGAAACGAAGCTCCCTAAGAATAAATAAGTTGTACAAACAAAAAAATAACAATCCTGGCTTACATATTGAAATAAACAAATAAGAATCATAAATAATAAAAGAAAAAAGAATCCTTGTGAAGCAATATAGACGAGTACTGATAAAAAGAAGAAAGAGAGTGAGAAAGGAAACTTACATTCACCCGTTTAACAAAACATTAGGGTGATAGCCAGGAGAGGAGAACATCACCAACTCTAATCGGTAGATGAAATATGCGTTCTGTCGTCGTCCAGAGCCTTCTCTACGCTGATGACATCGTTCTCTTGCGGACTCTAAGGAGAAGATGCAGCAAGCCCTTGTGGGATGGAAAGAGGAGCTGCAACGTAAGGGAATGACAATAAATATTGCCAAAAGCAAAGTGCTTGTCATATCTAGGCATGAACAGGAAAATGTGCGTTTGTTATGCAGTGGTGAGGCTCTTGAAGTGGTGGACCACTTTCCCTATTTAGGAACAATCATTAGCAGGTCTGGTAAAGTAGGCAATAGAATCAATAAAGCAAATCAGATATATAACTTGATCTGTAATAGTATAGTTGGCCACCAAAATGTAGGGAAAGTGACGAAACTTCATATATTCAAAACAGTATACCTTCCAACACTTACATATGGGAGTGAAAGTTGAATCATGCTTGACAAGCACATCAGCCGGACAACAGGAGCTGAAATGAAATACTTTCGCAGAGTGGTCGGTAAAACAAGGAGGGACCGAGTGCGGAATATAAACGTACGGAATCAGCTGCAGGTGGCAGAACTGAAGACCTCCATTGAAAAAAGACAGCTGAAGTGGTTCGGCCATGTCTGTTGCATGGATGAAGAATGGCTCCGATGGATTGAGGCCCCTCTATGCTAAATGGCACAAGAAAAAAGAGGTAGCGAAAGAAAAAAAAAAAAACTTTAAAATAAATGCATATCGAAATTTGATACCACTCTAAAAGACACAAACTCCATTTTCTTTTTAAATTAAGACGGGTGCTCCAAACGGATTACGACACTATTAAACCAAAAAAAAAAAAAAAGAAAAGAATGGGGGATTGTAAAAAGTGTCTCAGTAATCTACGGTTTCACGAGCAGTTAACTCTAAAACTTCATTTTTTTTCATTCAATTTTTAAGGTTTTATTTTGTATACATTATAAACTTCCTCAGCGACTTTTGAGTGCTTTCGTAAGAAGATCCCCCACCTTCCACTGGAATAAAATCTAATTCAGTTTTAAATAAAATTACTAAAGGGTGGTTTTCTTCTATGGAAGGAATATTTTAATATTTTCTCTTCAAAATTAGTAGGTAATCTATATTATTATTTAATTATTTAACAAAGTGAACCTTCTATTTTCAATAGATCTAAATACATTGAAAAGTACATAATTACTCCTAATATCATTTGAAAAATATATGTATGCAACTTCAATATTTCCTCGTCTCAAATTGGAATAATTTTTAACAAAGAATTAAGTATTCTTAATTTTTGTAAAATTAAGTATTTAATTTTGTATCCAAAAAGCGTCAGTACTGGGCACTTGAAAATTTCTGAATCCCAGGAGTGGGAACTAAAATTAATTGCCGAAATATACAGTTTCCTATTTTATTTGTTTTTTTTTTGGTATTTAAACTTTATAGGAATACCAAGAAAAACAATTCAAATGATAAATCTGAATAAAAAACGAAAAAAGTCCTTCACAATTCTAAGAGAAAGGTTAAACAATTATTTAATTTTCTTCAATAAATAATCTTTTCTTTTCACAGCCACACTCTGGATTATAGAAGTAACGTAAATATCTAAACAATTTGTCCCATTCCAATCTAAAAATTTGTTTTAAAATTGTCCTTTTCCAGTGCGATATTTATTACTGGTAAGTCTACCCCACATTAGACATGATAATTTAAAGTAATCCCCAAAAAAATAAATTTACATAAAAAATATTTAATGTATCAAATAAAACGATTTGGTTCCTTGTATTAGAATCATGAATAGAGAAACGCACTTAAAATCTGATAACAAGAAACGCTTTAGCCATTAACAGCTTATTCAAAAGCATCAGCACAAATTTTGGTAAAGAGTAAGTAAATTGGTTCGGCAAAAAAAATAAAAAATAATAAATTGCATAAAACTCTTAACCAACTGGTAATAATACTTCTCTATCCCTAAATGCACTTTGCGGAAGAACTCTTCTCGACGATATTATGATACTGGAGATGTAATGTCCCGAGACTTGAGTTCATTACATGAGGTAAAAAAGCCCATTTAGAAAAGCAATTTCCCTTAAGAGGGAAAATGTGAAAAATATTAAATGATTAGAAAGGTAATTCCAAGCATTTTCACAGAGCGATGAACATCTTGAATGCAAAGTTCAGTTACGAACTAAATACGTCTTAAAATGCGCTTTCCATTTGGCAAAGATGAGGAGGGTTGGAGTAAAATTTATTTATTTTTCCCTTATCTCCATCAACATCCTGTAAATTCTTCAGAAAAATCGATGGAATAAGTTACGTACGTTTAGATTAAAGTAAGAAAAAAATATACCATGGAACATGTTTTTCATCTGAACTACATTATTATGTATTATGTATTTCTAAGTAAAATAAGACAAAAAAAAAACATTTCCAATCAACACATAAAAATTTCCTTTGAGTCAAAACATATCTTCAAGATAAATTTTTAAATTATGAATTCACCGACGCACAGTGGGACGAAACGGACATTTTCTGGTCATTGCTCAAAAAAAAAAATGTTGGAAATGAGAGTTTTTAACACGTCCAAATTTTTATTTTTTATATACATTAAAACACGTAAAATGATAATTTCTTCGTACATTTTTCTTAGCACTAATTTAACTTGAAATCAATTACTCAAAATACATGTTTTGAGTTTTTCAGACAAAAGATGTAGTTAAATTTTTGTTTATAATTTCAAACTTTTACACTGTATTTAGTGGACTCTTTCGAAAGATTTCGCCTAGCAATCATTTTTGTATGAAGACGGGATTTTTTTTTTATATCGCAGTTAAGGTAAAAATTTTGAAATTTGTTTCAAAATTTAATTATATGTCGCTAACCAGTAACTGTTCTAGTTTACATATATCCCAGAATTCCACCCTCCCACGTCCCACTGTTTAATTTATATATGTAATAATTTTACGGAAAAAAATTGTGTATTAATATCAGTGTATTAATTCAGTTGTTTTCAGTAACGGATGTGAGACAAGTAATTTTAAAGTAAAAAATAAACATAGATACATAGGAAAAAATGGAGATATTTTCAAGTTTCTCAAGCCATTATCCATTACCAGTATTTTTTTTTTGTATACAACAATAATTATAAATTTTAATAAATAAGAAATAAATAATAAATAATTTTGTAAGGTGGTGTAAAATTTGGCATCTACATAATTTACAAAACCAATTCGGAATTTACAATTCGGAAAAATGGAATAAATGTATAAAAATAATAATAAATTACATCCTGTACCTATTAATTAAAATCATGAAAACATAATCAGCAAAACATAATGACACGTACCACCTACAATACATAAAAATAACTCTACATAACACAAATAGACCTAAAATATAATAATGTTTCACAAAATTCAAAGAAATAAACAAAATAACATGGAAATCGACTAATTTTTCAATTCGTACCACTGTGCGGCGAACTGTTTAGCTACTCCTACTAATTTAGACAAAAATTAGGAATACAAATATTTGAGTTACGATTATCGAGTAATTAATCTTTATCATTTAAAAACTGCTGCATGTGCTAGGGTGGCTTGGAGATGTATTGTCTGTAGTTGATGTGAGATGTGTATTATGTTTGCATATATGTGAACTTGTTTTTTATGCCCTCATGATGCCTAAATTTAACGAAACAGTGACTGGTTAGTTATCTGCCGATATTATAGCGACTCAAAGCTTTGTTTGTGTGTGTGTGTGTGTGTGTGTGTACATTAGTGAAAATAAAAATTAAATTTTCTGGATTCTCTTGTCACAGTCAACAATCATAAAACTATTCTGTTTTGTCACTCAAAATTATATTTAGGCAAACTTATGAGAGAATCTTGTGAGCGGTGCAAAGTCCGAGAGTTTATACTAAAGCTTTCTCTATTTCAAATTTAATTTGTTTTACATTCTTTCAATAGCGAGTACTAATTCGTAAGTTGAATGTTCCAATAAAATATTCCAATAAAAAAAGGTTATTGTGAGGTGCATGCGCACTAAAATGTTCTTCCTCGAGTTATTTACCTATTAGCAAATTATTCCGGATAAGCGGGACTGTTCTTTAAGTATTTTAATAACATATTGGCAGCCCTTTTTATTCTGTAGCTATTTTACTTTTTAATTCATTAAATCTGCACCCATCAAAGAAGTAGTTTTTCTTGGATTTGAATTCTGAGACCCCCAATTTTGTCACCTCATCGAGTTGGGACACGCTTAGCCGTAATTGGCTCCCAACAGGTTGCCACACTTTTCCGACCTGAGTGGGCCTTCGGAGATTTATTGCGCTGGGGATAGCTACGAAATGAATTTCGAGTCCAGCGGAAGTTACTCCGATCACCTGCCAGACCGACAATTTGGATTTCTCGGTCAGCTTAATAATTAAGTACAATTTTAAAGTTGCATCTATAAGTCCTTGATAATTTAAAAAAAAATAAAGAAATTAATAGCGAAATTAAAAATCATTTATCGCAATATTCGAGAAACAGTTGACCTCACAGTGTTTTGATAAATGGAAAATATTAAAAAAAAGAGATTATTTTATATTTTTAATGTTATTATTATTTTATTGCACCATTAAGAGTATAAAATGTGTAAGGGAAGTTGCCATTTTTGAATGAAAAATAAAAGCATAACTTAAAACGCTAACTTGCCTTCCTCCATCTTAGTTTTTTTAATTCAGTAGCAAAATTTTAAGAATATCAAGAAATTCATTTATCAAAATATTAAAATTAATTAATAAAACCTGTTAATAATTGATTTTAAATAATTACTATAACTTTACTTTAGTTGTATATATTACTAAAACAGAACATATTATAGACGGATATTTAGGTGAAGAATGAAATGGCCACTAAATGGTCAAGTTATAGCTTCAAAACCATAAAAATGTACCTGATGATGGTCTGTCTAAACTACTCAGTATAGTATAGAGTATAGACAGTAGTTTGTATAGTCTACAGTATAGAGACATAGTCTATACTACTCAGGTCTCACAGACTACTATCTTATTTATTATTATGCCATATAAATACATTAATAATTATTATTAATAATTTTAAGTAATCGTTTAATTTTTTTTCGTTTATTATTTTCAATAATGAGCCTTTGTAATTGACCAAGATTACAATAATGTTCGTAAATAAAAAATGTAACAATTTTAATTTTTTTTCATGCAATGCAATGCATTTATTTTTTTCTTTCCTATTTAATTATTTTCTTGTTATCTCCAACAATTTTATAATAGAAAATATAGACAAAGTGTGTAATATATCAAAATACTTCAAATCTCGGACGATAGAATCTAAAAATAGATTGATATTACCGATAAATTGGTATAAAAACATCAATGCCTGTTTGCCAGACTTAACTGTGGAAGCAAATTTTCGAACAAAACAGTGGTTTTCAAAGTGAGTGCCGCAAGTACGCCGGGAAATAAAAAAATAAATTAATTTAAAGTAATAAATTAATTGAAATAAAATATTAAAACTACATGCACTTGAGTCACTTCACGATTTACCTAATGGAAAACAATACAATTATCCTCTTAAATTTATGGAAAATTATATTATATGAGACAATGCAGATTGTGGAATTGACACAATACGTCTGATACAATTCACGGAAGATAAACACGGTTTAACGATAATCCTAACAGATATCAAGAGATTCACAGCCCATAGAGGTATAAAAATATGTACTACAAAAATTGTAAAGCTATGTTAAAATTAAAATTAAAGCGAATGAGAATAAGTATAAGTAAAAGTATAAGTATCTGTGATGTAGCGAGCTGTCTTTTAAAATGTGACTGATGGTCAGCTGCGAATTTCACAGTTGGGAGCTGTGTCTTTATATGTAATTAGGAATACGTCCGTAAGTCGCGTGTGGCCAATTCTCAGTCTAGTGATGACAACCTCTTATCTTCTGCTGGAGCGGTTTGAACTTTCCCATGTTTTTATTTCTTTTTTTTATATTTTTAAATTTATTTTGTCCCTCGGAGGTTTCTCTTAGTCTTTTAAAGCATGATGTACAAGGAACATAGCTTTTTAAAAAAGAAAAATTTGAAAAGAGTAAAAACAGTTCAATGAAATTGTAACCGCTAATGTCGTCACATAAATTACTATAGAAAACTAATATGAGCATAAAACTGGACCCCAGTTATCCTTTGGTGGAGGGGACGAACAAACAAATGAAAAAAAAAAACATTAAAACAGTTATAAAAAATTAATAATGTTTTTTTTTATTGTGATTCTATGTTTTTTATTTCATTAACTTAAATGGTTTATTATTTCATTTATCAAAAAAAAAAAAATAATAACAGGAGTGTCGTGAATTGTTAAGTTATGTGCGCCGCAGAAAAAAAAAAAAATAAATAAGAACAATTGATCCAATCAACGCATGCAATACTATCAGTCTAAAATCGTTTGAACATCGTCGTTCCAAAGTCAACGCTCTTTACTACGAAACAAATCCTACATCATGACATTAATTTCACATTTGTCGTTTGACCTTATTCTACCTATATTCTCCAAAATCAGAACCATACGCATTATCCTAACCCTTTAGTACAATCCCTATCTAGCTCCATTCAGTCCTAAAATCCTACTTGTAGGATTTAAACGACAGTGGACCCAAGACCTTTTGGAAATTTGTAAATTGGAGTTCTGGCAATGGCAAGATGAAGTACTTTTTCCATTCTCCAATGAAGTCCTAAGCATCTGCGCCTAAAGCGTCAGCCTCCCATGGTCTTCAATGAAGAGTTGGTTGCGAATGAAGCGCTGGAATCATCCAGGATCCTGCTTTGTTTACCACACGTGGAGGGTAAGCTTGGTTCGGATTTCTTTTGGCTGAGTGTAAGTATTTAGAAGGTTTATTTAGGATATGAGTATTTAGTATGTGTTTTTAGAATGTTTATTTTATTTTAATTTATTTTCTTTCTATTTATTAATTTTTCTTTTACTTAACCAATTTATATTGTCGGTAAATATAGTACGAATAAATCCCTTTATCACTATTATATGTTGTAATATTTGAAAATATAGTTTATCTCTCAATATTATTACTGAACGGATCGTTCGGTCTAAAAATAATACTGAGGCAATATAGCAAGCAATTCCTGTTAGAATCCGAATCTAAACAGGAAATAGATGGCGCATTACACCACATTACCTCAAGTTTCATCTAAGTTAGAGAATGTCTAAACTAAGTTGGCCAGCGTGTATGGTATCAGAAGCATATAACACCCCTCCTCCTCCCCCCCTCGCCAACCCCCAACCCCATCCTGTCCTTATGTTTCATTGGACCCCCTCATCATGGTCTTGATCACAGGAGTCCCTTTGATATTTGTCTATTTAGAGTCTTTCTCATTATCCCTTGGGTCTGATAAATGAACTCTTTTGGAATATACTAATCAACGCTAATTTGACAACTTGAGGCGTGTCTGAAAGGAACGTGTTTCATTACGCCAGTCTATTCACCGCTGTGGATAATTCTAGATAGTTGCTTAGCCAACACGGAGAATGAGAATTTTCCAGATGCCCTTGGTGAATCTGAACCGCTACTATTTATTGATCCTATATAGTTAGGTCTGTACTAAATGATATCTTGGAAAACTACTATATATTTGTCGATGATAAAGGTCTGATTTATTTCAGAAACTTGGTACAGACTCTAGCTAATCCAAATTAAAAAAAAAAATATTAGAGATTTGAAGAAAAAAAAAAGATGTGAAGTATATATTTACATTTATATAATGAAAACCTTACGTGCTGTTAGGCTTAAAATATCTAGCAAAAAATACCAACTTCTTTTATTTAAAATAAAAATTTTAAAGCGTATTTATTTTATCAATTTCTTTATCGGTGGATATTCAAAAACATAATTAAATATCAGTCATGAGTTTTAGGAAAATACAAAAAAATATTGCTTTCATAAAATCGTTTTATTAGCTTTTCAAAACACTCCGGCATCCCGGTACTTCTATTTAGCCTACTACTTTACTAAATTTTCCCTCTACGGCCCAAATAGTTATACAATTTTTTTTTAATAAATATTATCATTCTATATCTAATTAATTTGTGTAAATCTGTTTTCTAAATTTCAAAAGTGCACTTTAAAAAGGAAACATCTCAAATTAACTTCAGAGGGGAAATTAACGATAGTAAATCGTCTTGAAAGAGGTGAACACGGAACAAAATTAGCAATGGAATTTAATGGTGGTATGCTCACTCACTATATCTGATATTAAAAAAATAAAGAAAACAATTTAAATTTTATTGCTTCCATGGAACGAGATCCAAACGCTACACAAACTTTAAAATTCAGCAACTTGTCGACTTTAGCGAAATTAGCAGTTTGCTCATCATCACTAAGCAGATGCGGAGAGAGGCTTTGAAAAATATGCTTTCAATTTGCAAGCAAACGAAAATTATTTTGCTATTTCTCAAGAAGATCATGAAAAGATAAATTTCTGAACAATGATTAACTATTGTAAAAATATTTTCAATATAATTCTTTTGTTTTTAAATTGACTTGTCATTGAATAAAATTAAATTACTGCTAAGAATGAATATAATGCGACGCATACAATTTTCTAAATTGAGATTCTATTTAATGGTTATATTTGTCATACTAACAGCCATTCATGTATTAAAAAAAATATTTATGTATATAAATTTATTATATTCACAGGTACACACACAAACATAATTCTTTAATACCCTAATGCATTCAGCAGTTTTATTGAACCAGGAAGATGCCCATACTAAGTAGTTTTTTTTAAGCTTCTATTAAGCTAAGAGAATCATTAATAAGTCATTGAAGCTATTAAAAACGCTATTTCACGCTTTGAAGTAATGCAAATATAATTCTTAGGTTACTACAATAATTTGCCTGGAGATATCAAGAAAAAAATAAACAACACTTAAATATGAGATTTTTTTTATCTCACAATAATTTTATGGAGTATAATACCCCTACACAATTAATCATACCGTAGACTTGTTTTTTTAAATAAATAATAAAATAGAATAATATAAAATAGAATTTCCTGGGGCTATGAATATTAAACATAATTGCACCTGAAAAATTCTAACAAAATCGGGAAACAAAAATGTTATAGTACCCAAAATTGAAGACAAAAAATATAGAGGAGAGTATAATTTAAGATTTTCTAAAAAAATTCATAATTTGATTTCTTAATATGTCATATTTACTGATGTAGGTAGATACAATGGACGATTATCGACCGAATCGAGTCGTCAGGCCATGTTGCCCATGATTCCAAAAAAGAAAGGTGTGAAGACTGAGAGCCCTTAAAAAATGCCATAATAAAATAAAGACTATAATATATTTAAGTAAAATATGGACAATGCCAAGAAATATTTTTGTTGTTATTATTCAATGATATAATGTCTTAATTTATGGAATTCAAACGTAAGCAGTTATCTCTTGGTGGACTGTAAGGCCTGGGAAAATGGAATTCCTGTTTTGATACATACATACATACATGGATTTCCTGTTCTGAACAAATATATCAAACTTGTATGGGAATCACCACTAGCAATAGTAGAATCACTGACAACTTCACACCATGAGATATAGGGGGCTCTAAAATTAGAATTAATTTTTTTTTTAATTTTCGGAAGAACAGCGGTAAGTAATTTATCAAAGTTCGATTTAATCATTCGAAAGAAATTGTTAAACGAACTCGCACTTTAATATCCATGAGAGATTATCCTTAGGAATATTTGAATAAATGTTTTTCACATTGTCAGCACAATGTTTTATAACAAAACTTATAATTTAGGGATTTGAAAAAAATATAAAAATAATAATAATAAAATAAAATATATTATAAAAATAAAGTTATAATACAAAAATGAAATAGAGTTATATAGACAAATTATATATAAGAAAAAAATTATATATATATATATATATATATATATATATATATATATATATATATATATATATATATATAGACATACATATTTATAAAATTATTTATAAATTTGGGCTCTTTAACTACGAGTCATTTTTGCCTAGTACTAAGTTTACAAAATTTGAACATTATAAAAGTTAAGTTCAATAACAAAAAAAAAAAATATATAAAATAAGAAATATTACAATAAAATTATCAAAAAGAAATAACCCAATTGATGATCATTCTGAATCATCCAAATCTGAAGGGCTGGAATTTATGCTTGATTCATCTTAAGAATTCACCATGAACACACTAATGTCAACAACCATAAGTTTTAACAATTGAAATACCCTTATTGATAATGATTTCCTTGATTTTCTCGGTGTATCACAAAAGTTAATGAGAGGTTCTGATGTCAGCAATAACATATTTATCAAACTCTTTATCGATATTTTCGTGAGTGAAACTCTCTAAAGCCCCTTAAATCTCTTTTTCGGGCTTTTTGAGCTTCTTTGGAAAGCAATAGGGAGTACACATTAGTTCATAATTTCAGAACCATAAATCTAAATCTTATGCATAGTTACTGATATATTATACCACGAACATAAATTAATGTATAATTCTTTGGTTTCAGTTATGAAATCTTAAAAATTGTCTACTCTTAGATTTAGCTCTCGAAAAGGCCATTAGAGGTTCTGGAATTCAAGAGGGTGGAACAGTATTCAGGCAAACAGCACATCTTGCTTACGCTGGTGATATTGACATTACTGGAAGCTCCTTCCAGGCTGTCTCTGGCGAATTTCTAAGAGTAGCTGAAGCAGCAAGAAAAATCGAACTTAAAGTAAACGCAGCAAAGTCCAAATACAAGTTCAGAAAATAAATCCCAAGGCCACGCGAGTAAATCAGAATAGGAGGATTTACCTTTGGAAAAGTCCCATCTTGGATCCCTCATAACCTAAGACAATATTGTGGATTCTGAAATTAAAAGAAAATTCCTATGTGCCAATCATTGTTGTTATGGTCTCATCCCTTATTAAACAAGAGCCCTTCCTTGTTTAAGGACACTAATATTCATTAATATAAAACAATTTTTAGGCCGATTCTCCTTTATGGCTCAGAAACGAGAACTATCTCCAAAACCCGAGATATCATTGCACTCCCCCTCCCCTCCCCCAATACTATGTACAGAATACCTTACACAGTCCTATTAGACCAACCCGTAATCGTATGGGAGCCAGTGGCAGATTCAGGTCACCCATTGAACATCCACCTGGAAGTAGTTTTTAAAAATAGTAAGTGTCGTCTCAACACAGAACTGCGCGTATTGCTGCTGTAAAGAGCAGCGAACATTCTAAAAAAATTAAATTGAAAGTTAGTAAATTGCCAAAATTTATCTATCGAACATATTCCTTTAGTCAGTATCATTTTGTTCTTTGTGTTCGGTTGAAATCGAATGAGAAAGATTGGCTGAAAGTAACTGTGCGCCAGTGGAATGTGCGCCATACGCACACGAAGTGAAAACCTCCCCGAAATTTTGACACTTTCATCAGAAGGGATCAGCATACAGAAAATTTTACTCCAAGTTAAATTAAAGTACATTAAATTAACCGTCGAATGCTCTTCTTAAATACTAAATTGGATTTAGCAATTTGGCCACAATTGGCAGTCAAATTTTACCATATTGACTGAAAAATACGTTATGCTCAGTTTTACATGTCTGTAACTCAAAAACAGTTATTCCAACTGAAAAATGTAAAATAACTAAATTTGTAGAGTATAAAATTTTGTGTTTATAGAACGCCTATTTTTTAGTTTTCTTATTCCTATGCTACTATGCTAATTACTTCCAGGAATATGTTTGATGGATGTCATAAATCTGCCACTGGTTCCTGGATACATATACAGGGTGCCACTCCCCCTCCAAAAAAAAAGGATAAATTTTGGGGAGTTTTTCGTGTATTTGGCCTGAAAACTGATCATGATTTCATTTTCTGATCCATGTTCATAGAAATGTTTTGTTCTGCGTTATATTGGCTTTAAAACTCCCAAGAGTTATCCTTTGGGATATCGGGAGGAGAGAGGGGGGAAGGGATACCCTGCAAAATTTAGATGATAAACACATTTTTTAAACAAAAAAAAAACCAACCGAAAGAAAAATAACTGCACTAGATAATAATAATAATGTTTAATGATAATAATAATGAAAATAAATAAATCTTTCTACTAAATAAAAACATTACCGTTATACAATAAATTATTGTGCTGCATAAACGTCGCATAATATTTCTCTTAACTTCTCGATCGATGATTTTCCATCGAAGATACCCGAACCAATAGAAATTTATTTTTTGTTAGCAAGTACAAATCCTATTAAAACCACCTCCAACTCATTTTTGCATATTTTATATGTTTGTTCCTTTCTGCTAAATTCCGTCCAATTATAAATTATTCTACTAATCTTAGTTGTTTTTATTAATATATATATATATATATATATATATATATATATATATATATATATATATATATATATATATATAGTTTAAACAAACATATTTGATAAAGTTTTCATGGATGAGGAAAAGCAAGGAATTGTTTTGACAGTTAGAAACGACGAGGGGATGAGGCGGCAAAAAGTCAGAGCAGAAACAAGAAGAGAACGTCACTCTAATATAGCGAAACGTCACGACAAATTGCAAGTGGCGGTTGGGACCGGTGTGAGTGCCTTCCACTAATAGATGATCTTCCCTTCTCTCTGCCCCTCCTCAGCTGACACCAAACAGTCAAAACACGCAAAATGTATAAGCTGAGGTACCCACTTTTCATAAAATTTGTAAGACTTATGTAAAATTCATAGCTTAAATATGAACCAATAGGTATTAATAGTCTATAAAATGACAATTGAGTGTGGTATATTCCATTCGTATAAGTTTACAAAAATATGGAGTAAGGTAATGTGGAGTAAGTGCTCACTAGATTTTGCAAAGTCCGACTTTAGAGGACTGTAAAATCTACATTTTTGACGTTAGAATTTTCTCTTTATTTTTAAAAAAAATTTTGCTTAGACGATTATGTTTAAATATTACATTCAATCCTACATTTCAACAACGTCCGTTTTGATAACATTGATAATATATTATAGTAGTACTTAGTACAAGATATCTAGAAGACTCAGTATTCAAGCATTAACGGTTATGGGGCAAGTGCAAAACAGTTCATTTCCAGAGGATTATTATACTAATGTAATAATTGAAAAAAGTTAAAACTTGCCTGAGATTCAAATTTTAAAATTGCAGTGACAGAAATGAAAGTGGAACGTGGAAAATAACTTAATAAATGTATTGAAAAAAAGAAGAAGTTTTATTTCAATGCGCTACTCCTGAGCTGTCCCGGCAAAGCATGATAGTAAGGGTAAGTTTACACCACACGTACTAGTCCCACAACCGCACTTATCCCTATCATGTTTTGTCGGGGCAACACTAACTAGCGCATGAAAACTAGAAAACTGTCAAGGATAAATGTAAATCAGAAAGTATCTTGCAGAACAGCTGATGAAGGTTCTCAGTTGACATCGGCATGATGGTATAGAATGATCAATCTAATTAGGGATTAATAAATTATTTGCCACTTCTATAAATGTGTGTTATTCAAAACTAGTTTCGAATGTTATACATTCATCCTCAGTTCTAAAAACACACAAAAAATTCAAAAATAAGCAATTCAAAATATACTTTGGTATTATTATACATATTAAATTAGATCAATATAAATCAGTATTATAAAACATTTATGAATTATGAATTGAACCGGCATTACTGGAAAAACCCTGACCCTTAAACCGTTTACTTAAAAACATCCTACCAACCTTTCGTTCATTTGATTCCTTGTCTTAGTTAAATTCATAATTCATAAATGTTTTATAATACTGATTTATATTAATCTAATTTAATATGCATAATAATACCAAATTACATTTTGAATTGCTTATTTTTGAATTTTTTGTGTGTTTTTAGAACTGAGGATGAATGTATAACATTCGAAACTAGTTTTCAATAAAACAAATTTATCAATCCCTAATTAGATGAAAGCTCTACTTACCGTAAAAATTTAAAACAAGATAAGACCTAGTGGTGGATAAACTCCGACACAGCCGTACAGCAGTTTTTTTATTTTATTTGTTCAGTAATATTACATGCTGTCTCAATAAAGGACAATAATAATAATAATTAAAGAAATCATTCACACCATATTTACAGACATTTAAATAATAAAATAATAGCAAAATGATAAATAAGATGAAAGAAAAAAATTTAAACTTAAATATAATAAAATAACTTAAAAGGCTGAAACTGGAGAAACTAAATTTCATCACTAAAAACATCTACAACAAAAAAAACTTGTCCATCAATGCAAAAATTAAGCACTGTATATTCCAGGCATACAGGAAACTGCAAACTTAACAAGCCTGGAAAAGCTTCTGAAAATCGAAAGAAGGATATTATGAAGAATCTATGGTCCAAGAATAGTAAATGGAAACTATAGATTGAGATCGAACAAGGTAATTTATGAGCATGTAGAAGATTTGGAAACAACTATAAGGAAGAGACGACGGAGATTCTACGGCCACGTGATTAGAATGAATCCTCAAAGAACAAATAAACAGATCTTCCACAAAATATATAACCTGAAAAGCCAGACTGGTTATGCCAAGCAGATGAAGGAAGAATTAAGAAGACTTGGAATCACAGACGAAGACTGCCAAGATGGAGACGGATACAGAGAACGACTCAATAGCATTAAAGTTCTAATTGAAGAGAAAGTGAAACGTGGAAATAGTAATTGGACGGAAGAGAGACGAATACAACAATCGGAGAGAATGAAGGCTGTTTGGAGGAGGAAGAAAAGGGAGAGTGTGGTGAGAACGAGAACTAAACAGTGATATCTGCGTGGTCCTTAGACGGCCAGTTCGCGAAGAAAAAAAAAATAAATAACATAAGCATTTTAAACACTGGCATACTTAAATACACTATTTACAATCCGACAGGGAAACCCCGAGCCTGGAATGTGTGCCCTCACTTATGGATGGAAAAGCGGGACTTAAGGATATCCCAGTGCTTCTCTCTCAATCGCGTCTCTGACATTGAAGCCAGTGGAGACTGGGCGATAGCGCTATAACCACAGGCACACAGAGCTTGAGTCGAGGATCTGGCCATTGCCAGAACTCCAATATACATATTTACAATAGGTCTCAGGGCCACTGCCGCTTCAACCTTCGAGGAGGATTGTAGGGATGGGTGGTGCTAAATAGGGATTGTGCTATAGAATTAAGATGATGAGTTAGTCTCTGGTGATATTTGGAGAATTGCAGTAGAAGTTTAAAGTTGATATATAATCAACAAGTTGGAATTAATATCTTTACAACTTAGCGAAGACTTAATACTTCACCTTAGCGAACTCTCGGGGCTAATTTGTGATACAGCTATGTTTAAACCTCATGTTCCCAAAAGCGGAGTTCTTAGAGGTTCAGGATTTGGATTTAACGAGATAATTACGCAATTCCCCCACATTACCTCATGTATTGAGATGTCTTGGAGTGATGATCTGTCTTTAGTTGGTTGTTTTATGTTTTGGACGGTTGGGTTGGTCTTTGGTTTGAATTTATATGGTCTTGTCATTTGATGGTGCCTGAATTGAAGAAACGTAGAATAGTTAATAAGACGTACACAGATTTTTTTTCGGAGGATGATTTACATTTTTGTTTGCGCGGGGGCGGGATTTAGAATGGATATGGCAAATAATCACTTAAATGTCTATAATCGCCAAATTTGACGTAGGTTTTAAGGATGAAAATGAAAATTGGGTCAAAAACTGTTGGCAAAATTACCAAAAATATTACTCAAAATATAAATCTTATGTTGGTGGGTGTATAAAATTAAATTTATTCGCACATTGCGAGGGAGGGAGAGATCCCCATTCCTCTCCTGCGTACACCACTGGTTAGTATGGGGCCATGACAAACGCAAATTTTGTGATCAATAATCAAAACTGATGTTTAAATTTGTTTGTCTTGGTAAATGGATAAAATGCGTAATTTTTTTTTTTACTTTTCTGGGAATATTTAAAAAAAATAGATATTTTGTTACTTTTTTTGCATAATTATCCTATAATTGGTATAAAATTCATTATATGTGTTATTATATATGCAAAGGGTGTTCATTTTAAAATGGCTCAAACGAATTTTACGAAAAAAAGGGTTGATCTGAGATAAAAACGATAAATGAAAAAAATTGTAGAGCGTGACGTTTTCTTCGAGAATATGCCCATTATTTGAAACTGACGCGCGTGTAAGCTGATGGCAACAAAAAACATGATAATCATTCTGAAATATTGTATTACTCTCTTTTTAATAAAATTATGATCAAGTCGGTATGGGCAGCATTTTTCATAATAAATGCAAATTAATTAATTAAACATATCAAAATGCGGTTTGCACCATTCGTTTAAACTTTTATTGCCGTTTAAAATTATGTGCATAGACATTGGGGTCATTTATCAACCTCAAAGTTTAGACGCGCATCAGGCGCGTACGCGGCTTTAATTGCCAAATAATGGTCATTTTCTAGTATATACATATATATGCATTAATAATATAAATATTTTTATATATAATCAAAAAACTAAAAAAAAAAAAAAATAGTCAAAAATTAAGCTTGTTAAGTTTCGTATACGCTTTAAGACTTAATAAATACTATAAATTTATTGGTGAGAGTATGGTTGACCGTGGAGAAGTATGAAGGAGGCCTAAGGCCTAAAAGGTAGGCCGAAACGTCAGCATCTCCAACCAAGATTCTCCTTCATACTATAAATTTATACTTGTTTTCTCAGACCAACCATTTTTCTGTAATATGGGTTTGAGCGATTTTAAAATGAACATCTAGTATAAACAAAAAAACAGTTATTTTTCCCAGGACTAATAAAATGAATGTGTTTCAAATTTATGGGGTTGTTTAAAAAAAAAAAAAATAATAATAATAAAAAATTAAATACTACAGAAAAATAGAAAATATGATAAGTTTTGAGAAATATTATTTTTTTAATTAAATGCTTTCGATTGATACTTTGTGGAACTTTGTAAATTAGAAAATCTTAATACATTTAAAAAAAAAAATTGTTAAAAAATAAAATGGAATAGATTCAACTCTGGAATTTAAAATTAGTTGAGGACCCGCATACATAATTGAGGAATTTTCTATCAAAAGTTAATATATCCACTTCTCAAAAACAAAGACTTTTTGATGAATTAATATTCTATAACTAAAAATTATTCAGTTTATTTCAAATCTTAAATTTTTCTCTGGTAAATAGGTGTTACAAATCAATATTTTCAATAAAAATTTACTTTATCACCATGAGATGATCCCTCTAATAATTTTTTTTGTAATAGTTTTCCAAAAGTGGATATACTGACTTTTGATAGAAAACTCCTCAATTTATAGTTGCCTCAAACTGCTACGATTGCTAAAGTACTACTCCGCAATGACTGATATAATTCTTACATTTCGTCTGTTAATTATTTAAAATTTTCCTTATTTTTATCATCACCCAATGCGTTATATTTCTTAATATTTATTAAACTTCAACTATAAAATTGTAAAATGTAATTTCTCACATTTTTTACTCAGATGACCACGCAACAGATATAAATAATTACAGAGATTAGCTAACAATAAGTACAATATCACATGAAATAATATTTTGAGTCTTGGGGTATCGAATCCCAAAATAAAAGTTTATAATTTTTTTTTTTTTTTGGCGAATGTAGCAATACAATAGTAAATTATCTTAATCTTTTGATTCATATTATTTTATTTTCACTTATATAACACATGGGCATATGTTTTCCGTTCTATAATATGAAATATACATAGATTTCTAAAGTTAGATATATGAGAATAAAATTTATCGATGCTAATTTTTATACTCTTATATTTTACAGTTATTTTTGAATGGAATTACTTTTTTTTGTAGCTACGAATCGTGGTTCAATTGTGTATATAGTTTCAGATTTGTCTGGATGGATTTATATTATGTCATGTATATTTTCCCAAAGAAAATAATAAAATACACAGATCAATTTTTTTTTTTGTTTCTATTTTCAATACCGTGCAAAGGCTTCTAGTGGAATAGCGACCAATCGAAGGAACAACCTTGATCAGCCTATCTGCAAAAACTAAATTATTTAATCAGAGAGCGAAATGCATTCTTATTAAGCGATTCTACCTTAATGCATGTTGCTATATACACAGCGTATTTATCAGTTTTATTGTATGATATAATATAAATACATTTTTTGCTTTTAATATTTAAAACTAAATATTATTATTATTATATAACTAAATTACATCACCATATTTTTATTTAATCATTTTTGCCTTTATTTTAACCTCTCTATCGCATTCTCATTTATTTTATATTTCTCTTTTCCATTTAGTTCTGCATAATTTCATAATATAATACTATAATATGTGAAAATTAAATAAATATATACACATATAAATGCATAAATTATATAACAATTTATAATATAATAAAAAAATTAAAAGAAATATTAAAAAATTAAACTTTCAAAGTTTATTATAAAATAACTAATACCAAAAACTAGGAAAAAAAAAACAACATATTATAAATTCAATTTAATATTTGGCTTATGCGCCTAACCAATAAATAAATATTTATCCATTTACTCGATATGACGTTATTTCTTTTCACCTTATCCATATATACTTTTTACAGTGTCACTCTTCTAGAAGATACATATCGCAAAAACATTTTCCATCTTGAAAATAAATACGATACACGCTACATCAAAATGAAATGGATCTATTCCAAGCGACTGGTTCGATAGAGACGGAAAAGATGAAACGCCAACTGCAACACATCAGAGCGGATAAAGAAGGTCAAGGGGTTGACACCACGGTTAAGAGAGTGAGAGAGAGAGATAGAGAGAGAGTGCGAGAGAGAGTGTGTGTGAGAAAGAGAGAGAGAGAAGAGATGGTGACAGAATAAAACTCCTCTTTTATCTTTAAAGAGTTTCTTTTGAAAATTCTTGGCATTTCTCATCCT
The DNA here is from genome assembly GCA_948150685.1 of Rhaphigaster nebulosa. NCBI lineage: Eukaryota > Metazoa > Arthropoda > Insecta > Hemiptera > Pentatomidae > Rhaphigaster > Rhaphigaster nebulosa. The sequence goes on along the minus strand of OX411307.1, from coordinate 80,538,016 downwards.
TCAAGTCCTTTGAGCCTACAAAAGGCCAATTGAAGATGCGATAAAAGTAAATATGGGCCAACTTTTTTACTCGTATTAAAAACTTCACCGTCATTTAAACGGAGAGGTTCTTTGATAGTTAAGTCTTCCAATAGAAATAAATCTACTGGAAAAAATTACGAGCCTTTTTCATTTATAATTTTTAAAACTTTTTTATTACGTTCCTACCAACACATTTATTTAGTTATGCGTCTTTTTCATGGAAGAAGAAAATATACTTATTTAACCTACAACAATGCGTTTTAATTCTTCGTCTATCTAATATAGTATGTTAAAATATAAATAAATAAAATATCATCCCTTAGTCAAAAATAAATTAAAAAATTCTCTTGATTAAAAAATGTGAGAACTTTCATTTCTATTATGGATAGAAAAAAAAAAATGTTTCTAATAGTTTCCTGAAAAAATCTAGGTATTCTTAGAGTATCCATGTATTAAATAAAATTCCGTATAATTAACACATCTTTATTCTGATGGTGTTTCGTTGACCCATAAATTGGTCATTATCAAATACTTATTAAAAAATTAGCATTATTTGTCCTTACAATATATCATTTATTAAATAATATTTTTTTGCAAAAATTCACTCTCCTCCAAGATAAAGCTTGGTCAAATGCTGTGCTAGTACAATATTTTAAAAATATAATTATGCAATACATATTACCTTTTTTTACCAACTGGTTCATCATTATAAGAATTCACAAGCCTGAATGATTGAATAATTTATTGAATAATAATAGTAATAGATTTGAATGAATCCAAAGATTCGATGCCGATTCCACTTAACCCCATGAAAATACAAATCTATAAGATCAGACCTAAAGGTGTATTTACAACGAAATGTTATTAACATTGCCAATAACACTGTTTTTAACAAAAATGTTAGTAAAATTTTGATGCCTACTGTTTACACCGGCCAATAGAGAAATGGTATTAACATTGCTAATAACAATGTTTCTAACAAATATGTTATTAACATGTTGTTGCCTACTGTTTACACTGGACCAGATAATAAATATAAAAAATGTTTTTTTCTTAAATCTTAATTATATCGTGTTATAACAATGGTGGGTTTCTCTTCAATTGTAAGCCACTTAGAGAAAATTGTCGTAGTAGACCTAATATCCTTAAGGTCAAAATATGGTAGCTTGCTAATAAGGACCCTATTCAGTGTGTGTAACTTTTTGGGGGGAATTTTATCAAGCAAGTAAGTAGTTATGAGCTGAAAATACATAGCATAAATCATTCAGTACTATACAAAGCCCATCCTTTGACAGAGAGGTGCAAATAAAGTCGGAGATTGGAGATTTGCTGATCAAAAGATGGAGCAGATGCAGTAAGAACTAGGGCGTGCAGACCGGCTGCTATCCTACTAGCGAACATTTGGAGAATTGGAGGGAGGGTCTGAGGGGCGGTTGGAGGGAGGAGGGGAGGGTGAGAGGTGTAGCTCCTTTGGACATTATCGGACCCTTTGAGAGGGCGGCCTAACTTGGAACCCGATCAAAGGTAGTACTGCCCGAGCAGCCACAATTAAAGCAGGGTTCCCACACCCTACTATCGTGCATTATCATCCGCACCTCCGGAAATTCACCAAAGGGTAGGTGATAATGATACCTAAGGAAGGGTAACCGCTGGAAATTCCAAGCAAATTATGGAACTCCTCTCCGGTCTAAGCTAGTTGAAAGTTCAGAACATGATAAATTTTTCGAATGATTGACTTTGAAAGTGTATTTAATACATTAAAAATCTGGTGCGTGCATCACACAACTTTAACATGCCACGCTACTTGAAATAAATTTTCTATTTAGTTTCCGAGGAAACATTTATTTTTCATTTAATAATATTAAAGTAGAATTATCAACTACAACAAGTACTTACAGTTATGCGTTTTTAGTCACCCTCTATTACCTTCTACAGCTTTATATGATAGATATTATTTTATATAAAATCTTTTGCTCTCCAACGGTGTATTATACGTCTATAAAACTACTCCTATTTCCGGAAATTTGTTTTTAACGTGGCACGAAAGAACAAACCAAAACAAACATCTTTAGGCCCTGAGGAGCTTTTAAAAGTCACGACAGTGAAGAAATTCGCGAAAGAGTGGAAGAAAATTATTAAGAACCAATCAGTGAGTATGAATAATTTATTAAATGAAGGGCATTATAAAACTTCCATTATAATATTCACTTTAATTTATTATGTTAACGTTTCGGGGAAATACTCCCTTATCTCATCTATCCATATTAGAAGGAGGAGGTCTTGTAGTGCTTTGACAATCTCACTTCCTCCACATCTTAGGAGTTCGGCAGGGAGTGCATCAGCACCAGAAGCCTTATTCTTGAGATTGCTGATGGCATCAATAATCTCATCCTCATCAGGGGACTCAAGGATCAACTCTTGTTCTTCCAGCTACCTTCTATTGATTTCTTCTTCTTCTTCTTTGGTTCTTACTTCTTCACCAGCACCTTCGTTTCTATAGTTGAGAAGGTTATTGAAGTAATTCCTCCATTCTGCAAGAACTTCAGACTTGTCGGTCATGAAGTTACCCTCTTTATCCTTACAGAATTTTAATTTATTTGTATAGGGCTTTCTTTCTTTGTTGACAAATCGAAAGAGGTCTCTATTTTCTTTGCTACGACATAGCAGTTCCAGCTCCTCCCTCTCTTTCTGTCGTTTCTTCTTGCGGTGTAGCCGTTTCTCATCCTTCCTCCTCTGTCTGTATTCATCAACGGACCTCCTTGTAGTTTTTATAATCATTGCTTGATATGATACGTTCTTCCTGTTCGCGGTTAGGTTGCTTCTTGCTGACCTAGGTTCCTTCTCGTGTGGTCCTAGTAATTCTTCAGCTGCTTCCATTTTGCTTCATGGTCTGACCAATACCTTTCATTGTCCTGACCAGCATCGTAGTTTCTAAAGCGCACTTTAGAATCAAGTACGTCAACACAGTAATGCTGGGTCTCTGCATCTTTCAACTTTCTCAGGTAGGAGCTTTTTGTGTTTCTCTACAGCGTCGGGCTTCCTTATTGCGCAGATCTTGGCAGTTATGTGTATTACACTCAGAAAGTGTTCCGAATCTACATTTGCTCCTGCGAATGTTCTCACATTTCATAGATTGCTTCTATGGCGTCTTCCTATAAGAATATGGTCAATCTGGTTTACCACTGAACGGTCGGGTGACGTCCTAGTGCCCTTGTGCATATTTTTATGCGGATACAGATTGCTCCTTCGCAGTATTGCGCCGTGAAATTAATTAGCCTTTGTCCATTATCGTTGGTTGCATCATGAAGGCTGTTTTCCTATTATCCGCTGGTAGATTGCTTCTTTTCGCAATTTAGCATTAAAGTCTCCAGCCATTACTTCCATATCATGCCCTGGGCATGCATCTAGGGTCCTTTCTAGGTGTTCATAAAAGGCGTCCTTATCTTCTTCATCAGACACCACTGTAGGTGCATGCACACTTATGAGGCTATAAATGTAAAATGTTCTACGTATTCTTATGAGGCAGATTCTTGGACTTTCTGGTTTAAACTCTATTGTCATCTGCCTGTACTTCCACTTTACTACGAATCCTGTGCCGAATTCATGTAAACTCTCATGACAGCTGTAGTAGATGGAGTGGCGCCTTTTTTCAAGAATTCCTTGAACAGTCCACCTGATCTCCTGGATAGCGCCTATGTCAATCTTGTATTTTTTCAACTGATCTAAGAGCAGGTTTAATACTCCGGGTCTTTAAAATGACAATACGCTCCAATATTCAAAGTTAAAAATCCTATGGTGGTTGCCGGGTAGTTTTCTTTCAAGACTGATCAAATCCGAGGCTGGGCTGGGTTTCACGGTAGTTGTTGTTTCCTGTAGGGGGGGGGGGGGGGGGGCTATCCACCCTCCCTCAGACCTGCATCCCTATTCGGGGTGGCTACCTAGGGAAGGTGATCCTAGAGTGTGTACTGCATATGACCTTGCGTAGAGTGTGCTGAGTTTGTGTACTATGTGTGTGTTAGTGTACTGTTCCCCCAACCAGGAGGGCCAGTGGCTGATTGCAGTACAATGACCGGGCAGATGGAGTCGACATTTCCCTACGCTTAAGATAACAAATTAAAGTGAATATTACAATGGAAGTTATATACTGCCCTTCATTTAATGCCTTGATCAGAACTTGCTAAGAAATTTGAAAAACAGAAGAAGATGAATAACTTATTTTTTTATTTTTAAACAGTTTTCGTAGTGATGTATGTTCAAAATAATTTCGTAATTAATGCAATACTGGTTTTTTTATACCAGCGAAAAAAAAAATTGAAATAGTTATAATATTCATAACTTTGTACTCATTTTTTTTAAAAATAAAATGATACTTACGAATAATGTTTAATTTTTTTTTGTGAGTGAAACACGCATGTTTTTATGTAAGGCTCCACTCAATTGATAGTCTCTCCGCTTAAATAATAAAGGTTTTATTACTGGGCACATTTTACCTAGGTTTATGGGTAAATAAGAAAAACATTTTTTTAATAGCTCAATGTGTTAACAATTTATGAAAAAACGCTATTCACAAGGCTACAAAGTTCGACATATGAGCTGGAAAAATTTCGATCAAGTTTTCGGCGTTTCAGCCCATTGTGCGTTGGTTTGTAATAAAAAACTAACAATTCGTTCTGTTCATAGAGTAACTTTCGACAGATTATTCTGTAAATACAAATTCCTGATAAAATCCACACAGTCAACTATTGATCATTCCTAAATAGTTAAAAATAAATTATAATTAGTAAAAGGAATACAATTATTTTTAAATGTATAATTGGATCAACCCCGGATTAAACTCGCCTCGGCCATATAAATTAATATTTTTAAAAAATCCCTTCTTTGAGACGAATTTGTAGGAAGAATGGATATTGCATTTACATAATAAACGCTGTGTGTTTATAATAAGCCAACTACTGATACCACGTTTTCGTTTTATGAGGGACACATAAGTAGGATTATATTTCCTTTACTAAATAGGCTCGTTGGTGGTTTTGGTTTAATAGATGAATAGATAAAATTGCTGAATCCTATTTACAAAGATCAGTGTTCAGTATTAGCATCAAAGAGCCTAGATCCCTTTTCAAAAGGCCATTCTACGAAAAGATCTGTGATTTCAGCCCTAGTACAGAGTAAATTCCTCTGTTTAAAATATATTTTTTTAATTAGATATTACGTAATATCATTCCGTATATAATTGAAATGTTTTATTAGGTTTATTGTTTTTCGACGTTTCGGTGCATTTTTCAGGACATCTGGATTTAAATAATAATTAACAATTATTTTTTTTTTTACGACATTAGCAAGTAACATTAATTTAATTTCTTATTTTCACCTCACATAATCTAGTAAAATAATTAATTATAAACGAACTGTGGTAAAACTCCAGAATCGTGACCTAGATTTTAGATTTTAGGAGGTCTAGATTTCAAAGACCTGACTGCACTTCGAGCAACGCATGGGCACAACAAATATTCAAACGCACTTATCCTTATCAGTTGAGGTCGCGGCCTTAACGTAATTTAAATTATTACGGCTTTAATTAGGTTACAGCTGTCGACTTCCGCTCACTACGCTCGCTCAAGAGATAAACAAGCCCTCAACGGGTCCTTTTCAGTTGATGTCGGGACCTTAACGTAATTCAAATGAAGTTATGTTTGTAATGGAAACAAACATTTTTCAAAATCTTCGCAAATTTATTGGTCGATGGGCTAATTTCCACACTCACGATTGGTTGATTTGTGTTTAAGAATTTATAATCCAGCATGGTCAGGGGTATAGTGCATGGTACAATGGGTTATCTTTTTTTAATTCTGTTTGCCAAGAGAAGAAAACTTATTTTAATTAACTATTAAAGTAAGGAAGACTGATCCTGCTGCTATCTCTGGGCGACTAGAATAAATTATGAGAACTGGCAGAATGAAAGATCCAGGAAGTCTGGACAAGATGGGATTTTTCCTGCAGAGTTCAGGTCAGGACTGCAATTCTGAGCTCAGCTCTAGTGACATATTTTTTTATGCCGCATTTTGACATCAGGGTAAGAGATTAAGCTAGGACTAAGGCCAAGCATAAGGAAAAAGTTGAGAACTAAGATGAGGTCCAGGATGAAGATCTGAAGCAAGCTTTATCTAAATGGATTGATAGCCCAAGAACCGAATGGAATTTCATAGACCTACCGTCCACCGGTACTATAAAACCATTAAAATTGTATATATATTTTATTTAGTTTTCTCTTCAAATTTACTAACACCTTAATTTAAATTGCAACCTGGAGTTGGCACGGAATCCCATTTATCCATACCCTATGTAATCTATTTATTATGCCATTTATTCACTCAACCATGTTTTATTTAAAAATATCCAAGCAATAGATTTATTTTAGCATTTAATACAGTCCACAATCATTTTATCATGTCCAAAATATCAATAATGATAATGTCCAAATTATCAGCAGTTTCTTAAACCAGCGTAACCACTATAATCAAATCAATTGTGATAATATCTCCACAGACCGAAAATACCATAATTATACATTATTAGTATTTGTGAATATACTTTCATTTTATTCCTCTTACTTTTTTAGTATTTATAATATTACTTTGGATAAACTTGGATGCGTTGGGCAGGTTTGGTGTACAGTCAGGTCTTAAAACTGTAGACCTCCGCCATTTTAGGATAACAATCCTGGAATAGTATCCGAATGGTTAATTGTTATTGTAATCTAAATGTGATGTGAGAATCAATGAAGGATAATTAATATAGGAGGATGATATATTATTCATAAAGTACCTAATAATATGTGTACACCTAGATATACCTAATATGTGTGTATGCATTTTTTTTTTTTTTTTCGGTTGGCTCTATAGACCTTGTAGATCTTTGGCCGCGCGATGTGGTGTTCTTACAGACATTTATTGCTTGCGGGAGCACAGACAGCCTGGAGGGGGTCACCCAACCTCACGTTGCTGCGAACCATGGTTTCCATGGTGCAGCGGCAGGCTGCCCATTGCTCCATAACCGGTCCCTTTGGGGCTAATTCGGCAGTGTCCTTCCCATCGACTCACTCGGGTTCAAGGACAATGACAAATCGGTCTAGATCCACGGATTATGGCAGTTCGGAGCCAGCAGGCGCACGAGGACCTATATCTCTTTCCCCGAGACAGACCGTCCATGGACCAAACCTCCGGGCGGCTATTTTATGTCCTGGAAAACCACAACGCGATTCACAATTAAGGTACACGGGGTAGGGTCATCACTCCTACGCCCGGTCTGTGTGAGTAGCCTCCAGTAGGCTGACGGGCCTCACATACCCGGGGGGAGGGGTGATAAATTGCTTGAATTATTACTTTAATTAAATTAAAGTAGTGCCGGTGCCGGGATTCGAACTCACAACGTTTGGGTTTGCGAGTATGTGCACTTTTGCAAGCGCGCTAACCCGCTCGGCCACCCCGACCCCCGTGTGTATGCATATATATATATATATATATATATATATATATATATATAAAATCTTCCAACGTATATAAAAAAAATGTTTTAAATTGAAATAATTTAAATATCTTCAAATATGGTAAAACATAATTATCACGAATGTTTCATTTTATTACGTACATGTTCATAACAATATTAAAATACACTTAACGTCCATACAACAATAGACCCAACTGCGTTTCGAGACCAAAAGGTTTTTTCTTAACGGAAAAGTAACCGTTCTACAAGAAAAAAAAAATTATATTTTGTTTAAATTTATTAGTAAAGATATTTATTAGTTAACTGGTCCAAAAATATTTTTTTTTTTTTTTTTTTTTTGTAAAATCATTTGATGTAACAAGACTTTTATAAATTACTATGTGTGTAGTTGGTTAACATTGGGATAAATATAGATATAATTGGAAAACTTTTTTGAGAATAAATCAATTTAAGTATCACTGAAATTTTTGTTTAAACTTTTAGATCTCAGGTATTCTATATTAATGTAAATGTAGAAAAAAATCTTAAAAGATATGCTTTCCAGATTAAAATTTAAAAATCTGTACCCCATCCTTGTTACAAGCATTTTTATGCTTGGATATAAATTAAGGTCATTTTCAAGTATAAATTGAAAATTTATCTGATTCAGAAAAAAAAATTAATAAAAATAAAATGAACAAAAAACTATACCAATAATTTTAACAAATAATCGAAATTCCTTTCTTCTTTTTTTTTAAATATATATTTAAAAGAACGAATTCAACTTATTTATATTTTTGTTCCAGTGAGTCGATAAGTTAAAATGATTAATTTTCCGATATGGGGAGTTTGTCATTAAACATAAATAGCTGATGAAAAAAGAAATTATGTTACAAGATATTAGAAACCTCAATCAATATACAGAAATAGTGCAATAAGCAGAAATGGAGTACTAAAATGTTCCTGCTTATTATACAAAAAGTACTAATTGATAATATCAATTAATTTTCATCCAAAGCTCAGAGTGTGGCCATATGCTGAAGGAACATAATTTAATAAGGAAGAAAATGTATATAATTTTGTTTCTGTAATACAATGCTTCCTTCTGCACAAAAATTGAGCTTTTCCAGGAAAATATGTGATTATATACAGTTTTTGGCTTTTTATGTGCAAACAGCGCATCCTTTATAAAAATGCAACGATATAAATTAGCCTTATAATTTTATTGTATACTGGAATCCGTCATAGAATATATCCCTTATCTTTGGAAATTCCAGAGATAAGTTCACTGCAAAAGAACTGGAGGAGACTACAAAATCGACTGTACCACCAGAGAAACTTCATTATCCATAAATAAGACATATGAAGTTTCATTATGAAATTTTCATAACTCTCGTAAATATTGAGGTGTATTGCAGGTTCATGTTGACACACTGTGTATTTTTAAATTAATTAATTTTATTTTACTTTTACTTATTTACATGAGATGTATGGTAAGAAAAAGTATTACGATCGTGAAAAATTTCGAATCCGAGTTTTCAACGGAAATCCTCGTTTTAAGGTCCTCTGAGTCCAAATAACCAAGTCTCACAAAAGGGTTTGTGTGTAGTATGTATTAAGTCTAGCTCAAAAACGAAAACTGTGCCACCTTGTATTATTAATTCTACATAATTTTTCCGAAAGAAGCTCTAACGATTTTGATTAAAATAGTTATATTAATAAACAATTAAACGGTTTTTAACATCAGCTACGCCCTATCCTCATTGAAATAGTTTGGCGGCATCCTCACAGTACCTTTAATTTTGTCTATTTGAAAACATCTGTTATTGTTAGCGGTATGAAAAAAGTGATAAATATAAGCTATAAAAGAATTTGATAATTAAATAAAGGAGCATAAAGGAGAAATATTTTCCCAGGTTGAAAACAAATTTCCGGAAATAACAGCAACAATACAGTTAATTAATATACCTCTGTAAAGCTAAATATTTTAGATAAATTGGTATATAACACATCCAGGCGTAGAATGTAATGGAGAGAGACGAAAAATACGTAAACTTAAGTGATTGTGGTAGTTAATGATTTAAAGTTTTATATTATTTAATGTAAACTTTTAAAATTTAACTAGTCCCACAAAAGTAGGGTAGTAACAAACAGGAGCGGGTTACTAAATCAGTTACTAAAAGTAACTGTGATAAGACATTCATTTTCCTTTCTCCTTGTTATACCCCTTTTTTATTCAAAGACAGGTCAATTTTTTTCATTTCGGATACCTTGCTAAACTTAATTTATAAAATTATACGAAGAAAGTAGCGGCGTAATTTTCCAACAGGTAATTCCCATATGTCTCACAATTACGGTTAGGGCCGGAGGGAGGTGGGTTACTGAATATGGGCTTGAGAGTGGTTGAATGGCTGAAGAGCCACTTTAGAACCTCGTACACCTTTTTGCTTGAGCTTAATCTCCGACCTCGTTCAGTTCACTTCATTGCTCACTTTTAAAGCAGTATCCGAGCCGAAATTATGCGAAAGACACTCAAAAAAGAATTCCTCTTCTTTTATTTTTTACATTGGAAACGACAGATTTAAAAAAAAAAAAAAAATCGCCGTCGGGTAAACTGACAAGGGTATCATAAACAGGGAACTGTCAGCACGGACTTGAAAAACCTTAGAGAAGAGAATTTATATGCACTGCTGATGAAAGGTGACAGCAGAATCGATATGCTTCAGCTGACATATGCTGTCGGCCTAAATATAAATAGGAGTGTGAAAGAGAAATGATAAAAGTACAATCAATAAACCGACTTGGAGCTAAAGAGTTGCCAAAACTGTCACCTATAGAATGAACAATGTGATATTTTACCAGTGGATAGATAGGGTTTATCTTGCGATCTATAATCTAAAGATAGAATCTATAAAGGCCCCCCTTCCCTCTTTGTGAATTTCAAAAATTTCAAAAACCATTTAGCAAATAAATACAAAAAAAAATGAATGTAAAAGAGCAAAAACTCAAAATGAGACATAAATTGATTGCTAGGATACAATTGAAAGATCCTTTACACAAAGCCTTAAGTATCTAAAATATCGACATACAACTAACCAATCAGCATTTCGCCAATGCAGGAACCATCAGGAAAGAAACAAGATCAAATACACGCAGGTCAAATACGAGCAAATTTCGTACAGCAAATTTAACAACTTATAGACCCATTATAGACCTAACAAAAATTATAGACCCATTAGTTTGCTTTCCGTAGTCTATAAACTTTACACTTCTATTCTAGAAAAGAGACTCCGGCGGATTATAGAAGGGCAATTAGAAGCGGAACAGGCTGGTTTTCGTCCAGGCCGACAGACGCAGGATCATATCTTTGTTCTCAGAAATATTGCTGAAAAAGTTTGGGACAGAGATAAGAATCTATATCTTGCATTTCTTGATCTGAAGGCAGCGTTTGATGTGGTCCCAAGAAAAGAAATTTGGAATGCACTAATAGCCAAGGGTGTATCTGGAGACTTGCTGACAGCCATACAGTCAGCCTACCAAGGTGCCATGGCAGTGGTAAGAATAAATGGTATGGAATCGGAACCTTTTCCAATTGCGAGAGGAGTTAGACAGGGAGATAGCTTAAGTCCCCTTCTATTTATAAACGTAATGGACGAAATCCACAAAATCTGCAAGCGCCGAACTGCATGGACACCAATCGGGAAATGGAATATGAGAACTGTCCTCGTTCAAAGCCTTTTATACGCGGATGACATAGTCCTAATAGCCGACACCAAGACCAAACTACAACAAGCTCTGGTAGAATGGGAAGAAGAGTTGCTCAGGAAAGGGATGCAAATTAACACCTACAAGAGTAAAGTGCTGGTTATGGCGAGGGAAGAACAGGAAGATGTCCAACTCATCTGCAATGGCGAGACACTTGAGGTAGTGAAGGTATATACCTACTTAGGGACCGTAATTAGTAGCTCGGGTAAGATAGACGCCGAAATATCAAACAGAATAAGTAAGGCGAATCAAGTGTATTACCAGATTACTAATAGCATTATCGGCCACCGAGAAGTAGATAAGAAGACCAAAATGCATGTATATAAGTCTGTTTACCTACCTACACTCACCTATGGCGGAGAAAGCTGGACAACACTGGACAGACACTATAGTCGCATAACGGCAGCGGAAATGAGGTTTCTTCGCAGATCTGTTGGGAGAACTAGAAGGGATCGCATTAGGAATGAAAGGATTAGAGAGCAACTAGACGTTACAGAGCTTAAAACCACTCTAGAAAGACGGCAACTACAGTGGTTTGGTCATGTCTGTCGGATGAACGAGGACACAAATCCTATAAAGGTATTAGAGGCTCGACCCACAGGAAAGAGACCACGCGGACGCCCCAGAATTACGTACCAAGAATATATCCAAAGAATTGGAAGTAAAAGAGGCAAATCGCTCAATGAGATGAAGCGGCTAAGCAGGGACCGAGAGGAGTGGTTACGCTGGATTGAGGCTCCTCGACGCTAGCTAATGGCATAAGAGGAAGACAAAGAAGAAGAAGAAATTTAACAACACTAACAGAGGCAAGGGGGTCGGGGTGGCCGAGCGGGTTAACGCGCTTACTCACAAACCCAAAGGTTGTGAGTTCGAATCCCGGCACCGGCATGAATTTAATTTAATTAAATAAAATAATTCAAGCAATTTATCCCTCCCCCGGGTATGTGAGGTCCGTCAGCCTACTTGGAGGCAACTCACAACAAAGGGCGGGCGTAGGAGTGATGACCCTACCCCGTGTACCTAAATTTAGAATCGCGGTGTGTGTGGTCTCCCATGTGTGATACCACATCGCACAGCCAATGATCTTCACGGTCTGTAGTGCCAACAGAAAAAAAAAAAATAAATAAAAAAAAAAAATAGAGGCAAGGCATCACTCCAAGACAGCAACAATTGAGTATGAGATTGGATGCCAAGGAGAGATGTTCTGTGCCTACACACTTTATACCAGCACATCTCGATCCGCATGCGAGCCGAACATGTTTTCTATATTTGTACGGTGCTTTAGAGCAGAGCGTGAGCGGATGAAAAAAACAAGATAAAAACCAACACAATATGACATTTTTGGAGTATAAAACTTAACAATATATAAATAATATAGTTAGAAAAATATAGATAATAAAGTATTGGCATGACAAATATAAATAAAAAGTATGAAATTCGCACCTCAGCCTCTAACAACTAATAGCATAGAAATGACTAATAGTACAGTGCTAACTAATAATTAATACTATACTAACTAATGGTATAGTAATTAAAAACGACTCCTATCAGAAAGCAGCTACATCCAATTAGAATTCCTTTCAATCAATAAAAAAACTGATAAACAAAACCTATTTTCAATTTATTAAAACAACAATAACTTGTTTGAACCGCTCCCAAATTCCACCATCCACTCTTATCTGCATTATCAATATTAACATAGGATTAACTTTTGATTTGTGTTATTATATTTTTATTTCTTATTCATTTTAAATATGTTTTAGCTTTTAATTTTATTTACTTAATTTTTTGATAATTTTCGTTTTAGACCATTCCTCTTTACATCCTCCATGTCTCTTTACACCAGAATCCTAATTCTAATTATTTATATCCATAAACCATCCAATATATAAATCAATAGGTTAAACCAATCCTTCATATCAATAGTTTTTACAATAACTTAAATATTATACTAGGTCTGTAACTTAAATATTATTCTAGGATTATTCTATTCTGTTATTAGACATGTTTAAAATTAATTTACAAAAAGACAACTGAATGCTATGGATCACCGGATGCGCGTTGAAATTTTTAATCTTTTTTCAAAAATCGAAAATTTCAAATTTTCCGGAAGGCGACTTACAAAAACTTGACTAATAAAACTTGACATACTAAAAAAAAATTGAAGAGCTGCATAAACACAGCGGCCATATTTCCTGAGTCGTGATTATGGACAGGTTATCCACTCATGGGAGGAGCTGAGGATAAGTAAATTTAAAGTTTTAACTGATACTTTTTTTAAAAAGAAAATACTTATTTTATAGCTAAGCATAAAATATATTTGCCTTTCGAGAGGTCATAGTTGCAGTATTGTATGTTGTATTTCAAAATAAAATTTATTGCTATTTACAAATAAAGCCGAAATTGACATATACATTTTAGAGAAAACCACGGGTCACACACAGCTATGAACCACATGAAATTATCATAATTTTAAGAAACATTGCATAAAACTATTCGTTATTTTATAATATACCTAATCCCTAAGGGTACGATCCCATTTTAAAGGGAAAGCTCTATGTGAAAACCAGCAAAACTATAATAATATTATGTTTAAACTGCATATTTATATTTACATTTAAACAAAAGCTGTTTGGAATAATTATCCCAAGCGAAACTACTCGTATATGCAAGTTCACATAAAAATTAAGGTTGAGCTAAAGAAAACGTCAGACTATTTTTTTTTAATGAATTGATTACTGAAAATTCTGGATAAAAATGAGTTTATTTAGGAAACTGGGACACAGTGCTGAAATTTGGGACGTATGGTCACAATGTTCATAATACAAATTCAAGAATAGATTATAACTGAATTAAAGATAAATATGACATCAACATAAGCCTGTTTTTTCGCCAATGTAAATTCATTAGAAATAATTAAATTAATTAGAGAAATTGCGTTGAATGATATTAATAATTACATAATTTATGATAAACTATTTTTTTTTAATTCACAAAGAAAATTGAAAATCTTGTAATGTAAACAATTTGTCCGGCAAATTAAGCGGTCGTGTGAAACGAATTCCAGATGCTCTGAAGATGATGTAATTGTAAACTCTATTCTAGCAAGCCTTAAAATAATTTCATCAGTCAAAAAAAAAAAAAAAAAAAAATCCTTGATTTCCCCAAGTATAACAATATCTTTAAATTTATTTTTAGCGGCACAGCTGATGTTAAAACGGCAGGCAAAGTTTTATTTGGTGACGTGAGGTGTGCTATGTCTAGTTTCAAGTCCGTATTTGGTATTTGTGTTACCAATCACATCCAATGTAGCAAATAAAAATCATTTCCTCAGGGCTATATTCAGTATTATTTCAATGTAATGGCGTGGTTATGATGACCTGAATGTGTGGCTGCAGTAATTGGATTAGTTGTCTATAAAAATATCTTGAATTTTTTGAGGATTTTTAGGGTAAAAGATTCTATATAAATTTGATAAAATACAAAATGTGAAATATCACATGCATAATGAATTAAACTATAAAAAATAATACCAGACATTTATCGTTGTCATTGAGGTGGATGTATGAAAACACATTTCATAATGCTGTCCAAGTTATCTCTGTAGCCCTAATGACAACCAACAAATCTAATAAGCTGATAAAGATTTAGAAAAAGATAAAATGTGATATATCTCCCACATTAAGAATCCTTAAAAAAGAAAATAATAATCCTATGCAATGTAAGTTCCTCGAGAGACGAATGTAAACAGCGTACATTTCGCAATGCTCTCTTATTTATTTCGGTCGAAATGTCACTTTTATTCATTTAATTGATTTCTCTCCCCTCCCTCCGTAAATGTACAATTTTTTTCTGAAAATCAATGTTGACATTTTAAAATGATTTTTTTTTTTTTTTCCATCGAACCAATGAGAACTGAGACACTATAGTCTGCACATAATTTCTATTTTCACGTTACTTTGTTTTTTCAAAGTTAAAAAAAACAACGTTTAATCTAATTTTTTTTTTCTTCAGAATTTTACTAACTTCTTCTATCATAACGTTCCCACCCATGAAAATCCGAAATATACTGGGTAGAAGAGGAAGGAAGAAGAAGGTGAATTAACTAAAAGGGGAAGGGGCACTTTGGAGCTATTGATTTAAAGCGCTGGAGATGTGTTGGCCCAAAACGCCCTATGATAAATCTTGCGATGGTTGCGGCTCACCTCCCTCACCATTTCCAATCTCTGTTCCTCCAAATACCCGATCCAAAGAACTTCTAATGCCCTTGTTTCCAAACCCCTTTGGATATCCTTTATTTTGGAGTGCCAAACGTAAACAGTATAGCTAGCTAGCCCGCAAGACATCGTGTCGCCACTTCTCGGATCCGGCTTTTGTTTTATTTTATTTCTTATTTATCCGTCCTCTGATTTCATCATCTATTCTTGAGTGATATCATAAATACCGTGCCAAAAGTTAGAAATCGTAGGAAAGAAAGATATTGTCCCGTGAAGTATTCAAATTTTTCTGTTTATTTAAGTAATAGCAGTAATAGACTAGTGACCTGTACAAATAGATTTGATATAAAAAACAAAAACAAAATTTAATAGCAAAAGGTAAATTTAAAAACTAAACGAAATCATCAATAAAATCAAATAGATCCCAAAATAAAAAATAAATTCTCTCCTCAATTACCATTAAATAGCTAACCGGTCAACATTCCGCCAATTAAAGCATTATCAAGACACAAAAAGATAAGACCACATAAATGCAACTTCTCTAACAAATAGGGATACATAATATAACACAATAGGGATACTACATCACTCTTAAGTCTGAGGGCACCGCACAGTCGAGAATATGACCGATCTAGTTAGACAAAAGACCAAGTGGGTATGGAAGCACAACGTTTTGAAATTAATCTAAACTTGGTCTTCATGAATTTAATTAACTAGATTACGAGTTTATTTTGAAGTGGGAATGTGCAAAGAAGAAAAAGTGAGTTTCAGTATTTAATTTTTTGTATGATATGGATCAGTACAGACACTAGAAGTACAGATAGGCGAATATTTGAAAATGAATTCCGCCTCCTCATGTAAATTAATTAGATCATTCTTAATATAAGTTAATTTATTAATTGGATTAATAGATTGTTATAGTAGCCCTAATGTTTAACATAATAAGACCAAGTTACAGCATATCGTATGTATGGCTTTAATACAACTGGACAAAATTCGGCAAACGTCTTTTAATAGATGTAATTCTTTTACCATAAGTAGCCGAAAATAGGTAACTGTTCTGTATTTTCTAGAGTCACCATTCTGAAAAGTTCCGTCATCAACGAATCAAAGATAGGTCAAAAAAAGGAGGCATTCAAAAAATATATATATTAGTACATAAGTTTAGGTTGTGAAGATGCTCTGGGAATAGAATTTAAGAAATTCGTACGCAGCTTTGATAACCAACTAAAAGAATATAGAAAAGAAAAGAAAAGTGGTAATTCAACTAACAGTAAGCAAATTAAATTTACAGTATGACAAACAAGAAAGACAAACTACAAGAGAATATTGTTTTTTTTTTTTGAGAAATGAGAACAAATGTATATATTAGGAAAAGAAAAAAAAAATATATATATATATATATATATATATATATATATATATATATATATATATATATATATATATATATATATATATATATATATATATATATATATACACATATAGGGTCGGGGTGGCCGAGCGGGTAAAAGCACTAGAAAAAATGCACCGGCTTACAAATCCAAAAGTTGTGAGTTCGAATCTCGGTCACGGGATTCCTCAGGCATTTATTCACCCCTCCCTCCGGGTATGTGAGGCCCGTCAGCCTACTAGAGGCAACTCACACAGACCGGGCATAGGGGTGATTATCCTACCCCATGTACCTCAACTGTGGATCGCATTGTGGTTTTCCAGGATATAAAATAGCCGCCCGATGGTTTGGTCCATGGACAGTCTGCTACGGAGAAAGAAATATAGGTCCTGGACCGCCTGCTGAACCCGAACAGCCATAATCCGTTGATCTAGACCCATTTGTCACTGTCCTTGAACCCGAGAGAGTCGGTGGGAAGGACACTGCCGAATTGGCCCCAAAGGGACAGGCTATGAGTTATGGGTAGCCTGCAACCGCACCATGGAAACCATGGTTCGCAGCAACGTGAGGTTGGGTGACCCACTCCAGGCTATTTGTACTCCGGCAAATAATACATGCCTGTAAGAATACAATATCGCGCGGCCAAAGATCTTCACGGTCTATTGTACCAACAGAAAAAAAAAATTATATATATGTGGGCATATATATATTAATTAATTTTATGTTTTTAATGTGAAAAATCCTCAAGAATTCATTTCCTTCCTCTAATTTTGGGGTATATCCGTGATCAGCGTGAAATTTCCAGTAAAATAGGACGGTTTCCGACCTTTGTCGAACTAGATCGGCCATATTTCCCACTGTGTACCAGCGGGTCAAAAGTCATGCGTTTTGCATGCCTATAAGAGCAGGAGACCCTACTTTACTATACTATACACGATTAGTATGTGATAACTACTGTCGGTGGCTGTTGTGCGTCATATTTAGCTTGTCACGGGTGAATGTTCTGTACAGTAGGCGAATAGTACAAGTGAAGTGCGATGTCACAAAAACGAAAACCTATCACATTAACGCTATAACAGTTATTTTTATGAGCCTTAACATTATAAATTAACATAATTTATTTCAATAAAGTATTGTAAGTAGCTTTCGGACGTAATCATTAGAGATTTTCACTATAATTTGTTTTGTGTTTAAATATACCTCCTCTAAATCTGCCAGCGTTAGTAATCCGGCACTACCAATTAGTAGAAGAATAAGAGATCCTACATTATAATGCAGGCATTGGAAAAATGTTAAATAGTTATTTTTTGCTATCTGAGAGAATATAGACGGTTTTGGCAGTTTCCAAACAATGTTTTTTTTGTTTAATTTTTACTATTTTTTAACTAATAATAGTAATATCTTAGTAACCTAAGGCAGCCAAGCATCGAAGTTTTTTTTTTTTTTTTTTTTTTTTGTACAATGATACTATTGTTAAAGGATATCATCCTAGAAAAAAAACTTTTTTTAAAATTTATCTTTTATTTTCCTAGAGAACAAGAGGAAATAATCTAAGGCAATTTTGAATATAGGCCACGATTGTTTACAGCATAAGGCCTTTTCAATGAAACACAAAGCTACATACTCCTTATGAGTTGGGAAATGCCGGCACTAAACAGTTGGGGGAAGCTGTGTGTATGACTATCGCGGATAATTCATTACGGACTCCTGTTAATTACTGAGGGGAGGTGGGGGTGTTGTTGGCACAATATTAAACCCACCTTTCTTCTGACCCTGTCGCACCTTCTACTTGTTATATTAGTCAGCTTGATATGCCTAGTGATGAAGATCCGGTTCAATAAGATAGGGTAGCGTAATTTGGCAATAATAAGGCCTAACACGAATCTTCAAGGTCAGGCCTAATACAATCTTCCCATCTACGTTTCGGTCGACCCCATAGCAGCTAATCCGTCGGTTTAGCGCTGATTACCCTTTTAGGGATACGGTAAACATCCCCTAAAATTTGGATGCCCTTCACGTTCACCATGCTTGTTGTCACTTCAAATAAATTTACCGGGTACAGGACGCTGCACAGCATTGAAATTAAACAACAGTTTTATTTTTTACAATGATTCTTTTTACTTTTATATAATCTTCAAGCTTCTTAGCAAAAGTTTGATTTCAGTTTTTGTTTTTTTTTCGAATCAAAGATACTGCCATAATATAATTTGATGAACGAACCAAAACAATAATACAGAAAAATAAAAACATGTATATGAACATAGGACATATATTTGCACCTATTACGCCCCACAAAATATATATATATATATATATATATATATATATATATATATATATATATATATATATATATATATATATATATATATATATATATATATATGTAGGAAAGCTCAGTTTTTTTAATTTATTTATTAAAATATTTAAAACCTTTTGTTTTGAAGTAAGAATAGAATTATGAATAACACATAATCAAATGAGAAACTAGTTTTTTTAAATAAAAGAAAAGAAAAATGTAGTCAATTTGTACAAAGTAACAATACGTCGCGACGTGTTTTTGTTTTTTTTTTCTGAGAATTTCATTTTAATTGATTATTATTAATGTTTCTAATTGTTTATAGATAATTTCTTTCGCCATGATATTTTTAACCGTATTATGAATTATACGAAACGCCCAGAAAACGAGATCAAACTTTTGTTTGTTTTATCGAGAATAATTAAAGTGGTAGTTTATAAGGACGCGGATGTGAGCTGTCCCCACATTGGCTACACAGTCACGTAGGGACCTAATTGGAAAGCTACGGTAAATTATCTGTCATTATGCGTGTATCGACAAACAATGTCTATGTTGAATTTAGAGCTCCTTGTTGTATTCTTATTTTGTTCCAGAACAGTAACGATTTTAGGTACCTCTACGGTGTTTTCATACAAACTGAATTTATGTATATATCGAAAGCCTATTTCCAGTTATATTTCCGTATTTCTCAACTCTCTCACTCTCATAATTTTGATTCTAAAAAAATAGTACATAATTAAATAATAATTTATTTTAAAAAAAAACATTGCTAATGTATACATAATTGTGTGATTGAAAACGAAAAATTATAGCTATGACCCTGAAATAAAAAAAAATAAAATAAAGAAAAGGAAACAAAAACAATTTTTCCCTATATTTATTTACACATTATATATTCAGTTAGTAAGGAACTTAGACGAGATACGTTTTAATTCAAATTTTTATGTAAATTTCATATATGAGCCATGAAGCTTTTTTAGTGGCGCCTGAACTGATTTATAAACAATCGAGACAAGTTCGACCTGCTTTCGTTTTATTTCTATGTTTTGGCTTTATCATGTGGCTTTTAAGATGGGGAATGTTCGTCAGCTGCAGTCACCACCACATCCACTTCTTTCTAGGAAATAAATATCGAAACAAACCCAATTTTTATGTTTCCGACCGACGATAATCAATATCACTCTTACTTTTACGGGTTATTGAGCACAAAAACTACGAATAAAAATAATTATAAACCTAGAAATTCAATTAAAATAATAAGGGATTAAATTGAGGAAACAAACGAAAAGTTATAACAGTAAAGATCAACTTCATAATACTAGAAAAAAAATTAATAAATAAAATAATGGGTTAAGTTTGAAAGACACGAAAATAATGTAGCAGTTAACAACCCTTTATCTAGTGTTTTGCGGGTCCCGCCGCCATGTTGGAGCTACAAATCTAAAGCTGCACCGGATATAAATATATATATATATATATATATATATATATATATATATATATATTTTAAATTAAAACTTGCAATAACTTTCGAAACACACACTCTTTTTCTTCATCAAGCTCAAAAGAAACAACTAATAACATTCTTTTAGTTTAAATAATTTCCTCTGCAAAAAAAAATTTTTCTTTAAATCTAAGAATATCTATTGCCTTTATTTCACAAGCTATTAGGCAAATCTAATATTTTCCCCGTATTTACAAGACTGGCACTATCCAAATTCGATTCTGAAACCCTGCGCAGCAAAATCACTATTGCTCTGTGTAATTAATCCAAATGATAACAATACTTATGAAGTCATGTAAATAAATAAACTTCATTAACTAAATAACTAAATGTATAAGATAATAATCATGTTAAAAATTGACAATTAAAAAAATAACAAATTTATAACATATAAAAGAAAGGCTTAGCGAATCAGGAGGTTCGATGCCGATACTATGAACTACTGTTGGCTAGATACCACAACCCACTCAGCCTTGTCAAAACCTAATTGTACAAGATCAGATTTAACAAAACTACCTCATCTACGTCTCAGCCTCCCCTCCCCCGCGGTTCATCTCTTATTGCTTTTTGTGATTCATAAAAATTCACGAGGACCAGCAGCGCGTGTCACCGGTACAGACTAATATTCAATATAACAGTCTTTTAAATGTTTGCTTTCAGGTTTTTAGATCATAGACGTGAAATGAATTATTTTGCCGAAAAAAAAAGGCTTCCGGCAATTGATCTTGCTTTAATTTCCCTTCGAAATCCATATTGTTGAGATATAGCAGAGCCAAGATTCCTAAACTTCTCTACGTATTTAAATATATTCCCTCAAATATCAATATTCTGAAAATCGCCGTTTTTGCAAATATATATCATCCAACAAGACTAAATTATTGGCATTACCAGACACGTATATACGAGTACTAAACCCCAGAGTCAATACAAATTATTTTCCAAATGATGAATTCAGAGCTAAAGAATCGCACAGTTTATAACCTGAACGGACATCAACCTCATAAAAAATTTACTAGGATCGTTCCATGATTCGGACAGTTTAAATTAAAGTAAATATTTACGAATTTATAATTACAATTCGGTTTTATAGTACTGGTATTGGTGAGGGGAAGTAGTCCGGTAAGTTTACCTTATGGTACTTTTTGCCAACAGCTGACGGCTACTTTTACATCACCGCCGCATACTAACCAGAGTGGGAATGTCAAGATTGATTTCGCGGGATCGTCACGAAATAAATATAAACTGACCCAGGTGGGAATCGAACCCACAACGTTCCGAACCGGGCACTCTGGGACCCTCGCCCCAACGTACTCGGCCGTCACGTCCTCGGTTTTACAGTAAGAACGAATTGTTTTCACAGGAACATATGTTGGACATTAACAGCGTAGTAACTAGACAAGGAAACAGCTTTATTTTTTTCTATCGTGTAATTCCATGAAGGGGCCCAAGAGTGTAGGGCCTTTATCGTAAGGCTAAGTGTGTGCCCAAGTTAGATAATACAGCTAAGTCGTTATATCCGCACGTTAATACCTCTGCCAATCCACCTTTAAGAACCCGGCTCTAAGTACTTCCACACCGCCCTGTCGCACGCTCTCATACGGAGAAGAAAATTTTTAATATAATGCTTGACAGCCCGAAACAAATTTAAAACTTTAAAATTTGCCTTATGTAATGAGACGAAAGGAAACTAACAGAGCGGATAAAAAGGAGAATACTATATTCGATGGAAACGTTATTTCCGTTGAAATGCACAGCGAATATTCAATTTGTATAGGTGTCAACCTCAATCCAGGTTTTTTATGATAACATTCATGTTTCAATTAAATTAAAATTAAATTACACAATCAAGATCACTAGCACATGTTGAATCATCGAAATAACTTAATTAGCTTCACTTTGTTGCAGTCAAGACTTACGGTCTGTCATTTCCATAATGCTATAAACTATGATTTGATCATTTAAATGAAACATTTCTAGGAACACATATAATCATTGGTCTCACTTATCAAGAACTCAAAGCAGTTAATTGAAATGTTCTGTTTGGATATTATCTTCATTACAATTGTTATTAATTTTATTTTTCTATTTTACTCATTAACATAAACTTTATACTTTCTAGTTTATAACAGATACTTTATGTTTTTTATGTAACTAATCTTTAGTCAATATCTTTATTTCATTATTATCATTTATTACAATTAATTAATTTCAATTAATTTAGTTTAATATAGTTTATAATATTGGCAAAGTGTGTTCCAAGATTTATTTTTCCGTTTTATAATTCTTGATTTTTAAAAATATTTTTTAATTAAAAACAATGATATTCTAAAGATGCAGATTTTTTCTTTTTTAATTTTTTTGCAATTCTTAATATGTAGCAATATTCTTGTTTTTTATTTTTTGGAAGTTTCATCAATAAATATTTTATCACAATTTCACAATTATTTGTTATATAAGAGGTTGTGTTTATTTAAGATATTGTGGGGGCGTTTCATCGAGTGGGAAATCATCTCGTTAAATACCAACCCTAAACTGATAAGAGCTGCCCTTTACGGAGCATGAATTCTTAAAACTGATGTTGACTGATGAATCAGCCACAAGAGTTCGCTAAGGTGGAGTATTACGACTTTTAAAGATTTCCAACCTATTGATAATGTCGGTTCATTCATCTTCTGCTGTACAGCTGTATCAGCACACCACCGCTAGGCATGTTTTTGTTTTTTCTTAATTTTTGCAGTAAATAGAACATTCAGAAGATGCTCTTTGAAATACTTTAGTTTTCTATATTATTAATAGAAACTTAACCTATTAATTTATTTTTCCTTTATTTAGTTTTCTAGTTTTTAAGCGCTAGTCCGCAGTTGTCCCGCAAAACATGACAGTAGGGCTAAGTCCAGATCTCTGTAGTGGGACAAGTACATATTGTGTACAATAACCCCAACTATCATGTTTTGCCGTGGCAACTGCGGACTAGAGCTTCGAAATAAAAGTGTTTTTTTTTTTTCAATACAATTATTCAATCAGGTTCCACTTTCATGACACTGGAGGTCTTCTTCCTCTACATCCTTTGTGCCGTGAAGCGTGGAGTTGCAGTCTCGGTCCATCTAGCCCACTGGTCCCTGTCCCTGGCTAATCTTCTCATCTTCGGTATGGTGCGTCCTCTTGCTGCCCCCAGTTTTTCAATGTAATCAGAGTACATGCCTCTGGGTCTGCCACGAGGTCTTCCTTCCGGCCTAGCTTCCAAATACCACCTGGCTTTTCTGGTATCGTCCATTCTACAGACGTGTCCATACCATTTTAGTTTCCGCTCTTGCATGGTGTCGCACACTGATCTAACACCCAGATCCTCCCGAACTCTTTCATTTCTGACGCAGTCTCTCCTGGTCTTGCCACTATTCTACGGAGGAATCTCATTTCTGCAGATGTTATCCCACTTACGTGCCTGTCGAGGGCCGTCCAACTTTCTGATCCATACAGGAGAACCGGGAGGAACACGGATTTAAAATTCGTATTTTGGCATCACACTGGAGGTCGTAAAATGAACATCTCGGACAAGTTTTAACTTTTTTTGATGATTACATCAGTATAACAATCCTCTGGAAACAAACTATTTTGCACTTTAATTGTCTAAGGAATATAAAAAAAAAGGACTAATCTAGCTCAAAAATAATGATTTTACATTAATTCAAAGTCGACCTTTGTAAAATCGAGTGCGCATTTACCCACATTACCTTATATTTTGTTATTAATGTTAAAAAAGGAGGCCTGGATCGCTACAGCCACCTATAAAAATTGAATGTTGATTCCATGAAAACGAAGAATTTGTAATGACAAAAAATAATTCTAGAATGTTTCATTGCTAATCAAATCCCAACCATATCTCCTAAATAAGCTCGTTAAATAGTCAAGTAAATAATTTTTTTCTTTTAAAGGTAAAAATCACATCATGTTAACATTCTAATATCAGGCAATAGTTGAAGGGAAGAAGCTACTAATTGCCAGCTGATAAATTCGGAAAAGGCTTTGATAGAGTTTTGACTAAAGTTTTTTTCCCCCCCTTTTTTCTATTTTATAATGTGTTTGTTTGGGTGTGGCGGAGGGTGAGTGGGGAAGAGGGGGAGGGTTGGCACTGGTCCAGGAACAGGCTTCTGTTTTATTGCCAACCCTGGGAGGGATTCTTGTCCCATACAGGGTAGCCCGCAGGACAGGCATAATAAACGTTTACAGGGCAAGCCCTTAACGCATTCCGACCTTCCGATAGTCAGATGGGCCAACGACTCCGACGAACATATAACCATGCCGAGAGCTGCGCCCTCTTCCCTTTTCCGGGATTCAAGGATAGTTTTCCTATTTTAGTAGTCATGGTTTATTCCAATGCGGTTCTATTTCGTTATTTCTTGACTATCGTCTTTCAATATTGATATCAAATAATAATAATAAGAACAATTTAAGTGAACCCGGAGGTTCGATGCCGATGACACCAACAGTCCATATATTCCTCCCTCTACTGAACTCCATCAAAACCTAAATCATCCGACCGAAGATTAGACCTACCCGTACGTAGGCTTAGCGCTGATTACCCATGATATCAAAAGTAAAATATGATGGTTAGAATTTGGCATACCGCTCTTTGGAATTAAATTTTCAAAAATAATTCCATGTAAACAATCTTATTTCATTTTTGCTAAACCGGGATGTTTTTGTTCAATAACAAGATAATAATACTCACAAGGCACAATGGTGCACTCATCCAGTCCCTTCTCAGTGACAGAGCGCAATATTGTAAATCTTCCTACTCCTTCTCAGAGACTGAGCGCGCAATATTGCAGTCTTCCCACCCCTTCTCAATGACAGAGCGCACCGGTGCGTTTTGTCCCTTTAGAATTTAGGCTAGGACTGCCTCTGAGCTCTCATTCCGTCAGAAAAGCCTTCCTCTCCATTTCAGTACCTAATTATTTATTAAAATCATCCATTAACTTATTCTATAATATCGTAAAATTTGCATCATAGTCCTAATATATTAAGTTTGTGCTATATATCCAGTTTTAATAGCCGAAATCGGCGTAGATTTGTAAAGCAAAACATGATTTTTTTTAAATAATACTTTATCTACAAAGTAAATAAATATAGAGAATATAACAGTGGGAAAGTCCAAATTCCTCAAAAAAGGTACTAGTTGAGTCCCGTCATCCTTTCAAGAGTGTCCTTAAATATGTATTTAATTTGCTTACTACTTTTAAGTAAGTGCTTGTATTTACCATGATCTTCAATTTATTTTGCTTCGTGTTCATCTCATATCTTTGTAATTTTTATAATATTTTTATAATCTACTAATAATATACAATTTTCTATGATTAAGTTAGATGGTAGTTGTGAAAGCTAAAGATCGGGAGTTATTAGCAGATAAATGTTTAGTCAAGATATCAAGCTTGTACTAGGTTTTCTTGTATTTTATTTAGAAAAGTATTATAGTCTAGTAACAGGTAATATAAAATAGTATCTACCACCTGCTATAGGTCAGCCGCTTCGGCCGCTTCGCATTCAAATCCTAGTAATGTAGGATTTAAATTGAATTAGGATACTCGGCTAACATTTGCCGAATCGGCCCTTCATTTTATATGTACTAAGGGTGCGAGGAGAATACACCGCCTGGCATCCCTAATGTGACCAGGGCATTGTCAAAGGGAGGAGTCGATTGGTTGGGATAGCGGGAGGGCTACGTGCCTATGGCCAATAGTCTTCAGTTACACAATAGTCCGGACAGTCCAATTCTCTTCTCCCCTTCAGTTAAATAGATCTTTGGTTTAGAGGACTTTCAGTTTGCCCTAAATGTCCAGCTTGAGAATGGTCCTTCTGCGAAGCGTACTTGCTACTGGACGGGTAAAGCGATGCACAACGGCATATTCGCTGGAATTCGCGAAACGGATAGTACCATCTCGTACTTATATTTAGGTATCATATTTGAATATATTTATTTTTCTCATTTCGACTATTATTGTATCTTGCTTTTCTTAGTTCTTATGAAGGTCTATAACGTAGACAGAAACGTTGGGACACATTAAAGAGTAGATTTTGTCTCAGTGCGTTTTATTTCTGACCGTCCCCCAAACATCATCTTCTTATTTTATTTTTCGACTTTAATTGATTTTTAATTAAATACCCCAAATGCCCTTTGATCGAAATTTATTTTTAATTCCTATCATTGTCAATAGAATATAAAGAATATAAACATTAGCAGATATGAACCGTTTTAATATAATTAATTATAAGTTTTTTTTTAATTATTGCTATTAATATATTTAGTCTATATTATATAATTAATACATTTAGTCTATATTATATAATTAATATATTTAGTCTATATTATATAATTAATATATTTAGTCTATATTATATAATTAATATATTTCGTATATATTATATAATTAATATATTTAGTCTATATTATATAATTAATATATTTAGTCTATATTATATAATTAATATATTTAGTATATATTATATTTAGTTTGTTCACTCTAATTTTACTTTTAGTTCATTCTTATTTGGTATTTTATCATTATCTTTATCCATAATTTTTATTCCCTTATTGCACATATCTATACTACTCCACCCGGAAGTCTCAACAATGAAACAAACGTGCAACTGCTATTAGTAATATAACAATATGATTGTACGTCAGCAAACACTATCATTGCAGTGGATTGCCTCAAATAAGAAATTTAAAAAAAAAAATTAAACTCTAATGATTCACGAGAAAAAGTCAAAATGAGGAGGAAGCTGAAAAACTCGTATATTTTATTTATAGCGGTCATGGTTCCAGTCGAATAAGGTTAAAAAAAATGAACTTTGTCTACAAATTATACAGTTGTAAACTTCTAAAAATAATAAATAGTTTATAATAGTAAATTCTTTCATTAATTCTTTATCTCAAATTAATGTAATTTAAACTAGAACTTTACAAAAGAAATCAATGCAAACATCCGTGGACCAGAAAATTTGTTATCAAAATATACAGTTTATTATTATGTTATTTATTGTCAACAATAACCCTACGTCAGGGATCAATGCATATATATATATATATATATATATATATATATATATATATATATATATATATATATATATATATATATATAAGTTATTATTTTTTTTTTTTCCTTTGAACACGCTTGATAGTAATGATAAATTTTTGGTATATTACACCATTTTTCATTGATTTTTTTACGACTGAGTAAAAGCTAAATGCTACAATTTTCTCAAAAAAATAAATGAATGAGTTTGCGTAAAGTTTTTCAATAAGTAATCCAATGGTAATAATTGCTAGAAAAAGTCAAAAGTAACTAAATATAATATTTTATTGAACTATAATAATAATCTTAAAATAACGAATCACATTTTATTTCCAATTTTAATTTATACTGATTTTGATATTATACGTATAAGTATATGTTCACTTGATGTATTAATTCAGCACAGTTATAGATAACAATCTATAAAGAAAAAAAATCTAATATATTTTCCACTGCTATATACAGTGTTTATACCATATCTGGCTATGATATTACTTCATATGATAGAACCACGAAGCGGCTTCATCTCAAGAGGTCTCTGTGACCGGGGGGCTCTTGAAGGCAATTTTTTCTCGGCTTATCTTTTCAGCCTAAGTATAAATGACGTGGAAGACTTCCCAAGATAAAAAAAAAATAAATAAATAAAAGTAAAAAAAAAAAATGAGTTATGAGTTTCATTTATACATCATTCTTAATTTATAATTTTTAATAACTTAACCGACAACGCATTGTCGGGAAAAATATTTAATTCTAATTTTGGAGATTTTTACTTTTTGGCGAAAACGGGCATCACTTTTTTTTTTTTTTTTTTTTTTACAACAATACAAAATAAATATTTGGACTATATAGAATTCTTTTTTCTTGTTTTAATCTATATAATTTTGTCTCTTATATTATTTACGAAAAATTACTTTTAAAAGAACATTTAATAAAACTTAAAAGGTTTATGGAGCGCGATTTAGAAGCCTTGGATGGAAAAAACGTTTACCACAAAACCTTATCAGTGTTAAAATATTCTAGCCAGTGTATATCTCTCAAAATAATTTTAATCAAATATGCATTTCAAAATTGAAAAAAAAAAACACCTTATCAAATAAATAACTATAGATGACTTAGTTTATCATTTTTAAGTTGTCTTTAAATACTTTCTCATTAAAAGTGATAAGAAATTTTGCTATAGCTCAATGAATATATATTATTATTATTTTATTTTAAATATAGAGTAATATATATAGTATATTATATTTTTTTTAAACATAGATAAAAATAAATGCGAAGTTAAAGACGGGTTTTACAAGTTATTTCTCAGTTGCAAAATTACCCATTTCGCGACTGCTGTCAAGAAATCTAAAAACTAGAATTCACTAGACTATTATTCTGTATATTGTCTTTACGTGAGAGAAAAGTTGCCGCTTACTTCCGAGTAGAACAGCGCCGCAAGGTATTCGAAAATAAAGAATTGCATGGGATATCTTACGCGAATTAAGATATAATGGTATCAATTCTGAGTGACCTGCACCCGCCAAATATAATTGCTGTGATATCATCACTGCGACATAAATAGGAGTTTAAAGTTGTAGGGATGGACATCGAAGGAATCTCTTAAATGCTAATCATTGCAAATCCGAAACACAGCAGTTCAGAAACTCCTATTTCGTGGACAAAGTCATAGAATTATTTCGTTGTCGTGTAAAGTTTCAGTGGTGGAAAGTGTTCTATATTAATCCGCTAAAACCAAATACCCGTCAAAACATGAAAGGAGTAGATCCTGTGATTGCATACTCTTATCAAAGTCGACATGGAGAAGTCGAGTGAGAAAGTTCGGAAGAGAATTGGTTGGGGTACTAACCAGCCGGGTGAGCGTGGATGTTGACATCATCAGCTCATAGTAGTTAGTATAACTGTTGGTAAAGAAACGGTACTTCCTTACCAAGTGCTGTGGGGTCATTATTGGTAGTATTGGTAATGGTCTATCCACTGTAAAAACTGTCCTAAAAGGGCAGCATGCCATATAAAAAAATAAATTATTATATTGCAATAACAATAACAAATTTCATACTACTAATGGCGATTATACCTGGTTTTATCATTTTGGAGCATCGTGTTTACAATTACAAAGTTACAGTTACAAAGGTTACAACACACATTACAGTGAATATGATGTAATAGACGATAGTTATAACATTGTCAGGCTCATGGTTCAAAAGCTTAATAAATAAAGCTTGTATAAATAAAGTTCATATATGTATGTTTATACACACACACACACACACACACACTGTGTTCTGTGTGTGTGTGTGTGTGTGTAGATCCCTGATGTAGGGGTATTGTTGACAATAAATAACAAAATAATAAACTGTATATTTTGATCATTTTTTTTTTCTGGTCCACGGATGTTTGCATTTATTTCTTTTGTAAAGTTATGGTTTAAATTACATTGATTTAAGGTAAATAATTAATGAAAGAATAAATTGGAAACACACACATGTATTAGTATGTTTTTTCATCGAGAATCCGTAGTAACGTGTTTGTAAGTGTTGTAATTGGATAAGAGTGGGAACTTGGCAGGGGTTAGACAGACACTAGGAGGATCTGAGAATTTCAATTATGTAACTGAGGATGGGACTAGAATTTAGGGGACTGCGGCAAAAGTTGTCGGGAGGGTTGTAAGATTTAGAGGCGTCCGTCGAAGAGGGGGTGGTGTCCTCCATTCTCTAATTAGCCCACTAACACCACCGGATCTATGTTCATTTCTACTCCCTTAAATATTAGGATATGCTAATTGTCAAATAATATTTTTTATTAATTAATAAGGCAAATTAAAATTGGAACAAAAAAAAATTATAATGAACCAATTTTGTCAACCTATGCCATAGAAGTCAATTTTTTTAGAACTAAATATAAGAAACTTATAAGGAAGATTATTCACTATTAAAATATAATTCAAGCCATATGAAAGTACTCTCAAAAATGTTCTTTCAAATTATATTCATTTATTAATTTATCCGCATCTACCCTTTCGGGTCATTATCGGCCTTTCGAATTAAAATCTCTATTTTTTACCAAATTTTACTTCCATTCATCCAATAATAAACCATTTTCAAATGAAAAGTAAATAGTATTAATTTTATTTGATCGTGAATTTTTTTTTTTCATATTTTTTTATGATCTAAATTATTTTTGCTTTTTGTAATAATTACTTCAATACATTTTTCAATATTTATTTTTCAAATCATTAACATATATCTTCATCTTAATAATCTTGATAGCAATTTTCATCATTCTTCTTCTTCTTTTACCCCCTCCTTAGTGCCATCAGCGTGGAGGAACGGCCTCGGCTCATCTCGCCCACTGATCTCTGTCGCTGGCCCTTCTACTCATATCCACCATCGTGCTGCCTCTGGCTCGCCCAAGTTTCTACAGATAGTTGTGATACATCATCCTGGGTCTGCATCTAGGTCGCTTTCCCTCTGGTTTTGCTTCCAAGAGCCATTTATCCTTTTGGTTATCGCCCATCCTGTAAACATGGCCAAACCATTTCAGTTGGCGTTCTTCTATAATTTCTTTTACTGGTCTTACATTCAGTTCCTCTCTTATTCTCTCATTTCTCCAGCAGTCTCTTCTTGTTTTGCCAAGTAATCTCTTAAGGTGCCTCATTTCAATGGCCGTTACTTTGCTTGTGTGTTTATCAAGGACAGTCCAGCTCTCCGCACCATATAGAAGGACAGGCAGAAACACTGTTTTAAATAAAGCTATTTTGGTTTCTTTCTTTATCTTTTTGTAATGCAAATTACAAATTGTAAGTTTCCCTAATATTGTAATGCAAATGGAGTAGAACACACCACTAGCTTTCTTGACTCTATGTAGAACCTCTTGGTATATTCTCCCATCTCTGCTGAAAATCGTGCCCAGGAAATTATCTACATTCTCTAGCGGCTCATTATCGCATGAAGTATGAATTGGGTCTTCCCCGTCTCGGCCGATAACCATCACCTTACTTTTAATAGGATTTATTTCCATTCCTTTCCTCTGGAGCTCTTCCGACCAGTCATCGACAGCCACCTGAAGCCTTTCCTGGGTGTCAGCAATCAGGACCACATCAGCTGCATATAGAAGAGCTTGTGCATGTAGAGGAATTAAATTCCAGTACCCCACTGTTACCATTGTTGCAGACTTTCCATACTTCATCCATGGATATTATGAAAAGAAGTGGGCTTAGGCTGTCCCCTTGCTTGACGCCTTTTAAAACCTAAATGGCTCTGATTCAGTTCCATTAAGCCGTATAATTCCCTTGGGATCCTGGTATACCGATTTGATCGACTGACTGATGAGAGTGGGTGGCTCCTGTTTTTCCTGTAGAGCATTCCAAATCTCTTGGCGAGGAATCGAATCGAATGCAGCCTTTAAATCCAGGAACGCCCAAAATAACTTTCTTCCTCTATCCCACGCTTTCTCAACAACCATTCGTAGTTAGAAAATATGGTCCTGGGTTTGTCTTCCTGGTCTAAAGCCAGCCTGCTCTTCTTCCAGACCATTTCCACCAATCTCCTGAGCCTCTGTTCCAGTATTCTTGGACATAATTTATATACTACGGAGGATAGGCATAATTGGTCTATAATTCTCACATTTTTCTGGTTGCCCTTCTTAAAAATAGAAATTATATTATTTTCCCAGTCATGTGGTATTATCTTTTCCGACCAAATCTTTTGAAAGAGGTTCTGTAGACACTTGACCATTTCTTCTCCACCATATTTTATGTACTAGTAATAAACTCCAAAGAAGAAGGAAATGCACTGTTACAGCCTATCATGACAACTGAATAATTTACTAAGATATTATTCAATTATCAACAAACATATATAAACTATATTCTGAGACTAGGTCCCTTAAGAATAACAAGTATGTGCAAATAAAAAAGAAAAAAAAATGTCTAGCCTAAGACTAAATTAATGAAAGTCAATTGATATTTACAATAATCTCAATTATAACATATAAGTAAAGAAAAAAAAAAAGAACATTCTTCTGGTAAAAAAATAAAAATAAATGTAATTGTACTGACAAAAAAATGAAAAGAAAAACAAAAAAAAAATAAAGAAAAAACGAAGAAAATTAAAATATAAAAATAATGAAACAATCCAGAATTAAAATAAGATCAAAAACCATTACTCACAACTAAACAGAATTTTATGATTGTAGGATATGAAAATGATGAAAATAATAAAATGATTCACAGAGTTGTATGATAATTCAAACAAATATTTCCTACTAATCAAGATATTAATCTTGAATTAAAGTTTCATGATTGGACAGCGTCTTTTTGGGATGTGAGGAGATGTTGAAAAAAATGGATTTTGAAAGAGGAGAGAGAAGGCGAATGGCGGATAATAGAAAAGGGGGAATTCCAAAGGATAGTGGAGCGGGCAAGAAAGGAACGTTCGAATGTATTGGTTCTGTGGGAGGGAGAATATAGAGAAAGATAAATATTAGAATGCATTTTTTTTTTTATCTAATCCTACTTTAATTTACCCTTTGACCCGTCCTCGTATTTATGTTCTCTCGAACCTTATCCGAATTATACTAAAACAAAAGCACAGTACGCAGGATAATACGTGGCGAAGTGATGCTTCAGCGTGTTCTCGACTGCTTCGTTTGAGGGCAGGGCGCAGCAGATGCTTTTGGAGGGAGCCCAGATGGCCAAGTTCGATAAAGCCACCACTTATCAAACAGCACGGCAGATAATTAAGAGGTTGATGGAGCACTTGCAAGTGAGGAAGTGGTCACTTCTGGGTAGGCAACAGAACAGCAATGCCCTCAAAGAATACATTTCAAGAAATGAAAATTTTCGATTATTCCAGGGAATGTAACTGATACTGACTTTTAAATAAGAACTACTTCAATTTAAGCCATGGTATATTTTATATAAATAATGAGGAAGAAAATTCAAAAAAGAAAAAATGTATAATTAGTTTATTCTGAAAAAATTTTAAACAAAACCTTAGGCTCTCAAAAAACAGTAAATAATTAACTAGTCAACGATTAACCAGTTCAGGTAGAACTGGATACGACTATAAGGACTGAATATTACATAATCAAACTAATGCAAACTAGAGATAGCACACTTTAACAGACTAACTAAGCTATTTAACATCACTCCTAAACAGAACAACACATCATATCAACATATTTGAAGAAGAGCGCCACAATACGAAACTTTTTGTTTTTCCTTATTTTTGCTTGGAAAGCTGTCATTCATGAATATTTCTTTGAGAAAAATTACCGCAATAACAATTTATATTAGAAAAGCTGCCATTTAATATTTCATATTTAAATGATCAAAAAATGAAGTTTTAAGTTTTTTTTTTTTAATGTAAGAAGTATTAGTATTACTAGAATAGTAATAGTAATAGTATTAGTATTAAGAGAATGTCTGACTTGTAGTCCGGGAGCTAAGGCAAAAAAACGTGTCTGATTTCAACAAAATGTTTGATCGTCTAGACCGAAAGTACTCTCATAACAGACTGGAAATATGAACGTTTGCCAATCTAAAACGGTTGCTTTTATTAATATTAATTTATGTATTAACTTATGTTTAAAGTGGGAATTCCCAATAAACATATCATTCTCTATGCAGAACTCTATCAATCTCTGGCCATTATCATTTTTAATTTCTTCCCCACCCCATAAACCTATTACTCCATGGGAGTTAGCATGGTCCTGGCCTGCCCTGGCATTCAAATCTCA
This sequence comes from Rhaphigaster nebulosa, assembly GCA_948150685.1. NCBI lineage: Eukaryota > Metazoa > Arthropoda > Insecta > Hemiptera > Pentatomidae > Rhaphigaster > Rhaphigaster nebulosa. The sequence continues at coordinate 80,503,512 of OX411307.1, read as the reverse complement.
TCAGATAACAACCTTTCTGTTCTCAACACGGCCTTTATCAACAGACCTCTGCAAGTCTTCATAAAACTGGTCCTTATCAGCGACCGGTGAGTCTTCCGTAGGAGCATAAACTTGAATTATTGAGATTTTGCCAATAGTGAGTTGGATGTTGGCTAATATGATTTCTATACGAGGATAATAATTAAAAACATATTAATCGAAGAAATATTTATATTTCGGTAGGTATATTTTTTTTTTTTTGTAAGTTGATACCGTAAATTATTTTTATTTCAATGAATAATTATAATTGCTCTCTATCTTACAGAGGATAAAATGTAGAAAGATATCTAATATTGGCAATTAAAAAGTTGTATAGCCTTCAGAAAAGTGTGTCGATGGATTCGAATTACTGCGGCTTGAAGTTTATATTCCAAGAAATGACCTAGGAATCAAAAGTATCGCATAACAGATAAAACTTTTTATAATAATAATAATTTTTATTATTTTTATTAATTTTTATTATTTTTTATTTTTATTAAACTGTTTATAATAATAATAATAATTGTTTTCATTTTTATATTGTACAATTATAGTTGTTGTAGTAATAACTTTTTTTTATAAATTAAAATTACCAATACATAAAATTTTGGACGGCATTCTTAAATTAAAAAGCTATTTAATAAATAGAGGTATAATCATCATTTTTTTTTTCCATTCCATTTTCTCATCCGGGTTGCGGCAACTAGTGATTAATGACTAAAAGTAAACAATTATTGAATAATTAACAAAGGACTATAATCCATGATTGATCCTTATGATATGATAAATAACTTGAAAGGGGCAAAGTTAAAATAAGTCTTAGGAGATTATTGGAAAATTTTTAGGGGAATTTTTGTTGGATTATTACAATATTATCACAATAGTAGTTTTTAAAAACTTAAAATCAAAACAATGAAAACAGAAATATATAAATTATTTTTAGATAACCTTTATCCAATAAATATTATAAGGTAACTCTGAAAGTGCGGGTGAAGTATATAAAATTAGATGTTAAAATTTCCGTGGAATAAATTATGGAGAAAGCAGCCAGTATTAAAGGAGAGAATTTATCAACACGCCAATGATTGCAAAAACATACATTGTAATCCGAAATGTAATTATGCTGTAATTAGTACATTATGCTGATAAAAGACAAAGTTGATTTTCAGAACGTTAAAATTCGATAAAAGGAAAAGAATAAATTCAGAAAAAAATTATTACTGGAAATTTGGAAAAGGCAATAAATAAAACAGATTCAAGTAATATTAATATAACTTATGCACAGTTGCTAAATAAATAATATACTTTTTCTCAATCTACTAACAAAAACAGTTTCATAAGGAATCCACATGAAGTGCGCTAAAACAATCTTGGAGTATGCGAGAAACAAAAGTACGCAGTGGTGTTCTGAAAACATAACCATAGTTTCATAAACCCGAAACCAGTGTGTGTGGGTGTGTTGGATCAGTGCTAGTTGTGAAACGAAATTCCATGGTTTTACTGTAGCTATGAGTCACAAAAATGAGAAAAATCACTATTTAACAGTTTTGGTACAATATATTCAGTAATTAAACTAACCATTTTGTGAAACAGAGCTTTCGTTTGCGTCATTTTTTCTATTGATAATGATGCATTTGACATTTTAATTCATCAAACAAGCTATGACTTTTACATAGTTCACTAACCTATTATGTCATGAACAACGAAATGGCCAGAAGGGAGTTTAACGAAATGGCCAGATGTTCGCAAGGCCTGTTGGTCCATGAGCGTGCTTGTACCCCATTATACAGTGGTCATCGCTAATTACTAATAAGTAGCTCTTATTCTATTCTAGGTTTTAATACCTACAATATATGTACATTTACCAAAAATTAATTAGAAGAAAGCGCAAAAACTAGGGCTTGAAATTTGTTTTGCTGACATTAACACTAAATAAAGAACGGCTAGATGCAGAGGCAGCTGAGCAAAGAGGGAAGCCGTTGAAAAAAAAAAGAGGAAATTGTTTTTTTCTAAACCAAAAAGAAACTTGAAAAGTTATTGTTCTGAGTCAAACACAAATATGACCTTGCGCATCAGCAGCTGTGACCTTGATATGCGCTTCTCCGAATTAGATCAAAATGATAAAGAGGTTGATGAAGGCTCTCCCTTGCTCCAGAAAGGCGCGTATAGCTTTGCTGTCGTAAAGATAGAAGAGAAAGCCAAAGATTCTTTTCAGTTTTATGTTTCCAATATTAATTATTTTTATCATGATGGCTACGATGGAGTGTTTTACTAACGAGTACCTAGCACATACCGATTCCAAGAGATTGAAGGAGACGGTTATGTTGACAACAAAGATGTTATTTAAATACAAATTTAAATTAAAACGAATTATGTACTTTTGGCCCATCGTATGGGAAGGATTTAAAAAAATTGCGACATCTCTGTTGATAATATCGAATGGGAGCGGCTCTTGGGCAGGATTTAGTAAAAATCGTAATGTATAAACTTCATGCAAAATATAGAGGAAACTGATGACCAATTACTGTAAATACCAAAAAATAACAAATTGCGTTCTTTTACCCCACCTACCCTATGTCTCATTATTAACTAAATGAATATAGACTATAGTCTATATTGAAAATGTAGAGGAAACTGATGACCAATTACTGTAAATACCAAAAAATAACAAATTGCGTTCTTTTACCCCACCTACCCTATGTCTCATTATTAACTAAATGAATATAGACTATAGTCTATATTGAAAATATAGAGGAAACTGATGACCAATTACTGTCAATATCAAAAAATAACAAATTGCGTTCTTTAACCCACCTACCCAATGTCTCATTTTTAACTAAATTAATATAAACCATAGTTATGCAAGATGTTTCAGAAAGTAATGTTTTTTTTTTGTTTATTTAAACAAGATAATTTAAAATCGATTTTACTAAATTTAATAAAGTGAAAAAATTCATAAAATGAATGTTGCTCAAATATTAATTTTAAATTAAATAATGATAAAAGCTTTAATTATGTTTTGTAAAACATTAATTTATTTATTTTAGAAATTCTAAGTCGTCAAAATGAATGGTTTGACATAAATGTACCGATAAAGAAATAAGAACATTTAGGAAAAAAGAACATTAAAAAAAAATAATAATAAAAAATTAGTATTCTTTGTCTAAAAATAATAATTTTCACGACCACGGATAGAAGGTCGAGTTCGGTAAGAGAAAATCTCGATAGATGATATTCAAGTGCTAAGTAAAAAATAAAAATAATAAGGGTGCTACAGTAAAAAATAGTTCAAATTTAATCATACGATTTGTGACGTGGATCTTCCTAATGCATTTTATTATATAACTTATGAAAACCTGTACCACACCCCTTGAAGGGTCTTGTGTTCAGTACTTGGGAAGGACCGTACTGCCTCTAAGCCAACGGTTGTGCAAGGAGGTGATTTGGCTGAGAACACGCTCAACCGCCAGGTTTTTCCCCAATTATGGGTACCCAGCTTATAGAGGCTGGGTGAGCCCAAGGAGGGTCTCCCGATCCCAAAGGGTCAATCCACGGCTAATAACAGAATAAATAATTTTCTACCACAACCAGTCTTGAACCCGGGACCGGGAGCATGGTAACAGTGCCTAACCACTGAGATACTCCGCTCCCATTATATACCTTATATAATTAACATATAATCACAACGTTTCGAGGCAAATCCCCCCTCTTTGGGTCATTAAAAATTAAAAACTATAAAATATAAAATTATATAGTCTGTTTTAATATGGTATATAGATGCAATACAGTGACCTGAAGATGAGGCATCTGTTTCGAAACGCTGTCATCGTATGTTAATTATGTAAGTTAAATAATACAGACGCAGCTGCATTTTTCCTAACATCTTATTGTGAGTCTTGTTTTAGTAAAAAATTAGATTTTAGGCTGCGTTCAGAAGATATATATTAACAAAAAAAAAATTATTGGATTTTTTAAGATACTTATTCGGGATATTATTTTTAGTTAAATAAGAATAAAAATTGATGTTTTTTTCACTAAATATATTGTATCGTATTTTGTTGTTTATTACAAAGGAAAATCGCAACAAGAAAAAAAAATGTGAGTTGCTATAGTAAAAATAATATAGAATTTTTTTTCTTGAATCTCAAACATTTTTCCATGATTGGATTTGAAAGGCTCGTTAGAGGTGTAAAAATTGGAATATTTCCGATTAAATTGGTAAAATATTTCAGTTAACTAAAATTATTTTTCCAATACCTTGAAAAAATAGGGTTTTCCGCCTTTCAACCAGTGTGCGCCGTCCGCGGCTTTTTTCCGAGACCACTGGGCTGATTTTTTTTAGATTTGGCACCAAAGTAACTGGTCAACCCAGGATGATTCTCGAAATTAGGCATTGCCATCCGCCATCTTGTTTCGAAATGGCGGCCAATTAGAAATTTCATTCTCCCATATCCCGGCCATTTACGAAGGTAGACATAGGAAAAATTTAAGAATCATTGTACCAAAGACTAAATAAATAAATACAAAAAAATAACAATTACTACCTTGAGTAGTACGATGAAAATAATTGACATTTGACCAAGGTGGCAGAAACATAGTATGAAAATGGTTAATATTTTTTTTTTTTTTTTTTTTTTTTTGTATTACTATGAGATTTTGTAAAAAAGGTTTTTATTAATAAAATAAATGTGGGATTAAGTGGATCTTTGACACCTTAATCTAAATTGATTAATATTATGAATAAAAATTAATGTTTTTATTCATAACATTTCCTGACGCATTCACTCAATTTTGAAAATAAACCCCTGGACTAGCATGAAATCACGAACCTAATTTTATGTTGATATAAATTATTGCTAGCAATTGAATTTCCAGAAATAGTATTGGCTAAGTGACTACAATAGAAAGTAGTCGAAGGAGAGGGGGTAACTGTTCCTTGGGTCTGTAGGTAAATAGATAACAGCCATTTCCGTAACCTCCTCTCGAATACTAATGCACCCTTCCCCTCACCCTCCCCCCCTCCCGACCCGAGGTAGCCGTTTTAAATTCACAACCTCCCATTTCTGTTTGAACGGATTTACATCTTACTTATATCCGATTATATTTTTATTCTGTAAAATCCTCTGAGTCTCGACAAGCCCTCAATTCGTTTGGAAAGGGTGTAATAATACGACTACGTTTATAAAGCAACACAAAATTTATCAAATGATTTTTTTTTTTTAATTATTACATAAATTGTAGAATTTTAGACCCGAAGAAAAATAAATCCACTGGAAAATTTAGGTGGCTACAAAACATGGGATTGTAGAGCATGCTTCTTGTAAATATCAGGCCATCCCATAAGTTTATCCCATAATAATGTCGGTTTTTAAAAATCTTCCTGTTTATGTTGATATTACTAATCCATCCTTTACAATTGAATTGTGTCTACATTTTTGTTTATTATAGCAATACGTATTCTTTTATTTATCATGTTTTTGTTGGAGAAAGTTAGTTATTCTGAACTGAAATTACAGTTAAAATGGATCTCATGACAAATGACGGTGGAAAGTAGTCCAAGTTTTTCTGGCAATTCTTTAACTGCTACAACAGGATTTTCTTCAACAGTAGCCTGCAGGAGTTCATCGTCAAGCTCTATTGGTCGACCTGTCTTTCGCTCGAAACTTTTCAAAACACTGCTTCAAACCACTTGAAGTTCACTAATGACGTTTTCTCCATATATTTTTGCAAGTTCCAAATAACTTGAAGGTGCATTTTCTCCTTGATCGAATTCTCAAAGCATAACATGGCGTAAGTGGTTTTTGGGGAGGCCCATTTTAGTTGAAATTTCAGCACAGACTAACTAACTTTCTCCAACAAAAACATGATAAATAGAAGAGTACGTAATGCTGTAATAAAAAAACAAATGTTAACACAATTCAATTGTAAAGGCGGGATTATTAATATCAACATAAACAGACAGATTTTTAAAAACCGACATCAATTATGGGATGACCAGATCAACCGCTACGGCTGTTGTTTGGCCTAATAAAAAAAGAATACCCAAAAATGTTAAGTAACACTGAAGCGATGAGTAAACGTCCGAAGGATAGACCGAGACGTAGGTGGGAAGATTGCGTTAAGTCTGATCTTTGGTCGGAGGATTTGAATTTCGATTGAGTTCAGTGGAAGGATGTATGCAAGAAAGGACTTTTGGCGTTACCGGCATCGAACCTTTGGGTTTGATAAGCCTTTTAATATTATTGTTACACACCAAAGTTAGGACTCAGATATTATAATAATATTATTATATTAGTATTAGAATATTATTCCTAAGTCTTAAAAAATACGAACAAACCTTTAACACTCCAAAAGAAAAGGTGAATAAAATTGATACTAAAATACAAAAATTTCAGAAAAACGATTAAAAAGAAACTTACTGAAGTCAATAACAAAAAACATGAGAAAATAGAATTAACATTGATCATTGAATAAACATTACTTCATTTTTTTCTTATGATTTTTCTTTATTTGTTGTTTAAATAAATTAATTTACATATGTCTTAATTATGAATTTAAACCAGTTAGGGCTATTACGTATTATCCAGAAATAGGAGATTGTGATTTATTCAATAAAAAGTTTTTTAATAAAATATCCGCACTAAAGCTAAAAATTAATAAATGCGAAGAATAATTGCAAGTTACAATTTTTCCACCTATCTATTGTAGATTACCCAACAACTCTGGAACCTGCCTGTCACTATGAACTTCCTTCCAGCATATTATAATATAGATATCACATCGCATACAATCCTAAATAAAACAAAAACAATTATTATATAAAAATTAACGAATATTAAAAATGTGTTTATACCAGATAACTTCTTCATACAAAACAAATCTTAGCGATTTATACATTAATTTTCGATCCAAACTTTCAGGTGATCAAAAATTTCATTGTTACGTTAAAAAGCTACTGGGATTAATTTATTATTATTATTATTTTTTTTTTGCTTGAAGATAGACAATTCGTGCTAACAGCTTATGTAGAAAAATAATATTTTTGTTTTGTCTATAGTGTCTCAATAATAACATTATAGATATCTAATAATGGAAAATGGCGTAAAAAATATCAAACAATTCATGAAAGAAATAATTTTAAAAAAAATAGGAATCATCAGTACCTAAACTTCCAAAACGTGCATTAAAAATATGAGCCAGTGTTCTGAGAAAAGGTCCATTATCTACTATAAATTAAGTATAAATATTAAATTATAAGTAGACAAAATACAAATACACAAATTTTTTAAAAACAAATTTAAATTATTTAATTTTTTTCTTTTAGGATAATTTTGTCTACTACCTAAAACATTATGAAATAATACTATATATATATATATATATATATATATATATATATATATATATATATATATATATATATATATATATATATATATATATATTCTTATATTAAGAAATAAGACTTGTTTCACAATGGGAATTTTCTCCAAAAGCCATTTTGTCTATATAACAAGGGAAAAATAGAAAAATAAATCATATAATTCTGGATTTATTCTCTTGAGTGTCTGGTACAACATACTAAAAGTCCCCGAGTTTTTTTTTTTTCCGTGTTTCGCTTATATTTCGAAAACTATGCGTCCTAGCGATTTGACTACTATATACAAACTTAAAGCTTACAAAATATGCCATAAGATTGGCCTTATACATTTTTTGCTAACTTTAATATTTTCTGAGTTATTCGCGCTCGAATTTCTCCCCAAAAATTTTTCCTCAGTTTTTTTTTTTCCTTATTTGATTAGCGAACTCTGCAACTTCTTTACTCTTGACATATTCGTAGGACGAAGGTTTAAAAATTTACAACAAATTTACATATTATGTAAATTAGCTATAAATTTTCAATAAATATTATTGTTTAAATTAGTTAATAAATTTTAGAAAATTAAACATGTAAATATACAAAAAAAATAATTGTTTTCGAAATTTATTAGTACTTAGGTACTTCATTACACCTCGTTATTCGAATGAAAGTGAAAAAAATTATTATTTAACAAAAAGTGGAGTTTTGTGTATATTGTGAATCATACAAAGGCCTTTTATTTGTTCATCGATAAACTAATAACATTTCAATATATTATTTTAATAATTATATTAAATGCCATTACTGAATTATTTATATTATAATTGATAATAGCTGTTTAACTAGAGACTTGACTACAAAGCGCTGACAGTCCTATACAGTTATGATGAAGGCCATGAGATTTGTTGACAGGTACTTAGGCAGATACAGAATCTAAACGCTTCATTTCTCAAACCAATAATTATTATTTGGTTCTGCTATCTCTGACAGAACTCAAATGAAGTCATAATACCCTACATCATACTCTTTTTATATTTCCCTTTTGCTTATCAAGTCATAAACATATATTTCATTAAATTTTAATCTAATTATGCTATTATATAAAGCTAAAGAGTTTCTCTGAACGCGCTAATTTCAGGAACTACCAGTCCGATTTAAAAAATTCTTTTTGAGCTACTCGGAGATAGACCGTTTATTGAGGAAAGCTTGAGGCTTTATAACAACAACAAGCAGTAGCCTGAATAGTAAATAAATAGCAGTAAATAAATTGCTAAAGGAAAAACAGTGTCCAACTTGCGTAAGTTTCGATGTCACGACTACTTCACCTGGCTATCTATCTATTGCGAAAACAGCTCAGAATCTTTTAATGAAACTTTCCTAAAGTCTTCTCCTTAAAGCCCTTTAGCTATCGATAAACGAACTATATCCCCGAGAAAAAGAAGAAAAAAGTTATGACGGAAAGAATATTTTATTTGCGTATAACTCGAAAAGTATACATTTTTCGGTGATTATACGAATGCTCATTTGAAAGATAATTTAATTCCCTACAGAACAAAAAAAAAAATCATCTAATGTACGCCCTAGGAGTTGAGAAAAAATAAAACACGTATGGAATACCTACATAATAACGTTAGAAATTTAATCGAAAAAAACACAAAAAAAACATGAAAAAACGTAGTGAACTTAGTTTTATTTTCTTTATTTTCAAACTATGAATTATCTTGAGCTAACACTCTTATGATGTTGCAAGCAGAATGTTGAAAAAAATATTCAAATATTAGTTATTATTTTAATTTCTCAAAATAAATAAATCCTAGCTATTATATCTAAGCGACTATTTTGTATCTAACAGACTACTTTATCGAATAATCATTGAACTCGAATCTACCCTTGCGGAGATGAACTGGGGACAGTTAGAATCCAACCGATTCCATAAAATGGAAGATATATATTTCAATAATATTTCTTAAAATGGACTCTAAGGATTCAGGTCATCGTCGGTATTAAATTTTATGATTCTGGAAAACCATTTCAGTTCGTTTTAACCTAGTATTTCAGCCCTTAACACCGACAACAGACAAGGGCCCAAATGATTTCAATACTAAAGCTGACAAAGTTTTCTAATAACAATTTATCCGGGAGCTGAGGCTAAAAAACGTGTCTGATTTCAAGAAAATTTGTTTTTTTATCGTCTTGGCCGAAAGTACAGTCATAATAGACTGGAAAAATGAATGTCACCATAGAACGGTTGCAATCAAATTTTATAGTTCAACAAATTCGTCACTCTTTTTAGATTTTCCTCAGTAACTAGCTTCCAGTGCATTTTAGATAAAAATTTGAAATTGCCAATTTTAAAGAACCTGCAAGTTTTATATTTATTATGTTTGAAAAATCAGAACAAATGATCGGAACAAAAAATTCGGACCGTAAAAATCGACAATACGTCAAGAAAACGCAAAAAGTTGAATATTGAGTGGTTTCTCCTTAATAGCCATTTTTTAGTGCAAAATTTCCAATAAGTAATATTGAAATAACAATTTTAGAGAAAGGGAAATTGTGATTTCAATATTTTTTGGCGTCTTTTGAGAGTAATTACAAATATTTCGTATGGATATCATAGAAAATTCAATCCTCTACAATATCGGTTATTATGAATTTTGCACTAAAAAATTGTAGCGAAATGTTTGTTAAATTAAGTCGAAACCACCAAATATTCAACTTTTTGGGTTTTTTGACATTTTGAACATTTGTAAGGCCCCTTATCTCAGCAATTGTTACGAATTAAAAAAAAAAATACTAAATATAAAACTTAAGGAAATTTAACTTTGTTTAAAATTGGCAATGTCAAAGTATTACTTAAAAAGGACTGGGAGCGAGTTACTCAGGAAAATCTGAAAAAAAAAAAATTACAAAAATGACGAATTCGTTTACCTATAAAATTTAGTTGCAATCGATCTAGGGTGGCAGACGTCCATATTTCAGTCTATTATGAGAGAACTTTCGGCCTAGACGATCAAATATTTTCTTGAAATCGGACACGTTTTTTGGCCTAAGCTCCCGGACCAAATATATTACCGATTATATGTTTACTATGTTAACATTATTACAAAATAGAATGAATAATACATTTTTATTAGAGGAATGGATTTTCACATAAGAATAATACAAATTAACGTGTTAATGTCCTCGGTCCTCCTCCGAGAAATTTTTAAAGATCGCTCATCAAAACTGTGTTTTTTTTCTTGACACATGCTTACATACAGCAGTTAAGTATGTAGTTTTTAGCCCATCATTTAGATACCTGCCTTAAGTCCGCTAGTGGGTGGATTCATATTTATGGGAGTTCAACTGGAGGCATAAATATTACGAAATTAATAATATTGAAAGAATATTTCAGGGCATGTTGGAATTTCGGCCTAGTATTGTTTATTGTAAATGTTTGTTATATGTTTTTTAATTTAGGTGAATACCTTAATATATAAATATAAAGGCAGGCTGTTGCTATTTCACCTATGATGGCTGTGATGACTGAGATGGATTCCTTATTGTTATTTTATTTTTAAAAGTTTGACGCTGTATATTTCGACTTGGTCCGGATTGGACTTAAATATGACAGTTTATGCATTTTAAATAATTTTAAGATGCCTGAGGATGGCTTGTAGGCCGAAAATTTGCATCGTAATAAATAAATTGGTGAAATAGCAACAGACTGCCTTTATTTTTATATATAAATGTTTCTCATTTTATGATTTAAAATAAATGTTTTAATAACCTATACATATATATTTATTATCATATATTCAAACATATTCATATACATCACAATAGTTACTGAAATGCAAATAGTGTCCCTATTCTCTAAAAGACCCATTGTTTCTAAACCTGATTCTTTTCCGGCTTTTATCAATATTGTTATATTTAATTTAATAGTTCCAGTATCTTTGCCTAATAGTTCCAAATCATCACCACACCCAAGTACAGGTATTATAACACCCAGAGTCAAACGCTTATCGGTACGAAATACCTTTTTAATGGTGTATTCCAGTGCTAAATTAAACAAAACTGGGGAAAGGGAATCTTACGTTTTTAAACTTAAATGGATTTGAACATTTTCAGAATAAAAAATTACCGTTTCGAAATTTAATTAGTAATTCAAAATAAATATATAATGAACCAACAATAATTTCAATTCCTCGTAACAAAGAGAAAAATGACAAACGAATCCGATTGGAAATAAAAAAAAAGAAAAATATTCTGAAACATAGGAAGCTCCTTTGTGTTATCTAAGGAAAAAGAGTTTCTTGCCATCCAATGTTAAATGGACTGAATGTTAAATAGGGTAGAAGAGTCGAGTGTCAACCATCCGAGCCGAGCAGAGCGGGCAAGCTGATAAAGAACAACCCATGACCAACTTATTCTTCTTTTCTTTTTATCTTAAAAACGAAAAAGAATTGATAGTCTAGACAATAAATAAGTCAAGATGGGAAGATGTTTTAAGTCGGAAAAACTCTATGTACATATTTATATTAAATAATGGTTGTAAATCATCTGGCCGTATGTTTTATGGGCAAAGTTCGACATTATCGGCATTTATCAGTATATTGCGGTGGAGGGGGCCCAAACATTTGTCACATTTTTTTGTATTTAATCTTATTTATTTATTTTTTTAATTATTATTTTTAGATATCTATATCCGCGGAATTTATTTATTTTAAAAAATAAAGGATATGATGAAGCATAAATGAAAAAAAAAAATCAATAATACTAGTTTTAGATTAATTCGTTGGAGTGCCACTCTCTCCCCCTCTCTCTCTCTCTCTCTCTGTATATATATATATATATACCAAAGGTAACGAAGCTTTGTATTCATGCAGGAAGTGAAAAACATTTAAGTTCGTTAATTACATAATTGATAATAAATGATAATTTCACTAGTTATTATATTAGAAAAGCAGAATTATTGTTAATTTATTTTTTAATTTTTATTATTCTATTTTTTTTATTTATTTTTTTTTGTGGTGTAGTGTGTTTAAATGATTTCATAGATTTAGTGAACGTTCATTAGGCTTTCAAAGATACCATTTCGATTTACTGTTATTGTCGAAGTTTTCTTTGATATAGGGATCGTTAATTAGGTAATCGAGGGTTCTTATTCTGTTTTTGAATTGGATTTTGGATCGCGCATGTGCATTTTCAACTTAAAACATTAATTAGGGATTGACCCTTCTATACCATCATGCGGATGTCAACTGATTAAAACATTAAATTTGTTTTTCCTCACACTATTTTTTATTTATTTATTTTTTTACAATTGTTTTTCGTTATGTGCCCAATAAAAGTGGCGAGGAAGCTATACTGACGAACTTGGCAGACGTTTTTTATTCACATGCTCATGACATGTATTCGGGAATCATCCTGTCTTCAGAACTACAATTACATCTATAATAAACTATTAATACATCTTTATCAAAAAAAAAAGGTTAATTTTACGTAACATTTTTGTAGACCTCGTTTTTATTGCAATCTAAATGAACCCTTCGTCGGGCGCAATTTATATAATAGATAGGTGATTGAACTTCGAAAATAGTTAATTACGATTAGGTAAATAAACAATGAAATGTTAAGCTTATTTAAGATATACTTTTCCGATTTTGATTTTTTGCTTTCTCGCTCGCTCAAGAGTTAAAAAAAAACCCAAAAGTTTCTTTTCAGTTGAGGTCGGGTCCATACCGTAATTTAAATTATCTCTCCTTTAAATTATTACTTAAACTTCCCCAGATCACCGGAAGTCGACAGCACTAACAATTTTAAATATGTAATTAAGGCAGTAATAATTTAATTGCAATGAATACGCGGTTTTCAAAAACCAGGACAAAGGGGAAGAATGGTGGCGGCAACTGGTGACGGGTAGGGCTATAACTTTACTGAGGCCACGCCCCTATTGATAAGGGAGTGACAGGTCCCAATAACTACCGAGAAGCTTTGTTGCAAGAAGTGAAAAAATTCATGTCCTCAGGATCGAAATCTTTCACTCGCGTTTTACATTTTAGACATCAAGGGAACGTAATTTCCTTTACACACCAATACTTTGAAAACAGAACGTCCCATTCGGCCCAAAGTTGGGTATTAGTTTAAAAAATATGGTTCAACATCAATTTTATCAAATTTCATCAGTTATTTTGGCATACGCTGCGTGGAATATTCCAATTCTCAACGGTTAATGATGTGCTCAATGAGTTAAAAGGCAAGTATTCGGCTTTATTCAAATTTATTTCTTCTCATTTAGACTACTCCTCTATAAGTTTTCTGGGCATCGTCTTCATCTGACGCAATTACCAGTTGATCATCTGCAAATTACAAGGTAAACAAATGTCCTCCCCGATCATTATACCCATGTACCTAGATTTCTCCTTCTATTTCTTGAGATCTGGTTCAATAAAAAGGTTAAATAATGTAGGTGATAGTCATCCCTGCTTTAAGCCTTTGTTGATGAGGAATGCTGAGGATAAACGATCTTTTTTCTTGCATTAGCACCTATATAGAGGTTCTTTATCCTTTGTTTGAGCCCTTAACTAATAACTGCCAAGTTCATTGCTTCTCATAGCTTATTCAAAGGTAGCGTTTCATAAGTTTTTTGGAAGTCGACAAAGGCTAAATGCACCTCTTGGTTATGTGCTCTCTGCTTTTCGAACAGTTGGGCAACAGTGAATGCGTGGTCTGTACACGAGCGCCCCGTCCTAAAACCTGCCTGTTCCTCCGGAATTTCCCCCTTTAACTCGTCCTCCAATCTATTTTTCAAGACATGGCCGTATAGTCGGCTTATAGTTACTGCAATGTCCCGATAATTTGAAGGATCCTTTTTACCTCATTTCTAGTGAATTGGGGTAATGTGCTCTGTCAATCATTCTTCCGGCACTTCTCGTTTCATACACGGAATAAAAATATTGGACATGCTTTCCTTTAATTCGATTGGCCCCGCTTTTATCAATTCGATAGGTATATTTCCTTGTTCCGGCGATTAGTTATTTTTCATCTCTTTTAAGGCCCCATCAATTTCTTCCACTTACAATGGATCGGCTGTAGTACACAACTGGCGTTTTATTTGCTGCTTGGATTTGTATTCGGATCTATCCTCCTTCAGTAGGTTAGAAAAATACTCAGCCAACTTTTCCAAAGGAATTAATCGTGTAGCATTTTTTAATGTTATCGGTTTCTCGATATTCCTTAGACATCTCCAGGCTTTCTTCGAGTTCTGTCCTTGCCATGACCAATCAATTTATTGGCAATGTTTGTCCCAGAAATCGTTTATGCATTTCTGATTTAGCCTTCTAACCATTCTGTTCACATCTTTATACTGCACCGAAACGTTTGCATTTTGTGTACTGAGCGACTTTTAGTATAATGTTTTCTTGTTTCACTATCGCTGCTATTTCGTTGTTCCAGCAATATTTGTGTTGCCTTGTATCTCTTTGCTTTATATCTAGTGCTTCAAACGCAGCTTTATACTCTTTTATCGAAAAGGTATTTTGTCGAATCTTGTTGAAAACCCTCTATGTGATACCTATAGAAATCTGTAGAGTCATCATGAGAACTTATATCATATTGTTTCCTTTGGCAACTTCCATACTTAAAAAATACCTTCCCTCTCAGTAGGAAATGATCCGAACCGCCTTCCGCACCTCTCATCACCCTAACTATCGTTTGGTAAGACACGAGAATTCCTCCTCATAATGATGTAATCTATTATTGGCAGCTGCCTGGTTGGTTGCTCCCAGGTGAATTTATGTAGTTCTTTATGTTGGAAAAGGCCATTTAAAACAACCATGCCTAACTCTTCACAGAGATCGATCAATTGGGTACCGTTTTCGTTTATTACTTCCTTCCCAAACCTTCCAATGTGGCAATTATTGGAAGATTTTGTTTATCTGTATATTTATTTGTAATTATCTGAAATATGCCGAAATAAATCATTAAAACATTAAATGTTTTTACTTGCACATTTGTTGTCTGCTTTTATTTTTTCAGATAAACCAATAGAAACGATTAGAGCATTTTACAAAACAAAAATCGAAGAATATGATTGACTTGATTTTAGTAGCATTTAATCAAACCAAATTCGTACTAACAAATATCAGTAGGCGTAACTATCAGTTATTCTTTCTTATTTGTCCAGCTTCTTTAGATACCGATTTTACGAAGAGGAGGACGAAACATCAGTAAGAAAAATTAAAACCAAAGCAGAAAAATCCTGATATGAAGAAATAAATGGTATGACAAGCAAGGGATTTTTTTTAAAAACTGTAACAGTAGACGTCTTCGAAAATATAGTAAAGAAAAAAAATTGACGGAAATTAAAAAAAAAAATAAAACTGCATTATATATATATATATATATATATATATATATATATATATATATATATATATATATATATATATATATATATATATATATATATATATATACAAATAATAAGAGAGATTATTTGATATGCGCAAGACCAGACAAAAATGTGACTTCATATCCCAGCTGTATTACGCCTTTTGAATTCAATAGCTTTAACAATAGATACATTGAAAAGAGTGAAAGACTATAAAATGAAAGACTATGATGTTTGATAAAATATTCTACGAGAAAAAAGTCTTGGAAAAAAAAATTAAGTAAACAGGAAACAAGTATTCCATAAAAACGTGTACTGGGGAAAAACAAAAAAGATACCTTTTCTTCGAACATTTCAGCTGCAATCCTACTGGCAGTACCATTGTAATCTTTGAAATCTGACAGAACGACAATGAAACATACCTGGAACAAAGAAAATGGAAATGATTAATTCCTCAAATTTTAATTCTTACAAGTATTCCATAGGATAAAAAATATCTCAAAATCTTAATATTTGTGTTGCCTTTCATTCTTCGAATTATTAATTTTAATTATTAATTATTCTTTTTTTTATTTATTCTTTTTTTAATTATTATTATTTTTCTTGGTCTTGTTCGTCAAAATTATAAAATCACATTTTACACTTTGAAATATTTAAAACCCGACATTAATTTAAAATAATATATAAACTAAATATATAAAGATACTGTATATATAGATATATGATATTTAAAAGTGTTTCAATATTTTTATTAATATTTACTTTATTATAATCAAATTTTTGTACGAGTATGTGGAAGGCCAGATTAAAATAATTAATCCGAAACAAGCAAGGTATGGTTTGGATAACATTTATTTGCTTTTGAGTAAACAAAGAAACTGTTTAATGAATGGTGGGTGACGTTTCGGCCAAAAGTTTAGGCCTTCTTCAGGGTTACAAAAGGTTAAAGAAAATAAAGTTGAAAATCATAAAAGAGTATAAAATGTAAGTTTATGAATTGTAGAATAAAAAGAAAGAAGATGTAACTATGATATAAAATAAATTAAGAACTTACATCTGACTTGTTAGAACTGAATGTCGAAAACAAACTCACACAGAATATACAATAAAGAGAGTATAAACAAAAAAGTAAGGTAAATGTTTAAAGATAAGAAATAAGCAATGTATAAAGATAAGAAATAAACAGGGGTAAAAGTAACAAATAAGACAAAAGGGTGATCAAAATTGAAAATATCTAGCATTCTATTAAACTATTATAGCTTTAATGTTCATTAAACATTTTCTTTGCTATACTTTTACGTGTTAATCTTAACAGCCACCCTACGTAATCTTCCTGCTAACAAATATTTTATTATAATAAAACTTCTTAATTGTATACTATAAATGTAACTTTATCAGTTAAAAATATATACATTTTTAAATATACGGCCAACTATTCAATATACAACAAAAATATTTGTTCAGTGTGAAATTTTTTTATTACAGGAATGAAGAGTATTTTATTTATTTTTTTTCTGAATTTCTTATTTTTTTTTTTTAATATTTAGTAAGCGTTCAGATAAAAATTCATACAGGAACGTTTTCAGCTTTATTATGCAATGATAAATTATACTTACCAACCGCCACCTGAGGGTCGCTTGGCTAAAGAGGCATTTTTAAAGGCAATTTCTTTTTAGAAAAATCATGAATATCATTAGAAAATTTAGTTTAAAAACCATTTACGGTTCATTTTTTTTTCTGTTTTTTAAATCCACTTTCTTACAGAGGCTTTTGAAGTCCATCACAGCTAGGTTTACAACGTCTTCCTTATAATTTAAGCACTCATGAAAAAGACAGAGATTAAAGGTCTTGTGAAGTCACAGCATCCCCAGAGGGGAATTGGGTTGGTCCTTGTTTTAGGCGCATGAGGGGAGCATGAATAAATAACCAGTTAAAGCACGCTCACGATTCGTAATTTTTAAAAGATAGGTTCAAAGCTTATTTTTTTACAACATAAACTTTATTTTAGTTTTTCTACTTTATTTCTTCACACTTAAAATATTTTTTGAAAGAATATTTGGCTACAAGTTGGATGAAAAAATACAGGATGCATTTTTTATTCAGGTTATTTTAATTAATTATTTTGTCAAAACTTCATTATTTTTTTTGTGAAGTAATGATTCTTAATTTGGTTTTAAGTTGGACAAAAAAATATCTGACAATTTTTATTTATTTTATTTTTTGTTGAGATAAGACAGAATGTTGAGATAAGATCTTGAGGAAAATTAAAGAGAAATAGAAAATAAGAAAATTTCAGAAACTGAAATTTAATAAAATCTTGAACATTTACATTTTTATGTTCGAATTCAAATTTTACAGAAACTTCATCAAATAATAAACTTTACCATGGTATACCCAGATTTAAAAAATAAAAGGCATAGGTAAGTAGTACTGGAAAGTAATGATTTAATATTAAAAACTGCTCAAATAAATATTTTTTAAATTTTATGTTTTTGATAGGAGGTTAAGAATAATAATAAATTATAATAGTAATAATAAAAGAAAGCTGTCAGAGTTTCGTTAATTTCACAAAAAATAAATCAAAGTTCGGATTGAAAAAATATATATATTTTTGTACGAATTGTATTTTAAGGTGCTACATAAATGTTTATTGAAAAAAATAATACAAGCTGCCACACTCAAGGGCAATAGGTATTAGATCTATTAGAATACATTCACACTATATATACACAATAAATAAAAAAAACGTTTTTTTCAAAAATTGTATTCTTCAAGCTTTAAAATAAAAACATATAAAAAAAGTTGTTATAAAAGAAAGAAAATGTTTCATAAACATTTATTGATATGTATTGACAATGAAAGACTTTAAAGCTTTAGTGCATTTTTTTAAAACTTTAGTTTAATTTTTTTAATAATATCTTCTGTATGTCACTCCCCAAATTGTCCCTATGATCACAAGTTATTTATTTATTTTTTGCAGCAGAAATAATGAAAAGGATACTAACTTTTTTCCTTGAAACTTTTTTATTTCATCTCAATAAAATAAAAGTGGAGCTAAAACTTTAAAAAAAAAAACTTTTAATTTTGAGTTATTCAGAAATCTTTTATAAAAAAAAAAAAAAAACTTTAAAAAAACAACAGTTATTTTGAAATTCAAAAACAAAAGTTTTGGGTGAAACTGTTAAAATTAAACTAATAGAGAAAGGTGAAGAATACATTTTCAGAAAGGGAACTGTTTCGGTCTCTGGAAAATTCCATTAACTGGATTAGTTTCAATCCAATAAATGTATTGGCTAATAAGGGAAAAATTCAAGTTAAAAAAATATTATTTTAATTAATTAATTAATGAGGATATAATTAGAATAGTTCAAAACAAAGTTTTAAGTCTCTCAAATTACAGAAAATAACTAGTCAGTCAGCCTTATGTTCAATGCTAGTCTTGCGAGTCGTGAACTATCTTTACTTTGTTTCTGTTGACGTGAGATGTGCTAACTACGGTGTGCATTTATCTGATCATATCATATTCTGTCCTTATGATATTTGATTTCTGTGCTGGTATTTGAGAGACTTAAGCCTTTGGTTTTGAATATTCCAATTAGAATCCTTATCGAAGTAAACGCCTTAAGTTCTACTGAATTTTAATATTAGACACAAATATTTCGCCTGGTATTTTTTGAATGCTGGTAATAAATAATTCATTACCATTAGAAATAATAATTAAATGAACCCATCAAAGAATAAACGAAAGCGAACGAATTTAAAAGACTAAGAGAAATATGGAATTTTCTAACAATCAAGGGTTGTGCTTATTAATTAAAAAACAAAAATGATATTTGAAACATCGCGGAAAACATTCAGTTAAATTTTCTAATTAAATTGAAAGTTAAATTAAATTAGCGTCCGTGGGTTACCCGGATATTCGGAATGAAGTCTTCGGTTTTATGTTTTGTTTTGTGTTGTGTTTTTTTTTTTTTTTTTTTTGAGGGGGAGTTCGTACATTTTCTTACATCGTATAAAAATAATTGACCTCCTTTCGCCCTTTCCACTCCGCTCCGAATGTGAATACGGCAGTGCAATAAATACCTTTCGAAGGGAAAATTGATCGGGTCGCGGCATCTGTCAGTAAATTACCCCATAAACACCCCTGGCATCGGTAATTCTGCATTATCACCACCACACCATCGGGGGATGAACTTGACATTAACGCCACCATTCTATTCCACCCAATTAACTCACCGTTTTGGAGCACATATAAATTCCTTTATGGAGGTATTAAGTTGAAATTTAATATCAGTAAACCATCCCCTCTCCATTATATCCATATATTCGTTACTATTACTTATTTATTAGTCATATCTATTTATATCGAAATTATAAAATAAAACAATTTTATCTACAAGCGTTTGAAAAAAACATATATAATAGTAATTTGTTTAAATGTTAAGGTTGTAACTTCAAAAAGTGGTTACAGAATTAATATTTTGCAAAGCAATTTTTTTTTTTTTTTTTTTTTTTTTGAGAATTTCGAGATCTCAACCTCAAAGCCATTAAATAATTATCAATATTTCGTAAAATCAACTATTAACGAAAATAAAATTATTACTTGATAATATTTTGCTACAGTAACACCTACATTGAAAAATTCACTTTGCTAAAAATCTGCTATTAATATATTACAAGCTACAAATATTATTTATAATAGCCAAATAATAACCAAAATCTAATTAATAACCAAATCTAGTATGTTATTTGTATTGACATAAAAGTCTCATATACCAACTTTGAGAAGTTTAAGTCTATTATGAACTACAAGTAAAGTGCCACTTCCGGTTTGTCAATATTAACCAAAACCTAGTATGTTATTTATATTAATATATAAGTTTTGTATACCAAATTTGAGAGTTTTTGCATGTAATATATTTTTTTATGAAAGTCTATTATGACTTTCAAGTAAAGTACCACTTCCGGTTTGCCAATAGTAACCAAAATCTAGTATGACATTTATATTAACATGTAAGCCATATACCAAATTTGAGAAGTTTTGCATTATATTTTAATATATTATTTTATGGAAATCTATTATGACCTTCAAGTAAAGTACCACTTCCAGTGATTATGTAGTGACCGAAAAGAGATGCGCACAATTAGATGTCACAAAAATCACAAATACAAAATTTCAGCTTTCTACGGCTAACAGTTTTTGAGTTATGCGAGATACGAACGAACGTATAGACGTCATGACAAAACTAGTCAAAACGGATTCAGGGATGGTCGAAACGGATATTTTCATTGAAAACGGAAAATTTTTGCGATTAAAATACTTCCTTTACTGTGTATTCACAAGGAAGTAAAAATATATATTCGTAATACAATTTTACACTGTTTTGGAGTGAAATTTAATCTCTAGTTAGTCTTTTTTAGACTGTTGATGTAAGATGTTTCTGGTCTGCATATACCATCTTATTTTTTTTCTTCTTTCCTAATTACGCCTGAATTGCCGAAACGTTGATTGGTCAGTTATTAAATTCTGCTTGAAAGACTTAAGGCTTTATTTTGGAATAATATGGTAATATTTTTGATATTCAGCTCGAACAAAGAGAGAAAAGAAACTTTAGAGTTTATACCTGGTTTTTATAAGCCTTTTTAATACTAACAACTGCTAAAATAAAATAAAATATTTCTAATTAAAAAGGCATCTAATTAGTAACAATCATCGTTAAGTAATGTAAATTTCCATTACTAAAAACAAGGTCGGAATTAAGGTCGCTAGAGATGTCTCCTTCCGTCGTGAGACAGAAAAAATATGCAAAAAAAAATTTTTTTGAATAATAAAACTGAGAAATGAGACAGGGAACAAACTGGCGGCGACAAGCTAAGTTCCGCTGCCATGACATAATGCACCCCCCACCCACCCACCTCTCTCCCTTTCTTTATCTCCTGATCTCTTTTAAAATTAACCGCTGTCTTACCCACCCTCTCCCCAACGCCCCCTCTAAGGCGGGTATTACTAGATTTCGAACGAGGCCAAAAAGCGGCTGGGATTAGTGAAAATTATTCCCTGAGAGGGTAAAAATAAAAATTTAATATGGTATATTTTGCATAAATTGCCGCAAAGATGACAGAGTAATCCCTTATAAAAAAGAAAAAAAAAACAGAAAAGTAATTCACTTCCTTGACGTAAGAACGGTTCAATTTGAAGGCCTTATTCCAGACAAGCCTCGAGAGAAAATATTCGACCGAGAGAAAGGGTTTATTTTAGCCTAGCTGATACACCAACAGAATTTTTTGTAAGCGATCTTATAATAAGTATAAATTGAATAAAATAAAAAATAAATTGTTAAAACAATTTTGGCACACAGCTCTATCACGATGGCAAACAAAATAAGAAAGGCGCTATTCCGCACAAATGATCGGGTTTGTATTATTTAAAATAGGTATTTGTAGGTATATATTAGGGGTCGGGGTGGCCGAGCGGATTAACGCGCTTGTACACCTACTTACAAACCCAAAGGTTGTGAGTTAGAGTCCCGGTGCCGGCATTAATTTAATTAATAATTTATTTAATTCCTCAAGCAATCACCCCTCCCCCCGGGTATGTGAGACCCGTCAGCCTACTGGAGGTTACTTACACAGACCAGGCGTAGGAGTGATGACCCTACCCCGTGTACCTAAATTGTGAATCGCATTGTGGTATTCCAGGACGTAAAATAAACGCCCGGAGGTTTGGTCTATGGACGGTCTGCTTCGGGGAAAGGAATATAGGCCCTCGTGCGTCTGCTAACCCCGAATAGCCATAACCCGTAGATCTAGACCGATTTGTCACTGTCCTTGAACCCGAGTGAGTCAGTGGAAAGGTCGCTGCCTGTGAGATTGGGTGAACCACTTCAGGCTGTCTGAGCTCTCTCAAGCAATAAATGCCTGTAAGAATATAGTTTTTTTTTTTTTAATTAAATCCTATTAGTCCGAAAACCTGCCGAAACTTTTTGGAGAGATTCACACACCATGTCCTACCAAGAAATATATACTCCAATAATAAGGAGATACGACTTATTTCAAACGTTTTAAAAATATAATGTAACTTATTAGTATCAAACTGCAAATAGAACAAAAAAATAGTTAGAGTAACTAAAGAAACAGATAAATAAATTCTGTTTAAATGAATAAATAAATAGATCGTACACCTCAAAAGACACTTTAAATGTCTCTAATAATACAAGGCAACACTGATTTTGCGGTGCAGAGTTTCAGAGTCTAATCTGGATAATATTATTAATAACCATCAACTTACGAGTAATACGAGCAAAATATCAGATTTTCCGAATTTACTCAATATTTTTAGATAAAGGCAAAGCATACTCTTATGTTGGAAGAAAAACGAATGCATTATTATTATTTTTTTTTTAAGGGAGGGAATCATGTAAACCAAAAGACCAAAGGGTAGCGAGTTTTAATTAAAAAATATTTATATATATATATGTATATATATATATATATATATATATATATATATATATATATATATATATATATATATATGATAAGTAGTATATAAGAATAACTATTGTAAATAAACATTGTAATACTATATACACCCTTGTAGAAGATAAATAAATCTAAGCATTTATCAGTATTATCTATTATCTAAGCATCCGTGTTGTTCACTTCGTGCCCTATTCTCTGTTTTTTTTAAGTCTTGTTTTCTGAAGTGTTAAACTTATATATGTTAACTTATATATATATATATATATATATATATATATATATATATATATATATATATATATATATATATGTATATATATATATATATATATATATATATATATATATATATATATATATATATATATATATATATATATATATATATAGCATGGAAAGCTCAACTTTTTTTATTTATTAATGCAAACATAGAAACAAAGTTATTTTACGATAGGAACAGAATTATGAATGACAATAAAATAAAATTAGATGTAATATAGTGTTAAAGGTATAAAAATAACGAAATTTTATTGATACAGCTATGTTTCTGACCATCTCCTTTTCTAAGGTAGGGGGGAGCTCCAGAAACCGCATTTACTTAATTTACTTATTTAATATACTCTATATTTGCATCGGTTCCAGAAGGGAACTGATCAATCAACTTGGTTATTTAGTTACACTAACTTAAAAGGCTAGAGACCACAGAACCCCCTGCTATGGTCACTAGGTTGGGATATTACAAGTACTATTGGAGTATATACTATACTGATGACAAGCAGGGTAAATAGAATAATAAATTTTGATAGAAGATCTTACTTTATATTAATTCACTTTATATTAATAATTCACAACCTAGTTTACTCTCGTTATAAAAATCTATTGTGAATGCATAAGTATAAAACAAAGTATAAAAACATATAAGTATAAAAACATACTTGCGAATGCCTTTTGACCTTGAATAAACAAGACACTTCAAGGATTAATATAGCTGAATAAACACGTCAAGAGACTAGATAACCGAAAACATTTTTTAATTTCGATAGATCGATTTATAATGAGAACCTCATCATCATCCTTAGCGCGACAATCCATTACTGAATCTTGGCTGCCTCAAGAATCTTCTTCCATCTCTCCCTATCTCGTGCGTCCTTCCACCAACTCTGGATGCCCAGAGCTCTGGCATCACCACTCACCCAATCGAGCCATCTCAGTTTTGGTCTTCCGATTTTCCTCTTACCAATTGGTTCGACATTGAATGCTTTTTTCGGGACTACATTATCATCCATCCGTAAGACATGACCCGCCCATCTAAGCCTAGTTATTCTTATATATTTGACAACATCGGGCTCTTTATAGAGGTCAGAAAGTTCACTGTTGTGTCTGATTCTCCATTCGTTGTTTTCCTTAACGGGGCCATATATCTTCCTGAGAATTTTCCTCTCGAACACCAACAGTTTTCGCTCTATGGCCCTAGTCATTGTCCATGTTTCTGACGCATATGTCAGTACAGGGCGTATTAGTACCTTGTATATGTTCACCTTTGTGGATCTAGACAGCGATCTGCTTTTCATATACTGCAGGAGTCCATAGTAGCACCTATTCGCAGCAACGAGCCTCTGTGTTATTTCCTGATTAATATCGTTGTCCGCTGTTACTACTGAACCTAGATACTTGAAGCTATTTACCTTTTCGAAGTTCCAAGCGCCAATTTTGATGGTTGGGTCAGTCTGTCGGTTATCTGTCGTCATATATTTTGTTTTTTCTTCATTTATTTGAAGTCCAATTTTTCTTGCCGCTGTCTCAAGGGAAGTAAACACGCCCCTCATTGCTGCCGATGATCTTCCAACAATACATATATCATCAGCGTATGCTAAGATTTGGACGCTTTTTGTATATATAGTGCCTGTGGTCTGTACTCGTGCGTCTCTTACTGCATTTTCAACCGCTAGGTTAAACAGGGTGCATGCTAGCGTGTCTCCCTGTCTTAATCCTCTTTCGCAACAAAATTTATTAGACAGATCTCCCTGTATTCTAACACAGCAGCTGGCATTTGTCATCATCATTCTGACCAGTCGTATTAGTTTTGACGTGATTCCCAGCCTCTTCATAGCTATGTATAACTTGTCCCGATACACACTGTCATATGCTGTTTTGAAGTCTATAAAGAGGAGATGGAGGTATGTATTGAATTCATTCATCTTTTCAAGTATCTGTCGCAGAGTAAACAGTTGATCAATGGTGGACTTTCCCTTCCTGAAACCACACTGATATTGCCCCACCACTTTATCAGTGTAAGGTCTTATTTTAGCATTGAGGACGTTTGAAAATATCTTGTACGCCGTGGGGAGTAAGGTAATAGCCCTGTAGTTGTTACAGTCGAGGACATCATTCTTCTTGTGTATCGGGCATATTACTCCTGTCCTCCATTCTTCCGGCATAATTTCTTCTATCCATATCTTTAACAGGATATCATGCAAACGCTTCAGAGTTTCTGGTCCTCCCTGTTTCAAAAGTTCAGCCTGCAGACTATCGATTCCGGGGGCCTTATTATTCTTAAGTTGCATAATGGCATCAAGCACGTCACCCTCGTCAGGAGGTTCCACATCCTGCTCCTCAGCTAATTGGTACGGGGTAGCGTCTTCATCATCCACCTTAAAGTGTTCCTTATAATGCTCTTCCCACCTATTTAATATTTCAGATTTATCTGAAATTAGTTTTCCATTAATATTTCGGATCTGGTTATTTCTGGGCACGTACGCTTTTCTTCCTTCGTTAATGCTTTTGTAAAACTTTTTCACATCTCTCTGTTCCTTCAGTGTCTCTATTTCCTCTATCTTCTTTTTCTCCCACTCTCTCTTTTTCTTCCTGAGGATCTTTTCTTCTCTTCGTCGCCTTCTATATTCTTCCACCAGATTCCTGGTTCTTCTTCCGGTAACCATTCGTCTATTGGCCTCGTTTTTCCCATTGGTGGCTCTTTTACACTCTTCGTCGTACCAACTAGGTTTAATGTTTTTTTTCTTCTAAGCCTAGATATAAAATTAGATGTAATATAGTATTAAAGGTATAAAAATAACGAAATTTTATTGATACAGCTATGTTTCTGACCATCTCCTTTTCTAAGGTAGGGGGGGAGCTCCAGAAACCGCATTTACTTAATTTACTTATTTAATATACTCTATATTTGCATCGGTTCCAGAAGGGAACTGATCAATCAACTTGGTTATTTAGTTACACTAACTTAAAAGGCTAGAGACCACAGAACCACAGAATTAATTCACTTTATATTAATAATTCACAACCTAGTTTACTCTCGTTATAAAAATCTATTGTGAATGCATAAGTATAAAACAAAGTATAAAAACATATAAGTATAAAAACATACTTGCGAATGCCTTTTGACCTTGAATAAACAAGACACTTCAAGGATTAATATAGCTGAATAAACACGTCAAGAGACTAGATAACCGAAAACATTTTTTAATTTCGATAGATCGATTTATAATGAGAACCTAGTTTTTTTATTTAAAAAAATCTCATTTAATTTTTTTTTTTTTAAAAGTGATTATATATCGTGTAAATTCACTCCAATATCTAGGCCTTAAAATAATAAAATATTTTTT
Organism: Rhaphigaster nebulosa; assembly: GCA_948150685.1. Taxonomy (NCBI): domain Eukaryota; kingdom Metazoa; phylum Arthropoda; class Insecta; order Hemiptera; family Pentatomidae; genus Rhaphigaster; species Rhaphigaster nebulosa. The sequence goes on along the minus strand of OX411307.1, from coordinate 80,476,652 downwards.
GTTAACCAGTGTAACAAGTATTTTATTCGAAAAAAACTTTTGTTAGAGAGATACTTCACCTCTTTTATTTTTCCATTTTGTTTCCTAATTATAAAAAAAAAAAAAAAAAAAAAACGCTTAAAAAGTGAGCAAATATCAGCTTAAACATTTAAAAATTTCAAAAACTTATGTTTCAAACTTATGATAACCTTCTCAATTTAGAGAAGGTTATCATATCTCAAATTTTGGGCTTTTCGAATTCAAGGGGAGGGGAATAATAGACCTTCCTTCTTACCGCCCTGTAATGAATCACGAAATTTAAGTATAATGGTGTTAAACGTCCTTTTGCTACTCATATTAAGCAAAGCAGGACGGGTCCTTCCAGCAGGTACCAGCCTAATTTAACCAGATTGGGAAGGTCGAGAATTACAACCCGGCGCACAGTGAGACGAATGGACATTAAACTCGGACATTTAGGGCAAATAATGAAAGTTCAAATATTGCAGTTTTTGTTCACAAAATATAAATAATAGACCTTTATTGAACATCGTTGGAACTTTTTATCTAAATCAACATTTTAATAATCCCGTATGGCATCATTAAATTAGGGCAGTCAATGCTAGAAAGTTTCATTTAAAATATGTTTTTTCTTTCTGTTTGAATAAAATTTCCATAATTTCCGTAGAAAAAAAACAAAATATGATTAAATATGAATGTGAAATTTGTGTTTGGGCCTTCACTCATATTGTATTGTATTATTTTTCAATTTACAAAAATCGCTTAAAATCGCCCAGAAAAATATCAACATATTCATAAAATAGGACGTTTTAAGATTATAAAGATGCAATTATGTTTTGTCCGAAATTACCCCTCTTTGAATAGTTTCTGTTTGAACTTTTGTTTGTATTGACTGTTAATGCTGGTCAGTTTCATTTAATTTTCTTTTTACTTTCTGTTGTCATCTAAACTTACATTAAACCATACTTTGTATTTAGTTAAACCATAATTGCCGTAGATAAACCAAAATCTCATTAAATTTCAAAGAAAAAATTTTTTCGGACTATTTATTTTACCTTAAATATTTCAAATCAATTATGTTCACAATAGTATTATTTTATTTTCTATTTGACATGCTTTATAGTTTTATTTAACAGTGTATATTAGGATAATACTAAAAATCTGCTAATATTCCATATTTATATGCATATGTAATAATAAATTTGAGTAAATATTGTATATTATATCATTTTTTAAGCTTTTCCGGAAGCATTTCTATAACTTCCATTGTCTTGTTAAATAGTGCATTGAAATATCTTTAAAATGATAGCAATAGAAAGGTTTTAGGATGAGTAGAAGCGGAGATTTTAGAGAATGTCCAATCCTCCCTATGGTTCGTCCCACTGTGAGGCGCGGCAGCAGATTCGAGGTTGCTAAAGGTAGACTTTCGCTGGTATAGCCATGGTTACAATTGGCAGCGCTTGCCAACCGTTACCGCTAACTGTTACTGTTGGTATATTTCGTTGAAACTGCTCACGGCAGCGGCCAACTTCTCTCGCATAACCTATATCGTTATAACTTTTCCTATATGTATAATCATACTATATCGTTATAATATATTGTACATATATTATATCGTCATAGCTATATATTATATCGTTAAAACCTTTAAAACTATCCGTTATAGCCTTCGTGAAAGTATCATCATGGATATAGTTCATGCGTTTTTATTAGAAGAGAAAAATGAAATTATTCTATTAGCCCGCTATTAACAAATGTAATGCTAACAGCATGTTATAAACCCGGAAAAGTGAACGGTTTTATGCTAACTTAATAACTGGCCGTTTTCGGAATGATGGGAAAAGATTCAGAAACATTTTTTGACTAAATACCTCTCAGTTTAATTTTGTGTTAAGCATGGCGAAATGAGATATGGTGGGAAAAGCTACTAATGCAGTGCAAGCTCCAATCGAAGCTGAAGAAAAACTGGCAGACACTTGACGGAAAATAGGAAAATCAAAAAAATATTCGTCGCCACCACGTATACCTAACTAATAAATGTGAATTTGGTACTTTTCAAGAGACCAAAAATGAGCTTTACGTTTTATTTGTAACTTCCCCTTTGCAAATACGTTTTTTAACACTCGGCCTATTAACTTCTCTGAGTCCTAGGTTTATGTTTATAACATTTTATTTTGCAAATGTGCTTCTGGTAAATTAATAAAAGTAAGGAATTCCCAAAATACGATTTTTCACATCCGTTGGTTATACGTGGTTGCGACAATAAATTTATTCAAAATGGTCGATAAACGATTATGTACTTCTACAATTTGTTATTTTTTTTTAAAAACAAATTTTAATAAAGAACAAATAAAGAAGCAAACAAAGAAGTTTATTTTTATTAATTTGTGTTACATCATTTATTATTTTTGTTATATTATTATCAACAAAGACGTTTATTTATTTTTTTTTTATTTATCGTTATTCTCATTAAAACCTTCTTTGACATTTTGTTAAACGAAAAGAAGCGGGAACCGTCGCAGTATGACTCCTTCTGGAACAGTCAGGGATGCAGCAGTATAGGTATGAGGTCATACCTAGATCGGCGGGCAGCGCCAGCGAAATATGTCCCTATCTATTCAGTTAAAGCAGTAGTCAAATGCCAGCAATCTCTGCCACCCGCAACCGCGGGCAGTAACAGCAAAAGTCTACCTTAAGGTGACTGACACTTTAAGGCTCTTGGCCACCACGGCCAAACGAAATTTAAGTAAATAAAACTTAGAATTTTTTTATTAAGCAATAACCATACCGGAAATGTTAACATTAGAAAATAAAATGGTTTAGCATATTCAGGAAAAAAAAAAACAATAACAAATTAATATAAAAATATTCGCAAACCATGATAACATAGGAGATTACTATATAACTGTTATACCGGAGAAATATTGACATTAATTTTTAATTTATGTAATGAATTTCTGTCCGACGAGTTGCTAAATGGCGTATATAAATGCCGATGAATAGGAAGTGTTGATGACATTTTCCCGGTCGAGTTGGAAAGCTCTGGCTAAAGAGATCAGGCGTCAACTAGGGACCAAGTAATTAAACGCCTTAGAGAGGAAAATGCTCAGTATCAACTTGCATGGACTCAAGTCCACGCTAATTACGACGGGAGTGGGAATGTCTATTTGATTAAAGCATTATTGTATCACCAAGACAAATATAAAAATAAAATACATAGAAATAAAATATAAAAATAAAAATTATTATAAATAAAATAAAAAACAAAATAAAATTAGTAGAATAAAAAACGATAATTGTAACAAAAGCTAGTTAAAAAAAAAATAAAAAAAAATAGTTTAATTAACAGCAAAATCGTGACAAAAATCATTTAATATTTATAATGAAGTTAAGGAGATATTGTTGACTATTGATGAAGTATAGGTTAATAAATAATATCAGTAAAATATAAATTACAATAAACAAAATAGATCAAAGATTTTGATTTTTTTCAAGAACTGAAAAAAAAAACTAAATTCTTGATAATACTAACATATACTCTTTAATAAAAGAAAAATTAACTGCACTGAAATAAAAAAAAAAAGAAAAGTTTTTCGTAATAATAAAAATAACTAAAACTGTGATAAATTCGCAAAGAGAAACGAGATAAGTAAGTAAGAATGTTATTCCGCAATCGAACAACTTAGAGCCGAATAAAGCCAGACTCGGCCTCGCCACAATTAGCAAGTAAAATTATTTTTAGTGGGGGCTTAAATTTTGTTTGTTCTTATAGACCTGGGTCTCTCTTTCTGCACTTGAATGCTTAGTGCTGCTTAGGGCGTTTTATTTACCAAGATGGATAGCTTCTTCTTTTTCTTTTTAATATTTTTTTTTTCAAATAAAATGCTTAATTTCTCTTCTGGAATCTGAATGAAGGTTTTAATAGAGAAAAGGCTACCAACAGAATTTAATCATATTTATCTACAGCTGAAAATTTATTTAAATAAATTATTTATTTAGATGTATAAATAAATACTTCTAATTAAATACATGTATTTAAATACTTGTAATTATTATATTTTGTTTATACTATTTAATAAATACTTGTAATTAGAAGAAAACTACTACGTAAATATAGAATACGAAAACCTTATTTTGGTTAATTTTTTTAATAATGAAACTTTCTTATCCATCAAGAGGAAAAAATGTTAATCCCCCCCCTTAAAAAATTGAGATTTTATTTTTCAAGATACGAAGAATCCAAAAATCGAATAAATTTAAATTGTAACCCAACTGGACATGAATTGATTCTATTTTATTATTGACAAATAATTATTTCAAGGAAAATAGTGACTTCGAAAATAATTCCACCTTATTCATCCGAATTTTTTTTCGTTTATTAGATAATTGATATTAAGTGCTAAAATTTCATCGATTCGGTAATCGTTCAATAGGTAATTGAAGTTGCTAATGCTGAATTTAACTATCCAAATTTTGTTCATCCTCGAGTATTTCTAATCAATTACTATTTTGCGAAATCCTTCGGTATAGGCATCGTTCATTAGGTTTTCAATGGTGTTATTTCCATATTTACGACCTTATTCTCGATCGCGCATGCGCATTACTCTTTTCCGTTACTCTTGGATATTTCTATGATATAGGGATCGTTTATTACGTTTTCGAGGGCTCTAATTTCATGGTTCAGAAAAGGATTTTCGATCGCGCGTACGCATTTCGGTTTTCCGTTACTGTTGAAGTTTTCTATGATATGTAATGGTAATTCAAAATGCAAAAACTCGCTAAAAAAACAATTCAAAAAATGAAATCAGAATCCTCGAAGACGTAATAAACGTTCCTCCGATCATAGTAACATCAACAGTAACAGAAAAGCGAAATACCCACGCGTGATCGAAAATCCAATTAAAAAAATGTTATCAGAACCCTGGAAAACCCATGATCCCTATAGCATAAAACAACTTAAATAGTCACGGAAAATCGAAATGAGCATACGCGATCGAAAGTCCAATTGTAAATTCGGAAATAGCGTCCTAGAGAATCTAATGAACGATCTTATACAATGGGAATTAACAAACTAATAATTAAGTAGAAAATGCCGATATTAGCAACTTCGAAAACATGAAGAACGATCATAAATCGATGAAATTGCTTCCTTCTCTCCAAAAAAACAAAATAATAATAAATATTTAAAAATAAAGAAAAAATTAATTTTAAAAAGTTTTAGCTACTTGAAATAAGCCCTTTTAATTATATTTGTAACAGCTCTGTTTTTAACACACAAATTAGGCAAAATATTGACTCAGCATTAATTAAAAAATTAACAAGACATTACATTAAGTAACTATATGTATTTATAAAATGACTATAGACCTGGGTTTGTGGACCTACATATTTCATGATTCTTATGGCGTTTTATTCACTGAAATGGACACCTTCTTTTTTTTTTTTTTACTTCTTTGGTAAAAAAAGAAATAATAATAATAAAATTATCTTATAGAATCTGGAGGAACGTTTATAATATATAAAAGGTTAATAACAGATTATAATCACAACGGTTTTTACGTACATGATTAACACAGACTATTTAAGTTATTACATAAGCTATTAAAGTATCTGTCAGAATATCTCTGGAAATTTAGTGTTTATTATTAACTGTAACCACTATTGTAGACATAATTAATGTTTTAACGAAATTTTCTATTGCAATAAACACTATTATACATAATCCTTATGCGCTTTGTGATAAATAAAAAATAAATTCTTCGAAATATTATTTTCTATAACTGTATAAATAAAGCCAATAGCTAAAATAATAATATATAAAGGTTACCAACATAACAACGATTTTTACGAACGTAATTTATATAGGCTTTTTATAATTGAGCAAATTTAGTTTTCTGTTGCGATAAACACCATTATATAAAATCCTTGTATGTTCTGTAACTAACAAAAAATTAATCCTTTTTTTTTCATTTATTATATATGAATTTACTAGTCAAGAATGTTTGTATGTGAAAGCACACATTGGACCCGTTTAATTTTGTAACGATCAAATTCTATGTGTACTATAATCAGTAAAATTAGTTTTATAAGAACTAAAATTAGGGTTAACTAGTAGTATTATTGACTCAACCTTAAATAATTATCAGAAATATAAAGCATTACCTTATCTGATGAAAAATATTATATGTACTCTAGAACACAATAAACGTTATGGGCCCATGATTAAATTATAAAATTCTTCATTCTTCTGGTATTAATCTTTAGTAGCATTAAGAATTAAATATGTCCGCCATCACATTGGAAATCAGGAGTTGAGTCCCTGCCAAAGAGTTCTATTTTTTTTATCCTGAAATTTTATTTCTCATTTCTAACTATTAATGTTTTTAACCATGACATATATTAGTTTTATATTATTATTAAGGTCAATAAAATTAAAAATAACAATGTCTAATAATTGTTTTAATAAATATATAAAAAATATATTTTAAAACAATTTAATTATCTGGGACCAATTTTAATGCAACTACATTTTCCGAGTGCAATGATTTGGAATGTCAAGTAGCGTTAATTAATTCGAGAATAAATGGATATATTTATTCATTATATAAAAAAAAAAAAAGAAAGAAAGAAAAATAAATTACAATTCTATATTTATTTATATTTAAGAGGAAATGCGTAGGATGAAGAAAAGAGAAACATTTTAACAGAATACAGACTTCAAAAATATAATATTTATCTTATTATAACTTATGATTGGGAAAAAATATGATTCGTTAATAATTTGAAAAAAAAAAAAAAGAGGCATGTACAAATTAGATACACATTCATTTTTTTTAACCATCTATCCTTCTTATCTTAAATGTATATCTGACGTTTGAACAATTTTCTTTCATTTTAGATACCTATATCATTTTAAGAAACTAACAATAGTTCTAATTTTTAATTTTTTTTTTCCCCAAAAAATGTTTTTGTTGTAAAATAAAACCTTTTTTATTATGTTGTTATGATTTTTGAATAGAAATATTAAACAGACTTCTATCAAACAAGCATAGAGAAATAATAAGTGTTTTCAATAATCCGAAAATCAGCTCCCTAATAATCGATTAACTAAGGTAATTAAATAAGGCTTTATGTTTAACAGGCTATTATTGATAATGACCGAAAAGTTGGTTGGTGGAAACGAATAAATTTTGTTGTGACAAAAGGATCATTTTTATGTTTTTAAAATAAATTATACCCAGTCTCAAACGAATTATATATATATATATATATATATATATATATATATATATATATATATATATTTGTATTAAATTTTAAATTTATTTTAAAACAAAATTCTCACTCACCAGTTGTTAGAATGGCATTTCCAGCGGAGCAATTGGTGTTCATTTTCCCGCCACTAAACTGGTCTAATATAACCGAGCAAAAAAATACCGTGACTCAGAGCAGTAAAACACAGGAACGGACAATTCATTAATTTATCTTCTAAGCCTTAATTAAGACACAAGCGACATATTTCGGCTTCATATTTCCAACGAAACCAAGGAGTCAAGGTCTTTGCAGTTGCCATTCCAAAAACAATCACACATTATTTAAAAAAAAAATTAAATCTTAGACTTAAATTAAGACACAAACTGATCACGTTTCCATAATCTAAAATAAAATAAAAACAAAAGGAGTGGTCACGGTAGCGGCCATGCCTCTCGAACTAAACATCCAAGTTTTAAATATTGTTAAATAAAAATAAAAGCTTAAATTTAATGGCTTTAATACATTATTCAGCAAGGCCAACACACACCATTCTGCCTTATTCAGTAGTAAGGCTAGGTTATATCTGTATAAAATTATAAACATTATGCACCAATAAACTACATATTAACGCCCAATTTCTACAGAGTGAAGGCTTCTTGTAATATTTTGAATAGAAAATAGAAGAATTGGGGAATCTCTAATTTTAAATTTATTACTATGGACAGTAACGGCTGTAATTTGTACGTTTGTACGTATCATTTCAGAAATAAATATCCTATATTTGTAATGAAATTGCAAGAGATATTGTTTTATAACTAAGCGATTAGTAAATAAGTACTTTAATTAAAAAATACATAGTGATTTACAATGTCTGAATTTGAATATTTATTTAAGATGAAAATTTCTTTAATTATTTAATTTATTTAATATTAATTAACTTATATTTGATTCCATTTTTAAAAAGAAAACTTCTAATAAGTATAAAATCTACAATCTAATGAATGCTTCAATCCAAAAAAATGCTTTGGTTATAGTTTTGTTAGAATTTTTAACAATTTTTCATTTAAAATTGTCTCACATGACGAAAAAAAAAAAGGTAATGTAGGAACTGTCGAATCTGAGCGTTATCATCATAACTGTTTCGAAATGATAACAGAAACGTCGTTCTGCCGATCGTCAGACTCCTGGAGTGGCCAGGCCGCAGCAGTATGGATATGATGTCAGTTGGACTGCCGAGCTGTGCCCACGAAATACCCTATCCCCTCAAAGCAGCAGTCACTGCCAGTCACTACGGTGAGCAGTACCAGCGAAAGTCTACCTTTACTGAACCCAACGAGTTTACTTGACCATTTCAACTGTCACGATACTATTACTCGATTATATTTACAGGGCGTAATTTCGCTTAACATTTTTTTTCTAATGTTTAAGAAAAAAATAATAAAATTTCATTTTTAATTTTTATCTTCGAATAGTTCTTTTGAAATATTGAAATATAAATAAACATATACATTTTAAAATGTACTTATATCAAGATTTGTAATAAAAATAATTAAATAAAGTAAAACTTAGATCGCTAAATAAATGTTTATAATTTCTTTCCAGGTTAGCACACCTGCAGAGGATAGCTATACAAACGTATTAATGGGAAATATCGTTACGAGATAACGCTGAGCAATAACCACCAAACATTTGGATTGCTAAAAGCAGAGGAGTTTAATTCCTTTATTTAGAATTCAAGCCCGTTTTCTTGCCCGTTTGAGACACATCCCTCCACTTGAACTCCCCCCCCCCTCCACCACCCTCCATCCATTTTCAAAGGCGTAACAAACTTAATACAATAATGCCCGCCTAAGTTGGTTATACTTAACGGAATTGTATTAACCGTAGAAAACGCCGGAAATAAAACAAGACAAACCAAAATTTAACGAGAAATTTTGTAATTTTTTTGTTTCGAAACATTCCACAATTGATTTTTTATTTTTTATTTAAATATTATTAATTACGGAAGAATTATAATTTATAGCACTGGACCCCCTTAAGTCCATGAGGTTCAGATTCAAGTTTTACTCCGGCTAGGGCAGAAATTATACTACACAATTATCATATGAAAAATCTTTTTTAAATTTTGAAGCGCTTGGTATTTCATACTATTCAATAATGATTATAAACTAAATTCTAATTTAAAGGCTTTAAAGGCTCAAAGATCTCCAGATTTAAATTTAAAATGTGTAATCATTTGACGCGTCGAACAAAAATGTAGTAATTTAAATAAAAGAAAAACAAATGTTTTTAGTGACTAGAGGAATAAATTAGTTGTAACGATTAACCAACAATGCCCGTTTTTTAAAAAAAATTCTGAAATATTTTTTTTTTTTAGAGCAATGTAACATATTTTAATGAGATTTTGCCCTTATTTATGTAGTCAATAATTTATGAACTGATTGTGAGTAAAATTGCATTAATTTTGAAAATTACCCTAAAAGATAGAAAATAGTCATGAAACCATTAAAAATGTTAATTAATCAACACCAAGCTAAAACTTATTATAGAGCTTCATAATGCTAAGATGTACCAGGAATAGACTATAGCAGAAATATCTATAACAGTACTTAAGCAACAATGTACTATGACGTCATTATCAGAGCCTCAGGCAGCCGCCTAGCAACGATTAATTTGTCGGAGAAAGGGTTAAAGTTAAAACAGCTTCAATTTTGTTCGAAAACATAAAAAATTGCTGTTAGCATAGCATCAATAATGTCACTGTAACAATGCTTTAATATAAAGGTAAAAAAATCAGTGACTTTTTCAAATGTTCAATTTTAAGTAAATCTGTATAATTTCAATCTCACAACTAATTCTCCATGCATGAATAAATAATTTATTAATGAAAAGAAAAATTAAATAAATAAAAAGAGGCCAAATTAGCATTCGCATACAATTGGAATACAAAGCCTCCAGTCTCTCAAACAGCAGTGAATAACCAGTCAACGTCTTGTAAATTTAGGCTTCGTTAGGACTCATCTGAAGTTTTTGCGAAATCCAAAGATGCCTGAATAGGTAAAACGTTGACTGGTTAGTTTTTTTTTTATTGCTATTTGAGAAACTGAAGTATTTGGGAGCATCTAAAAATAAGGATAATGATTAATCTAAATTCCGATAGAAGGCATTGTTTTTTATTAATTTTTATGAGCAAATTAATAGCAATTGTAAGGTCGAACGATACAGGTTAAATGCTTTAGGTTAAGTTTGTGGATAGTGTTGATGTGCTTCGCTGTTAATTGGTTTAATTAAACAATGGAAGGAGTGAGGGGGGGAGAGCTTGTGTATCTCCTTGTTATCCTCTAATAATGTTTGTATATGTGCACTCTGTACTCTCACACTCAGTTTGTCTTTGAATTACAATATACAATTATGCTTATTATTTTTTTATTCTTAAATATCTTTATAAATATTTGAAAAATATAATTATAAAATGTAATTTAATGATAAAAACGATTATTATTACCAAACTTTATTGAGTTAAATAACAGTTTAAACAATTAACAGTAAATTGTAATGCATAATAATAAAAAAACAATCCTAATCAGAAATCAGAAATAAAATATAAATTAAATCTTTTATTATTTTAATAATAATAGTTTAACAATTGACAGAATAATTACAGATATTAAATACATCATTTCGTATGTATAAATATGTATGTGTATGTATATGTATAAATACATAAATTAATTTGAAGAAATAAAAAAAAAAAAGAAATATTTAGTGTGTCGGTAATTAGAGTCCTTTACTCTTTTATAATCTAATAGATTATTTTAAAATGTATTTAGATAAAGAATCCCATAGAAATAAAGTAGAGAAAAAATCAGGTGTGGCGCGCGCATCACACAACTTTTACTTAATACTCATAATAATTACCGTGAAGCGTGTTATAATAATAAGGTTGAAGTTGACAAGAGGGTTGAAGCGTACAGAGCGTATTGTTGAGAACAGGAGCAGCTAGGTGCGGGAAAGCCTGGAAGGAGATTCAGCGGTGAGGTCAAATCCGTCTGCTTTCTGACACACACGGCATTCCATCCCGTTTCCAGAGGCTCTAAATAAATAAGTTCAACACGCTGTATCTTTGAAAATACTGGTACAATTAAATTGCATTACTTTAATAATAGATGGTTTTATTACGTTTCTTATGATTACATCCATAATTTACCATGAAATGTATACTATTAAAGCTATGCGCAAACTAAAATTTTCTATTCGTCATAACTTTTTTTCCCTGCGTTTTCTCGGGGATGTACTACATAAATGGATAGTTAAAGAACTTTCAAGAGAAGACTTAAGAGGCAAATTTCATCGGAACCGTTAAAGCCGTTTTCGATATAATTGTAAAAAAACGCAAAAGCGATTATATAGAGGCACTTCCGGTATGGCGATATTAGTGAAAAAGCTGCTGAAACATTTTTTTTTAAATGTTGCAATTTTATAAATTCATATTGTAACTAAATATAATATATTTCTAAAAGTTAATTAATGCTGGGCCAATATTATTTCTAGTTCTGTGTGTTAAAAAACATTGTAAAAAACTGTGTGTAAATTACGTACGTAAAAATTGTTGTGATTATATTATGTTGGTAACCTTTTATTTATTAACACTAGGGTTGGAATATCGACACGCGATATCTCGATATATCGATATATTGGAGTCGAAATATTATATCGATATTTTACAGCGATTTATCGATCACATCATATGGTAAACTATATTACAGTAGAATCTCGGCAATTCATATCCCAGTAATTCGTTTAGATTTTCTGGTCTCTTGAAACTCTCCTTTTATTTCGCATAAAAACACTGCAATCAGGTTCCTCCGATAATTCGTATTTATTTTCGTCTTCCAAGTAACGTAAACGACTTATAATTCGAATTTCCAAATAAAATCTGGTTAACTCTTAATCTTTTCAAGAGGAGAGGTGAGTGAATGAGAGAGGAATCGTTTCTATGAATTTTGGTCAGATTATCCTTTTTTTTTTCTATTCAGTTCTCTTTAAATAAAATTATAAAAAAATCTGTGACCATATTGTTAGATGCCAACATGGATTGATCTAAAAAATTAAGTTCGCTCATGACTGGCAAATCCGCGAATGCAAGGTGTTTTCTAAACAAAAACTTTACCTATCGTGCAAACACAAAAGCATGTATCAAGTGAAATTTTCAACGAATGCGTACAGATATGGAATAAAAACAGCGAAAATTTTCAACTGTTTAGTGATAATTGTACGGCCCACAACAGTACCACATCACTCAGCGATGTTTATCTTCTGTTTTTGCCCCCCAGTACAATCTTAAAGCTGCAATCTCTAAACTTGGCCATAATTAAACGATTTTAGACGCAAGTAAGTAGTGATGCAACTCTTAGAAAACATCAAGGATGGGAATCATCTACCTCAAAATTATGAACTCCCATGACTTTTCGAGATTTCGTCTATTTTGACGAAGGTTTAGTAGTAGGATCCTAACTGACGAGGAAATTTTGACTCTGTAAAAAAAAGAAGGTGAAGAAGAAATTGATGTGCCGACGATTAGTTCTACAATGGCCAAATAATGCAACTACAACGTGTGTCATTTCTTAGTAAAATCGGATGTTTGTGTAAACGTATTTTCTGCTCTGAACATGCTTAACGAAGCCATCGATGAGATCCGTCTTCAAGGATTGCACCATTAGAAAATAACCGAAATTTGTTTGTTGATCTAACCATATCGTTTGTATTTCCATTCATATTAATACAATTGTGTATTCATTTTGTTATTTCCTATTTTTTACCGCCGATTATTGGAAATCTCGATAATTCATATTTACCTTTCGAACCCTTGACCATACATACAAATTATCGAAATTCTACTGAATTTTACTTTAATAATTTCCTTTATTCCGTAAAACTCCAGAATCGTGACCCCAAAATAGCGGAGGTCTAGATTTTTAATATCAACCAGGTCCTAAAAATCTAGATGTCCTCCATGTTGAGGTTACCAATCTGGAGTTTTACCAGTAAATATAACAATAAACAATATTTAATTACCAAACAATAATTAGTAGATAAGATTTACATACAAATGATGTTGATTAATCCTATATAAAGAAAAATTGATGATTTATATAAATGATGATGGTACTGAGATGTATATCAAATAAATTACATGCTTTTAGATGAATGTTTTGAGAATGCACAATATAGTCGGAAGAGTTGTAAGATAAATAAAAATTTGAGAAGTTTGAAGGTTTTATTATTGAAAAACTCCTAGAAGACTATAACATTTCAAATATGGCTAAAAGTCTTCAAAATAAAAATATGTTATAATATTTTTTTTTTTCTTTGAAGTATAATTCTTTTCTATCTTTTTTTTATAATGATTCATGGCTAATAAAAATATTGTTTTATAAATAATAATCATTATATTATTTCATAACCTTCTTCACAGTTTAATAATATTAATAGTATTTAATAATACTTATTTGATGCACTTTCTTTGCTTTTTCATCCATTTCCTTTCGATATATCGATATTTTTCTAGCGATTATCGGTGGATATCGATATTTGGTTTTGCGATATATCAAAATTTCGAATATCGATATTTTCCTTTCGATGTTCCAACCCGAATTAACACCGACATCCAGATTCCTATATTTTTCTACAAAATAAGTTAAAAAAGAAAAGAAACTACCATGCTCTGAAAATAAAACGCCCTTAACAGCCTTAAGTATTCAAGTGCAGAAAGAGAGACTCAGATCAGTAAGAACAAACAAAATTTAAACCCCACTTTAAAATAATTTTACATAGTAGTTGTGGCGAGGCAGGCAAATATTATTCGGCACAAAGTTGTTCGATTGCGGAATAATTTATTCTTACTTCATATGTACCATTGGCGTACGCGGGGAAGGGATAGGAGGATAAACTCCTCCTCCCTCCCTCCGAAATGTACGAAAAAACATAAAGTTTGTATTTTAAGTAATATTTTTGGTAATTTTTAACATTAATTTTCATGCTTATCCTTAAAACTTATTCTCAATTTGGCGATTATAGACATTTAGGTGATAGCTTACCTTTTTCTTATGAAATCCCCTGTCCCCTCCCCCCCCCGAGAAAATATTTAAATCCCCTTCCGAAAAAAATTCTGCGTACGCCCCATATATATATATATATATATATATATATATATATATATATATATATATATATATAAATGGATATCAATTTTTTCCTGAGTTTTGATGTATTATATACTATAGTATTACATTTTTTTTTTATCTAGATCATAAATAAGAAAATGAAAAACCTTGGTTCATTTTGCGTTCAATTTTTTGGCCCTTCTTATTCATAGTAATTTATTTAATTTTCATCACTTAATTAAAATAATTCTGTATATTTATGAGGAAAATTCTAACGGTAAAAAGTATTAAAAGGAAAATAACAACAACCATTCACTGGTCCATTTGTATTTTTCATAGTATTTATTTATAAACAGCATTCACCAACCGGCAAAAGCCTAATTACAGGTGGTAAAACAAAACAAAATAGTGCTTAACATATATAAATACATAACTTTATAATCCATAATATTAATAACAAAAATATTAAATGAGTTAAAAAAAAAATGAAATGCACAAACTGTAACCAACTTAAGTTCCAAAAAAAAAAGAAGAAAACAACTTTTAAAAAACAATGAAACGTAAAGCAACTAAACAAAATAAATACTGGAATAAAAAAAAGTAAGAAAAATCAGCCTAGCTTTGAGCCATTTAAATATACGCATAAGTAAGAAACATTTTAATGATCTTAAATTTATATTGATATTTGGTCATTTGATACATATAATTGAATTGAGATCAGAGTAATTAGATAAATAAGTACTATTATAATTGCAGACTATATCTAAATTATAGTATGTTGCGAACTCGGTCTAGCGTCCTCACCTAAACTTGTTTTAGTCCAGCTATTTTCCTATCTTCATCATGGCCGACATTGTCATGAGTGGGATGAGTGGTCGTCATTTTAAGTGAAAAAGCGCGATAGATAACGTAAACGTTGGTGGACGCATGAGTTGTTCGCAGGAGGTCCTAGTTTTAGGTATCAATTATTATAGAAATTAAAACTGGAATAGGTCAATAAATTCGAAAAAAAAACCCGCCAAACTATATGAATCTATTAATCTTTGTAATTATAATGACTAATAACTACTATAGGACCAGGCTATAAAATGCATGTATTTTATAAATTTGACCTAGAATATTAAATCGATAAGGAGTATCAACTCAAAAAGTGGACGCAGAAGTGGGAACGAAACTGAATTTTCGTCTCAAAAGTGTCCACACTGGGTGGCAACCCCGTCTCCCTCCCCCAATAATATGGAAATCCAAAATGATGGGAAATCTGAAACTTGAGAGCCAACTTCAAACTGCGAAAATTGTGGTCAAACATTTTACTCAAAGAGTTACCTAAAATTTAAAACCAATACCAATGCCTTTTAAGTCAAGAGATTGGGGCCTTAACGATACAATGTGGTGTTTGAAAAGAACGGAAAATTAATCTTGGGGAATGAAGCCAATTTTTGAGGAAATTAAATTGTTGAAATAACTTCCCTGATTCGCACAACACAATCCTCGTCTCGCATCTCGTAAGTTTTCTTACCAAAATATCCCACTCCCCTTTGTCATAGCCAAGACATACTAGATAATGAGAGCGGTTAACCAATTGTTGCTATTAGTCTAGCTGTGTAACTGCCGTATTGCGGCACATAATTATAACAGATTCCATCCCCTGGCGAAATTACCCTGTCCAGGATGAGGTTAGGTAAGTAAAGGTCTAATGAGGAGATGGGTTCGCCCAGGGCGGGTTACACACACACACATATACAGCTTGTACCCCCCGCCCCCATTACACTCCTCTTCCACGTCAATTGTGGTCTTGAAGCTCCCGCTTTTTGCCCCATTCTGGAACACTACGGAAGAATATTGCGTTTTAGACATTCAGTGTATGAGGCCCTTTCGGGTAAAAAACTAGTATGCTGGATTAATTGGACATTATGATAGTAGTATTTTTGGGACTACTCTTTTATATAAATTTCGATAATATGAACAAGACTTGGAAACCGAAGGTTCGAGGTAGATTCCACAGAGATTCGCGCTATTTTCGCATCACAGTTTAAAAACTAATTAAATGTTTAGAAAAGAATGATGATTTATTGTACTGTATTTCAGGATTATAGATTGTCAGAATATTCGTGAAAGTGACTTTAAAAAAAAAAAAAAAAAATTGGCCCATCCTCAGAGCTAAAATAGTTCAGAGAGTTTTATACAGAATGATACAAACAAAGAAAAATTGTCTAATTATTGACTATCCACGATCTATGGATATTTGATCTATTTTAGCCCTGAGGATATCCCACATGTATGGGCCGGAACGCCGACTTGTAACAAAAATTTAATGTTGTAAAAATCTCTTTGACCAATCTACAATCCTGATTAACTATTTAATGTAGGCTTCGTAATATATTCCAATAGGTCCATTAATTTAATGAATAAAATCAATAGTCCGCTATTATGATGAGGTTCTTAAGTATTAACAATAAATAGTTTATTATAAATTTCTTTTATTTTTGTATTTGTATTTATTTTTTATTAAGAGTGAAAAATAGAATGTTTAAAAATAATTAATAAAGCATTACAAATATATTTTGGTTCCATTTATTAACATTTTACTTATTATTGCTTATGAACCAGAGTTCATTGCCTCCAGATGAAGTTGCAATCAGGTTAGATTAGTTTGGAGATTGATTTATGTTGACTCCTTCCATCCTAACACTAGACAGTAATACAGATCATCTCCTACTATTAAGCCAAGATGCAGTCATCGTTAATATAAGCGTGCAAGTTCTAATTGGAGCATCTTCCCGAAGCAAGCGTTATACTGTGACGTCAATATTTGGCACCCGTTAAACTGCATGCTAGAACCAAGAGTTAAAATATATTCAACAAAATATTATTTAAAACAAATTTCGAACCAGCCTACCTATTTTCATTGCTAACAGTAGCCTAAGAATGATTTTGGGGTCTCATGGCAATCACTTTTTCAGGCCCCTTAGCTACTTATCCATAAGTGTTGTACATAATAATATAATGTTAGTTATTGACTGTATTACTACGCATAATATATTATAATTTGATATTGTATCTTTTAATTGTTATAAACGTTGTGCTCAAGATCCACCTTAAAATAGTTTGAAACCCTTAGCGGCTTAACTTCTATTCTATTGAAATCAAGTGAACCAAGGCAGAAAGAACAAGAAAACTTAAATATATAGATTTAAAAAAATAATAGATGTATAAAACTGTATTAAAACTTCGAATCAAATTCAAATATTTAAAAGGCTCTTATATGAAATATTCGCCTGTCAAATATTTATTTAATGGACAAAATGCCGTTATACAGGTACAATGAGTGCACATAAAATGCAAAACACAAGAGTATCAATACAATATATATAAAAGAGTATTATGGACACAGCATCAACTATCTATAACATAAAATGTTTCTACCAAACTATTAAATATCACAATAAAATAACTTCTGAGGAAAATGAAAAAAATGAGTTCAACATAATAGTGCAAAAATCATTGACTGTAATGATGATTGCACGATTAAAGAAATTAATAAGAAAAATTAAATGCACAATAGTAACAACATAAAAATAGTATTATTAAAGAATATTATTTTTAAAAACCCATTATAAATTATCTGATCCCTAAAACTTCAAACTACTAAATATCCCAATATCCCAATTTTAAATCATCACAATAGAATCAATTTTGAGGAACGTAAAATTGTCAATTAAACATAAATTGCAATGAGTGCCCGAAAATAAAAAATTATGAACAAAGAAATATACAAAAGTAATGACATTACAACAATATTATTGTTATTTCCAATATTATTTTTAAAACAATATTATGTTATATTGAAAGGAAACAACAACAGAAAGATAGGAAAAAAAAAATGCTCAATACATAATTGCAACAAAATTAATACAACTAATACTCGCCTTTAGATGAAATCGGTCATTAAATTATTTAATCTTTAGGATGGAAGTATAGATGTAATGAAGGAGTACTCCAAGAAGGAAGGAGAGAAGAAAGAAGAACGAGAGAGAAAAACGATAGTAGACGGAATCCCTTTCATTTTTAATAATTTTTTATAAGTTTATACACGTATAACTAGCCATTGAGCACAAGAACAGTACGCTAGCAACACTCATAGGCTCTAAAATACGTCATTGATCAGTATATTATAAATTATTATTCAGCGTATAGCCAAACCTCTGATTGCAAATATTTCGAAAAGCTGATTTTGGAGATGTAATAATAATAATAATAATAATAATAAACTCTTTATTTATTCTGGGATAAGTCCCTTTAGAATAACAATTACAGGCAATGATAGGTGGGCTTCAGAGCATTAGAGTTGTTGATATAGGAACATATGCGTTAACAGATAATCAAAAAAAATAAAATAAAAATAAAGAATAGTCAATAAATAAATACAAATGAAAATTATAACAAGTCATAATGCAATAACTTCTAGCATATGAAATAGGTATTAATAGTCTAATTGATTATGTCTTAAAACAAAAACCACACGAAATTCGTATGTTAATAAGATATGACAAAATTATAAATGAAGGAACATATTCACAAATGTTGATTGACATAATAGAAAATCTATTTACAATGTTTTTTGGAACTGGATAGAAAATAAGTGATTGAACAAGCGGGATTTGAAGGTGATAAGAGTATTGGAGCGACGAATGGAAGGAGGAATGGAATTCCACAAGGATGAGGATCGGACAAGAAAAGATCTGTCGAAAGCTGCGGATCGGTGGGCCTTTGTATATAAATCTGAAGGCCGAGAACGGGTATGACGAGAATGAACAGAGGATTTGAATTGAAGGAGATCGAAAATATAGGATGGACGGCGGGATTGGATAACTTGGTAGAGGAAAGATGCAAGGATATACTTACGACGGTAGGAAGGATAAAGCCACTTCAACTCTTCGTAATATCGGGATACAGAGGCGTCCCTCGGGATCCCGAAGATGAATCGTACAAAGCAATTTATCAAACGTTTTATTTTTGCCTCGCGGTCCTCAGAGACGCCTCCGTACACCGCACAACAGTAATCAAAGTGGGGGAATATTAAGGAAGTAACTAGGAGTCAACGGGTCTCAAGTGGAAATAGGTGACGGAGGTAATTTAGTCGCTTTAAAGTGTAAAAGCTACGACGGAAAATATCGGAAACATGATTTTTCCAGGAAAGAGTTTGGTCAAAGGTGATTCCAAGGTTTTTTAATGGTTGGATAGAATTTAATGGGATTATTATTTAGGAACGAGTTTGGGATATGAGGAACAGTTTTAAGGAGGTGATGAGAACCTATTACAATTGCCTTTGTCTTCTCTGTATTCAACTTCAGCTTGTTGGCAACAGCCCAGTGACTTATTCGATTCAAGTCCTCTTGAAGTCTTTTGGTGGCTAGTAATAGGTCGGAAGGCGGGAAGGACAGGTATATTTGGAAATCGTCTGCATAGATATGGTATTGGGAGTGACGGATAAGGAGGGGAAGGTCATTAATATAAATAGCAAACAGAGTAGGAGACAATGAGGAGGCCTGAGGGACACCAGAGGAGAGGGGTCGTGTCTTGGATGGAGGTTGTCCTGGAACGACTACATACTGCGACCGATATGAGAGGAAGGATTGGAACCAGCGCAAAAAACTGTTGGATAAAAGTAGACTTTGTAATTTGTTAAGGAGGATGTTATGGTTAACTGTGTCATAAGCTTTGGAGAAATCTAAAAGGATGAGGATAGTTAGGTTTTGGTGTTCAATGGCGGTTTGGAGGTCGTGGGTTATTTTCAGGAGAGCGGACTGTGTTGAGTAACAAGGTCGAAAGCCAGATTGGAGAGGGTTAATGAGGGAACGTTCTTCTAGGAAGTTTGAAAGTTGAATTTGTACAAGGCGCTCCAGTGGTTTTGAGAGGTTAGAGAGGAGAGAAATAGGACGGAAATCATGGGGTAAGGCGGGATTTGTAATTTTATTTAATGGTCGGACTAGAGCAATTTTCCAAGAAGAGGGGAATATGGAATTTTGTAGAGAAAAGTTGTAGATATGATAGAGATAGGGTATAAGGATTGGGAGGCAGGATTTTATTAGCTTTACTGGGATATATGTACTGTTTTTATTTTCACTGATTCAATTACAGTTTTTTATTTTTTTTAATTTATTTACAGAAATTCAAAACTGTATAAGATTATACAACAAGTAAATGTGATAATAAGTACATAACACTTGATAATGACATGAGAAGGAGCTACCCATTGATAGAACTTCTATGACATCTATGTTAGAATGTCCCGCCCGCGACCATGTTCTTTTAAGACGCCTCGGAGGATTATCGGGAATAGTTTGGGATGAAAGGTTACGCACTAGCGGGTTAGTGTGGGCAAGGAGTTAATTACAGTTTTAAATTTCAAATTGTTCATTAAAACGACAAACTAATGAAAAATAACGAAAATCCAAATAGCCGTTTTTGAGGAAACACTAGCATTAAAATCAGTGAATACTGAAAAAATGGATATTGTGATCAATGATTCAGGAAAAAGAGTGCTAGCTCTGACACGGTATTTCATTCCCCTAAGCTCCCATCATCACATTTTAGAGAAGCTATTTTTAGGGAACTATGATCAATCTTTTTTTGATGAACATGGTAGCTGTTTTCAGTGAATTAGTGAATGATTGACGTTTACAGCAACGCAAGTAGGAGTTGTCCCCTATAAAGTATAGAACAATAGATTTAGAATTTTGTCTATGGATCTCGGTTACATTAAATAATAATAAAAAACTATGATCTTGTTCGTGGTTAAGCAGAAATACAATATAAATGATGATTTGGGAATATTAACAAAGCTGATAGTCTTTATATTATACCGTCTTTAATAGTCTTTGGATTATACAGCCGTGAGCATTCGAACCATGGATCGACAAGAGGCTGATCGGTGACGCCTTCAGCTTCATTAGTCCGGTATTAATTCGAAACCTCTGCCCATTCAGACAGCTTCAATGAATATACAATAATGTAGGATAGGATCATTTCCGCCGAGGGATTTTAAGCCAATGCTTATAACGTTTACGGATGTCGTGATCAATATATAAAAAAATAATCGAGATACGTACGAGGAGGAAAAGAGGGCATTATTATAAATGACTTATGGTTATTTTAAAAAAAAATGGTAAATGTAATATATACAAAATGTTGACTATTAATATCTAATTGAACCTTACAGTTTCATAATAACGAGATTCTAAAAGATTGTATTACACCAGAAATTTTATTTATAATGTGCTTCCAGATTATTGGTGTCAGTTTTATAGTTAACCGTTATTTTGATATTTTTCGTAATGTAAATAGCTTCTAATAATTTTCTATTTCTTGTTCCTATGGTACTGTTTAATATTTTAGTTCTATAAAAATTAAATTTATACTGTAATTTAATGCTATGGAAGGCTAATGCAATTATATTTATATTTTTGACATTTTTACATTTAGATGTATGGTGTGCCATTCTTGTTTTAAATTTTTTAGATGTTTCTCCAGTTTAAACCTTCTCACAATTTGCATAGTCTATTCTGTAAATAATATTTTGTTGATCCCAAACATCTATATGATCATTCATGTTAATAATATATTTGTTCAGTTTGTTGTCATTATATAAGCCCAATCCAATATTAGAATGCTAATATGCTTCGGTGATCGTATGGTCACATTAATTCGAAACCTCGGCCCATTCAGACAGCTTCAATGAAGGTACGATAATGTAGAATAGCATCAATGCCACCGAGCGATTTCAAACAAATGGTCATTATCTTTACAAATGTCGCAATCAACATTTAAAATTTTGTAGATTTAAAAGTAGATTATTATAATAAGTGGCTTAAGGATATTTTTTAAAAATGGTAAAAGTGATCTATACAAAATGTTGACTATTAATATCCATCATTCGTATATAAGGTATGGATGTATTCTTGCAGCAATAATACCTATTCTCCTTGAGTGTGGCAGATTGTATTATTTCTCAATAAAAACTTTAATATTTTAAAATTTAATATTAATATCAAATTTATTCTTCCAGCTTCATAATACTGGGGTTCTACAAGATTGTATTATACCAGAAATTAGTACCCCAGTACTCACTAAATATCCAATTTATTAAAAGATTCAAAGATAAGAGAAAAAATATTGAAAATATGTAAACAAATAGAATTGACAAAACATATAGCATAAAATAAAGACATAAGAACCAAACATAAAGAATAAAATTATTTTCATCGTTATTCTTGTAAGCCTAAATTTTTTATTATACTTAATGTTTTGTCAATTTTCTTTGTTTGTATCATTTTAATATCTTCTTAATCTATGCATCTCCAATATTTTTTAGTTCTGAGTATGGCCCACATCTTTCGGTCTTAACGTGAGCTTATAATAAAAACATAGCCCAACGTTTTGTTTTGCTTTGACCGATTTCCTTAAAAATCAGTTTTATGGCGTTGGAATTAGTTTTTATAGATATCAGAAAAAAAAAAAAAAAAAAAAAAACGTGCTATAAAATAATTCTGCATAATGACATAAATAAATTAAAACAATTATTATTAAACATAATTGATTTTAATAATAACAGATTAGATAATTTTTATAAAAATTACAAATATTTAAATACACTCCTATTTAAGAAGTAGAAATTAAATTGAATAAATAAATATAAGAAAAATTTAATATTCGGGATCAAATTTCCTTTACCCATTTCTAATCTAATAGATTAATTTAAAATAAATTTAGATGAAAAATACCATTTAGATATAAAGAAGGAAAAACAGAAGAAAAATTAAACCATTATTAAACACAATAACGTTTAATCATTCAAGCTAAAATAATTACAACAAAAATTATGATAAATAACAGTTAAAAACATATTGAACAGGTCTATTGTCTTTGTTTTTCATGTTTCTATACAGATATGTACATAAAATAGAAATTAAATGTATAATCTTCAAATAACAATTTAAAACTTGTTAATTTTATACCCCAAAGATATAAAAAATCACAGATATAAGTAAAATTTAATTTGTCCTTAAATTAATTTTACTTTGATCAAAATAGGAATATAATTAATTCATAAGAAATAAATACTTATTAGGAATGAAATATTTAACTATATTTATTTGGATTATTTTAACTTTTTTTTTTCAATAAAGATGCATTAACAATTTAGCTAACTAATAAATAATAAATAAATTATTTTTGTTCAGTTAATAACAATATATAATCATACCTACTAATTTGTATATTATTCACTAAGTAATTACATATTCTGATTGGCGCCTCAGATATGACCGCAATCAATCTTCTTGATGGCATATAATAATAATAATTATAAGATTGCTACTCAAATTGATAATATCTGGAAGCTTATACTGAGTCCCTATGCACAGTAAGATATTTAAATCTGTAGTGAGCACCAAAATCAATTTTTTATTTTAATAAATTGATTTTTTCTTAAATAATATTTGGAACAAAAGAATTCTTATTTAAGTCGAAATTGTTTGAGATAAAAATAAAAATATACCTATATCACAAAATGTTTTCACGGCTATTTGTATTTTTAGGCAGGCTGTCTAATTAGAACATTAATTAATATAAACCAACTTTTCCGCGGTTCGTAAATTTAAATTAAAACGAATAGAAAAAACAATTTGAAAACACACTTTGACTGTAATAATTAATTTATTTTACACGTATTTACTAAATGTAGAGGGTAATAAGCTAATAAAAAAATGTGCCCATGATGTTATTGCGGCGTCACAGTCCCACGTTCTAGTGTTAAGTCTGAATCATAACATTCAATAAATAAATCAATTAAACCTGGTTCAAAAATTTTGAACTAATAATTTTGGATATATTTTTTTTTTTTTCGAAATGTTCATTTTTGATTTATCTTGTTTTGTGTTGTTTTAAGTTTGCTTGTAATCATTAATTTGACTTGATCATTCAACTAGCATAACTAATTAAAGCAATATTAAATATATTGAATGGAAGTAACATAAAAATGTTTTCAAAAATCAGATAAACCTTAAGAAAACTTTTTATCATTTATCCTATTTTCCGCTAGGGCATAATTTTGGATTAATGGAAAAATAATTTAATATTTAGGGTTAAAGTTGGTGAATTTAGGGAAACATTCATATAAGTTTAGGAGGAAAATACATGACATATCTGGCAACACTGATTTAAAAAAAAATTGGTACTGAAGGAACATCCATAGTAAAACATGTTTTGAAAAATTCATTTTTCTGACATTCATTGAATTTTCGAACATTTTATTCAAGAATCCATTCGTTTTCATTAGGTATGTATTATCATTGTGTTATGTTTATGTGCAATATTTTCGTGAATAAACTAAGTAAAAACTTCTTTTATTTTCCTTCCTTAAAATACTAAATATATGTACATAAAATTTAGTGATTTGGATGTTATTTCTGTTAAAAGAAATTTTAAAAACAATTGTTTTTTTAATTTTCGATAGTTCCGATAGTTTAAAACTATATATACTATCGATAGTTTTATATCACTAATATGAATCCCAGTTGATAATCCTATTTTTTTTTTGTTTAAATAATAATAACAGAATTTATTTATACTGCATTTGGAGAATGTTCCAATGAGACTGTTCAACTATAATTGTTCACGCAGGCGCAGTGGTTCGTAGGTTCGGTGTACTGTACGCATCGTTGCGTAGTAGGTTTCCAGTTGCTATCAATTCACCTCATTAATAAACATTAAAACTATTTTGGTACTCTTTTGTAAAACGGTTTCCGCTGTCCTTGTTGACACACGAAATCAGAGGATGTTATCCTTTTTAACCCAAAAAGTGCAGAGGTATTTCTATAATTGGATCAATTCACCTTGATTAAGAGTAGATATTTTACTTAGAAAAAAATATATATATATACACTAAATATTTATTTCGTTTTTTTTTGTATTTTAATTATTTTCCTCAACAGTTCAAAAGTCCTTTGTATCTTTGAAAAATGCCTTAATTTACTTTTAGCTTTATAGCTTTAAGGAAATCTCAATTAATAACCCTTTTAGATTAATATCATATATTTTAACCACCTCCTCACATCAAAGCTTTTAAGAACTTCTAAAAATCTAATTATTTATGCTTCTTGGGAAGCTGATTGTAAATTTCAACTTTGCCACCACAATTTTTTTCCAGAAACAAAAAAATAATAAAAAATGCTAAAAAGCTCAAGAAATAAATTCCTACATTTCGCCTCACAATTTTATTGTCATGAAACTTTTAAATTATATGTACTACAACTGCTTAGAAGGTATTTAACCTATCAGCCTCTATTTAATATATGGGGATGCTAATGCTGAGGATATAAAAAATATTGTGAGTATAGTAATAGAGCATTCGCGAAATTTTTAGCTACCTATAAAGGGTGTTATCACCGTGTTTCAAATGAAGTCCTATGCTTTGTTAATAAATTAAATACAAACCAAAAAAACGCGAATTCTCGATCTCTGAGATGTAGATTAATATAGTTGCGAATTTTTTTTTTTTTTTTTTATTAATATTTAATTTATATTGCACTGTTTTATATTCAATTTATATCAAATATAAAAAGATATATTGATAGAATGCTAAAAGTTTTTAACGATTATTTTTTAGTAAAATTATATTTTATTAATATTCATATAATTTCTTTCAACTATTCCTTTTATTTAGCCATATCTTTTGGATTATATCTTGAAATGTTTAACTCCTATTGAATCGGGATTTGCTACATTCGACTCAGCGTCAAAAAATACATTAGAACAACCCTCTTGTAGTATTATTCATGCAAAGACAAGATTAGAGGCTATTTTTTTTTCACAAAAAGGCTGATTTTTTACCACAGTGCGGCATATTAGATAAATTCTTACATGTTCTCTGTTTGATGTTGCCATGATCTTTGAGAATCACCAAGTGTGAATTCCATCATTCCACTTCTATGATTGAAAGTAATATCATGGAGGTATGATTCCAAAAGCCAACGTGTGCCGGATTCGGGCTGCAGTTAAAAGAACCTTTGCCGAAGAATGAAGATAATACTAACTTATGAAAATATTCTTTAAGCTCATTTTAACACCCACCGAAATAATTGAAAAAAAACTTAGTTTTGCATTTCCAAATTGTTTTTATTTTTATTAAAATTCAACCTAATTTAAATTTTCGTTCACAATAATTGTATTACTTCTTAGTACTAACATAATCTTCTATCCAGATTATGTAGGAAGATAATAGCGAATAAATGAGCAAAAATATCTTCCAATATCTTCTTCATTATGTACCTTTTTTATAAATAGTTAACGTTTATGTGATAAATCCCCATCATCAGAACATATTTCAGAAAAATTAGATAATCTATCATACCAAATAATACATAACATTTTAAATTTTGGTAATATATATATATATATATATATATATATATATATATATATATATATATATATATAAATTAATAAACCAACAATTACCAATAATATTTCTGTTGTCGCGAACTATACATATATTAGCAATTCATTTTATTGAAATAATTTAGCCTTAACTTAAGGACAATAGCTCATATAGCTATACTTGGCCATCAGCTTATCATACCTAATATTTATTGTCTTAATTGTTGTGATTTTTAAATTTATTTTAATTTTATTTTATTTACTTATTTTTTGTAAATTTCTTAATGATGTACACATTTCTTAATTATTTTTATTTTATTTAATTTACTCATATTTTGTAAATTTCTTAATGATGCACACATTTCTAAATTACTGTTATTTTTTTTTTATTTTCTTCATTTTCTTTTTTGTAATTTATTATATTTCATTTAACTTTTAATCACTTTGTGTATATGATATTAATGGATTCTTACATGACTAATACCTATTACCTCTGACTGTGACAGATTGCATTATTTTTCAATAAAATATAATAAACAAACATATATTTATTACAAGATTTAATTGTTCTCAAACAACATGTTATTATTTTTTTTTTTTTTTGGTTGACACTGTATACCATGGAGATATTTGGCCGCGCGGTGTGGAATTCATACATGGAAGACCACACAGCGATTCTCAATTTAGGTACACGGGGTAGGGTCATCAGTCCTACGCCCGGCATTTGTGAGCTGCCTCCAAGTAGTCTGACGGGCCTCACATACCCGGGAGGGGGATAATATGAATTATTTAATTTAATTAAATTAAATTCATGCCGGTATCGGGATTCGAACTCACAACCTTTGGGTTTGTGAGTAAGTGCGTTAACCCGCTAGGCCACCCCGACCTCCATACAAACATGTTATTGTAATTAATAATTTCATTCTATTTAAATATTCATCGTTGTACCAAATTAATATCTCTTATATAGTAATTTGAACTTATTTTATTGTTATAATTATGATCAAAAAGTTTTTATTTTTAAAATCGGCATAATGGGTTCTCAGATTCTTGGTATCAGTCTTAAAGTTAACCGTTATTTTTAGTAATGTGAATAGCTTCTAATAATTGTCTATTAATTGTTCTTTGGGCACTATCTAATATTTTAGATCTGTAAAAATTAAATTTAAGTTGTAATTTAATTCTGTGGAAGGCTGTTGTATTCATAATTTGGGTTTTTTTGCAGTTAGAAAGATGTGATGTGCAACTCTTGTTCTTAATTTTTTAGAAGTTTCATTTATGTAAACCTTCTCATAATTTGCGCAATCTGGAGCCAGATTCCCGAAACATTAGCAATTTGAAAACAAATATATATTATAAAGACGATACTCGTTTATTTTATGTTTTACTAACGTTATTATCAACTCAACCCAGTCCGCATTAACCTATCAACCAATCGAAACTTATTAAAGGAATTGGAAGTTAGATCATACATCCTATAAATCAGGCTCAATTTTAATCTCGTCCTAGACCTACAACCTGCCCTACGGTATCGTTTAATGTTCTTATCCACAACAGATCCGCTAACTAGAATTCCATCCGTAGAAGCGTATAAGATCGAATCTTCATATGTACAAGGCAGAAAGACAAGAAGCTGCTTGCAGTTTCCAACAACTTCAACATTCATTAGACAAGGGCTCTAGAAATCCAATTTATTAAAAAAATTTTACACACACTAACATTATCAATCCGATTCGGAAATATAGAGTTGAACTTAGAGCCCCACTAGACCCCTTCAGATTCCACCTTTATCCAATCCTTACAATAAAAAAGCCTCAATCCTCCTCAATGTATCACAAATAAAATGGTCCATATCGACTTTCTAGTCTCATATGTTGAACAATTAGTCTAAACTACTCTGGGAGTCAGTGAGCAAAAAGTCGACTAATTAATCGTATCACGCTAAAACGTTTCCGAAAGGTTCATAATAGCAGGCCCTACAGCAATAGACAATAGCTGAAATAAGTATCCGAGTAATTAGTAAGAAAGTATTATGATGTCATTTTCAGAGGGCCTGACGGCTGCCCTGTTCCGCTCAATTTGCCGGCAAATGGATTACCTTAAAAAAGCTTCAATTTTCATTGTGATCACCAAAATTTAGCTTTCTATTAATTATGCGATTCTGAATATTATACCAAGAAATTTCGACAAAAAAAGTCATACATTTTTAACTTTACCTCCCCTTTCCTTCATTATGTGTTGAATTGTCTTGGAGTGATGTAATATCTGTATTTTGTGAGTCCTTTTTAAGGCTGGTGGGTATGGCCCGTATTTATGCGATGCAGTTTTTTCTGGTCTCAATTGGCGTAACGATGGCTGGTTAGTTATTGGTATTTGAGAGACTTAAGGATTTGCTCTTGAAATCGTTTAATAATAACTCTTCGTACTTGATAGTATTAATTTTTCGTAGTTTATATTCACCAATATACTGGTATGATGTCATTTTCAGAGGGCCTGACGGCTGCCCGCTCATTTGCCGGCAAATGGATTACTTTAAAAAAGCTTCAATGTTCATTGTGATCACCCAAATTTAGCTTTCTATTAATTATTATATTACATGTACATAGTCGAAGCGTCTATGAGGTAAGAATCGAAACTTGAGAAATTTGACAGTTGAAACAAAAATCATCAGCGGAACAGATGTCAATTTTAAGGTGCTATTTATTTTTTAAGTTAATTCCATCAGTAGGAGGTAGGATGAGAGCCTAAAAGACTTGCAAAGGAGGGCGGTATAATTTCCATCAACAGTCAGCGGCGTGGTTTGGGTTAGTTAACCGGGGAGGGGAGTGGGGAAGAAGGGGGGTCCTTTTGTTTGGCGGCTGCTAAAAGTGTAACGAAGTTTACTGCCTTGTCACAATTAACAAAGCGTCCTAAATGGTCGGATAAACAGTGGAAAGGTGCGGACCTGCATAACTTACAGTGGCAAGATCCTTGCCACCTTAGAGGGCTAGATCAACAAAAACACTCGCCCCCCAAATCCTCCCCCTCCCACCGGGTTTAACCTTTCCTCAAACTAAAATTAACTTATTTATCCCGAGCCTCGTCTTCTAACCTCTTTAAGCCTTTTCGCCGAATGCTACCTGTCGGAGAGGACTATTTACATCATTAGTTGAGAATTACCTTAAATAACAGCCTCTTACCTCATCACTTGAGTATTGTTGTAAAGATCGTAACAAAAAAAAAAAAAAAAAAATAGCAAAATAGGCTTAGTATTTTGTTATTATACAGTGAAATTTTTTTATTTATTTAGGATTTTATGCCTCTCAAAGTAAAGTTAAAAACAGCTATGATTTACGTTGGTAATAAATTAAGGTTCGAAATAAATACAGGTAAACAAAAATGGTACAGACCCTACAACCAGGTGGGCTATCATCAGAGAAATATAAGACCAGAAAGATGTACAAAAAATTTAAGAAACAAAGCAAAGTTGACATTACATGAGGTAAAAATAAAAATACAAGAAACAAAAATTAAAATTACAAGAAAAATAATGAAAATTAATAATAGCAAGAATAGTGTAGTGAATGAAAATAAACAGAAAAGTTGTAGTAAAAAAAAAAAAATAATTGAAAAACAGTGTATATTTATTAAAACGAAACTATATCTTTATTTATTTTACTTTTTAATATTTATTTTTAACAAAGAAAAAATTACCGAAAAAAAACTAAAAATATTGATATCACATGAAATAAAAATAAACAGATAAGAAACAAAAATTAAAAGTATGAGAAAAACAATGAAAATAACAAGAATAATGTAGTGAAAGAAAATAAATATATACATAAAGAGAGACGACTGAAGTTGGAAAAGACCTCCAAGAAATAGGGATTACGCAAAAAGACATCCAGGAGCGTGCTTCTCTGCAAAGGAAACTTCGAACATACCAGGAATTCCAAGATAAGAATGCGAGAATACTGGAAAAAAAATTAAAAAGTATCAAAGCACGATGACGCAGTTGAATTAACATGGTCCACTAGGCCGAAACGAAAAAAAAAAAAAAAAAAAAAAGAGTACTGAAAAAGAATATAAAAAAAAAGAGGATGCTGTAAAATTAGCATAAATATGAAAATAAATACAGCATTAAATATATAAAAGACATTTTAGCACTGCTGACGGCTCACATGTTTAAAAACTTAACAATTCTATTAATTTTTAGAATCATTTTGAATATCCTGAAAATCAAAATCCCGCGTATAATCTACACAGTCAACTACAGATCATCTATAATATAATCAATTCGAATAATATTTTGAATCGTTAAACTTATAAAATTCAAATAATTATGAAAATAAATTTAAAAAATTTTACGGTGCGCGCATCACACAACTATCACTTACCATGTACTTGAAATAAATTTAAAAAATTTCTATTTAGTTCTCATGGAAACATTTATTTTTCATTAAATAATGTAAAAGTATAAATTAATAACTGCAACAGCCACTTAAATGTATGAGTTTTTCGTCACTCTCCATTACCTTCTAAGGCTTTATGAGATAGATATAAACTTTTATGAAATCTCCAGTTTTCCAACGGTATATTATACGTCTATATTACAAACAAACACCATTTTGCGAAACTTGGTTATTTGGATTCAGGGGACCTTAAAACGTTTATTTCCATTTAAAACTATCCCTAAATCCCTAAACAAGAATATATTTAACTATTTGTATTTTTTTTGCCCATTACTTAACTGTTATTATTAAAACCAATAATATTATCTAACAATGGTATTGATTAATGCATAATATTTTATATTAGTTTTATAATAAGTTATATAATTTGTAATACGATTCAGAACTATTTTATAACTATACACAAACAAACACACATCCATATATGTATTTAAGTAGCTATCTGAATATTTACCCGAATTAATTTCGACGCCATTAAATATGTAAATAAAAATATAGTATCACTGAATCACAAATGGAAAAATTCTTATTACAATTAATATTACTTTACGAAAACAAGTAATTATACAATTAAAATTAACTATATTCTGGTTCTTATTTGAACCAGATTAATGTTCATTACCATTCAAGCAATGTTTATTTATAAACAAATAAATTTTCAACGAAACATTAATAGGAATATCGAATCCACGAATGAACCAGGAGCTTTTGGATAAGTTCCCGGCAGTAATTCCGGATGGGCAGGGAGCCAAAAAACACTCCATATGCTTTACATAAAAAAAAAAAAAAAAAAAAAATCGAAGGATATTCGAATTAATTTTTAGGGTTACTCAGGAAAAAAAAAGATTAATATTAGAGAGATCCTTTACCGACCATATATTTGATTAAACCCTTTTATTTTCAGTGATGCCAGAATGTTGAAAATCAACAGGTAAATATGCTGAATGATTTAAGTATATTTGAATGCATTTAATCATAATAAGAAGTGTATAATACTGCGTAAATGCTAACAAAAATTTTATTTGTAAAATATTTGTGTAAATTCTCGATTTCAGGTTTCTAGACAGAATACGCGCATTGAATAATTTTGTAGCAAAAAAAATAACAAGCATTTTTCCCTCCTAAAACCTTTCTTTCATCCCATAGATGTTTCTTTAAGATATTTTAGGATCCGGAGAATTGAACTTTTTGAATTATTTAAATGTATACAAGTAGTAAGTAAAAAAATGATATTGAAATTATATAACATTGAAATATCAAAACGATTTGTACCTCTAATAAAATAAAATTATACAAATACCCTTAAAGTTCATTTAAGGGAATCGAAAAAGTTTATAAGCGAATCAATCTCCCTTGTAGAACAAGAGCTAAGCTCAACATTTCCGTGATCGGGAACAGTTTAGTCTCGGTCTTCCAAGTTACGATTTCTAAACCAAGATAAATGTTAACTTGTCCTCATTTCACGAACCGTCTACGGAAAGGATTTAACGCTATTTGACAAAATGAAAGCTAAAAACCCGTAAATGGAGATAAGATAGCAGAGAAAAGAAAATCTGACATATGAGCCAAGCGGGGTGAAATAAAAGAAATTAGCTTTAAACCCACATTGCCAGAGTTTCAAAAACAACTCACTTTTTTTAACTAAAGATTTTCATAAAAGAGGAGGGAATACAATATAATTTATAACAATACAATTATTTTCACAGTTATTGTTTTAGGTTTATACTGTTTCATAGGCTATATTTTACCAAAAAATGTTAATTTTCCAAAATTGAAAAATAAAAAACAATTTTAAAATAAGCCCAATCTTTTAGTATGTAGATCAGTAAAATAGAAGTGAGAAAGGAACGGAATACTCAAACCAAACTATAATTTTATTTAATTGAAAACTAGTTTCGAATGTTATACATTCATCTTCAGTTCTAAAAACACACAAAAAAAATTCAAAAATAAGCAATCCAAAATTTAGTTTGGTATATATATTAGTATATATTTTTGATTTTTTTTGTGTGTTTTTAGAGCTGAAGATGAATGTATAACATTCGAAACTAGTTTTCAATAAAACAAAATGATAGAAGTGGCAAACAATTTATCAATCCCTAATTAGATTGATCCTTTTATACCATCATGCGGATGTCAACTGATACAAATAAATAGTGACATTGGTAACGTTTATTTCATTTTTCTGTTTGAATTGATATTATACTAACATAATTATGGCTAGAGTTCTAATATTATCAATATGCTTACTTATAATACATATTTATATAACTATATTATACCTATTTCAGTGAAAACAAGTTAAGAAGTATTTCGGAACCCAGCAGAAAACCAATGGGTCAATGTTTAATTTAAATTTTAGAACATTTTCTTAATAAGCTGAAATTAAATTACATATTAAAAATATATTATTCTATCAATCTGTTTCAATTGGCATGAAAAATAAATTTTAACTAATGCATTCGTTGTTTTAAATTTTAAAATAGGTACTTTAAAAACTAACTATGTTTTTCGTATTTATTTTTATATAACAAGGATATATTTTTAAAGATTAATAGCAAATTGAAGGGTAGAAAGGGAGAACGTTTAATAAAGTTCTATTGAATGAAGAAAAAAAAAATATAAGAATGGAATATATATATATATATATATATATATATATATATATATATATATATATATATATATATATATATATATATATATTAAAATCAAACAACCTTTGAACAATAAATCCATTCCATTTTATTTTAAAAAAACGTCAATGCTTTGCAAACTTTTTAGAATATCGATACCTCTTTAGACGAAAATGTCTCCATAAGCTTTTATGGAGTCAAGTTTATTAGCTTAGAAGAATAAATAGAAGAGTTTTGCGAAAAAATTAAACAAAACATATTTCTTATATTAAAAAAAAAAAACCTTAACAATGTTATTTACAACTCTGGTGCCATATTTTGTGTTCATAAAAAGAAGACACGAGAATAATAGAAAACAGGATAACAAATATGACATGAGTACATAGATTAGTATGAAAAAAATATAAAATAGTTGGTCTAAAAAAATATTGTAATATATTTATATTAGACAATTATAAAATTTAAACATAGGGCTCTGATATTCCTTGGGAATTAGTTTTCTTATATTCTCAAAGAAAATTTAAGGGCCCCCATAGTTTTGAATGTATTTTATTATTGTTATGTGCTACAAATACACATTATTATTATTATTATTATTATAGGTC
Source organism: Rhaphigaster nebulosa (assembly GCA_948150685.1). NCBI lineage: Eukaryota > Metazoa > Arthropoda > Insecta > Hemiptera > Pentatomidae > Rhaphigaster > Rhaphigaster nebulosa. The sequence goes on along the minus strand of OX411307.1, from coordinate 80,442,108 downwards.
ACTAGAGGACCTTCAGGTTTCAGTAGTCTGATCCTGAGGAATTACTTGACCTCTTAGAAATAGGGATGTATCGAAAAAAAAATATCGATATATATATATATATATATATATATATATATATATATATATATATATATATATATATATATATTGTTTCGATAGTTTCTGAAAATAACGAAATAGTAGCTCGATATAACGAAAAAAATATCGATATTTCGATACATCGGGCCTCGATATTTTCAATGTATTAAAGGATCTTTAAAAAATGCATTATCGATATTTTTGTTCCGATATAATTAAGATATTGTTTTCATAATATCGATATTTCTGTGCCGATCTAATTATAATATTGTTTTCATTGAGTTCATTTACAGCAGACTTTAAATATTAAGAAACAGGTTATTTACAAGAAGAAATACCATAAACCTGACACCAGAGAAAATATCACATCAAGTAGACCCTTCGTGTGGTCCTCTAGTGACCTATAATAATAATAATAATGTGTATTTGTAGCACATAACAATAATAAAATACATTCAAAACTATGGGGGCCTTTAAATTTTCTTATATAAATATATAACAATATTTGTGTATACCAATTATTTTATATTTTTTTCATACTAATCCATGTACTCATGTCTTATTTATTATCCTGTTTTCTGTTATTCTCGTGTCTTCTTTTTATTAGCCCTGATAAAGGCCTATAACTTAGCCCGAAACGTCAGCACGCAATAAACAGTACATTACATCACAGTTTGTGTTATTTCTGACCGCACCCTAGCCATCATCTCCTTGCTTTTATCAACGGTCAACTATATCTCAATTATTACAACAATATTGTGCAGGTTATAACTCGATCCATAAGCATTGTGAAATCTTATTGTTGTAGTATTAAGGTATATTGAATGTAAAGGCGAAATAAATAAATAAAATGGGGTGATACTCTAGGTAGAGTACAAAGGAGGGTTGAAGCACAGGAGCAATAACGCTGTTATTACAGTAGCTGTTACAGAATTAAGAAATAACTTTGGAATGCAAATGTAGAAGCCCAGTTTTCGCTTAGTAGATACCTTATTATTTTAAATTTTCTTCAGTACAAAAGCTTAGTTTTAATATATATATTCTTTAAATAGATAAAAACTGCGTACAACTCCTATTTAAACCTCCAAGTTTGAGCATCTATACATAAAGAATAAAATCAATTTTTACATAACTAAATTATATTTTTAGTCATGGGAAATATTTGAAAACTAAATGGCCTTTTGATCAGCTTCGTAGAGCAGTGATTGGAGTTATGGTATTATCTCAAATATGTAAGATAATTCATTCCCAACGTGAGTTTTTGCATTTTATAAATTACAGTAGTTAATTTCAATCACAAGAATTATCATTAAAAAAATTAAAATAGCTAATTAAAAAGCCCAATCAACAAAATAATTAAATTAATAGAATGAATTGTTTTTTATTCTATATATTATTGTTACTTTAAAGCCATGCAGAAAAAAATAAGTTTATTTTAGACCTATAGGCATTGAGTAAACTTTGCCTATGAAAATCATAGGAGAATATGAAACAATTGAAAGAATACATAGACAAATATGAAAAAATTTAGTAGCATGGGATATGAAAATTATTATTAAATATGATAATTTATATCGAGGTTGTCGAGTATAAATCGGCTCAAATGCTTCTCACGGCCAAATGGATGATCAAATAAAAAATGCCAGAGGTAAAAGTCGTAGGCCTACTTCTATAGTTTCACCAGCCGCTATGTTTTTTTTTTAAGTATGACGGAAACTTGTTTGAAGATAACACTAAATCTTTTAATACGCTACGAAAGAGGCCGTAAATAGAATTTCGGTACCTTCAAATTTAAAGGGTTTACACCATTTTAGAATCTTGTATTCTGAACATCACTATTATTTTTCAAGCACCTCATAAACTTTAATCTGGGAGACACGATACATCATTTTTATGTATTTTTTCATCGTAATACTATTAAAAATATTTCCTGGTGTAGGTGTAGGTGTAGTATTTTTTTCTGAACAATAAAAAAAAAAAGTTTCTAAAATGATTTTTTCACAATCAAGAAAGGGAATTTGATTGAATAAAATTAAAAATGTTTTAATAATTAATTAATTTAATAATAGAAACATTGACTTCAATTGCAATAATAATAATAATGTAGTATAAAAATATTCATACAAGGTTTACATTTAAAAAAAAAATAACACACAAAACAACTATTGCCTCGAAAACAAAAAACATCGAAACATTGAAAGCCATAATGACTTAAATGTGAGAAAATGTTTCTACTGTAAAATTAATAAACATACAATCTATTTCCCTTTCATAATTGTGGAAAAATAATTTCAGAAACTAGTTTTTTGCGTTTTTCAGATAAAATATTACACCAACATGCTTGGCAATATTTTTAAAAGAATGATGTATCATGTCTCTTAGATTCCAGTTCATGAGGTACCTGAAAAATAATAATCACGTCCAGAACACAAGATTCTAAATAAATCTAAACATAAGATCTAAATCCGTTAAAGAAATGAAGGAAGAAAATATTTCACCACTAGTTTTTTTATTTGGAATTTATGCTACGTTTCGGCCTTTAAGTCATCCTCAGGCAACTTTCAAACAAATAAGTTTAAATGCATAATAATACAATACATTAAGTCTAATCTGCAACAAGTCCAACTATACATGGTACTCAAAACTTCAAAAAATTAAATAAATACATAGGGAGCCACCACTGTCATCTGGGAATGTCATGAATTTGATGGGACATGAATATGAACAAAAATTGAAATAATGAGATAATAGAGTACATAAAAAATATAAAATGTATACAAGGCAATAGAATAAATTGTATAAATAAATAAATATAATATATCAAAAGAGTAAATAATGTAGCTGTAATGATAATCGAAAGCTAACATAATAAATAATGGGAAACAATAGAAACAGAAAGGAGAATGAGGGGTGTGATGAGAAGGAGAAAAAGAAAGTTAAGAAAATAATTAGAGAAACGTGATGTACGTTGTGTGCGGTGGATGATTTAATGAGGTACGTTGCAAATCGTAAGACATAAAACAAATGCGTGGAAAGAATTGCGCATACTAAGTACTGGTATAAAATAGAAAAGAAATGGTTAAAAATGATAAGGCTTTATTTGGTATATATATAGATATAAAATCATAGTTATAAGGCGAAAAATTGATTTAATAACAGAAATTAACAAAAAAGACGTATACGACCCTGTAATCAAAATAAAAGGGGCAAAATGTGGAGAAATTCACGAAGATTGGAAAAAATTTATACTTATTCCGATTCACAAAAAGGAACTGAGGACGGATTGTAATACCTATCGCGGAATATCACTCCTTCCGGTATGTTATAAAATATTCTCGTTAATCCTCACTAGTCGAATCATGGAATACACCGAGAAAATTATCGGATATATCTAATTAGATTACAAATTATAAATGTAGTTTTATACGGAACCGTTGAGCTATCGATAAAATATTTTCCTATACGGCAAATATTGGGAAAAAAATAGAATATAATTGTGCAGTTCATTAGCTTTATATCTATTTCAAAAAGGATTATGATTCAATTGATTGCCAGAGACTGTATAATATTTTGATTGAGCAGGGAATACCAAATAAGTTAGTAAATGTAGTAGGAATGTGTATCAGGGATTGATCCTTCTATACTATCGTGCTTACGTCAACTGAGGAAAGTGTTTGACCGAAACATTCAATAAAGTTGGAATCGGTAATTATTTTTCAGAGATGGTTAAGGTTTGCTCGGGTTTGAAACATGATTCCCTTTCACCTGTCCTATTTAACTTAGCACCATAATATGGATTGATATGGAACTTAGCATTATAATATGGTCATTATAAAGGTGATACGTACCGAAAAATGTTTAAATCTGGGTGCTTAGGTTAGCAGATGATGTGGTACTTTTAGGTGAAGACGCGGAAATAATAAAACTAAATACAGATACCGCGATGAAAGCCGGTTAAGAAATAGGGCTCGAAATAAATACAGATAAGACGAAATATATAGTTAGTAGCAGAAACCGTGGTGATATAGATTTGAGAAAGGATAAGTTTGAACAAGTTGACAAATTTAAGTATTTGGGTCTATGATAACTAGAAAAACAAAATTCAAGAGGAAATAAAGGCGCGGCTAAAGGCGGGAAATGCATACTATTTTTCGGTCTCCACATTACTTGGCTCAAGCCTATTGTCCAGAAACTCAAAAGTTAGAATTTACAAAGCAATTATCCTTCCTACCATGCTCGTTTACCGGGCCTAAGATCTTTCTGAGGATCTTTCTCTCCCAAACCTTCAGGATCATCTTGCTCACCCCGGTCCCAACCCAGCTCTCGCTCCCATATGTTACCACCGGTCTCATTATAGTCTTATAAATGGTTTTTTTTGCAAATCGAAAAAACGACGTGGAGGACGATGTGAGGCGATTGGGAGTGAGGAGATGGCGAAGGAAGGCGGACGAAAGACAGGAATGGCTCTCAATTCTGAGTGAGGCCAAGGCCTAACTAGGGTTGTAGTGTCATTTAGTTAGTTATCCTTCCAACTGTTCTATATGGACGTTAAACGTGGCCGCTAACTCTGAAGGAAAGGCAATGTCTTAAGGTCTTCGAGAATAAGGTATTAGGTAGAATTTACGGTCTGAAAAAGGATGATTCCACTGGAGAATTTAGGCAGTTACACAACGCGGAATTGCGGAGCAAGCACCCTGTTAATATTATAGAAGTGACAGCATCGCAACGGTTCAAATGGGCTTGTAGTAAAGTTTTTGGGCTTAGTAACGAGCGAGTTCCTAAAAACGTAGATGGGAGGATTGCATTTGGACAGTAGTCGGTGGATGGAGGTTTTTAAACAGCGACTGGTGGTATCGGCATCGAACCTTGGGGCTATTATGAAATTTTTTCGTATTCTCCAATTTATTTATTATTTATTCCATATATACTGTCATCTTGATTTTCTTAATCCTGAAGAAAACCTAATACCTAGGCCGAAATGTCGGCACACGTTAATAGCAGTTTTACACTTTGCTCTTTACCGCAACCCGAACCGAAATCAAAATACCTTAGTATTACGAAGCTCTCTAAACTACTGCACGCCGACTCCAAGACTAAAAAAGTAAAAAGTTTAATAAAAAAAGATACTCAAATATAACAATATTTTTTCTAAGGCACTTCGGAAATAAGTTTTTTTTGTTTTGTGTGTGTGTGTACAACAAAATACAGATCACAGTAAGTAATAATAAATATTGTATATTGAAGAAATTTTTAACATCAATCAATGATTGCTAGCACACATTACTCCACCCTGGCTGATTATAAAACGAACAAAAAGAAAAGGGTTCTCTCTAAAAGGGAATCCCGCAGAGAAAACTCGTTAAAAAGGGAGGAAAAACCCTGAGAGCTGAGGGCAACCTCCGCATATGGCTAAATAATAAATGGCGAGGAACCAGGTTATTGTAGGGTGTTGTTGACCTGGGAAGCGCTGAACTGTTGTGGGATGCCGCCTGCCACCCCTCTGCACCATTCCTCAGAAGAACGTTAAAAATTCTAGCTCAGCTTATCATTCTTTTCCACGTTTTTCTTTTCATTTTTAACTGAGGTTGTCACTACTTTTTTTTTTTTTTTAGATTTAAATTACGTATAATACCTCGGTGACGAAGCAATAGTTTTGATTTACTCAACTTAACGGCGAAATGCTACGTTGTCTATTTATGTCTCCATCCCGCATATTTTTTTCTTTCTCTGAATTTTCTTTTTTACTAAAACTCTGAATTGAACGAAAGATACACGCCTAAAGTTTCAATTATGCGGTGTGGTAATTTACGAAAGGAAAGGATTTTATATATATATATATATATATATATATATATATATATATATATATATATATATATATATATATACAAGAACCTTTATGTTTTTCACTATTTTCCGATTTTTTTTCCTGTCTTTGTAGTCTACCTCTTTGATCCCCGTTTTTTCTGCTTCTTCTCTTATTTGTTCCGTATATCCTTTTATGTTCTTCAGTCCCATCAATTTATTGAATATTAGCTTGTTCAACCTATTCCGAGTCATTCTCTTCATATACCCGAAGAATTTCAGTCTCTTTTTCCTCATTGATCCTCTAAGCTTTCAATATGTTCATAAAGCTCACTTTTTTAATTATTCTTCCCCTACCTTTATCGGTCCGTATAATATTTTTATTTTCTTTCTTTCTATTCTTATTAACAATTCGATGTTGATAAATCCCATAGTCTCCGTCCCATAGAGTATCACCGGTTTTATGACTAATTTTAGCTTTCCTGGAAAGATTCTTTTTATTAAGCAAACTCATGACAAAGAACCTTAATTTATCCAATTTTACTTCCCTACTCTGTGTCACTTTTATGTCCCCCCCCCCCCCCCCCCAATGTAGTTCACGAGTTCCTCTAGATATTTAAACTGTTTCAACGACCTGATTTTCCCGTATTTAGTCTCGACTTTTTCCTTTATTTCCTCATCATTATTTCCGTTTTTCAAATTATATTTTTAACACACACACACACATATATACATATATATATATATATATATATATATATATATATATATATATATATATATATATAAAATGATGATGATTGTATTGTAGAAATTTACATACAAGAGATGTTGAACTACATTTTTATTATATCCGCTAGATTAGTAAAAGATCAGATAGTAGTGGATATTTATATATGTTTATTTATTTATTTTTTTTATTGATGATTTAATGAAATATCTGAGGAGGGATTTACAAAAGAAAAGTAAATAGATAAAAATTCATTAAATTATTTTAACCTTTACTGTAAAAGATTCCGTACTTATTGCTATAAAAAATAATTTTAATTTTACTGTTTCGAAAATTTACTTTAAAACAAAGTTACTTCTTCATTCCCTAGTATCGTTGTTTGATATCCATTACACACTTTTACAAGTATTTTTTCTTATAGCGGATGCCGAACTACGTTTTTATTTTATCCGCTAGAATAATCATATATTAGAAAGTAGTGGAACGGTTGGACGTACTTGCAATCGAAATTGTCAATTGATCTGAATATGTCAATTGATCAATTAATTTTTGTTTTCGTAAATTTTCTGTTAAATATTAGGAAAATGAATTATTACAGCCCTCCCCAGAGTGTTTTATGCGGAACGGATACGAAATATTCAGAAAGCATTTGCGATTTCATGTAGCACTCGAATACTGGAGATAAAGGTCTGGAAAATTGTCTGTAAAGTTGGGAGGGAAAAATCTGTGAGTTCTATATAAGAGGGAGAGAGGGTTATGCCTTGTGCCCTATATTGCAGGGGAAGCAGCGGGAATTATACCTTCCCTCCAGTGTCTACCCAACCTCAGGCGGTAGTAATGTTTTTTTTCTGTTTGCCTCCAGTAATGCCTCACATTATTTCGAAATTTTAGGACTGGAATGGAGGAGAAGGGGGTGCTCCGTTGATTTTTCCAACCAACAACAACCATGAAATATAGGCAGGAAGTCTCAAATAACAGCGAAAATGTCCCTGAGATTTGTTTCTAAGGGTCAGAGATCAGTAGCTGATATAAAATTTGGATTATATCGTACAATCGGTAGATATAGTTACTTCTTTTTTTTTCAACCCACGGGTTTGCAAAATAATTTAGTTTTTCAAATAGTAAAATTGTAATAATTTTAGTAATATTTTATAAATAAATAGTGATCCAGCAAAATCAATACTTTATTCATGAAATGTTAAAATAATATATATATTTATAATGCTAAGAATGTTTAATGGACAGATCTAGAAATTAAAACCCAAATTTTAATATATTCATCATCACTACTTTATTTCAAGCTAAATTTTAAATGAGATAATATTATTGTAATATAGGCCAGCTCGGGCGTTGTGAACAGATCGTGCTTGTGTTCCAATGGATTCTCTGTGCAACATCCGAATGCCATTGAGTTATAAGTCCCTTTAACATTTAGTGATTGGATTAAAGCATACATTTTCAAAATTCTGAACGATTCGGACGACTGGTTTTGAAGTTATCTTGAATCATAACTTTTGACGGGGACGCAGAAGAAGCCACGAGCTGTTATCGTGGACGGGATAGCCACCGCCAAGTGTCTTGCTTGCTATAGGGTTAATATCACCTGGTAAACAGTCTTCATTCTGGTATATCTGTAAATAACTGTTAGCCAGGCTCTGTTGTGACGGCCGGATCACGTGATGTTGAAGACCAATTGAATAGTTAGTTAAGTAGTCAATAATAGGTGGAAATAAAACATTATTCTGTATAAACAGCAGGCGGGTTATTATCTGCAAATTTAAATAGATCGGTGCTACCTTCACTAACAACCAATTTCGTTTAACAGTTTTAATAAAACTTTAACCTCTAGGCAGATTTATTATAACAAATTCACTCACGTTGTCTTCCTATTTATTACACTATATTTATTTAACAAGTTTTATTAGGTCTGTTTACTTTTGTTTATAAATGTAAAACTCTTAGGTCACTAACGCCTATGGTTTATTTTCACCACACAGATTTTTGATATATTTGGTGATATATATTATTAAAAAAGAATAATAATCATAAAAAAATATAATAATAATAAAAATATTAATATTAAATTATTATTATTAATTATAAAAACTTTTATCAGGTGTATTCTCTTTTAACTCATTTTTAATTTAGTCAAATTCAATTTTTTATTTATCGTAAATAATTAAAAGCATTTTAAGCAAATTTTGTGAACCATAATATTTACTTAATAGTCTTAGTTATAGTTAATATATTTAGGGAAAAAAAAATTACGTCTTCTTGAACTTGACATTGTCTCTAATACGGACCTTGGCCGGCCCCTCCAGAGGATGGAGCCGTACTGAAGTCAGCAGGCCCTAGTAGACACGTCACCAGGAATTGTGATAAGCAACATTGTGATAAGAAATATTGCTTCCACTTTTCCCAACTACACACAAAAAATAATAACAGTACTTACTGTAGGATTAGTCCACTGTTAATAGCTGCTGTATACCTACGATCTCGTCAGGTTTACAGTAAAAAATCACTGAAAATTCTTCTGGAAAATGAACAATTCTGAGAGTACATTTAATATGCATTTAATGTACAGCATTGTAACATGGAACATATCTGGCTTTGAAAGACTTTGACTCGAAAATTACAATTTTGAAATAATAAGGTTATTTGAAAACATCGATCTATTTTCTTTCCTAGAAACATGGCAAATACACTATACAAATAAGTCTCTCGCTTGCCAAAAAAAACAATATTTATAGCACGCTAAAGCCAGCCATTCACGGTGCTACATGTAGGACTACTTTGTAGGACTACACTAGATATCGGACTGCAGTTGGACTGTGAATGGGGGTATAGGACTACATAGAACGTATAGGATGTTAGTAGGCTTCTCCGATCATCCTACAACCGTTCCCTTCTCCCAACATCCTACCGCGTTGGATCGTGAGTGGTGTTACCGTCCTTCAAACTCCACATGTTTACAGCTACATCATCAATGACGTCATTAATTGTTATCAATATTTGTTTAATATTAGTCAGTGTAGCCAGGTTGTGGTGTTTCTCCCTTGATTTAAATTTATTTTTTTTTATTGTAGAAAGGATAAGGTTTTTTTTTAAATATATTTACTACTAAATACATTAATAATTTTTCCTGATTACAGACTGAAAATTAAAATAATTTGAAAAAAAAATTGGTTTAAAAAACATCCTAATTTTTTTTTTTTATAATTGTATTTCATAAGTATTTCCCAAAAGTGCAGAGTAATAAGTTAATAAAAAAGATGTTCTCAGGGCCAAATATCTCTCATTATAAGGTCAATCTAACGTTCTATTGTTGGGACTGAATTAAAATATTAAATAAATAATGTAATAAAAGCTGGATGTCAACAATTTTGAAATAATAATTTTGGGTCCGTTTTTTGTTAATTAAATTGTTTATCTCTAATTTATCTTCTTTTGTGTTTGCTTGTGTACGTTTGCTTTTAATCATTAATTTGACCCGATCTTTCAGCTGGTATAACCAGTTTAAATTATATTGAATTAAATTAATATGAAAATGTATAAACCTTGTAAATAAAAAAGTATAATGCAAATATAAATCTTTTATCATTTCTCCTTATCTTATACTATAGAGATGGTTTTATTATACATTCTTAAGTAATCTTTATAATCCTTCCTATTTATTTCATTTAACATTTTCAAATCACTGTAATTTATTCGGTTAATAAACATTGTTTTCGCCCAAAAATTTCTTTTTCTTTTTTTCCAATAACGCCATAGCAAGACAAATTGCCGACATTTTCGTATTTTTTAAAACATAGATAAGCTATGAGTACGAGTTAGAATAGTACGAGATCGGATCCCTTGTAGGAGGAGCGTGATTGGACAAATGAATTCTTCTGTAGTCCTACAACGTAGTCCTACTAAGTTGGACCGTGAATTTAGGCACTCAAGGAGAAATCACTCGGACGACCGAACACATGGATTGGAATATTTTATAAAAACTATTTATCGTACATTATTAAATTACTAGATGATTCTAATTTATCTCTTTGAGGTGTTTTTTTCTCAAGTTTATTTGATAAATGAACTGATTTATTACATAATATAATAATAGTATTATTTTTAAATTACTGTAATGTGAAGTATATTGTAAACAGTATATAAGATCATTTGTGCTCCACAAATAGATCAGTTTTACTATTGTAAATGTCATGATAGCACAGACAATAAAAAAATACTCCCTAATGGGTTCTTGACTAGAGCCTGTTCCGATTTTGTCAGTATGCCCACTACGCATGTGTACCATTATCTTTTTGAGGAATTATTTATTTATGATTTCTATTTCTAAAGTTGATTTGATAAATGAACTTGTTTGTTTTAATTTTAATTAGTATGCTATAATTTTTAAGTTTTTTTTAATGTGGTGTATTGTAACCAGTATATTGATAATAAGAAGTATATTGTAACCAGACCCCTGTAATTGTTTTAAACAAAACGGATTTTTTTATCTATCTATTTATTTATCTATATTATTGTAGTTATATAATAAAACAGACTGTTATAGAACAGTGAACTTATCATGAGTTCATAGTCTGTTAAGATCAGTTCATAAATATTTTAACAAATATGAGCTAATTATCCTTTTAGTAGCTCTTGGACATACACAGTATTCCTGTACACATAATAATGAAGACTAAAAGGTAAAATAATTATAAATGTAATGTATATGTATATGTATATTAATGTATAGTATGTTGTAGGTAAAAATGTGATTATTAATGTTGATACAATATGGTTTTTTGTTTTATTAAATTTCTAGAAAGTAATCCTGAAGATGGGGAAACAACCCCGAAACGTGGATTTAGTTAAAAAAATTAAGTGTACGTAAGAAAAGAAGAAAAAAAATGTATGGAATGTCACCATTGCTAAGTGTTAATAAATAAAAACTGTGATCAAAGCGATTTTTACGGAGCGCGATTTTGACTCTTGGACTCTTGTCATCTTTGCTTGTCAGGTCAAGGCGTAGAATCTTATTAAGATTAAGTAAGTTTAAACTTCTTACCTGAGAAAACGTCACATTCAAAAGAGGAATTGTGTCTTTGATCTCGGTGATGGCGTTAGATGGCTGAAAATAATTTTCTCTCAAGACGTGACGCTATAGGATAAAGTGATTACTTTATTTTTTTTTTTGGCTTTATTTAATTTCTTAAAAATTAATTTACTGAGATTTACATATTTATTTAATATAACTTATGGTAACATGTTGAGTCAGATTTAAAGGACTAGTGAAGAAACTATCCGTTGGTAGTACTCCAATGATAGTTCCGTCGGAAGATCCCAGGGCCACTTTCTTTTTAAAATATAAATATACTAAAAGGACAGAATGTCAAAAGGTTTACGACGAATATAATTGCTTCGATTGAATCTAAAACTTACCAAACTTCTAAAGTTCACTATTAGAAAACATCAGAACTCATTAATTCTAAACTATTTAAATGAATTATGTATATTTCAAATCTACATTAGAGTCGAAAATGCTCTAAATTGAAATTTAAATTCTTTTAAATATTAAAATGAATTACAATTATACTAAATAAGAATAATAAATTCTAATAATTACTTTCGAGAATAGAAAATTTTACTGAGAAAACACCCTTGAAATAGACATTGTGTCACGAAAGCTCTTGTATTTTTGTGGATACAATCAAAACTGTTCCCAAGCTACCCATTCCAACTTCTTCTCAATTATCTTAATTTTATTTAACTATAATGGAAATTAGTAATAAATCATTACTTAAAAATCAATAATAAAGCATAACCATAGCATTTTTATAAACGGATATAGGTCTACCAAATTATTAACATTACCTATTATTAGCAGGATTTTTTTTTTTTTATTATTTACAAATTTGAGCTAAGGCATTGTCATCAACGCTCATGGTTCGTTTGAACAGCTCAGATTTTGAACATGTTTAGTCTATATTATAAAAAATAAAAATAGATAATTAAAAAATAAATAAATAAAGAGAAAAAGGAAAAAAAACCGGAGAGAGTGCTATAATTTAGACAAGAGGCGATGTGCTTCCAAAAACTTAAATACCAATGCCACTGAAGTTTCATTGTCATTAAGAGTGCTAGATAAATTTGGAATCAGACCTATTCATTCTATTTATTGTTGGGAGGTGATGAATGCATTCCTCAAAAATTTGTCTAACGGAAACAATATTGACATGAAACATGTGGCAGTTTTCTGATAAGGTGTGATTAAGGATTGATAAATTATTTGCCACTTCTATAAATTTGTTTTATTGAAAACTAGTTTGGAATGTTATACATTCATCCTCAGTTCTAAGAGCACACAAAAAATTCAAAAAATAAGCAATTCAAAATATAGTTGGTTTTATTATACATATTAAATTAGATTAATATAATAAATCAGTATTATAAAACATTTATATTAACCTAATTTAATATGTATAATAATACCACTTTAATTTAATACCAATTTAATTAAGACAAGAAATCAAATACTTGTCTTAATAAAATTCATAATTCATAAATGTTTTATAATACTGATTTATATTAATCTAATTTAATATGTATAATAATACCAACTATATTTTGAATTGCTTATTTTTTTAATATTTTGCGTGCTCTTAGAACTGAGGATGATTGTATAACATTCGAAACTAGTTTTCAATAAAACAAATTTATAGAAGTGGCAAATAATTTATCAATCCCTAATTAGATTGATCCTTCTATACCATCATGCGGATGTCAACTGATAAGGTGTGAGTGCGTGAGTACTGGGTGTTCCGGGTACATACCAGTTAAACTGTTTGCAGAGCTTAATGAATCCGACATTATGACGATAGTCTTCTGAGCTATTGATATGGAGAGGTGTAGGGCTGAAGCTATGGCATGGAGCTCGGCAGTGTTAATAGAAGATAATACATGTAATTAAAATTTATGTGTTGAGTCGCGGACTACAAAAGACGAAGTCGTTGAGTTTTTTAACATCGATTCTTCTGTATAAATTAAAAAATGTTCCGAAATGCTATGGAGGAGGTTAGACAGCCGTTATTTTTTACTCAGAAGGATTCATATTATTTTTAGAAAAATGGGAGAGATTTAGCATTATTTTAGGTGGTTGCCGGGCCCAAGGTGGATTCCGAAAGTCTTAATTTTTGAAATGTGTTTTAAAAATACAAAACAATACTATATTTTTTATGCAACTGATTGAAAATATACAAAAAAAAACATAATTAAACCTTAAGGTTAACAGGTTATAAACCCATTATGTAACTATGGAAAAGGCAAACATGAATTCATACAGAAAATATACTGACGTATTTGAATTTTTAGAAAAAAAGTTAGCATGTACCATTTTCAATCCTAATTGATTTTATGTGTTATCATACTAGTTATCTTTAACATTACTAGATAATATCGTTCACCCATTGCAGGGTTACTGCAGTGCGGAAAACAAGAATGAAATAGTATTTTATTTTTTTAAATAAATTTCTGGGTCAGTTAAACTACCCCCCATTAGAACCTAGACCCCATTGGAACCTTTCGACCAAATTATATATATATATATATATATATATATATATATATATATATATATATATATATATATATATATATATATATATAAGAACATGGTAAAATACCACTTTTTTAATTCATTTTCTAATTATAACTTCTTTTTTTTATTTAGAATTAGATGTCATAAAAATAATAAACCTGTAATACATTTATTCATTTTGAGGTTAAATGAAACAACAATGTAGCTTTTGGAATCACTTAAGTTTAATTACTTTTGAAGAAACTTTGACGATACTGATTTTTTTTAAAAATCATTAATGTTAATATTATTAATTATTAAAACAGATTATAATGAATATAATATTTGATGCATTAACTGAATTTATTCATGATTAAAATACACATTATTTCTTTTTTCCTAATACTTATATATAGGATAAAAGCTTTGGAATTCCACGAAACCATCAAACCCCTCTCCCCTCCCGAATCCACCCCTCACAATCCGAAATCTTTGGAAGAATTCTTGATGCTCTTCTCGTTATGCCACAAATAAAATTACCCTTCAGAAGACTTCAATATTCCATATGTTGTAAATTTACTTCCTTTAATTCCAAACTCCATATCTGCGCAAAACCACTAATTCGAAAACTTCAATCCCTATCCATTCCCGATAAGGATTCGTAATGCTCCGTATTATGTCACAAATAAAATTATATATCCTCATCCGAGGCGTCTGAAAGGAAGATGGCCACGAGAATTCTTAAGGTACTCCTAGAATAGTCATTGGAGCGATACCTATAGTAATTTCTTCAAAAACCAATGTCAATTGGAGGGCTCAAGACTAGTTTCCATGAACTTGATATTTTTTTGTCTAGATTTCGAAAGTGGCAGTTTTTTTTGCGAATGACCCATACAGACTATTGACACATGTGTTATACCAGTGTCAATGTGTGCAAAGTATGACCTGGGTTGAGAGTTTCACCATTTTTCGATTTTCTTAGTACTTTAAAAAATAAAAACACCGAACTTCGAGAAACTTCAGAACAGCCAAAGGGAGTTTAATTAAGAATGACCCACATAACATAGTAAATTAATAGTATTTTAACGCAGCAGCAAATCTAAATTAATAATAAAAATAATGTTAGAGAGACTGATTATATTTATTCACAATTAAAGTTTACATTATTTCAATTTTATAAATTATTTTTTATGACTTATACGGCATGATGGATTTAAATTTTTTACTTGTCCAATGGGAAATTAAACATCATGTAGTACAAAAAAAAAAGTTCTGAGCGTTTCAAGTCCTTAGTACGATCAATATCTAGCGCGACAAATCCAGTTTAATAAATATCTATTATGATCTATAAGATTGCTTCCAACGGCACTGAAGCCTGTATAATATCGACTCTAAGTGAATACCGATAGCGCCGATTATCCGTTGAACAGGATTATGGTAGAGGGATCCTACATAGTGACCCTAGATTGTTGTAAAGACGCTGGTGCATATGTGTGGGCGGGCTAATGAACGGTTGGCAGTTAATGAGAGGGGAATGGCTCCTGCCCTTTGTTCCCCACCCCCCTCGCTCTATTACATTTCACCCTTCGCCATTTACTCCACGGCAAAAAATATGCCCTTCCACCTTCGACCCTTTCATGTTATATCTGGCTAGACCTCACGCCTTGCACTGCGATACAACTCCAATTCCCCTTTTTTTGTCTATTTTTTTTTTTAATAAAGAGTTAGAAAAATGACTCGCTTTCTGGCCTTCAATAAAAGCCTAATGAATACCGAAAAAAAGTTTTAATATCATTTGGTCGAGAGGTTCAAATGGACTATAAAAGTGTAATTGATTAAACCAAGGGGTTGTACAGATCCACTATCTAGAACTTCGTCTAGACATGGGGAGGTAAGTTGTATTCCTATGTCATCAACTCAGTTCTATAATAAATTTGGTCTAGACAAAAAATTAACTTGAAATCTTGATACAAGATTGGAAAGACAAGAACTGCTTTTCTTTTCTTCATTCACTTAAATATGCATTCTGTTACTGCATACTATAATAACAACATGATATTGCAGGAAACCTTAACAAAAAAAAAAATAGTCGACAATAATATAGAAAAAGGATGATCAAAAAAAAAAGTATAACCCTTGGGAGTTTTAAAAAAATTTAACTCTGAACAAAAAAGTTCCTATAAACATAGGCCAGAAAATGAAGTCTTGAACGGTTTTCAGGGTAAAAACAAGAAAAAATATGGTTGTAAAAAAAGGGTGTATGACATTCCTTAAAATGAAATAGTACAACCATATTTTTTATTTATTTTATTAATGTTTCATTCATTTATTTAACTAGGATATTCTAAAAAATATAATTAAAACATGAAAAAGCCCCATCGCATCGAATTATTCACAGTACATTAGTACTAATTAGTTCTTCTAGCTCACTGATATTTTTTAAACATCCTTAAACTATTTTTTATATTTTTTTATTCCTGACTTATTTCAAACCTCACGATGATTTGATCTATAAAAAAAACAAAAACATTTTTTACACATTTTCTATAAAACAATTTTTTTATCGATGATACTAACGTAACAATACATATTTATTTTAAAAATTATTTTAATATACAATAAAAAATATTACATTTTTATAAAACATAAATAATAACATTTCAGAAGAAATCATTCCGGTAAAGATTAACACCCAAAAAAATAAGTACAAATTGTTTTTTTTTTTATACAACAATTAAAATAAATAAAGTTAAAAAAAGAAGAAGAAGTAAATAAAGTATTTAATAATTTTTTTGGGGGGATTAATCTTGATCGCCACCCAAGATAGTCAGCCCTTCTTGACTATTTATACGGTCAACTATTCAATGCATAATAATAATAATAATAACAATAATATTTATCATTACAATAATTTAATTCTAATAATTATCAAAGTATATATATATATATATATATATATATCAAGAAAAAATATAACCCTGATCATTAGTGACGATAAGTTGGAAGGCTTCTTTATCATAAAATATTTCAACTTTGCGTGCCCCGTGAGAACATAATTCACTCTTGAAATTACTATTTTTAGTAATCTCAACTTCCTACCGACATCATGGATAAGTCTTGACACAGAGAGGTTTCAAAGTTAATTTATTTATTTTAGAAGAAATTCCTTTGATAGAATTATCAAATAATAGTATTATTAACATAATTTTAGAGCAGCATGCTCTTCTGCAATACAGTGTGAAATTGAAATTTAAAGCACTAAAAAACGAATTATTTTTAGGATACTTATATAGTGAATAGGACCACAATTATCCGGATCTACCCCTCTGCCCCCTCTCCTCCCATCCAACCTAGGTTTTACATCATTATATAAATTAATGCATAATATAATATGATGGTTATATTATACTATATGAAACAATTGATACCACCGTTGTTTTATAGAGTGAACTCCTGAAAATATTCAATCGAATTTGGGAAACCTCCACGTACCCCCAAGCATGGCGAGAATCGATAGTCATCCCAGTACTGAAACCGGGAAAAAATAAGTTACATCCTAATAGTTACCGACAAATATCACTTACTAGATATTTATCGAAACTATTAGAAACAATGGTTAATAGACGTCTAATGTGGGTAATTGAAAAATGTAACCTCTTGTCCCCAATACAAAGTGGTTTTCGGAAAACAAGATCCACAATAGACCAACTTGTGACTTTGGAAGCTGAAATCCTTAATACTTTTGTAGAACAAAAAGAAGCAGTGGAAATATTTTTTTGATATAGAAAAGGCATATGAGACTATTGACAGGGAAATAATTCTAAAAACAATATATGAATGGGGCTTCAGAGGAGCGATGCCTGAGTTTATACAAAGCTTTTTACTGAAAATATACATAAGCGTCAGATTGGGAGAATCGATCTCAAGTCGTAAAGAAATAGTTAACGGAATCCCACAAGGATGTGTCTTGAGTTGCACTTTATTTGCTATTGCAATCAACTCAATAGTCAAAGAAATACCTAGGTCAATGAAAGCATTTCTGTAAGTTGATGACCTGGCAATTTTTCTAAAGTTCAGAAGTCACGAGTGGATGAGAAGAATTCTACAGAATACATTGAACCGCTTCCAAGCTTGGTCTGATAGCAAAAATCTTCGATTTTCAATTGAAAGGTCCAGAGACAGATTATTTTCAAGAAAAAGGACTCCAAGCCCAGTTCATCAGCATTGTATGAATGAAAATACCCTGATTTTCTTTGAAAACACTAAATTTCTCGGCTTGGTCTTAGACAGTAAGTTAACATGGTTAAACCAAATAAAGTACTTGCGAGTACAATGCTTTGAGCGTCTGAGATTAATGAAAGTACTAGCAAGAACTTCCTGGAGGGCTGATCGGAAGTCGATGCTAATAGACTACACTAGCATTATTCGATCTAAGATAGACTACGGCAGTATGTATATTCTTCTGCAGAAAGAAATCTCCTTCAACTCTTAGACTCCATATACCACTCTGGAATAAGGCTACCGGAG
This sequence comes from Rhaphigaster nebulosa, assembly GCA_948150685.1. NCBI lineage: Eukaryota > Metazoa > Arthropoda > Insecta > Hemiptera > Pentatomidae > Rhaphigaster > Rhaphigaster nebulosa. The sequence goes on along the minus strand of OX411307.1, from coordinate 80,423,401 downwards.
CTTTTAGGACCAATCCTATAGAAAGTCTCTGTGCTGAGGCCTCCATAGTCCCCCCCCCCCCTTTTCCGAAGACAGGAACTAATTATCAATTATATCGCAAAAATTAAACTCCAACCGACAAACCCTGCTAACCGCCATATATTTCATCCCAGTTATACCAGAAATTATGATATAAACCCTACCAGATCTGCTCCATTAGGCATTAGACAAAGAGAAGTCGTAAGAGAAATCTATGACATGCCCATAGATCCTGCTGGCCCTATCTTTAGAACACACCCCTGGATATACCAAATTTTTAAAATAGTTCTAACTTTCAAACAAATCAGTCCATATTCCAATAAATATAAATTCCACAATATAATACAAAATTACTCAGGATTTAAAATAATATACAATGATGGATCCAAGCAAAATGAGAATGTCGGCTTCGCCAACCTTAAAATTATAGATTTCCAACATTTGAAATTATAGACGCAAAATTAACCTCATACTCAACTTTATTGGTTAGGTTAGGTTACTATATTTTCTGGGCGATCAACTACTTGGTTATTACGCCCTTTATAATTTACCTATGTCCTTTGTAATTTTTTATGTCCTTGTTTTGGCATGTTTATTTTTGTGTGGATAATAATGTAATTATCTTATTTCTAGTGCCATAAATTGTTTTTAATTTCGTATTTTGCTTTGCTTTATATTATTATTTATCTCAGGTTTAACTTATTTTATCTTTGTCTTTAAAATGTTTTTTGAATGGTTAATTTTCTTTAGGATCTTTCATTTATTAATTCTTAATAATCATAACATGTTAAATTATCTATATTTATATTTTCAAAGGTTGTTACAAGTTTGCAATAACTTATACAATTTTCGTTGGACCACAGTACAATATAATATTACGTAATATTAACTTTATTGTTTTCTTAGCATTTGTTTTTCCTTATGTACTATTTTATTTACATATATATTTTAAGTATATATATTTAAGCATATATATATATATATATATATATATATATATATATATATATAAATATATATATATATATATATATATATATATGTATACTGTGTATGCATTATAATGTATCAAACTATAAGACAATTGTATAAATTGTTGCAAACTCGGAAACATAAATGTAAATAAAATAGCATATACATAATTTAAAAAAAAAATTGTAAAACGGAAATTTGTTTTTATAAAATTTAAAAAAATGATTATAAAATTTTAAAAAATATTATAAAAAAAGGATTATAAAAATAAAATTAAAAAAAGATTGTAAAATTCAAATAAAATGTTTAAAAAAATAATAAAATAAAATAAATAAAAACATTGAAGATAAGGGTGTTGAATTGTAATAAAATAAGTAAACTGTATATTTTAAGAATAGTAAGAATAAATGTATTTAAATATAAGAAAGATATTAAAGAAAATTAACTATTCAAATAGCATATTTTAGATAGAGATAAAATACGTTGAACCCAATACAAATTATAATATCTAGGAAAGCAAAACAAGAAATAGAAATCATAAAATGCTTAAGTCAATTGACATAAACTAATAAGAAAAATAATCCTTATAGCCTATACAAACAACACATCAAAACAAATTTAAATTACAAATAACATAGGCTAACTATAAAGGGCATAATGACCAAGTAGTTGACCGCCCAGAAAAAATCGTAATCAAATCTAATCTCATATAAAAAATAAAAAGTAAAAAAATGTTCCTACATTACAAGTAAAAATAGATAGACAAATTAAATAATAACTAAATAATTAAACAACCATGATAAAGAAAAAATAAATTAAGTAAAAATAAAATAAGTAAAAAAATGTTCCTACATTACAAGTAAAAATAGATAGACAAATTAAATAATAACTAAATAATTAAACAACCATGATAAAGAAAAAATAAATTAAGTAAAAATAAAATAAAATCATCTTGAACACATTCATGATTTAAGGTTTAGAAGAATTAAACAAGGTGCTATATAGAAAGGAGTACTTAATATATTGTTCCAAGCAAAAATCCAAATATATCATATCCTTCAACTTATGTCTTCAATTGACGTGAATTTCTCTTTATATGTTTGTTATTTTCAAATGTTTCAAATGTCTTGTTAATTATTCTTCTCATTAACGCACTAAAGAAGCATTTCGATTTTCCGTTGATCCTCTTACCGTCATTAATTTGGACAATAAGAGTCCCCTTTGTATATATATATATATATATATATATATATATATATATATATATATATATATATATACACACATATATGTATTATAAATACGATGGAAAACAAAATTATTTTTTAGGACATAATTGAAAAATTCCAAATTGTCAAGTCTCTAACATAGCAGGAAATAACTAACCAGTCAACATTTCGCCAATTGAGGCATCATCAGAACTCATCATCATCTCACACCAACAGCCATAAAAGAAACATCAACTATATATAGCACACCGCTACATGACATTCCAACGTACACAGAAGAAAACGGGGGTTAACATTACATTATGTTACCTCCTGTTTACCTTGGGCAATGGGAAGACTTATCTTTTTCTCTTGTATCAGCCAGGGATCGACTCTGGCGTCAGGAGAGTCTCCTATGGTACACCAGCATCTGTATATACTTTGGTATCTGACCCTTCAATGGATTGTAAAACTTTGCAGTTGAGCGTGGTAATATAAGTAGAGATATTGATTATTTAGGTTTAATATAGTTTAATACATGCGTTTGTTGCCCGATATTGCCAGATTATTGGCAGTATCGCATTGGAAATTATATGAACTATCGATTCTCTGAGTTATCGACTATCTTCCAATCTTACTATCGAGTTTAACTGAAGCGGTTCGATGCGGTAACATGGACGGACGGTTCCTCGACCACTCAGAGGATCCTAACATACTACTGTATCTATCAACCTGATGGAATACCAGGGGCCAGAGTTGTTTACCTCAACGGAACCGATAGGATGGTGGGAAAGTGGGAGGGGTTGTGAAATGCTCTATTCCACCAGTGGGTAGGGATTGAGAGGGAGGGGGGGGGAGGGAAGGAGTTAGTTAAAGCCCCCCTCTCTATTGACAGATAAGGAATTAATGGTCGGCCTTGTTAAAACGAAAATTCCCATCCCCCGATTCGGAAAGAAATGCCTTTATAAAAGTGTATCGGGTAATGTTCCATATATCAAGCCGACAATATATTACGGATTCCTTGCCCCATAATCCGAGGGATAGAAGTTCATTTAAATTTGTCCTACCCTAAATTTGAATATTTCGTGGGTAGCTAGTTGGAAAAGGACAAGGGTGCACATATATTATCCTCTGAGGTAATGAGTGATTTATTATCGCTTAGTGGTTTGGCTGTAGGATTCCAATGTGGATTAAACTGTTGTTATTTATTACTCATTTCAAAATTACCTCATCTAGCAGTTATTTCAGAATGATTTTTTGCTTTTTTGTCATTCATAATTCATCCGCTATCTATTTTTGGAAGTTTTAATTTTAGACTACCTGATCACTAATAAACATGGACCGGATTTGTATGCAATTAAATATTTACTTTACCTTATTTTAGCACTTACTTTCCAAACAGCAGAATATCTCTCCGGATTGGTGCATTCAGACCGAGGAAAAAATAAATTAATCATTTTTTTGAAACAACATTGTATATAACTTTTTTTTCTTTGAGATAAATTTTATAATGATATGGATACCATACCATTCCTATGCTAATGCTAATGCTATTCAATGCTAATAATAATGCTATTCAACCCGGCATTGGAGAAGGTAATGCTGTAGCGTACAGGATGGAATACACGCAGGAATGATTCAAAAATACTTGGCACATGCGGATGACTAAACGGTCCTAGGAAGTAAAGCAGAAGATATCCAGGTGCTGGCCATCTCACTGATCGCAGCGTCGGAAGATATAGGCTTTCAAGTAAACCAAAACAAAACAAAATATATGATTGTAAGCCGAAACATACGCCAAGAAGAAATCATAAGTGCAGGAACTCAAACCCTTCTGAAAATACCTTGGAAGCACAGTAACCTCCAATGACGACCAGCTCAGTGAAGTCGACCAAAGAATCCTCAGCGCGAATAAAGCCTTCTTCTTCTCAGTAGCCCATATTCTATGATCAAAGAAGATCTCACGCAAATTGAAACTACGAATTTATAATTCAATCATAAAATCTGTAGTGATCTATGGCAGTGAGACATGGTCTCTTACGGGTACCTTTGAGAAAAATTTGAACGAAAGGCTCTAAGGGCGATAGTGGGCCCAAAATGGGATAAGGAATTAGGTATTTGGAGAAGAAAGACGAATAAAGAAATAATCTCCTATACGCAGCAATCGATTGCGCTTGATATGAAAGCAAAAAGGTTACAATGGGCGAGGCATGTGGCTAGAAGCTAGTCAACAGATCCTCTCTTCCTAAATATGAACGCCTCAGTAGTGGGAACTAGACCCAGAAGGAGGCCGATACCTAGATGGGTGGACAGGATAAAGAAGGACGCGACTGAACACCGTGTAATAAGCTGGAGTCATCGCCCAAGATAGACAGAGGTGGAGGAAGCTGGTAGAGACGGTTAAAGATCTTCAAGTTCTGTAAAAAGTCCACCGAAAAAAAAAAAAAAAAAAATATATATATATATATATATATATATATATATATATATATATATATATATATATACCATACAACGATATATGTAATAAATAATAATACTACAAAAGGGAATATATATATTTTCTTTTGTGTTTTATATATATATATATATATATATATATATATATATATATATATATATATATATATATATATATATATCGATTACGTAAAATTTAACCGTCACTCATATATCCGTCAGCTTCTTTTAACCGAAATTAAAGTAGACCCAAAAAAAGGTGGAGTTTCTAACTGATGGTGTGAGTATTTCAAAGGAAAATATTAACAAAAATGTTGACAAATTATTACGTAATGTACAGTAATACAAAGAATAATTTAATAGCATAGGCAACATATTTTATTAGATGAAAATAATTTGAACAAGCCAAATTAGTTTTTATAAAAGACAACTGCATACATACGTTACATACGAAAGTTAATTTTATTCAAAGACTCAAAATCTCAGAATTATTGTTCAACAAGAAGTGAAGAAAAAGGGATTCTAAGAAAACGATTGATTATTGTCAAGCTCAATAATCACTTGATAACGAAAATTATAACTTACACATTACATTTGTAATATCTAATCTAATATAATATGTACATTATATTTGAAATATAAAAAAAATAAAAAAAATTTAATAATCGAAAAATTATTTCTTCATAAATGCAGTCATTTCCAGGGTTAGAGAAAAAGTCGACAGAGATAAATACTAGAATAATTCATAGGCTAGTTTACTACAACTACAATGATCCTGGTTATAGGGTAATGGATACTAGTTAATAGGCTTAGATTAGAGACATGTAGGTTTTGTTCTGTTTAGTGGACCAACTGTTCAAAGCCACGTGTCTAATTGTGAGTCTCGGTGGTTCATTTTTCCCTACACGTCAACCCGCAGCCCACATCGACTAATTCTCGTAATCGAGCATTCACGGAGCACAATTAAAAATGACAATTAACTGAAAATATGAATGACTTGAAAACAAAATTTAAAACACACACATACACACGAACGTATGTATGTATGTATACTTGCATAGAATTACTCATTAATGAACTATTGTATTTCTTGTAAGACACGTTGAATGTAAGACTAAAATATTTTTTATTTAGCTTATTGGTAGCCTAGAACTATTCACCATTACTCGAAATCAACCCTATGCCATAGGGTACAACTAAGCACACATGCCTTAATTTCAATTTCGCAAGGAATAATAATAATATATGTATTATTATTATATAGAAATACATATTATTTAATATAAGTAAAAGTATTGCGTCATCAGCTCATTTTTTATTTTTAGAAATAAAAATCATTCCATGATTCTTATTAACATATAAAGTTAGATTTTTTAATGGATTGAACGGATTAATTCACGGAGCACATTTAAACATGACAATCAACAGAAAATATGAATGACTTGAAAACAAAATTTAACATATATATATATATATATATATATATATATATATATATATATATATATATATATAAGTTAAGGTACACAGTGTAACTGTATACAACTTAATCCCAACTCTAAGATGTAAACACTCTCTAAAACTATATATAGAGGATTACTGAGGCAATAAAGTTAGTCTTTTCTCAACAAGCGTGTGTGTTATTACGTTCCCGTTTTTCCCTTTTTTTTTATTCTAAGTTACCGGGACGAACATAAGTGGTGCCGAAACCCGGGAGGTTATACTAGGAGTAGAAAGCTGTTTTTTTTTATTCTCTCTGTTTTTCTCTCTTAGCGTCTGCCCTTTTAGGTCTCGCTGCGCGCGTCTGTTTTTTTTTAATTGACCAGAACAAGTGAGAAGGTCACAGAATGCCCGATGAGATAGTGCGGCCGGCAACCTTAATACTACCACAGGATATCCCGGCGCTGCCAACGGAAACCATAGCGGCGGCGCACGCGAACTTAGCAGCAGCACAAGCGAACGCCTTGGAATGGCTAAAGATAAAGACGGCGACCTCGCAGGACCTAAGGAAAGCAATCACGGATCTAGAAAGATTCAATGGGGAAATCGGAGAACTAAACCATTTTCTCAAAGGAGGCGACCGTGTGATGACACGCATAGAGGCGAAGTTAGCGGAAGACCTTGTAGACCCGATGGATGCGAACGCATTGAGAGCAGCGTTAGTATGCCGAGTCAAAAGAAACATACTAAATCTGATCCAGGCGGACGAAGATACGCCATGGATTATAGTGAAGGACAGGCTGAAGAAAGCATTTGGAGGAGGCCGGTGGGCCCCAGAAGAAGATATTTTTCGGATGTTCAGGGAGACGAAAAAACCGTACCAGACAAATGGGCAATATGCGGGAACGCTATTAGCCCGATATAACAAAATTACCGAGAAGATGAGAGAAACCCTGAACGCAGCCGAGGTGGAGGGCAGGATGGCGTTTCTGTCAACCATACTCAAAGTGCAGCTAGCAAGAGACACGGGAAAGAAGGAGGGGCTGTCTAGGGACAAAACATTCATCGAGTGTGCCCAGGAGATGGTAGACGCCAGCGCCAGGGACGAAGAGGCCAGATTCGGAGAGGAAGCGGAAACGGGATGGAGTAGAGTAACCTACAGGAGGCCCGAGACAGGTAGGAGCAAGCCTAGGCCGGATATAGGAAGAAGAAGGGAGACGGAGTTCGGCGGAAGGGAGAGAACTATGGCACGAGAAAGGAGGCAGGGAACGGAGAAGAGGATCTCGAAAAGGGAAGACAGGAAGTGTCATGGATGCGGGAGGACGGGACATCTGGTAGCCCAGTGCCCCCGAACGAGATGCTTTGAATGCGGCACTGAGGGACACATTGCGAGGCAGTGTCCCTACATGAGTAGACGCGGAGAAGCGAATCGAGCGGAACCTATGGAGGTGAATGCGCAGAGGATGTGGAAAAGGAGCAGACCACCATCAGAGTCAATAGGGTCATCGGAAACTTCGGAGACAGAAGAAGAGGAGATCGAACCAGGAAACAGAGGAGCTGGAGGAGGAAGGAGTGGCCGAAGGAGCGGAGGACGAAGAGCAACGGAGGAGAGGATATCGAGAGACAACGAATGAGGAAAGTGCGAGCAGAGAGGCAACCACGCGGTAGTGCATAATATAGAGAGTGAGTGTGGTGGGTTGCCTATCATCAGAGTTGCGAGAGGAGTACGATGCTTGGTGGATACAGGCAGTTCTAACACGATAATGTGTCGGAGTGCGATAGAGGCGTTGTGTGAAGGAGAGAGGATACCCCAGGTGCAGGTATGTGGATGTAAATTAATCACCTTGAATGGTCCATGTAAAATAGAAGGGGAAGTGGGGATAGATTTAAATAAATGGGGAACCGAGGGAGGAAGGTTGAGGGTGCACGTAGTGGAGAATATGCCTCGGGAATACGGGGGAATAATCGGGTGCGACCTGCTAGGGAAAATGGGAGCGCGGATAAGAAATCAGGACGGGAAATGGATTATTAGGATAGGAACAAAGAAGTACAGGTGTAAGAGGGTTCTGAAAAAGGACAAAATTAGAGTCGGGGCAATTAACCGGGAAGACTGGAGACAGGCGTTACGAGATGAGTACGCGGATATTTTTTTCCAAGAGGGAGATATATTGAGTGTAACGGGGGAAACGGTACACGAGATCCCGCTGAAACAGGATAGGGTGACATACGTCAAGGAGAGAAGGTACCCGCAAGCTCTACGGCAACATATCCGGGAAGAGCTGGAGAGTTTGAAGAAACAAGGTATCATTACCGACAGCACGTCGCCATACAACAGCCCCCTTTGGGCAGTGAAGAAGAAGAGTCCGGAAAACGGCGAGCGGGAGAAGTATAGGGTCGTGGTAGATTTTAGGAAACTAAACGAGAACACCCTGGACGAGAAATACCCGATACCGAGATTCGAAGATATCTTGGATAGGTTAGGAGGAGCGGCTGTGTTTAGCACGCTGGACTTAAAAGCCGGGTACCACCAGATAAAAATGCACCCGAGGGACCAGCATAAGACGGCTTTTACATTCGAGAGGGGTCACTTCGAATTTACCCGGATGCCGTTTGGGTTGAAAAACGCGCCCATAACGTTTCAGAGACTCATGGATGAGTTTTTGCGGGGACTGGACGAATCGGTCTGCCAGGTGTATATGGACGACCTGCTGATCTTCAGTAAGAATGAAGCGCAACATATCGCGGATCTAAGATGCGTCTTCGACCGGCTGAGACAATTCGGGCTAAAGCTGTCCGTAGAGAAATCGACTCTGGGGCAAGACCAGATCAACTTCCTGGGGCATACTATATCAAAGGAAGGAGTGCGACCCGATGCGCGGAAGGTTGAGGCTATCCAAAAGATGGCAATCCCAACAGACGTGAAAGGAATAAGGAGGTTGCTGGGAACACTAAATTATTATCGACGATTCGTCCCGGAGATGGCGGAATACCTAGTACCCCTCAATAACCTGCTGAAGAAAGGGAGCAAAGTTGTGATAACTCCTGTGATTGAGGGTAATATTCGGAAGTGTATGGCGCGATTACAAGAAGAACCGGTACTTGCGTTCCCCGATTTTGGTAAACCATTCACCATCACCACAGACGCGAGCGAGTACGCGTTGGGGGCGGTTTTGTCGCAGGACGGAAAACAGGGGGAACAACCCGTGGCGTATGCCAGCAGACGCCTCACGGAGACGGAAGCGCGTTATAGCGCGTTAGAACGCGAACTGCTGGGTATTGTGTGGGCGATCGAGCACTTTAGGCCGTATGTGTTCGGGCGGAGATTTAAGGTCCAGACGGATCACCGACCCTTATTGTGGGTAGGAAAGCTCAAGGAATCATCGGCGAGAGTTACCCGCTGGAAAGAGTTTTTGAGCCAATATAACATGGAGGTGGCTTATAAACCAGGAAGAGAGAATATTGTGGCAGATTGGCTATCTCGAGCGCTGCAGGTCAACGCAATAGAGACAGAAAGAGGGGAACATTCCGGAGAGATACAGAGATTCTTAAGGGAATGGACGCCCGAGGGTGAAGGTGAACCAGAATCAGGGGAAGCAGAAGAAGAAAGGATGTCTACGGGGGACGAAAGTGTTATAGAAGACAGGCCAACGGATATGGAGGAGAGGGAGGAAATCATCAATGACAAAAAACGTCAGATTATCTGGAAAACCCGGACGTCGGGATTGATGAAGGTGGATTACTCGAGATACGGCAAGTATAATATCAACACGATATGGTCACATCCAGGAGTAAGAGAGGAGCAGATTTGCAGGGCCCTGAAAGACGCGTCCAGATCAGGAACCACCCATTACTTGTACGTAGGTAACGTATCGGTCTGGGAGAAGATAAAGCGCTTATGGCAGACCGAGAAAATCGGAATCGATAGGACGTTCGTCAGATGCAAACTCATGGTGGAAACGATAAGAGACCCGGAACGGCAGGAGGAGGTTACTCTGGCGTATCACCAAGGGAAGACTAATCACCGAGGAGTAAACGAGACCCTGCAAGCATTGAAAAGGAAATATTTCTGGGAGAAAATGCGGAAGACAATAGATAAGGTGTTAAAGGCATGTGTAGTGTGTCAGACTACGAAATACGATCGCCACCCTCCAACCGGGAAGCAAGAAGAGACGTCGACACCTAGCGCACCGTTAAGCGACCTACAGGTGGATATATTCACGTGGAAAGGGTTCAAATGGGTTACAGTGCTAGACGTATTTAGCAAGCTGGCGATGGCTTACCCAGTACAAGATCGATCGGCAGAGGCAGTGATCGCGGCTCTACGAACATGGTTCCAATTTTATGGGATACCGGATGCGATCTCTTCCGATGGAGGGAGAGAATTCGATAATGCGAGTCTGCGAAACGAGATGAAGGCGTTGGAGATAGCGTGGCATATTAACACCCCGGGACACCCCAAGAGTAGGGGAGGGATAGAGAGGCTGCACAGTACGCTGGGAGATCACCTGCGAGTGTTCCACGTCGACAAGGGGTTGGAGGCAGACTGCGCGATGCCAAAGGCTGTGGCAGCATACAACCACTCTATTCACATGGCTACAGGATTTTCCCCGTTCGAAGTACTCTTTGGACTTCGAGAACGGCGAAGGGACGGAGGGAGCACGGTAGTAGACGAAGGATTGGCAGAGCGATTAGTGAGTAATAGGGTAGCGCTCGTAAAACTGTGGCAGAAAACCCACAGGAGGATCGCGGCGGAAAAGAGTAGAAGGGTGGCTCGGGAGAATATTCGGGTACGGGATAGGATGGAGGATATTAAGATAGGGACTATCGTGTACCGAAAATTGGCATCAAATAGGACTAAAGAGGCGGTACGTTATGAGGGACCATTCAAGGTGATTGTGATACGTGAACACAATGTAGTGACCATCCAGAGTATCAAAGAGCCGAGGAAACGGAGAACCGTTCACATTGAACAGTTAAAGATTCCGCTGGGCGAGCCCTGATGCGCACGAGTGAGTATCCTCTTTTCTACGGGAGCAAATTAGATGTATTGAGAAATGATTTATGTTCGTTTTTCGACAGATGTCGATTTCAGAAGTTGTGCATTATTTCTTTTTGTATAGTAGGTCATAAGTTTAGATATAAGAATTTTGTATTTAGTTGTATTATCGTATTATGTTTCATATTTTTGGGTGTTTAGTATTATTATTTATTGTATACAGAGTATTATTTTTTTTTTGATTTGTTGTGCTTTTTGTTGCTTTGTGTGTTCAGAGTGTATTATAGGAATGAAGTTTACGAAAAGTGTTCGTAAACTGGCAGGGGGGAGTTAAGGTACACAGTGTAACTGTATACAACTTAATCCCAACTCTAAGATGTAAACACTCTCTAAAACTATATATAGAGGATTACTGAGGCAATAAAGTTAGTCTTTTCTCAACAAGCGTGTGTGTTATTACGTTCCCGTTTTTCCCTTTTTTTTTATTCTAAGTTACCGGGACGAACATAAGTTATATATATATATATATATATATATATATATATATATATATATATATATATATATATATATATTACATTTGTTTCCTCTTCGATATGATCCCAACGGAAGGACCATTAATTCCAATAATGAAGAATACAACTGTTAATAGCAATGCAAATTATGAACTATTGTATTTCTTGTACGACACCTTGAATATAATTTTTTATTTTTTTTTATTTACCTTATTGGTAGTCGAGAACTATTCTCCATTACTCGAAATATATGCCATAGGGTATCACTAAGCACACATGCCTTAATTTCAATTTCGTAGGGAATAATAATAATCATTATATATAAATACATATTATTTTTATAAATAAAAGTATTGGATCATCAGCTCATTTTTTATTGTTAGAAATAAAAATCATTTCATGATTCTTATTAACGTATTAAGTTAGATTTTTTAAGGTCTGAAGTAGAGATTGGCAATACTCGGATTAGTTTTATGGTTTGAGTAGTATTCAAGTGAAATACATACATATTACATACAATACATACAGTTTTAGCGAAGTGCAAACAGTCTATCTATTCTGGCGCTACAACCCGCTAGCGAGTCACGGCCTCCGCCAACAGCAACCTCCAGGTGTTCCTGTCTTGTGCTGCCACCATCCAATTTCTCACTCTAAGCCCTTTAGAATCGTTGTCAACACAGTCTTTCCATCGCAGCTTAGGTCTTCCGACACGTTGCCTTCCATGCTAGATCTCAGTCAGGAGTTTTCTTGGGACCATATCATCTGTCATCCTGGCTACATGGCCAGCTCATCTGAGTCGTCCCGCTTTTATAAACTTGACAAGATCGGACACGTTAAACCTATCGTAGACCTCTTGATTTTTTCTACGCCGCCTTTCAGCATTAACAAGCTGAACGATAAATTCTTCTTAGAATATTGCGCTCTAGTATCAAGAGATCTCGCTCAGGCGCTTCAGTTGTTGTCCAGGTCTCGGATCCATAGGTCAAAACCAGTCGAATAAGCGTTTTGTAGAGGATGATTATACTGCGTTGGGTCACTACGTTGCTTCTCAAGTGCTGTCCTAATCCACAGTAGCAACGGACGGCAGCCAAAATCTTCTTGCTTATTTCTACTTCCATTTGGCTATCACTGGTTATCTGTGAACGCAAATTCTGAGACTTGTAGGGTCCGAAATCTACCTTGACGCCATTTTGTCTTGGCATCTCATGGGTTACCATATATTTTGTTTTTTCCTCACTGATAACCAAAGCCAGCTTCTTCGCTGTTCCAGAAAAGATTGGACAACCACCCTCCGAGCGGATCCAATTATATCGATGTCGCCTACAAAAGCGAGTAGCTGCACCATCCTATTCAATATTGTTCCAGAAGTTGGAATTTGGGTGTTTCGGGCCGCTCTTTCCAGTGGTAGAAGGAAAAGGGAGCATGCTAAAGCATCACCCTGTCTCACTCCTCTTTTTTGTAAGAATTATTTTTGAGGTGCTGTTCCGAATTTTTATGACACAATCACCTTCTCCATGGATAACGGCATCGGTCTAATAAGCTTGGTGGTGATGTTAAAATGAATCAATGTTTTATAGAACTTTCCGTGATCAATTGTTTCATAGGCTGATTTAAAATCGACAAAGAGGTGATGTGTTTTAATCTGATACTGGAAATCCACACTGGTACTGGCCCATTTCTCGCTCTGCAAACGGTAAAAGAAGTAAAAACAGTACTTAAGATTTATTTGTTAAAAGAAGTCTAAGCCGTTGATCCGATGCTGAGTAATTTTTTATTATAAAACTACTCCATCATTATCTAGGAAAACATTTTTTAATTTCAAATTTCGTCGATATTAATTCAATGTCCATTATTTTTTGGTTATTAGAGGTCCAGTTTTTTAAAATAGTATCAATTATAATATTTAAAATATCGATTTATTAAAACTTTTCTGATTTCTTCGATATTGAGGTCCACATATATGTTTTCGGGGTCGCTCTTTTTGAAAAAAAAAAACAATCTATTTTAAGGTCCCGCGGTCACACATCGGTTTATTTAAGCTATTCTGATTTCTTCGATATTGAGCGTGGGATCTTAAAATGTATTTTTAAAAAGAGGGACTCCGAAAACATATTAGTGGACTCCAATATCGAAGAAATCAGAAAAGTTTAAACAAATCGATATGTCAGCGCGGGACCTTAAAATCGATTGTATTTTCAAAAAAAGTGACCCCAAAAATAATTAGAGGACCTAAACATCGAAGAAATCAGAAAAGTTTAAACGATATGTCAGCGCGGGACCTTAAAATCGATTGTTTTTTCAAAAAGAGCGTCCCCGAAGACATGTTTGTGGAGCTCAATACCGAAGAAATCAGAAAAGTTAAAAAAAATCGATAAGTTAAATATTATAACCAATAGTATTTAAAAAAAATGGAACTCCAATAAGTTAATAATAATGGACATCGACGAAATTTGAAATGAAAATATGTTTTCCTATATAACAATGGAGTAGTTAAAAAATGGAAAAGTTGTCAACATCAGATCAACGGCTGAGTATTTTCGGTAATCACAAATACATCTTAAGCACTTGTACTTTACTAACGTTGCGTAAGTATTTCGAGCATTGCCCATTTCTAATCTAAACTACCAACGTCTAGTGTTGATACGCCTGCATCAGTTGAGCTAAATAAATAAAACTCTCGTCAGATTCCGAAGATACCAAGTATTTGCCTAACAAAATACCCCCTCCCCCCGAACTTTTTTTTTTTTTAAATCGTTCATTAGCAAACATTGTCCGACGGGATGTATTGGTAAGTGTGAATCCTTGATTGGCATCATTTAGCTATGCTTGCTGTTTATATAGGTATAATATATTGATTAAGATGGAAGATAGGCAGATAGTAGGGACAGTCAATTAGTATTGTCGCTAATGCTATTGTAGAGTCGGCACAGGGCAGCTTTGTCTCGCCTTGGGTAGAACCCCCCTCCATCTCCTACCTCCCTTTCCTACAGTTATAAGCCGCACAAAGGTCCACTATCTACCATTATCCTGAGACAGACGATATCCACTACCGATAGTACCGATATCCACAACCACCCCAAGGCCTCTGTTTCCGCAAAAGGGGGGGTCCGATCGTTTATGTGTAAATATGTGTTCTGTGTAGACATCCGTCCACTGCCCCCAGCCCTACTGTGTAAGCCCCTTTCTCATCACCTCAAATCTACTACCTTAATTTAAAGCGAGATAAAAACAAAATAAAAAATATGATTAGAATAAATAGGACCAATAATTGAACTTAAAAAAAAAATAATAATAAAACAGCCACATAGTTCTTTAAAGGTAAAAATTAAGACATTTTTTTTTTTTTTTAACTATTAGGTACTAAATATTTTGGAAAGATAATTATTTTTATGTTAAGAATGTCTTTGTAAACATATTTTAATAATAAGAACATATTTTTAAATGCTTCTTGCCCCTCGAGAGTACTCGATCGAATTAAATAAAACTTAAATAGTATTTATCAGTTGGTTTAAAGTTCTGAGGTACACCAGCTACTTCCATTAAAGAGTCAAAAATAAATGACTTTGCTCACAGTATCTAAAAATGAATCATACAATTGATCAAATGATTTGTGAATGAAAGATGCGATATTGACATACATTATAACATGTTTCAGGAGAGTAATGTGAATAATTGCAGCTTCATTATAATACTTTATAATTAGGGAATATTATCCAAGAGTTAATCTAGGGATTTAATGGTGGAGATATTATTGATCGCAGATGTAATTAAAGAAATTGGTTGGGAGTGCGACCAAAGAAGAAAACATAAACATAATTGTAAACTTATAATCAATATGTGCCGAAGTTTCGGCCTAAGTTGTAGGCCTTCATCAGGGCTAAGAAAAACAAGATAACAAGCATGAATTATACAAGTATACAACTATGAAAATTATTATTATTTTATATGAAAATATGTAAGTATGAATTATAAAAAATGAAAATTTAAACAATAAGAAATTAATAAAAGAAAAACAAATAAAATATATAGTAGAATACATAAAAATACATAAGCGAAAACAACAAGATTAAAAAAAATAGAAGCTATATAAGCCAGAAGAACATAATCGTAAACTAATATGATATAAATGGAAAAAAAAATAAAAGGAGAAACACAAGAAAAAAGGAAAGAGGGGCATGGAGAAAAAGAGAAGAAAAAAAATAATAAGAGATTCATATCGACGAGTCCAAAGATCCAGATCAAGGGTGATGAAATCATAGACAGTAATGTTTTAGCACCGGAAAAGGGTAAAATCGGAACTAAATACGTTTAACACGAACTGGATAGTTTGGTACTCCACCGAGTTCATGATAACGAAGGACTACAGTATTAGGTATAAGATGCTATTATTTGATCAATTTCGAGTATGTATCTATCTATCTATCTATCTATTTTTATATATATATATATATATATTTTAATTTATTTATTTTTTGTTTTTGGTGGGATGGAACATTGCATTTCGGATTTTATAATTTTGACACTCTTTCATTATGTATCACTACTTTATAACTTTTATGTAGAGAAATTTTGAGAGCGAGAGAAATAGCCTGTCATAGAGGACTGTTCTTACACGTCTATATGGTTCCAATAATGGAAGAAGGTAAAGAAGAAAAAGGTTAGAAGAGTGGAGGAGCATTTTAATTTGAGACGGCGCAGGGGGGAGGGGGAGGAGATGTGTGACTAGTGTTCTTGTTACACAGAGAGAATTCCAATATATCCGCGCTGTATCGCCCTTTCTCTTCCCGCTTCTTCCATCTGCGAACTAGGATTTCAATTTGCCACCCCAACCGATTCGTCCTTAATGACGTAATTATTTCGCTTCACGGAAGCGTTGGCCAATCGGATCTAAGATACGATGTTAGTTCCTTAACGGGCGTGTGATTGGAACGTTTCTCTTGTCAATTACTTCATGACACCTATAAAGAAATGTTTTTCGGGGCGGATGTTCCAGTTCGTAGGAATGGATAGCTATATTCATTATTTGATGGGGGAATGTAACATCATAATTGTCCATAATTCAAGGGAGCAACCCAAACCTCCGGATAATTTGGTTATTAAACGATGACAAAGTTACTAACTTTTTTCTTTTTTGGGAGTTGGTGAGCTACAAGAAAAAGGTAAATAGGAAATAGGAACAGTTTATGCGATGTATGAGGCATTAATAAGGGGATTGTTGAGTGTAACCTACATCTTTTAATATATATTAAAAGCGGAAGGTTACACTCAACAATCCCCTTATTAATGTGTGTATGTATATATATATATATATATATATATATATATATATATATATATTGTTATCAGGTGTTTGCTCGGAATGCTAATAAAAAAGATATATTGTTAATATGTAATTATTTGTTCCGGGTATTAAAATTCATATTGCTGTTTTTATTTTAATTTTATTTGTTATTTACAACATATATTAAATTGTTCATTTTTAAAATATAAAATTATGATTTTAAAATATTTATTATAATAACTAATCAATCATAGATTAAAATATAGAACCACTATAAATCCCAAGAAAAACAAGTATCTTAATCAAAATCCGAACAAATTTACTAAGTTACATTATAAAGATTGTTTCGTGTCGGCCTTTTTTTGTTTTGGCCATTTTTAAAATCTTGTAGTTAATTTGTATAAGTAAAATCCTAACACCATTGTCGATAAAATAGTTTAACATGCACAATAAGCTGGGCCGAAAAACAACTTATTTTTTTTTTAACAAATAGTAATATTGCGGAAAAGATGCCAATTAGGGAGATGAAAAAAAGGTATATTTTGTACAGGTATATTTATAGAGTTAGAGCAGTGGAATAACGAAAAAAAGGGAAGCTATGTTTTTCAGCAAAATTTCGGAATTTACACATAAAGTTGAAATTGCTGAAACTTTTGAACGGTTAAAGATAAAACTAAAAACTATCATACAATCTTAAAGCCAATTTAATGATCTACATCTTCGTTTCTCCTGACGTTTTCTTATAGGACGAAGGGCTGAAGTGTTACCTTGTCAAATAAGGCAAAAAGCGTGTGGCAAAATTGGAGGACGGATATTTTAAATCTATGCAAGATAGCGAAAAAATGAATAGCGTCAATCTTATGGCATATTTTGTTAGCTTTAATTTTGCATAGTCTAGGAGGGCGTATTGTTTATTAAAATATTTTCCTTTGTTGCCAGAACTAAATGGCCCGCAGTCAGTTAGCACTTGTGCGAGATTCGGTTTAGGGATTTGTTAAAACTTGACAGCTGTTGCGGGACGGAAGGCCTCGACAGATTTAAACCATTTTTTTCCTAATTCTTTATTCGACAAGAGGTATTAAATTTACATTGTGGCTTAAAGTTAAATAAATCGATTCGATTTCTCCTATTAAATATACCTAATCTTTTCCGCAGTATTTGGATTTAAAAAAAATTAGCAATTTTTCGGCCCACCCTAATATACAACTTTGGGTAGTACCGGTTGGTAATTTAAAGTTTAAAAATAGTAGAGACACAAAAACACATCTCAAAAAGTAGAGCTGATAGGAAAAAATCGATTTCATCTTTAGTTTCAGCGCCCCTAATCAATCTAAATATGAAATCGATTTTTTTCTATCAGCTCTACTTTTTGAGATAAGTGTGAAAACAGAAGTATAACCGCTTGCTTGACTCAATCATCTTCCTTCCTACTTGACCAGGCTGGGAATCTCCACTTCATCACTGGGAATCCAATCCTTCATTTTAACGCTTCAACTAAACTTGAAGTCAATTTGTGAGTATTAGCCGTGCAAGATAGATCAAAGTAGATAAAAAATAAGTTCAAGTAGAAGAAGTTGTGTGAATCATCCTGATGTGTTTTGCTACATATGTGGATAATGCACATTAAAAGAAAACAGAAAGACTGTTAGTGACCTTGTAGAGAGAGCTTATCATGGATACTTTGGTGTTGAGCTCGATGATCAGGATAAATCCTGGCCACCGCATCAGGTTTGTAAATCTTGTACAGAACAATCACTAGAAAAAGTTCGAAATTCGGCGAACCGATGGTTTGGAGAGAACGCAAAAACCACATCAATGACTGTTATTTCTGTCTAGTAAATATTACTGGAATCAATCGAAACAACCGTAGCAAGTGGAATTATCCTCATTTAGTCTCTGCAAGAGGCCCAGTCCCTCACTCAGAGTAAGTACCGATCCCATTTGACCAGCTTCCAGAGCTTTCTGAGGACGAGTGTTGTTCCTATAATCACCCTTCTGATAGTAATGAAGGTGACAGTGTTTATGAGGGGATGTCAACAATTCCTCAACGCTTCAACTAGGATGAGTTAAGTGACCTCGTCAGAGATCTTAACCTGAAGCTTCTGAATTACTGGCTTTCAGGTTGAATGACAAAAATTTACTGGAACAAGGAACCAAAATTATTTTTTATCGTAACAGAGAAAAGGATCTGCTACCATTCTTCTCTCGAAGAAAATCTTGTATTTTATCACGATGTTAGAGGACTCCTGGAAAAAATTAGTCTTCCTGAATATCTTCCAGATGATTGGCGCCTATTTATTGATAGCTCAAAGTGAGTCTTCTACACAATGGGAACAAATATGGTTCAATACCAATTGCTCACTCAACGGTAATGAAAGAAACATATAGCACCATAGCTTGGAGAAGAAAAGTATCGTGAATATCAATGGGTGATTTGCGTGGACTTAAAAATGGTAAACTTTTGCCTCGGACAGCAAAGTGGCCAAACCAAATATGTTTGTTTCTTGTGCCTCTGGGATATCAGAGACAAAGCACACCACTGGGTTAGACAAGAGTGGCCTAAGAGAGAATACATGGTAGTAGGAGAAAAAAACGTTATTAACGAACCCTTAGTTGAACGAGAGAAAATCATCTTTCCTCCACTGCGTGTCAAGCTGGGTCTTATGAAGCAGTTTGTAAAGAACGCATCATGCTTTGCATTTATAGGAGAAAAAAGCCTTACTTGAGCAAGGAAAAAATTAAAGCAGGAATATTTAACGGCCCAGAAATAAGAAAATTCATTAAGGACCAAACCTTCGTTAGTTCCATGAACGAGACTGAGCGAAAATCCTGGACTTCATTTGTTGAAGTAGTCGGAAATTTTCTGGGCCAACGAAAAGCAGAGAACCACGTTGAACAGGTAAATGAAATGCTTTTAAATTTTAAGTTTTAAATCCCTCGGGTGCAACTTGAGTATTAAGGTGCACTATTTGCACAGCTACCTGGACCATTTTTTCTGAAAATTTAGGAGACAGCAGTGAGGAACAAGGTGAAAGATTTCATCAAGATGTGAAAATTATGGAGGACCGCTATCAAGGAAGATGGGATATGCACATAATGGCAGACTATTGCTGGAATTTAAAAAGGGACTGTTCCATGACATATTCAAGAAGGTAAGGAAAAAAAAAGCTTCCGGAGTATTGAGTGACTAGTTGGTTCCATCGATGACATGGTACTATCTTTGTATATATAATAATATTAGTATATACTAACAATATAATACTGTTTGTATAATTTAATAATAAAGATTTCATGTTTAATTTTTAGATATGATTCATGGATTTAGCCTAATATAACGGAAAACGTACATTTCACTAAAACGTAATATCTTAAAAATTTGACCTCTTAGGAAAAAACTAATGCCATATTTAAATTCAGTGCACCAAATTCGTATGAAATCAGCTCCAAATATCCCGACACCAAAACTAGTTGGCCTGTGTTATCTATATATGGCTTATGCTAAGACAAATTTAGGAGGTTTTTTTATTTTATATTTATTTTTTTAATTTGTCCAAAAATAAAGTGTGATGTACAGCAGAATGTCCTTGCTAAAGTTAAAATATAAATATAAACTTTATGAGACTATCCATTGAATAGCAGAGCCTATGAAGAGCAACAACAATGTTTCGCCACGCTATTGTGTGTCAATGAATCTTTCATCCGCCCTAATAGCACCTAAATGTCAAAGCATTTAGGACGGATTATATTTTTCCCAGTAATGGGATAGCTTTTAAGTGTAAAACGGGATTTATAAGCTCAATACTAATATTGCTTGAATATTGAAAAAATGAAGAAGCGACTATTTTTTTTTATACCAATTCAACAAATTCTTTGTGTCATATGAGGTTAAAATTATTATTAAACGTATAAAAGACGACAATATATTATTTAAAAATTGGAGATGGCGCACGGTGGGGAATATGACCGACCTCGCTGGACAAATTTCCAATTAGGTATCGAAGTCCAATTTTTTTAAATGAATCTAAACTTGATCTTTATCAGCTGTATAAACTGGATTAAGAGTTAATGTGCAAAGAGGAAAAAACTGAGTTTCAATATTTAATTTTATATGAATACGGATCTGTTGCGAATAAGTTTTCTACAAGTGCAGAAAGACAAATATTTGAAAACGAAATCCACCTTCTCATGGAATGAAATTAGAGGAAGGTTCCAAACACAAATCCTTAAGCCTCTAAAATACCGGAAATCAACTAACAAGAAAACGTTTCGTATATTCAGACATCATTAGGACATACACAATAAAATCTCATCTATGAAGATCAAATACGGCATATCTCACATCAATATTAAAAGACGAACCAGAGACAGCACATCACTGCAAGACATCAAGTAACATACTGAAGGGAAAGGGAGGTAACATGACAACAGCTGATGAGCAAAAAAGTGAAAATATACGTACCGAGCAACCAAAAAAGTATTAAAAAAAGAAAAATATATGAAACACTAAATAGATATTGAAGAAAAAAGAAATGAAAACGGATACTTTTATGTTTGATTTATTTGCTGATCAGCTGTTTTTTTATTATAACCTTCCACAGCTCTGCATTTTAATTTCTTTTTTTCTTTTGTATTTACTTTATTTTTTACATTTATTATTTAATTTATTATGACCTTGTGTTTTTGTTTGAATTTTTTTTAATACACTGTTGGTTGCTCGGTACGTATATTTTCTCCTTTTTGCTCATCAGCTGTTTGAATATAACATACGTGGAAGGTCACATAAAAATAGCTGAGAAGGTTATGCTTGCCATCAGTGTGTTCACTGGATTTCTTGGAGTGATGTGCTGTTTCTGGTTCATCTTTTATGTTGATGTGAGATGTGCTGTATTTGATAATCATACATGAGAATTTATTTTGTACGTCTTGATAATGCCAGAATTGGTGAAACGTTGACTGGTTAGTTCTTTACCGGCAATTTAGAGGTTTAAGGTTTTCCAGTCTTCCCATCGTATTGTCGGATTTACAGCCTCCGATTCCATACATGGATCAAATTTCTGGCCCTTTTTTTTTGTTTACATGTATTTCAGGAGCCCAGGTTTCATATTTAATATCCCCCATAGCGACGGCGGCCGTGCTACATCAAATACGCGGTATCTAGACGCCCATTGCTCCCGGTTAAGGATTAGCCCCACTTCACCTCCTTCAACTGGACAATCCTCCCTAGCCGGTCCCACTAGCTAGTCATCGACTGTGAGGACGAGGCATATTATCGGGCATCACCTAGCTTCCAGTATAGTCCGAGGAGACGCAGTATTCGCTGTAGACAGCCGGCTGCTTATTGAACTGCACGGAGGCGGCGCGGCACAAGCTTGAAGCCAAAGCAAGTCACTGGACCTCAGGCGACATCTACTCAGATAAGCCATGTTTCATAACATGAGACCTTATTACAAACCTCTGTTGATAAATAGATTTAATTAAGTTAATTGAATTAAGACACTAACACATTAACGATAATTGCCTCTTCAGGGATAAAACTTTAATGATCAATAAAACTATATTAACATGAGATGGTGTATTTCTTATCTCACGTTCACGAGTATTAGTAACTTTTTATTTTTAAATATGCAAGAACGGGGTTTCCCGGTCATAAGGCATATACGGGCCCTCCAGTATTGAACATTTGGTGCCCCGGGTGAGGTAATACTCGTGTGAACACTTCGCCCTTCTCATTTAAGATACTGTGAAAACCTAGCCATTAATTTTGTGTAGTATGCTTAATTATTATAAATTTAATGTTACTATTAAAAATAGTCTATAAAGTTTATGTCAGGCTTAGAGAGACGTGTGGGGCCGGTTTATTGACAATTGGAGGCCGCTCTAATCTTTCTCTTTTACTTACTGGCGCCACTTAATCCTGCCACTGCCGTTGTATTTATTTGTCTTATGAGTCAATTTAAATGGCCATAGCTCGGCTGCAGGACTTACTTTATCATTCGTGGATAATGTATTTATTTATTTATATTATATTCGTATGTGCATGTTTAAATTTATAGTGACCTATATTCATATTTGTTATTTCGACGTCTACATATTTTAGCATTAGGTATATATTTTACGTTCACATTTACTTAGTTTGACGTCAAAAATTTTAGAACGATTTATTTATTTATATTTGTATACATGTGTGTGCATACTTATTTATGAGTTAACCATATATATTTATTCAACTTGTCATGCATGTTTAGATTGCATTTTAAGTATATTATTAGTTGAGATCATATAGTTGTGGTTACCTTATTTAATATTTGGCATTCATTTATTTATATTAATATTCAATTTGTTCGATTGGAACGTCCCCAGTTAGTTCAGACTAGCCGATTGTTTTTTTTTTGGCTCTTCATCGCGACTCAATCGTTTTCTCTGTCGCCTCAATTTTTCTCTCTGTAGATCATATTTGTATATTATTTATTTATTCATTTCATTATGAGTAGAGGCGATCAGAACTCGACAGACCTCCCTGATCATATTAGGTAACTCAAACGCAAGCTCCGTCATCTCAGAGCGGTCTCCAGAGGCTCGGTTCTCTCGCTCATGCCACGGTTCTCTCGCTGATGCCACGGATGTTGATGATGACGCGTTGATCGACTTCGAGGTAGACTATGACGAACGCAAAAACCTCTGCTCCAAATTTGAAAGCGTTTGGGATGGGATAGGCTCCCTCTATGACTCCCGGGGAGCTTTTGGCCTCACAGCTGATTGAGAAATAAGTAAGGATGTTATTCGAAGCGAATTGCGACGAATAGACGTTCGCTATCGCAAGCTTAAGTCCGAGCGTAGTTCGGCTTCTCAATAGGTCAAACCCAGCTCGGCCGCTCCTACTTATCCGTACCTTTTTCTCAGCATTCAGGTCCCTGTCTTTAGCGAGGACCTCCCCTCTTGGACGAATTTCCGGGACACGTTCGCCTCTCTGATCAATAATAATACGCTCTGGCAGGGCCGGGCCTTCCCCTGCCTTATATCTTTACAAGCCAGCAAGGGAAGCCCGAGATCTTCGGAGAGTCCGACCAAGTGCTCACGGGGGAGGTCGGGGCGTCGCCAGACTCACGGCGCGTCTCCGCGAAAGAAGTCCGCTTCCCCAGGGTTATGTTTATCTTTGCATTGGATTAATTAACATTATTTATAAATAAATCATAAATCGCGGCCGATTTATTGAGTAAATATTTATTTCAGTATTTGTTGTGGAAATGCGATGCTCGAAGTATAGTCAGGTCTTAAAAATCTTCGTCAAAATAGGCGAAATCTCGGAAAGTTATGGTAGTTTCTTAGTTTTGAGGTAGGTGATTTCCATCCTCGATACTATCAAAAAGTTACATCACTATTTCCTTGCGCTAAATGTCTTAAATCGTTTAATTATCGCCTTCTAGAGACTTCTGTTCAGAGGTTGTGTCGGGAGGCAAAAATAGAATATTAACATCCCTGAGTGATGGGGTACTGATATGGGCCGTACAATCATCAATACAAAGTTGAATATTTTTGCTGTTTTTTATTCCATATCTGATTGTACACATTCGTTTAATATTTCGATTGTGATCCATGTTTTTGTGTTTGTACGATAGGCTATCGGTGACATAGTTTTTTTCTTTAACACGTTGGTTTCGCTACTTACCAGTTATGAACGAACTTAATTTGTCTGATCAATCCATGTTGGCGGCTAACAATATTATTACATGTTTTTTACAATTTTTTTTTAAGTGATCAATAGAAAAAAAAGGGTAATCCGACCGAAATTCATAGAAACGATTCCCCTCTCACTCACTCTCCTCTCCTCTAAAAAAGATTAAGAGTTAACCAGATTTTTTATTTGGAAATTCGAATTATAAGACGCTTACAGTACTTGGAAGACGAAAACAAATTATCGAGGGGGCCGGATTGCATTGGTTTTATTCGGATTAAAGGGAGATTTTCAAAGGGCCAGAGGATTCTTAGGAATTAACGGGATATACGGATCACCGGGATATGAATTATCGAGATTCTACTGTAATATAGTTTAAAATAGTCGGTATCATCGATATATCGGATGTTAACATATCGATAGAAAATATCGGTTTATCAAATCCGATATATCGATATATCGCGTTTCGATATTCCAACCCTAATATATATCAATTGTCTCTTATATTTTAGTAATTAAATTACATTAAAAAAAAAAAAAAAAAAACTAAGACAGAAAATGCAAACAGAGCAAACACTTTACTTAGGTACTGGATCAAGCCTTTAAAGGACAATATTTTACTTAAGATGATTAAATAAATAAATAATAATAATATTTATTAACTCAATAATTTACCAAATTTAATATTCATAGCTTGTCATTATTACAAACTCATTATTAATTAAAAAGTCGTTCTTCCTTTTTTATTTCTGCTTTAAAATATTTCTTTGCTGCTCCTGTTTGTTTTAGTGAAGAATGTAAATACTTCCTTTTCAATCAAGGGCTGCTAAAGGTCTTAGGAAAGCTTTCATTTGTTCCTTGATCTCTTCATACAAATAAAATATCCAGATATCTTTTCTCTCTCTTTTTTTTTCTTAAGGGTAGATGAATATAAAGGAATAAATTGCTTTTTTTTCTTTCAATCAAATGTTAGTACTTCCTAAATTACAGTACTCGTTCCAGTGATTATTGTAATTATAATTATAGATTATATAATAATCTATATAACATTATAAATTATTAAGCAAAGTATAAATATCGTCATCAGCGGCGCGACAACCCACTTAGTGAGTCAAGGTCTCATTCAGCAGCTTTTGCCACCCTCCCCTATCTTGTGCGGCTGTAATCCAATTCCGTACAGCAAGGAGATTTCCAGCTTCACTTGCGACACCGTCTCTCCACCGCTTTTTCGGTCTTCCGACGCTTCTTGATCCATAAACTTGATCTAACATTATCTTTTTGGGAAAATCCTGTTGGGTCATCCTGGCAACATGTCCAGCCCATCTAAGCCTGCCTATGCGGATGACCCTCACTATGCCTGACTCCTTAGTCAGCGCGTAGAGCTCTAGGTTACTCTTCTGTCTCCAGTTTTCACCTGGGCTATAGATTCAGCGTAAAATCTTCCTCTCGAACACAAGGAGTCTTTGTTCGTCCGACCTTGGGATTTTCCAAATCTCAGACCCATATACCAAGACAGGGCGGATCAGAGTTTTATATACACTAAGCTTGGTAGTCCCAGAGAGATGATGGCTTCTGAAGAAGTGTCCCAGCCCGAAGAAGCTTCTATTCGCCAACATTATTTTTCTTCTTATCTCTTATGTCGTTATATAAACATCAGTTCTAGAAAACATATTTACACTTGTTAATTATGATCTAAAATATTATCAACAACCTAATTGACAGTGCTAAATAATATACCCCAGCAAATCACAATTACTAAATTTGTAAGGTTTTAATATAAAATTAAAAATACAACAAATGTAAATAAATATTGTGTTAAAAATCATTTCATAGTTTTGTAACAACTTTTCTATATATAATTTACTTACTTTTCACTTTTCATAAAAAAATATATTTTAACAATTAGCCAAGAGAATATGAATAACTACTTCTAATAAGAAGCTGCGGTTCGGTTGTATGTATGTATGTATATGTATGTGCATATATATATATATATATATATATATATATATATATATATATATATATATATATATATAAATTTTTTGTTTCTGTTAACACTGTAGATCGTGGAGATCCTTGGCCGCGCGATGTGGTATTCATACATAGCAGACCACACCGCGATTCTCAATTTAGGTAGGGTCATCACTCCTACGCCCGGCCTTTTTGTGGGTTGCTTCCAAGTAGGCAGACGGGCCTCACATACCCGGGGGCGGAATTAATTGCTTGAATTAATTAATTTAATTTAATTAAATTCATGCCGGTGCCGGGATTCGAACTCACAACCTTTGGGTTTGTGAGTAAGTGCGTTAACCCGCTAGGCCACCCCGACCCCCAAATTAATTTTTTCACAGAGTTGGCTAGTTTAAGAATTTACAACAAAGTGGAGTGACTATATTGCTGAAATAGCACTAAGTTCGGTTAAAAAAAAAGAAATTAACTAACTTAGTGACTACTCTCAAAAACTGAATGATCGCTTGTACATTTAAATTAAATCATGTATCTAAAGAAATTTTAATATAAAGCTATAATAAATTTAGCTTTTAAAATAATAAAAAATACTTTAAAATACAATCCTCGGGACAAACCCAAACGCTTTAACTTCTCAAATCTAAAAAATCCTGTAAAGAGTGCCAAGTTCAGCGAGTCAATAGAAGCCAAGATACGAGAAATTGATTCTGAAGAAAGTATTGATGCAAGATGGCAATGCTGCAAGGAAGCCTTCGCAGATTCAGCTGATGAAATGCTAGAGACTGGCAACGAAAGCTCAGCATAATCCTTGGTTTGATGAGGAATGTATGGCCCTAAATGAAAGAAAAAACGAAGCTCACAGAAAAATGCTATCACGTAAGCATACAAGAGCATCTATACAGAAGTATAAACGCCTACAAAGGGAAGACACACATCTGAGAAGGAGAAAGAAGAGAGCATGGGAGAACAAATCATTCGATGAAATAAAGATGGCCTTTAATGATAAGAACAATCGTCAGTTTTTCCAGCTCGTTAATGAGGGAAGGAAGCCTTTTCAACCCCGAGCACATATCTGCAAGGCAGAGGATGGTTCCCTTCTAACTGATACGATGGCAGTACTGAATAGATGGGCCTATTACTTCAATGATCTGTTAATCAGAGGAACATCAATTGATTGACCAGAGGAATACCTGGGGAATGAAGCATTAAGTGGAGATCATATTGACCCTCCAGAAGAAGAAGAGATCCAGGAAGCTCCGTCAAAGCTCAAGAATAATAAGGTCCCAGGCATAGATGGCATAGCACCCGATCTTCTGATGCATGGTAGGCATGAGCTTACCATGTTCCTTAAGGATCCATTTCTGGGCCTATAGATTGAGGAAAGGTTGCCCTTGGAGTGGAAGATGAATATCATATTCCCCATTCATAAAAAGGGTATATGATATTCCCCCCCCTAGGGTGCAAGAACTATAGGGGAATATGTCTCCTCCCTTCTGCTTATAAAGTGCTGTCGACTGTCTTATTTGGGAGGCTCCTCCCTTATGCGGAACGTGAAATAGGAAAATACCAAAGTGGTTTCAGATCAGACAGATCACCGACGGACCAGATCTTCACTCTTCGTATGCTTCTTGAGAAGTCCAGAGAGTATGGAATTACCACACATCATATATTTCTGAATTTCCAGCAGGTATACGATTCCGTAAACAGGAATGAAGTCTACAAAGCTATGATAAATAAGCATATACCTCCGAAATCGGTAAGAATCTCGCGGATGAAAATGGAGGGTAACCTGTGCTCTGTGCGAATGTTCGGGGAATTTTCAAGAAGCTTCAACACAGGAACGGGGGTCCGTCAGGGAGATGATGGTTTGGCCTGTCTTGTATTCAACATGGCTCTTGAGGTAGCTGTAAGAAATTCTGAACTCTGGTATTCAGACTTCTTGGCCACTCCTAAATAGAGCTGTTCACGCAGACGATCTGCGCCTTGCTGGAAGGACACTGGAGGCAGTCTGAGAGGCCTTTGAAACTTTGGAAGCGGCAGAATCACGTATGGGGTTACTAATAAACACAGAAAAAAACAAATACATTTGTGCAAACCCAAAGCAGGATTTCCGGGAAGGCTTTGTACAGTTGGGTTCACACAGGGTACAAGTCGTGCGAGAATTCGTCTACTTTAGGCTCCTAAGTGAATTCCCGGAATGACATTGAGGATGAGATAGACAGGCGTATTCTGGCTGCTAATCGGACTCTTTTGCACTTCAAAAGCAACTCCGGTCCAACAACTTGTCTAAATCGACAAAGGTAAGAATATACAAAACATTGATTAAACCTGTTCTGAAATATGGCTCCGAAGCCTGAACTCTTCCAAGGACCCAGGAACTAGAACTGGCCAGGTTTGAAAGGAAGATCCTAAGGAGAATCTTTGGGGCTGTTAATATTAGCGGGGACTGGAGAAGAAAAACAAAGATAGAGCTGAAACGACTATACAAGGATTTAGATGGGCAGGCCACGTAGCAAGGATGAATCCCTAGAAAATCCCATCTAAAGTTCTATCGGAGCAAATATTTGGAGCACGGAAGGTTGGAGACTTCGATGGGAGGATTGTATTGCTGTCAATGCACTATCGATACTTGGTATTCGAAATTGGAAGACAGAGTAATAACTGGCGGTCAATGCTGGAGGAGGCCATGACTCAATGTGTGGGTCGTAGAGCCGTATGAAAAAAAAAATTAACTTAAAAAAATAACATTTGACCAGAAAATATATTTTTTTTTATTGTATTTTTATTTTTACCAAATATACGAATTAAATTAATATTGCAGTTTTTTCTTTCATACATTCTGGATTAACCGGCGATGTCTCTGTTCCGACCAGGGCGAATAAGTGGGGTTCTATTCTAAAAAAAATTACATATGTATGCACACACACACACCCAGAGAGAGCTGAAATTTTACTACAGCTATAGCATTTCTAAACTTAGATACTCGGCTGAAAAAGTGGTCTTATTAATATTAAATTAAAACTTTTGGGAGTCTGTAATAATACAATATACAATATATTATAGCAGACCATTTTATTTTATAACCAGTTTTTTTAAAACAATTAAATGAATAATTAATATAATTTTTTGTTATTAAATGTTTTAAAAATGATTATACAAACATCTATTTTTGAAAAAACCTGGCCAAAACTCATTTTATCGATTTCATTGTTTTAGCTCCCAAATTAGTTTAAAATGTAATCTATCTAATTAAATTTATTATCTGAAGTCTTACATAGATTACCTAAAGTTTGAGATGAAGGCAGGCCTTCAAAGTGTGGTTAGTCGAACAACCGCCTCATCTCATGCCTCCAGATTCCAGTGGTATTATCATTAAATGATTTTTTTTTAAAGTAATGCAAAAGTGAAATAAACTATTTGTTTTGATGATTCATCAATTAGAAATAATATTTATAATTAATTAATGAAGTAATAATAATACTAATAAATAAAGAATGAATATATTTAACATAATTTATAAATGTGGCAAAATAGTTAAGTTATACACATTCATACATTAGAAAAAGACAGGAAGGTAATTCAATGAACTTTACCTGTGGAAACCTGCAGGATTTTGAAAAATTAAATCAGTTTGAAAATTATGATGCAGTTGACATTAACAGAGTAAGTATTTTTGATTTTTTGATGATCCAGTGTCTTGAAATTTGTCATAGAAAAAGAAAAATCCAACGGTTTTCATAAATAATTACGTACAAATTGCAGTGAATAATGGGTTATTGGGAATAATAATTTGTAAACATTGCTGAGAGTGGACTAGCCCTGATTATCTGTTTGTCTGGTTTAAATATTTAAAAAAAAAAGTTAAATCATTAGGTGTTTATTACTGATTATTTTAATAACAAAATCCAATGCACATTTATAAATGGTACATGGTACACACACAATATATTTAAAAAAAATTATAATAATAATTAATTACCATATCATTGTTTTCATTTCAACGAAAGTTTATCAATCAGAGTAACCAAAAGTGACAATATAGCAAATTATTTAATATGGATCAGGTTTTTCCCAATTCATACCACTGAAACTAGTTAGTAAACTAGTACTTACTAACCACTGACAAGGGTAGTGCACGGGTCCGTCGCGCATTTTGAGCAAAATTTGTTGGGTGATTCTGCATTGAAAAAAAGTTGACGCATATCCTTCCTTCCGTTTCATCCAATGAGCCTTAGGAGCTGAGAAAAAAAAAAAAAAAAAACATGCTGAAAATGCTATATTTTATTTCTCGTGTTTGAAGAATGATATCGGCATAATTTTTTTAGCTAAACATTTTTTTTTTAGATTATATTAAAGGAAAAATATAAACATTTCAAAATAATTGATTTTTGGTCAAATAAATTTAAAAAAGTGTATAAATTATTAAGTACACTAGCCTCATAGATTTTTTCACACCAAAAATGATAGCAGATTTAGATTTAGCACATCAAAAAAAATTAATGTTGAAAAAAAATTTCAGTCCCGAAATTACGTTTGGGTTTGAAGCTCTGTATCTCCTCTTCAGTTTATCCCATATCGACGTTCTTGGACTTGTTAAAAAGAAGGGAGTTTCTTCTTTCCATGCAAATAAAAAACTATTGCAGTATCTTAGATTATCTGTGTAAAAAAAAAAAGGTGATTACCATATAAAAACAAAATAGAAGTTTTTTGCGGATAAAGTTGAATCTAAAGCACGTCGGATCATCACTGTTTAAGCGAATTGCGTAGTTTAAGAACCTTTAATTTTTTTTGTGGTTTAAATAATCACTCATAAATCAGGAACACTTTGAATAATTCAAACCAAATTTTGGGCACCGGTAAAGGTTCTTAAACTACGAAATTTGCTTAAACAGTGGTGTTCTTATGTGTTTTAGAACCAACGTTATCCGCAAAAAACTTCAGTTTTATTTTTATATGGTAATCACCTTTTTATACACAGACAATCTAAGATAATGCAATAGTTTTTTATTTGTATGGAAAAAAGAAACTCCTCTCTGTTTAACAAGTCCAAGAATATCGATATCCGGTAAATTGAAGAGGAGATACACAGCTTCAAACCCAAACGTAATTTCGAGACTGAAATTTTTTTTCAACAATAAGGTTTTTTGAAGTGCTGAATCTAAATCTGCAATCATTTTTGGTGTGAAAAAATCTATGAGGCTAGATTTATTTACTTCATAATTTAAACACTTTTTTTAATTTATCTGACCGAAAATCAATTATTATGTAATGCTTATATTTTTCCTTTCATGTAATCTAAAAAACAAATGTTTAGCTGAAAAAACCATGTAGATATTATTCTTCAAACAGTAGACATAAACTAAAGCAATCTCAGCATGTTTTATTTTTTTTTTCTCAGCTCCTAAGGCCCATTGGATGAAACGGAAGGATATGGGTAAACTTTTTTTCAATGTAGATCCATCCAAAAAAATTTGATCAAAATCGGCGACGGACACACCGTGTAGTCAGTCCCCTTGTAAGTTACAGATAGCAGCTATATTCTATTCTTATATAAATGGATATATAACTTTATAATGTTCCTTTGGTATATAAGAATTATGAGATAATAACTGTTTTAATAATTAATTTTTTAAATTACTACCTTTAAATAATAAGCGGAAGCATTGCACCGGAACTCAGCAAGCTCCCCAAACATACCTGAAAAAAAGAACAGAAAAATATTAATATAAAATAATATAATTCACTGCTCAAAATAAATTGGTTTATAACAGTGAGAATGCTTGCAAATTTACTTTTACTTTTAGTTTTTGTAAACCACTTGTTAATTTTTTTATTGACAGTGCAGAGTCAAATTCATCAATATTTCTTTTACATAATATTTAAAAATTTTAATTAACGAAATGAAAATAATAAAACCATTAACAGAAGAGAGTTACACTGTCATTTTTACAGTCAAAGGAATTAATTTCCAATACTTTGATACATTAATTGAAATGGCGCATTTCACAGATTGCTTTTTATCGTGTTTTTATTATTTTTTTTTAAAGATCGTACACTGCCAATAGATTAAATTAATAACATACGGAAACGTGATAACTGAATTAATTAAACTAGCATCTGTTCATAATGAATAATTAGGATTTTTACTATGTTATTACTAAACAAATAATTGAGCATAGCTATTCCCAGTCCATACTAAGAATTTTGTGTCCTTTCTTCAAAGGTAAAACTCTGAAACTTATCATCGCATCTTATTAATAAATTACCCATTGATTGTTGAACACGTATAGATAAAAAAACATAAATATTTCAGGAAGGTAGTAAATATGGGGTTGGAGGTGTTTAAAGCCCGTTATTATTTAGGGAATAATGTTAAACACTAAACTGTAAACAATTTCTGTGTATTTTTGTACCTTTACATTAATTTATTCTTTAATTTCTTTCCGTCTATTCAGTCTGATACTCAATATATGGGCCATTATTGCATATTTCTGAGCCGACAGCTTGATCAAGCTCCAAGAACCGATTTAGGAAAAAATATATAAATTAATAAAATACATAAAAAACTACAAAAGCTTCAAGACTCTGAAATACCAGTAAATAACTAACCAGTCAACGTTTCGTCCACTCAAGCATCATCAGGACAGAAAAAGACAAGATTAAATAAACCCAGACTACCTTAATAAATCCCAGAGAACACATCTCATATCAACAGTCCAGAAAAGTCGTTCAACAATTATTTATAATTATTGTTGAAGTCACAAAAAGAAGAATTTTTAATATATCCAGAGAAATGTGGATACAGTTTACATAACTAATTGTAAGTTGTTCTTAACCAGAATTATTTCCCACAATTAAAGTTATTAATTAAATTAATTTTTTATTTCATAATAATAATTTAATGAAAATTATTTTATAAACATGAAATATATTGCTTTAAACCTTTAGAAGAAATCTTAAGGAGCAAAAATAATATGTGTAAAATATTTTAAATAGTTCAAATACTAGAAATTTTATTTCAATAATCGAAGTATTTGTTTGAGACACTTCTTCCTTAGTAAATATTGATGAAATAAATCGTAAATAGGATGTGTGAAACAACATAATGTCTGAGAATCGATTTTTTAATTTTAATGCTTTTTTTTGCATCGTCTATATCACCTCCACTGGCTTTCAGTACAAATAACGGAGTTAAGAGAGAAGCGCAGGGAGCTCCTGGAGTCCTGAGTGTAAAAAACGTACATAAGTATGGCCGTATTTATGATGTTTATTTCACTTTATTTTTGTATTTATTATAATTATTTTATTATGTCTACTAATATTGCTATTAATTTACTTTTGTCCGCTAATGTATGCAAAATGAATGGCTTAGTTTATAGCTTTGGTTCATTATCCTTAAATGTGGCAGATTATTATATCTGTCAATAAAAACAGTAAAAAAAAAAAAAAAAAAAAAAAAAGCTTGAAAAAAGTAGAAGACCAGCCTTCCTAAAAATTATGTGTACTGATTACGTTAGCAAATATTCGAATTTACAAATATGCAAATGATGAAAATCCTTCTAAACTAGCACTAATCTATTTTCTTCTAAAAATTCCAAACATCCATTGAGGCTATATCCTCCTTGTGATTATTAAATAATAATTAAGGCCAATTATGAGGATAATTTTATCCTCAGCATCACCCTCCCCCCATTTCCCATCCAGCCCGACATGAATAATATAGTATCCTGGATGCGCCTTCCAGCTTAAGGAGATACTATCAAGTCATCCATGAAAATATTTCACTTTCAAAGTAGATAATGAATATAATATTCACATACAGTTTGCATTATATATAAATAAATATATATATATATATATATATATATATATATATATATATATATATATATATATATATATATATATATATATATATATATATATATATATATATTGAAGATCTGTTATATGTATAATATAACAAATTTTACTATCGACCTTCTGTTATTATATTGAAGATTTAAAGTGTCAAATCTTGAATATAATAACAGAAGGTCGATAATAAAATTTGTTATATTATACATACATATAATGAAATAGAAAACTTGCTTTATTCTAGGACTAGGTCCATTCAAAATAACAAAGATGAATAAACAAAAAGAAAAACATATCTGGCCATAAAACTACAATAGTAAAAGTAGGTTTTTACATAAATTACAACAAAAATACATTAACAAAAAATGAATTCTTCTCTTGACAGAAACGAAATAAAAATTACAAAAATAACGAACTAGTTCACAAAATTGACAATTAAACATTGAAAATAATCATAAACTTCTAAACAAATTTTTAACCTGAAATTAAAATGTCTTGCTTAAAACAACATCCTTTTGGGAAGTGATAAGATGTTGGAAAAGGTGGAACATAAATGAGGATAGAGAAAAAACGTGACGGATATTAGAAGGGAGAGAATTCCAGAGGATAATGGAGCGCGTTATATAACATACATATATATATATATATATATATATATATATATATATATATATATGTGTGTGTGTTGGATAAGCGGATCCATGCGTGATAAGGAAGGAGAGGTATAACTCTGTTGATTTTTGAAGACTTTCAAATTTAATAGAGTGTTTTATTAATTATCCTCACGTCAATTACTATATTGTATATTTAAATATTTGTAGGTTGGGTAGACGTACAAGTAATGTATAAATAGCGCCAATTATAACCCTGAAGGATTTAAAAGCTAAAGGACTTTATATAATACTGTCAAATCTATTAAAATAAAATCAATTTAAAATAATAAAAAAATATAAATATTTACTTTGAACAGTGACAGGGATATCTCACAACATAATCGTTCGCTTTAAGTACTTTATATTTAATGACATTTAAAAATATTTATATTTCAATCTCTATGTCAATGGTTGTTTAAATAATTTTAGTATTATTTTTTTTTCAATGTTCAGTTTAATTACTACAAGTTTTATGATAAACAGGTAAATGACCAAAACCGCATAAAGAAAAAACTTTATATTTACTTAAGCAGATTAGTAAATAACGAAAATATTTACTAATGAATAAATTAATAAAAGTGTTAGCATTGAAGTATCATCAATTATAATCGAAAATGGAAACAGAAAATGTGAACTGGTGATCTGAGATGAAACAACAATATTTTCACAATATATAAATAATATTTTTATACATAAAAAATACGATCCTTATGATGTATATAAAAAATATCATTGTATCTCTTTAAGAATGTAAAAATAAAGTGTAATCGATTCAATATTTATTGGTATTTATTTTTTGAAACTTAGAATTAAGACCCTGAAATTTCACTTCAGCAAACTCAATTTACATTTGATTTTTATAGACTCTATACATAAATCATGGGACGAATTTCACTATTAAAATTTTAAAAAAAACTTTTTATTATTATTTTTAGTAGTGAAAGTTTTTTAAAATAATCTTACTTTTAAGATTGAATAGTATAAAAAGTGTTTTCCGTCAACCTGGGTCGGAATGGCCGATGGGGTGAGAATTTCTAAAAGTAAGGAAAATCTGAATTTGGCTTTCAAAACCTTCCCAGACAATTTTTTTTTTTTAATTAACTGGTGGTTTAAGTGTGTTAAGATCATTTAATGCAAGTTTATGTAATTCCAATAATTTTATTCTAACATTTCCATGCAGAAAAAAATAAAATATATTTTGCTATGAGTTGTATTTGTTATATTGACAAAACTTGTTGTGCAGCAGTAATCTCCTTAAACCGATGACCTTGTATGTGTGAGGTGCTAGAAACAACTTTTTTAAAAAAGTAATTTTTTTTTTCGATGATTTTGTGAACTGAATGTATTAGCACATTTTCTAACATTAATCTTACACATCACAAACACCTTACATATTACTAGGCATTAAAATTAAAATACCAACTCCTTTCATGTAAAATAAAAACTAAGCTATACAAATTTAATATGAATTTTTTAAAAACATTTTTAACATAGTTTAAAAGATTATCTTTCAGGCTATATCTACCGCAGCCTTTTAATATGTGAAGATGTGTTAGAAAAAAAGCCCGTGTTTGGGGTAGCTATGGTCATGGGGATGTGTTGCTCTCTCAACCGCAGACATAGTCTAAAAATTCTGAAAATATAAATAATATGACTAAAAAGGTAATGTGAAACATCACCCTAAAGGGACGTTTTTTAAAAATCGAACGAACGTTGTACACGTTGCTGTACGCAACAGAAAAATCATAATTTTGGCACAGTTGACGTTACGAACTATTTAAAAAGTTTTATGGAACGAAAGTAGATAATAAGATTTTAACATACCTACGTGCAAGTGTATTACAAAAATCTAAGAATGCAAAAATGTTAATTTTTATTTCTTATTAACAAAAATTATCCTCCTTTTTTAAATGTTTAATTTAACATATCACATTTTTGCTAATTAAATTGCATAAATATATTCACTAAGGTATATGTTTTATTTTATTATTTTTTTTTTTATCTCTTTCTCTTTAATATACTATATTTTTATTATGTACGAATTTATAAAAATCCTACCAATTATTGTGTTTTTATGTTCAGAATATGTCCTTTACAAATGTATTCTTGTTTTTTTCTCTCTGTTTTCACCTTTACAATTATATAATGCATTATAATAATTTAAAAAAAAAAATGTACAGATCATACTTATATTATGCCGTTCTGCAGAGTATATATATATTTATATATAATTTTTACTTAATTTATTCTTATTGACGAGTATGTATTTATTTGTTCTAAATAATAAAAGATAGTAGGTAAAAAACTAGAAAATGAAAATTTAGTAGAAACGAATCTATTTTATATTAAAAAATAAACATAAATTAATTTTGAGACATTTTCATATTCTTCATTTAAAGAAATTATCTTTCATTAAAAAAAAAAAAAAAAAAAAAATTTATTTGACTGCCAAAGTGGAACCTAATTACAAAAGCGAAAAAAGGTTTCGGCCCATTCTTAATTATATTTATAATTAAATTAGTGGATAAAATTAAGATTATCAAATATCTTAGAGTACACATCAAACATCTGCACACACACCGTGTCAAACAGGCACCTTGCTCATTTGTATATTCATATTCCGGGGTTTGAACATGTCAATGTTAGCTATTGGAATTACTGTTGACAATAACTGTTCAAATATTGTCAAACTACTCAACTGTCAATAATAGGTGGTATGCCAAACCCCGCTTACCCACAGTCAATTAACCATCTCAAGTAGCATTGATTCTACATTCTCGAGTGTGGCAGGCCGTGTTTGGCAACTCTGTCTATTGTCTAATAAATTTATGGCCTTATCTATAATGTGTGTGTGTGTGTGTGTGTGTGTGTGTGTGTGTGTGTGTGTGTGTGTGTGTGTGTGTGTGTGTGTGTGTGTGTGTGTGTGTGTGTGTGTGTGTGTGTATATATATATATATATATATATATATATATATTATTAATTTGGAATCATCATATAATTATAATTATTTGGGCGATCAAACTTAGAGTTTAACAGCCCATAAATCTCACTTTGATGAATTTCTTCTAAACCAAGTGATGGATTAAAAGATCATATGTCCCTCACGTTATCAATACTTTAAAATTCATAGTTTTTCATTATTCCCATGAACAATAATGGATAATTGATAAATCGATTTGGAAATAAAATGCGATCAAAATTATCAGTTGAGATAAATAAACAATAAATTGCTTAGCGAACCCGAAGGCTCGATGTCGGTACCAACAATCGCTTTCTACAAACTTCGGTCCACCGTCCAAATCCAAAGCCGTAAGATCACTCAAAGCAATCCTCCGACCTACGTTTTGGTCTACTCCTCGGACGTTTTCCAGTCGGCTCAGCGTTTATAAACTTTTTGGGAATTCGTTCGCTACTGAGCCCAACAACTTTACAAGCCCATTTCAACTGTCGCGATGATATCACTTCGATTATATTAACAGGGTTCATGCTCCGCAATTCCACGTTATGTAACCTCCAAAATTCTCCTATGGACTCATCCTTTTTCGGACCAAACATTTTACCCAATAGCTTATTCTCGAAGACCTTGCGAGTCGTTGTTCTTCCTTCAAGGTTACCGGCCACGTTTCAAACCCGTACAGAATAGTAGGACGGATAATAATAGTTTTGTAAATTCTAACTTTTAAGTTTCTACTTAAACGGTCTAAGTAATATTGGTATGGAAAAATAACAAGCATTTCCCGCCTTTAATCACGCCTTTATTTCCTCTTTAATTTCGTTTATTCTAATTATCATTGACCCCAAATACTTAAATTTCTCAACGTGTTCAAACATATTCTCTTATGTAACATATCATCAAAATCGCCACCGTTTCTGTTGCTAACCATATATTTCGTCTTATCCGTATTTATTTGGAGACTCGCATCTTTACCAGCTTTCACCAACGTTGTTGTATTCAGTGCAGCTTCACCCCCGGTTGTGCAGCTTCACCTAGCCGCACCCACTGCTTATATTTGCTAGATTTATTTAAATATCCACTTTTCGTCACTTGTGATAATTTTTTTTAATTAAAAAAAAAATGTAAATGACCCCATAAAGCCAACTCGAGTCACAAGGAATTAAAGCATTAGTCAAAGTAAACATTGACATAAATAGTAGGAACAAAAACATTCTTATATGATTAATTATGAGAGTTGGAATTAAGGGTTGTGTTCATGCATAAGGTAATAACCTAATACTACCTAAGAATATAACTATGTACATACTACATAGAAGACAGGAAATTATAAAACAACATATAGACATAATAATACTATATACTCCGCAGAATGAAAACATTTACGGTTAAAGTCAGTGGATGTCCAAAGAACCCAGCGTTTTATCCCGATTGTGCGTTTTGTCCCACTTCGGGCAGTTATTCCATAATACAATAATTGATATAAGTAATATTCTATATTAATTTAAATTCTCATTATTTCTATAATTAATTTAGCATGGCCTGTAATAGTTTTGTACAGGTACGATTACTGTTAATTGTAATTTATATTTATTTCCCTTCAGATACTAAATCTTACAAGCTTTAAATTTTATACACCTTATTAACGTTAAAGCCTCCACAACACACGACTGATTAAAATTGTTAAAAACAATACAGTATTTTACTTTTGTAATTTGTATGTGTTATTCTTTGTTGAGTAAAGTCTATGCTATGCTTTTGGCGTACAGTATCACCCTTAATTGTTGCTTGATATTTATTTCTGATGTGAGGGGGAAACATATCATGGGCGCTCAAGCAAAAGTCAGTAAGTCCATAATTGTAAAAAATTCATAGTTCATTTTTTCCCTAAGCAAACCGTATATTTTCAACTGACAAGGATGGATAAGTGATTCAACGCTTCATTCGACTGTAATTTAATTCAAAATCGTTTTTTCACCAGGTATAAATCATTAATCACACGAAATTCACTCGCTGGACTTAGTGACATTTGCTCGAACTCCTACAATATATATGGGAAACAACCCAGCAAACGGAGTTTCCGGATAAAGCTGATAAGCCGAACCCAATACTGAAAAAAAGATTCTTACACTCCAAAAGGGACCGGCAAGATTGGGGAATGCAGTCTCTTTTCGGCAGTGTTGAAGAAAAGTGTCGACAAAAAATTAGTAAGTAACAAAGATGTATTTCCCATTATTGACTTATTAAATAAATCTAATGGTTGTTTGAGGATATATGAAGGATTTTCACTACAGAGTAGTATTTCTCTCTCTCCCCTGGAACTATGCTTTACTGAAAAATGAATTTGACGATTCATCAAATTTGACGATTTCCGAGGATTAACCGTCACTTTTTAATTTCAGCACGGTAATAAAGGGGAAATTATAATTTCCGAGAATCCTAAAATTTTTTTTAAAAAATCCTTTCCCTCTTTAGTGCCCCAAGTTCGGAAAATGAAGTGAATTAAAAAAGGAAAAAGTAAACCCCTACCCCTCCCTCCCAAAAAAAAAAAATGAACGGAGGTGATAAGAATGGAGTGTGTGTAAGGGGAGGTATGTATTGTGTAAATGGTGCTCGGGAATGTATGGAATGAACAGCTCCATTGAGATGCCGGGTATTAAGGACTTGATAAAGCTTGGGCTCGCCTGGCGAATACCTTCAACTCATTCACCACATCCAGACCTCAATAAAAATTTCTCAAGTAGCAGTCAATTATCACTGTGCAGTCTTTAGGAGGGGTTTTAAATGAGTTTTTTTTTTATTGGTAATAATATTTAAAAGATTTTTATTTGATTATTACACATACACACACACTTGTATATATAATAATAATAAATTCTTTATTTATTCCGGGACACGTCCCTTTAGAATAATATTACATGTAAAATCAGTAGAGCTTTAGAGCCTTAGAGTAGAACAAAAAAGAATGTTGAGTAAATAATAGCATAAATAAACAAATAAGAAAAACAAAGAAATCATAATAAATAATAATGACATAACCTTTAAACCTTTATGGAAAAATAAACTCTTAGAGTTTAGACTAAAAATAAACTTGCAATATTAATACATTAAAAATAAATACACTGAAAGAGAATAAATTTCTATTAATAATAAAAATAAAAATAATGCATTAATACATAATTGGGTGCAAATTTTAGCATTGCTGTTGTTGTTGTTAGTGTGGTGATTAAAGTGAAAATAGAAACTAAAATGTCGCGGCCAAAAAGTGAAGTATGGAAACATTTTAAATCGAAAGACAGTAAAAGTGCGGAATGCAAATATTGTCACAAAATATTTCGGACATCGGGAAACACAACAAACCTACGGTCACATCTCAAAGCTTTCCATTCACACGTTTTTTCGTCTCCATCAGGGTCAGGTGTTTCTGCAACACCATCTACTTCTAAATTAGAAGCAAATGAAACAGTTCCTCAGTCAAAAGCTTCTGACATAAGAAGTAGTTTCCAAAATATCGTATCATTTGAAGAGGGAGGCGAACGACGAAGAAAAATTAATGTTGCTAATTTATATTTTATCTGTAAGGATACTCTGCCTTTCTACATTACACAAAGAATACAAGCTGTCGGAGTCCGTAGATTAGGCTTTAACACATTATATGTGGAAAAAATTTTGACAGATGACGCAAGCTAATCTAGCTTTGTCATCTCGGCCAGCTGATTTATTACAAATTTTGCTACTTACCATTTTTATAAATAGATAATTATAAAACTTTAAACGGCGAAAGAAAGTAATAATAATAATAATAATAATATAAACCTGTGTATTTATACTGCGACTAAGAGGATTATGCTTGCCAAACAAACTGTTCCCCACTGCTTCAACTGATATATATATATATTTTTTTTTCTTCTTTCGCTACCTCTCTTGTGCCATTTAGCGTAGAGGGGCCTCAAATCCATCGGAGCCATTCTTCCAGGTACTCACAACTCCTCTTCATTTGAGCCAGGGTTTTTCCACTTTTACCTCCTATTCTTTGGATATAATCCTCATAGAGGATTCTCGGGCGACCACGGGGTCTTCTGCCTATCGGGCGGGCTTCCATAACCTTTCTAGGAAGCCATTCTTCGTCCATGCGACAGACATGGCCGAACCACTTCAGCTGTCTTTTTTCAATGGAGGTCTTCAGTTCTGCCACCTGCAGCCGATCCGTATGTTTATATTCCGCACTCGGTCCCTCCTTGTTTTACCGACCACTCTGCAAAGATATTTCATTTCAGCTCCTGTTGTCCGGCTGATGTGCTTGTCAAGCATGATCCAACTTTCACTCCTATATGTAAGTGTTGGTATGTAAGTACTATAGTATATATGTATATAAAGTGGAAACTTGCTAAGCCGAACATCAAAAAAAAAAAAAAAAAATGAAGATTCGATTTTGAGTATATACATCCATTCAATAAAACCGTATGTATTATATCAGCGCCAACTCCGTTTATTTAAAATAAAAATTAAGCTATACAAATTTGGAAGCGTATTAATTTTCTCAATTTCTTTATCGGCGGGCATTCATTAACCTTTCCATTAAATTAATTTTTAGTGCGAAATGGTATTGTTAATACAATGGGTGGTTTGCGCTGTTCAGGAAACTAATTAAGTATAAGTCATAAGTTTTAAGAAAATACAAAAAAGGATTGTTTTCCAAAAATCGTATTTTTAGCTTTACAACACACTCCCCCACCCTGGGAGTACTCAGAAAAACACGTGCTTACGAACTTTTCCCCCTCTCTTCCGACATCTTATGTTTAATTTTGTGTTAAAATGTTTTATTAATTTCAAATGTGCGCTTCAAAAAGGAAGCATCTTAAATTAACTTTGGAGGAAAGACTAACGATAATAAATCGTCTGGAGAGAGATGAACCCGGAATGAAATTAGCACTGGAATTTAATGTTGGTAAGTACGATATCTGGAAAGAATTAAAATTAAATTAAAAGAAAAAAAAATGTTTGTTGCTTCCATGGAACAAGATCTACACAAACTGTAAAATTTTGCGATTTGCCGTTTTTTGAAGAAGCAGTTTTACCCATTATCAGAAAGCACATTCAGTCAGATGCTTTCAACTTCGAAACAAACATAAATTTCAATCCTTGTCTCAATATAATAATTTAAAGATAAATTTACGAACAATGATTAACTACTGCAAACATATTTTCAATATATAATATTTGTTACCTTTTTTTCCCGTTCGGTAAGGCGAACCCGACTGCTTTAATAAGTTCGAATTAGCGAAAGTCGACTGTGTGTGTGTGTGTATATATATATATATATATATATATATATATATATATATATATATATATATATATATTTGTATATAATACCTTATTCATCTTTATTTACTTACTTTTGTAACTGATTGTTGGAACCTAATGATCTATTTATTTAAGTTTAACATTATCTTTCTGTAATACTTAATTCTCTAATATGTATTTATCCACAATATTTCTAGTTGTATGTTCAACATCTGTTCTCTTGTTTTCCTTTATCGTTATTTTTTTTATTATGTTTCTTTAATTTATAATGTTTATCTCAATTGAATACTATTATAATGCTTCACAGTCGCTAAAAAATGTAAATTGAACTTTTCATACATATATTATGCGGTTTCGGATGGAATATGTACATTTTAAATGTAAATAAGACTAACTCAAAAAATCAGTAAACTTAAACTATAAATAAATATAGTTTTTTTTTTTTTGTTTTTTTTTACGAAAGAGCAGTGGATTAACTTTTGAATATTTTACAAGTCCCGTGACCTTGCCTGCCCTACTTCCTGTATGAATTTCATTCCTGGCGGTATTACAAATTTATAAAAATACAGCAGAGTTAGAAAATTTAGTTGGTTACTAATCCATATAGATTAAACTTTATAAACAAATTGAGAATTATTAAATTTACAGTTTAATAATATAAAGCGGAATACCGGAATGAAAATGATTTTGTGGTGCTTCGTTATGAAATAGCTATGCATTAAATATTAAATAGTTCTTAAAATAGGAGTCTGTATGTTTTTGAAATTTTACAATAATTAAAAATTAAATTTAATTAAATTGTATGTTCGACATGCCTATAAAAGAGACAAGGCCACTCGGATCTCCCTAAAGGAAATTTTCGAAACTGACATTAAGGTTATTTTTTTCAGATGATTTAAAGAAAAAACATTGTTTAATTTTCAAATTGTATTATCTCAACTACAGAAAAAAATACTCTATAGTTTCAATTGATTTAAGTTCGGCCCTAATTCTAGATTGGTATCTATCTAAATCTCACCTGCAATAATAATTGTTATTATATTATTTTTATTTTATTTTTGTACGAGCGATGTTTCAAAAACTCTGATTTATTGGAAACTTGGATTACAAACGACCAGATGAGAAAATAATGCCACGTTGCAAATGAAGTATTTTAAAAATGACAGACGATTGTTCCAATCCCACTGGAACAAAAAAAACATAGCAATTTCCAACTATTATTTCCTGGCATTAAACTAAAAATGGAAAAACTGTTACGGCTGCAATTATCTTGTCCAACTATTCTGCTAAAAAAAAAATATAGATGTCTTCGATGAAATTTTGAGCTTCAGCCTCATCGAACCTCTGCATGGGGACATTGGAAGAATATCGATAAATCGAAATATCGATATTTTTAAAGAATTATATCAATATTTTTAAAGAATTATATCAATATTTTTGTCCGATAATTTTAATTTGATACAACGATACCAAATTTGAATATCGAAAACCAGTATTTTTTCCATTAAA
Source organism: Rhaphigaster nebulosa (assembly GCA_948150685.1). Taxonomy (NCBI): domain Eukaryota; kingdom Metazoa; phylum Arthropoda; class Insecta; order Hemiptera; family Pentatomidae; genus Rhaphigaster; species Rhaphigaster nebulosa. The sequence continues at coordinate 80,378,588 of OX411307.1, read as the reverse complement.
TAAATAAAAAAATAAAAAAGGACGGCGGGTTCGACAAACAAATTTTGAGAGTTTTCGGTTATTATTAATTTAATTTTGATTTTATTCCTTCCTTTTTATGAAAGAAAAAATTAATTAATTTTTCCTCTACTTCTTATTAATAAGTCATTTTAATAATAAATGTTAATACTCTGATAGGTTCTTAGTAATTCATTCAATATTGATTTTATCCCTTCCTTTTTATTTATTTTGTATGTTTAAGGAATTTAATTAATTTTTTTCTCCATTTCGTATTAATAATTTTTTTTTTATAAATATTAATAAATTGATACTATTTTTTGTGATAAGCAATAAATAAATATTTAATTGTAGCTGTTAAATTTAATTAAAAATATAAGACTTGTTAATTTATATTACCCTATCCTACAATTCAATGTAAACCCTCCACTCCTCTTTTCAAAGATTAAAAATATCGAGGCCCGATATATCGAAATATAAATTTTTTTTATTAATATATCGAACCTACACCAGGGGTCGAAAAAATATATGAATTGAGAAGGCTTTATTACACCACCATCAAGGTAGAAAAACCCTACACCAAAAGGAGCACAGTTCAGTGTCATAATTGCCAGGCTTATGGTCACACCAAAACCTATTGCCACCATGCACCAAGATGCGTGAAATGTGGCGAACAGCACAAAACTGTAATAAAAAAAGTATGCACCAAATCGAGGCAAACCCCGGCAGTTTGTGCCTTGTGTTAAAAAGATCATCCGGCCAACTATAAAGGCTGCCAGATATATAAAAATCTGAAGAACAAATTCTGGAAACCTGGAGGTGGAGAAGAAAACACGAAGCCAAGAAGAGAACCTTCCAAAGTCATTGATCCAACGGTGTCCTTCGCCCAATCACTCGGAGGAAGAAACCAGGAAAACAAATGTGAGGCCCTGCCGCAACAATAAAGTCCTCAACATCCTCAACAACCCATTCCTCAAAACTTACCAAATCCTCAACAATCCTTTCAACACCAAATTTCCCATATTCCTCCACCTCCAGTTGCTACTGATCTCACCAGTATGTTGACATCCTTCCTCTCCGAACTGAAATCCATTGTCAACCCGTTAATATCACTTCTCACCAATCTCGTATCCCATTTTATTTCTCCCTCAAGAAACCCTCAAATGAATTCCATTAAACCCTTATCCATCCTCCTTTGGAATGCGAATGGCGTTCGAAACTTTATCAACGAACTATCAGTCCTACTAAAAGACAAAGACATTGACTTAGCACTAATAACTGAAACCCGACTAACCAACAAACGACAGTTCTGCATTCCCGGTTACCAAATCTATAGAACTGATCATCCCGATGGAACTGCGCACGCTGGCACCGCAGCCATCATTCATCAATCCCTCTCCCATCACATGACCCCCTTAACAAATCACAACTTCCTTCAGACCACAGCCGTATCAATCCAAACCTCACTTTTTCCATTGTCATTTGTTGCAGCATATTCCCCACCAAAAACACAATTTTCCGAATCGCAGGCCAATTCCTTCCTGAACTCCTTAGACCATCGATTCCTTATAGGCGCAGACTTGAATGCCAAGTAAATCAGCAGTGGGGAGCTAGAACCACAAACTCCCGAGGGCGAACATTGCTATCTGCACTTAATTCCCATTCCTGTAATATCCTTTCTCCCGATACTCCTGCATACTGGCCAACCGATCCCAACCGCAACCCCGATCTCCTAGACTTCTTTATGCAGAAAGGTCTAGGGCCACTAAATTGTTCCGTCCAACGGCTAGATGACCTCTCCTCAGACCATAGCCCTCTAATCCTAACCCTTTCCTTATCACCTATTCCAAAATCACTTCCGCCTTCATTCATCAGAGGTCCAGTTAACTGGAACCGCTTCCGTCAGATCATAAACCATAAAATAGACCTCAGAGTCTCCCTAAAAACTCCTCAAGACCTATATGAAGCTGTAAATTCCTATACCTAGATCTCCTCACATCCCAAATCCTGCGACAGCTTCCAAAAAAAAGCAATTATATTCCTAACCTACCTATACAACTGCATCCTTCGCACAACCCACTTTCCCCTAATATGGAAACACTCTACAATCATCCTTTTTCTTAAACCAGGCAAACCCGTCAATAATACTTCATCTTATAGACCAATAAGCCTGCTTCCAATACTTTCAAAAGTATTTGAAAAAATACTTCTCAAACGAATCCTACCCTTGAATCCCAAATAATCCCTTCACACCAGTTCGGATTCCGCCCTAGACATTTCATGGTCCAACAAGGTCTTCGCGTTGTGGACTATATATCCTTTGCACTTGAAAGCAAACAATATTGCGCTAGTGCCTTTCTGGACGTAGCGCAAGCTTTCGACCGGGTGTGGCACGATGGCTTGCTTTTCAAGCTCAAAATCCATCTATCCCAATCCTTATACTTAATCCTCCGATACTACCTTTCTAACCGAACCTTTAGAGTTTGCTGTGACACGGAATATTACGATTTTTACCCAATCAAAGCCGCAGTTCCACAAGGCAGCGTATTAGGTCCTATCCTCTATATCCTATACACCGCGGACATTCCCACAAACCCCGATACCTTTCTAGCAACATTTGCTTATGATACAGCCATCCTATCTTCTCACCCAGACCCTGAAATAGCATCCTTTAATCTCCAAAAACACCTCTCCTCGATTGAACAGTGGTGCACCATTGGCGCATCAAAGCCAACGAATCCAAATTTAAAAATGTCACCTTCACACTCCGTCGCAGACCCTGTCCTTCAGTCCATTTTAATTCCATTCCACTTCCCACCTCCGAAACAGCCCGGTATCTTGGTTTCATTTTAGACAAAAGACTGACATGGAACCCACATACCAGGCTTAAAAGACAAGAACTCAACCGAAGATAAGGCCAGTTATATAGACAATTGAACAGAACATCACATCTTTCAATAGACAACAAACTGTTAATCTACAAGACCATACTAAAACTTATTTGGACCTACGGACTTGAACTGTGGGGGACAGCAAAATCTTCGAACATCAAACGTATCCAATCCTTCCAGTCCAAAATCCTTCGAACAATAGTCAACGCTCCTTATTATGTTTCAAACAAGACCTTACATCATGACCTAAACATCCCATTTGTACTTGTCCTAATTCCATCCAAACTTTCACCAGAACCTTAGCTGCCATCTTAATCCCTTTGCACAATCCCTATCCAGCTCAAGCCATCCCTATAATCCTCCTCGTAGGTTGACGCGGCAGTGGCCACGAGACCTTCTGTAAATATGCTATTGGAGGCCAGATCCTCCACTCAAGCCCTGAGCGACTGTGGCCTCACTAGTGCTCTCATTCAGTCTCCACTGGCTTTAATCCAGTGATGCGGCTCAGAGAGAAGCGCTGGGGTCTCTTTGAGTCTTGCCTTGTCATCTACAAATGGAGAGCAGGGCATGGCATGGCTGGGAGTTCCCCGGGCAGAATGTAAATATGTATATATGTATGAATGTTTTTTTTATTTATTTTATTTTATTCTATTTTCCTTATTTTATTTTATTTATTCATTTTACTCTATTTTCTTTATTTTATTTTATTTTATTATTTCTTCTTTTGTTAACATTGTATATTTATTTATCTCCAGTGTCCTTTATTTTATTAATTTATTTTTCTTTATATTTATTTTATTGTGTAAATTGTTGTACATACAGTGTGAATGGGTACTTCAGCCCTAATACTCATTGCCCTTGATATACTCATTGCAGCTTGTATTATGTTCAATAAATAAAAAAAAAAAAAAAAAAAAAAAAAAAAAAAAAAAAATCGATATACTTGAAAACTATCGGTATGATATAATTTATATTGGCTTATATATACACGGGCCATAGTTATCAATGGTTGGGGAAGAAACAGTGTATTATTAATAAGAATCCAATACAGACATACCGTTTTTTTTTTCTTTTTTAAGAACTGTATGAAACGCATTCCGATTTTAATTTAAAATGTTACAAGAATCAAAACCAATCGAAAACATACGGTCAATAATTTGAGTCCAAAGATGCTTTGAGGCTGTAAAAGAAACATCTTACATAAGAGCAGATCGATCATCAAAATAGCTCGGAATGAAACGAAAGAAAAATAAAACGGACAAGAAAGAAGCGCCCTACTTAATACGGTTTTCCCACTGTTATTCCACGATGAAATAATTTATAGCCCTGTCGAGTCCAATATAATAGCTGTTAGACAAAACTGGTTTACATTTTCAACAACAAAATTAGATCTTCTTGCAAAACCTGTTGCTACGCCCTGGTAATGGGTTAATAGCAGGGTACGAATCGAAGTGAGCTAACTTAATTTCGATTACACAGTCCATTAAAGAAAATTTATTATATTCGTGTTCGGTAGCACATAATCGATTTCTGAAAATTTCAATTGTATAATTCATCGCGTACAAGATAAACTCTGTTAGGAGTAGCGAGATGAATCGTACCGAGTCACGCTATGTTATAACTTTCGACAATGAAGTTTTTCACCAGTCTCGTGTTGATGACTGCGCGCGTTCTCGTAAAAGCCTATTGAAATTTATAAGCCTACAATTTTTGTAGTAACAAAAGTTAATAAATTATTATGCCTTTATTGGGAATCGAACCATCGACGTTCCAAAAACGTTTAAACGGAACAATTGACGCAATGGGACGACAAAGAAATTAAAAAAAAAATGTAATGATGTTAACCATCTAAGCCAAAAGCCCACATAAAAACAGACTTATATAGTTCATTTGGAAGAAGGGGGTCACAATACTAATAAGTGGAATTTTATAGGAGAATCGTTAGAAGTTATCCTATTCCTATTTAGTAGGACATTTTCTTTTGTTTAATTTAACACTATTTTGTTTAATAAAAAAAATATAACTTAATCTTTATTTTTTGATCATGTACTCATCTAAAAAACAGAACACGCTCCTTTAGAGAATAAAATGAATTTCAAAATCAAAATAAATACAAAAGATTTTATTGAATTTAATAAAGTACAAAATAAAATATTTAACATAAACAATGATGTTTTAATTTAGTCATACAGAAACAAAATTGATATATTGTGATCACCTACATAGCATAAGAATAATATTATTATAACATTAAAAATAATTTATCATTATCTTTATCAAGATAGTCTCTATAATATAAAGCTACATATTAATTACTGTTTGAAGAAAGTCATTAAATTTGACACGTAAACTTATAATATCAAAACAATAACTTTTTATTGCAGTAAATAATGAAACTAAAAATCTGACGTTTTTTCTATTTAAAAAAAGTTTCTTGCATGCGAGGCTGCGGGGAGAAAGAGCACTGACGATCTCACTGTGCCGACCCTTGCGTGTTGGTGGAAGGTAATGTTTTTTTCTTGTTTACATTTTTACACCGCGTGTGTTGTGCTTTAAAACTATGTGCCATATTCTTGAATATGATAAAGAGTATATTATATGGTTATCCTACTTTCAGCTGTTCTATTTGATTCATTTTTTTTTCCGTTTTTTTTTTTTAACATAAAACTTTCACCATGACCTTTACTCCTCATCGGAATTATCGGTCTATGTTCCCAAAACACGTGTCTATCTCAATAGAATAGAAATCCGTCAAATTTTAAATATCCACCAAAAAGTGACCTTTTTTTTTCTCCATTTAACAATTCAAATATCGATGTGTTAACTTTTGTTTTCTAAATTACACTTTTTATAGAATAGATAAGATTTATTTTTTAATTAATGGTTTTTTTTCTATTAATCAGTGAAAATCTTGTTATAAAGCTTCAACTTGAAAACAAGTAGAAATCCGGTAAGAACTCAACTCATACCTCCTACTCTCAGTGTGGAAATAGCGTTTGATATAAACGAAGTACATAGATGGAGACAGAATACAGAAATAATACGAGATAGGAGGATGAGCAACTTAATCCTAAAGGGATAGGTCCGTGTACATGGCCTGAGGCCGAAGAACAAACATCTTCAAAGGACGTCCATGTCCGCTCTTTGTTCAGCAATCTATAACGTCCCCTGATATCTTTGTCTTCTTACCGATCAAGTGTGAGGATATCGTCCGACCTAGGGCTCAATTTCTCGTGCATTCGATATAAAAGAATTCGAATTTATTTATTCTTTGACTCCATGATATTTTTATGATTAATAAATGTAAAAACCTTAATAAAAGGACAACAAATATTGATGCGAAAGATACCCGATTATGGACAATGGAGTTTTCTCTGTGTTTGATACCACAGTCTACTTGATTCCACACATTGAGCATACTACTAGTTTGTTACAAAAGTCTTTGTGCATAGAATAAGTTTTATTTAACTTTCAGTATAAAATCTACTCATTAAAATTATTCTTCAAAATATAGGCCATCATTGCCAATTACTTTAACCCGTCTTTCTACCAGAATTTGAATTTGGTTTTCTAGGGGGAAAACTCCTCACATCCTAATTTGATATTCCTGTTGTTTTTGAAGTGCCAGCCTTTCAAAAAATGTTCCATTGACCGTAAAAGACCATAGCCAAACAGTGCAATATCAGGGCTGTAAGGAGTGTGGGATAAGATGCTTACATCATCCATTTTTGAGAATCTTTCTTTGATTAAGAGTGAATGATGGGCAGGAGCATTGTCATGCTGAAACATCACTTTAATATGATTGACCAAAACAGAGGACCCCTCTTTTAAAACTCTATATGCTCTTTCGAGTTGTTCACAGTAAAGCTAAACGTCAGTAGCCCTGTCATCTGGAACCAGATAAAAGTGCTAAACATCCTCATAATTTCACCAAACACAAAGCATTACCTTGAAGGCTGTTTTTCCTATAATTGAATCGCCTGAACCAAAACGCTACTGTATTACGATGCACCACATTTCACAAATTTCCTTAGCCGCTGCCTTCGCACCATCCTTTTTTCAGTATTGCCTCAGAAGACCACGAATGATATTTTTTTCTTCCAGCATTATCAGCGAAATATATAAAATTGAATGAAAGGTAGAGGACAGTTGGTATACATAATTAAATAAAGGATTACTCAAAGTAAACAACGACATATGCATTGTATACATCAGTGTTGAATAACGATTCAAATGGAGACTTTAATATCAGCAATGAATTAATGCACAAAAACTTTTGTGATAACATAGTATAAGGCGATCCATGTTTAGGTAATTTGAATGAATTACTCACTGATACACTGATTTTGAGGTTTTATTGAACACAACATACTAAGAACAAATAAAGTACCAAATGTTAACAATTATCTAGGTCAAACTTAATAACCCGGAGGTTATAGCAAGGTTGCATAGTGTGAACATGAAAAATAATCGATTTTACAATAAATGATGTTTATACTACAACACCTTCCTTCATAATTTACTTGTAAAATAATTAAAACTAATAAATTTAATATAATAGATAAATAGAATGTTCAAAAAAGTCCTAAATCTTGATTTAGCTTCTTAAGTCTTGGACATAGCACAGGCTTCGCTAAACCGTCAGCAAGTTGATTTTGGGTATCCACTCTCCGGATATGAATTTCGTCCTCTTGAACCTTTTCTCTGACAAAGAAGTGGCGAATGGATATATTTTTTGTACGGTTGTGCCACACAGGGTTCTCTGCTAATTTAATGACAGCGTTATTATCGACAAAAAGCGTACCTTCTTTGAAGTCAGTCATATCTTGAAGAAGCCTTTTGAGCCAAACCATCACTCTTGTACCCTCACTTGCAGCGATGACCTCTGCTTCAGTGGTAGAGATGGAAACTGAACTCTGTCTTTTACTAGACCATGATATGACACCACCTGAATACATACAAGCAATGCCAGTAGTAGACCTGCAAGTTAATTTATCACCACCAAGATCTGTATCAGAGTAGCATTGAAGAATTCCCCTTCTAAGGTTTTTCTTGTACAATATCAGAAGTCCCTTTTAAATAACGGAATATTCGTTTGACCCTGGCTATGTCACTATCGGAAGGATTATCAAGCATTCTTGAAGCTATGTTGATGGAATAAGAAATATCTGGTCTTGTATATACCATCAAATACATAAGCGAACCCAAAGCTTCTCTATATTGAAAATTCGTTGTCTTAATGTTTCCGTGTTCCTTTTCATTGTCTAAATCATCCTTTAAAATCGGAGTACTAACAGGTCGACACCCATCCATCTGGAATGTTTTAAGAAGTCTCCTAATGTAAGAATATTGGCTTATTTTGATACCTTCTTGCTCCTGTTAATCTCCAATCCAAGGTAGAAATCAGCTAGTTTAGTCTTGATTTTGAACTCCTGTTTTAATTTTGTATAAGAACTCCATTGCTCCTCTTCCATTCGAAGCAGCGATTAATCCATCATCAACATACAAACATAACAAAATATTTTTACCATTTACATCTTTGATAAATAGGCAAGGATCTGCTGAGCTAATTTGAAAACCAATGCTAACTAGGAAGTTCTTTATCTTCTCGTTCCAACAACGTGGAGCCTGTTTGAGCCCGTATAGGCTTTCATGTAATCTGCAAACCTTCCCCGAGTTGTCATTGAAGCCTTCTGATTGTTGAATATAGATCTCCTCCTTGAGTTCTCCATTTAAAAATGCAGTCGATGCATCAAACTGATGAAGATTCATATCTTCATTGGCAGAAATACTGATTACTTTTCTGACAGTGATTTGACGAGCAACTGGACTGAAGGTTTCTCCAAAATCTTGACCTTTCTTTTGTCCAAATCCTTTTACCACTAGCCTAGCTTTACATCTTTCTAAATTTCCATCGGGTTTATATTTCTTGCTGAAAACTCATTTTGAAGGAATAGCCCTTTTATTATGAGGCAAATCACAGATAGTCCACGTTTTGTTCTCTTTTAGAGAAGTCATTTCTTCTTCCATGGCTTTTCGCCATTTCTCAGCTTCCTCACTGTCCATCGCATTGTGCAAGTCCAACGTCACAAGTTCACTCCCTTCGACGATGTTGACATAATCATTCATATATTTAGGTTTATTAAGTTTATCCTGACCCCTCAGAGTTACGCCTCTTTTCCACACAACATCTTCTATTTCTAGGTCTTCATTTTCTTCTTCTTGAGATTCTCCTTGATCTTCCTCATATTCTTCTGAATTCTCTTGTTCTTCCAAAGGTATTTCTTGAGATTCTCCTTCACATTCCTTATGTTCTTCCGGATTCTCTTCATAATATATGTCAATACCTTTTCCTACAATTGGACGAAATGAAGATTTTTCACATATTGGTGCTTTGAGTGACTCCTGGAATATGACGTCTCATGATCTAATTAGTTTATTATTTGAGAAGACTCGGTATCCATTGTCCCCATCATATCCAGCAAGTACTCCTTGAGTAGCCTTTTTATCAAATTTTTTTTAGGTACATGGACCCGACATTTTGATCCTATAACACGAAGATTTTTGATTCCCGGTTTTATACCCATCGAATGTTCAAATGGAGATTTACCTTTTTCTGAAGATGGACCCGTTCGATTTAATATATAGGCTGAAGCATTGATCAGTTCTGCCCATATCTCCTTAGGTAGAGATTCTTCTTCTGAGTGCATGAGGGCTCTTGCAGTTTCTACAATGGTGTAGAAAGGCGTGTATGGCATAGTATATCTGATTTCAATACCTTTTGATTTGAGGTTTTCTACTCTTTCATTTTTAAGCTCTCCGCCATTGTCACATTGAATGCACATTACTTCATGACCTAATTGGATTACTTCTGCTAAAAATTCCTTCAATTATTGAAAGAATTCGTCCTTGGTTTTAAAAAAATAAACTTTTCTAAATTTACGATAAAAAAAATAGTAAGATAATAAAATGATATGGTATCAGTAAAATAATATGGTAGTATACAGTATAGTGATACGATCCAGGTAAATGATATGATTTCAAAGAATAAAACGACAAAATTCCAATGTATACCACTAAACAATGTTCGGTTTCCTCTTTTGGTCATATTTGATAGGTTTTTGGCTTTGAGATTACGTAAAGAGTATGAAATATACATTTTTTTTTCACAGAACATTTAGAAAGAAAAATATTAAGATCCTCTGCATGTGGGAATAGATAATAATGCTATAACAAAAAAAAAACACAATGAAAAACATCACAATTCGAATGGAATTTTCCACTTAAATGTTTATGGATAATTAATAAAATTAAACAGTTTAAAGTAATTCTTGGAATATTACAAAGCAAAGCCTCGAGTCTCTCAAGCAGCAGTAAACCTGTCAACGTTTATGGATAGAATATCTCACATCAACAGACTAAACAAAGACTGATTAACTAGAGATAGTACATCACTCCGAAACAATTCAACATATACTCAAAAATGATGTAATATCCCTGTGTTGTTAATCTTTTGGCTGTTGATGTGTGATGGGCCATCTAAGGTCTGCATATATGCGGATCATATTTTCCAGTCCTGATAATACCTCATTTGGTTAAACGTAAACTGGTTAGTTATTTACTGCTCTTTGAGAGACTTAGGATTTGTTATGGGTTATTCCAAAGTCAACCTAATAATAGATTTTGTCTTTACTTTTTTTTGTTATAAATTAATTTAACATTATAAATTGCAGTTATCAAATATTTCGGCATTTTAAAACCAATGATTGCAATATAAACACTAATAAAGACATCTCTATGCAAATCCAACACCAAACAGACTAGAATTATTAAGCTACGCCAGAACTTAAGGCAAGCGATGAAGAATTCTCAATGGACCATCTAAATTCACTCGCAATTCTAACTAAGGATATCAATTATATATTAGGACTAGATATTTCTAACAACGTAAAAGGATTTTTGAGTAGACCGTTCTATTTTCGATAAACTATGTTAAGTTGGAAATATCAAAACAAGGGATAGCTCTTTCCCTTCAATCTACATAATGGTTTGCCGATAAATCCAACAAAATAGAGAGCTGTTTCAGTTCGTCTTATAACCCCAAGGATATAAAGCATTTTAGTATTATTTATTTAAAACATTTTATCTATGTACCTGTTACATAACCCATTATGGAAAACAAACACGCACACACGCATATATATCGTTAAATATAATGCCAAATCCCAAAACCACTTAATTCAGAAATTTCAATCAAAAGTTATGATATGTATAGTTATGGATATAATCTGTAAAAATCATCACTAGAACCCGGATTCTCGTGCAATTGCACTTTTTTCCGCTGGCTTGAAATTCACTGGGACCAATTTATTTACACGAATTGAGGCATCCTGATTAACATATGTAAGTTTTATTTTGCATAAAATTGCATATTTAACCGTAATTAAAAAAAATTATTTTAAATTGTTTTAAAATGCAAACATTTTAACAAAATTACAAAGGAAACTTCATAAATTAATGCAAGAGTGTTAAGAACAGACCAAAGAAGATTCAATTTTCTGGGAAATTCTCAAAAGATTATCAAGTTTGTTTTTCTCTCTTTGAAATTATGGAAAGTCAGTTAATCCTCACCATTCCATTCCCTATGTATGTTCCATCATGCTACATTCAGTCTACCCCATAGGCAAAATAATTATTCAAACGCATAGTTTATAGGGAAAATATATGTTTTATTTTATTTGAACATAAATTAGCTGATGGATATGATAACAAACATTTCCCCATTAATTATTACAAGTGAAGGAAATTATTAACCCGTACAATCTAATTAACAACACTAAAATTTTTGGAGAAAAAAAATTATTCATACAGTAACAGTTGCGATGATAACTAGCTGATTTGTTATCAGCTCATGCTAAGCCCTTATTCAAATACAAACGCAAAATGGGCCGAATGATCAGAATTGAAAGATAATTCCACCAAAATGGATCGCAAATATGAAGAATTAAATTCTACCTGCAAAGATGAACTATTCAATTTTTTTCGACAAAGATTGTTATCGATATACCAATCGGAAGAATGTTGGAATTATTTCACTCGACCATGCAATACACAATTAAGAACTTTAAAGCCGGATCAGTGAATAATAAAAAACACTCTGGCAGAAAACGATTTGTGAATAACATGAATTCCTGCGAAAAGTTGCCATAAATCCTCAAATAAGTGCTCGTGAACTTTCAGAACACGTCGCATCACAATGTTCCATCCTACCTAGCTTTATAATGAAAAACAGTAATTTATGTAAGAAAACAAAATAGGTAGATGCAATTTTTTTCCGATGAATGATAAGATTTTAATTTTTGTTGCACATTTTTGCACGTTTTACAATTTTTTTACTGCACGAAATCCGGGCTCTAATTATCACACATTATATTCGTGGGTTTAATAAATCAATTTTAATATATTTCATTTTTTTTTTAAATATGAATCACCAATTTTGAAAAATTTAAATCCATATAACTTAAACAAATATTTACTTAAAGAAACAGTAATAAAAAAAAAACTCAGCCAAGTAGGTCAGTATAGCTTGCTCACCATTTTTATTGGTTACATAAGGAAAACCAAATGAAAATTTAAATTAAAGCTATTCTTGGTCAGAGAAAAAAAAATTCTCAAGTTTCAATTGTAAATTTACATTGAAATTCTATAATAATTTCAATTGCACAAGTCCACATCCATTTCGATTATTTTTCAAATACGCCCGTTGGACTAGGCAAACTGGTAATTGACTGCCGCTCGTTCGATTCCTCTGCTGGTTGAAATCGGTTCCTCGCCTAACCGACTGAAAACGGTTCCAGTGGCTTATTCTCGTGTCTTGTTTTTCTTATTCCTGATGTAGTGCCAAACTATAACCCTATTATTAGAAATTATATTAAGGCTTTTACTCTATTCTAAAACTTTAAGATAAACGTAACATAGGTACTATGGCGTATCGCGACCCGACTCAACGAACTCTACTCCACTTCGCTTGTTCTAGGTACACCTTTGCGGTCCCCGAGTAATTTTCTGAGAGGGCTCGGGAGTTGCAAAGGGTCTAATAATTGCTCCGAGAAAGAGGCTTAGATTACTGGATAAACACTCTATCCAAGCGACAGATAGAAACAAGGGCGTCACCTAGAAGAACGACACTGTAAACTAACTTTCCAACTGAGTTGACTATACTCATTAAAGGATTCCCAATCTGGCGAATGGAACTCCACAAGGCTCCTCCACAAAAGCGGTATAAACTTTAAACGCAAGCAACCACTTGACAATACAAGACTGGTTGGAGCCGTTTTCCCAACTAAGTCTTCCCGACGCATCAGTCACTATCATACATAGGTAGGTTGTTGTTAATTAACTTTTCCTGGAGTATTTGTTGTTCCAGTCGCAAGTTGTTGATTATATGGGACCTACACGCTTCTAGATAAGCAACTTAGTTCCCGTTGTGACTTAAGAAACCTTCTTACGCTGATAAGAAATTACAACTTCAAGGAAGAAAATAGGAGCACCATTTCTACGAGAGAGAAAATGCTACGAATACTTACTGTATTATCACTGGTATCAATATACTGATTCTAATGAAAGCATTTTATACATACATACAATAAAATCTATATTTTAAGTATGTACTAGTCTAATATATGTGTGTGATTCTCCCAAAACTGGATATTTGAAATTTCAATAAATAAAATGTTTCCGATGTTTGTTTTTTTCAACAAAATCATTTCTTAGCATGTTCACTAACACTCAGCTACCAACCAAATTTCACTCATAGAAGTTTTTCTTTTTTTTTTTTTTTTAATTAAACAATAAATTAATGATATAAAGGAATAAGGAGATAAAGTAAGAAATTTCAAAAATAGTAGATTTTTGATAAAATACTATTACACCTTGGGGGTTTAAATCTCATTTAAAGTAGCATTCCCAACTTAAATTATTTTAATTTAAATTTCCAAAGTAGAAAATCCCATCTTTTTTACAGGTATTTCATTATTTTAACAGTGGGCCAAGAATTGAGGATTTCGGCTTAAAAAGGTGATAAACTTTAACTTGAAAAAAAAAAGTTTTGTCCTTAGATTACAAGGTCATCCATTAGAAAAGATAAAATAATAATATATTTTCAAACATACATACAACATGACGCTGTTTGGCCAGAAAGGAATGATGAGAATGAACGAACACACCAAATTCAGCGTCAAATGATTACAACATAATAATTCGGTTAAGTGGTGTGGCCGAAAACCATAGTCATATAACAGAGTTTTTTTTCCAACTAGGCCAAAAACTTATTTTATTTTTATTTATTGAAATTTACAACTGAATTAACCAAAAGGAAAATACAAGTAAATGTGAACCACGTGTCAAAAACTGAGACAGATACATGTTATACATGAGTTTGCAGCTTGGAAACGAGTACTCTAAGAGAACAATTCATGAGAAAAAGAGATTTAAAAACACATTAGTAGCCTATGACATATATTAAGCTACAAAAATTGATCTAACCACAAAATATTGTGGGCCACACCAGGGACGTTGGACATAAAATTCCCACTTTCTTTAGAATCACCCATATACTAGTTGTTAAACTAAGAAAACATACAATAAAAAAAAAATTAGAATTTGTATTTTTTCTTCCTACAATGTATTTCATCACACGCCCTCTGCATTAAATTTAAATATTTTAACAAGAACATACAAAAAATAAAATGAAATAAAAACATATTCATAAGGTCCAAAATGTATCTATAGAAGAAAACTTGAATTAATAAAACGTGGCTACTTTTAATTTTGTAATTCTAATAATTTAAAAAACATTTTCAATGCTGTTAACGGAACAAAAAAAAAATTAAATGCAAATCGTCACTCTCCTTTTGCTTTTCGAAGATAAATTTTTTGTATCACTTCTTTTATTGCTAAAGTAAGATAAAGTATTGCGATCGTGAAAAATTTCGAATCCGAGTTTTGAACGGAAATAACGTTTTAAAGACCCCTAATCACAAAAAATCACAAGTCTGATATGTCCTGTTAACAACTCAGTTCCCTGATTTTTAGCCTAATTCATACTGGTTGTTATCTTGTTTTCATAGTCCTGACGAAGGCATAAAATTTAACCGAAACGTCGGCATCAAAATAAGTCTTCTTATTTGTGTGTTTTTCATAACTGACCGCAACCCTCAACCAACTTCTACTATACAATTTAGAATATTAAATATTCTTTTCAAACATTAAAAAGAAAGAGTGTCGAAATTATTAGAAATAAAAATACAGGATGTTTTGAAAAATAAACACCTCCAAGCAAAGTAATTCGTTTCTAAAAATAACTGTTTGGTAACAGCATCCTAAGTAATTGAATTTTTTATTTTCTTATTATTTGAAGGACGGATTGTACCTTGATACGTCCCAATACTAAGCAACAGGAAAAGAGTAAAAGTTATAAAACATTCGCAAACAAATAATAAGACGGAAATGCTATTTTAGCTGTTTAAAATAGATTGAAGAGGTTCTATGCATCAGCTAACTCGGGAAAGGGCTGAGTGGATGAAGGCAAACAAACAGTCAAATATTTGAGCTAAAGCTTTAGCTGCGATAAACAGTAGACAACAAAGAGAATAACCTATACTTGGAGGTTTGTGGGGAGCCAGTAGCCAAAGGATAAGCTGGCTAGGCATTCTATTTCAATAGGTTCCAGTATATATGTATGTAGCATTTCTTGCTCTCTCAATGGCTAAATATTCTCTGATTACATATCGAACACACAGAATAAGAGGAGCACAACTCAAAAAACGTATTTTTGTTACAATAAATATTAGACACAGGATAAGTTCTCTTATAGTGTCTGACGCTTTATTTTAGGACTGGCTGCTCTTTGAGATCCAACTATTAAAATTTCAGATGTTAGAAATTTTGGGTTGCGCTTTTTTCATTCTGGATGTGCGATTTTTTTTTTTAATTAACAAAAAGATGGAGTAAGCTGGTACTGCCCACCGTAACGGCTGGCATTGACTGCCAAAAGTTACTGCTAACTCTTACTATTTGCATATTTCGTTGAATCTGCTCACTGTAGCGGCCAACTCCTCTCGCTCTAAACAACCAAGCTTAAAGCATTGTAAAATAAAAATGTTAGGCTTAAATTTAAAGGTTTTCATTTGTATCTCACGCGCAGAAAGGGGCCATTCTTAAATAAACTGCCACTTTATTTTATTGGTGGCTGAGAAAATCAGAAAAATAAAATTATTGGAAACTTACCTTAAATTCCACAAACTTGTACAAGCATCGGGGAAGGTCCGGATGAAGAATTTTGTGAATTTGACATTTTGTCGATTTGCTACGAATATTTTAAAATGGAAACTCATTTATCAATGTTACGATTGAGAATCGATTTTTTTTTTCTTGGGTTTTCCAAGCAAATACTACAGCAGCTATTGCATGGGTGCAACAAACAACTAAATATTGATAAATAGATGCATAATTGGATTTCCGGAAATGGAAAGGGTAAAAAAAAATATATAAACTAAAGTAAACCCGAGCTTGTGAAATCATTGAGCAAGCGAAATTTATTTTCAGGGAAATTCATTCTAAATTAAATGAATGTTAAAAACATTGCATTTAAAATAAATTATTAGCTTAGCACTCAAGAAAATGAATTAAAATACTGCCCATGTAATCCTGGTTTTAAATTTTTTCTTTCTCTACAATTAAACTTGGCTACAAAAATACAAATCTACTGTTAACTGTAAACAAAATGGTTACTCTTTTCCTACCTAACGTGTGTGTGTGTGTGTGTGTGTGTGTGTGTGTGTGTGTGTGTGTGTGTGTGTGTGTGTGTGTGTGTGTGTATGAATACTTATTAGTAACCACACAATTTTATTTAGCAATTAATTTTATTTTATTTTACATTTAAATCTTATTTGGTCCTGAAAACGTTCTAAAATAAACTTTGCAAGGGCCCGCTTTCCAAAACGTTACGCACGTTACGATCGTATATTTTCAAAGTAAAATTTTAAATATTGCGTAACCTATTCACCTAATAAAAACGCTCTCAAAAGGGATTAATCCCGGTATCTTAACTCTAAATGTTACTTGTTTAAAAATGGTAAATTATTACTTCTTTTATTAAATAATATGCGTTACGCGCGCTAGGTTGAATAAAAATACGTATAATTTTAATTATTGAGTAACGGTCTTTCCGAGACTACATGCTGTGACAGAAACCCAAAACACATCTAAACCGACATTTACCCATCAACCGTCTTTCTGTCATCATTTTGCATAGACCACTAGCCCAAGATTTTACCAAATCGTTACGCGCGCAAGATATTTCGGACAATGCTTTTTTAATCATTTACATTGTTTAAAAATATTTAAAATCATCCCCTCAATAAATAATTTATATTTTGTGCCACCAGCTTATTCTTTTGGTAATGAAGTTAAGCACCAACCCATAATTTTTCAATTGAAACTTTCTAGTACCAATAAAATTAATGAAAATGAAACTAAAACCTTTCCTCGATTCACTTTCCCAATCTCTGGAGCCTATCTATTCCTTTTCCTCCATTGATAAAATGGTGGAATGCCTTTCCTCGAACCTCTCTATTTTCCTAAATCACTAAAGACCTCCACCTTCAGACGTCCTGCGGCTCCTTGGATTAATACCGAAATTAGACAGTTGATGAGGACTATTCCTCTTTTAAGTCCCTACGTAACCTCACCCAATCTTCCTTACGCCGTGCCAAGGCACAATATTTCCACACCACCTTATCACAAGCCAACGACTCCAAGTCCAGATGGAAAATCCTTAAAAACCTATCCGTAATAAACTCCAAATCCTGCACGTATTACCCGGTTGCTCCTGACGAACTTAATTCCTATTTTGCCGATACTCTTCCTATATCGCACTCTCCCCCATGCTTCACTCCACAAACATCCTTTGATCCTGAAAATTTCTACTTCACAAATATTTCCCCGGAAGATTTACTCTCCTCAGTTCTCAAGTCTAGAACTAATGACTCTGGCCCTGATCACATTCCTGTGAAAATCATCAAACTATGTCTCTCTGCCATTTTCCCTACCTTCTACATATCTATAATTTTTCCCTTCAAAATTCCATTTTCCCAACAACTTGGAAAAAAGTCCGCCCGTTGAATAAAGTTCCGGTTCCTTCCACAGTTTTCGACTTAAGACCTATCTCCATTCTCTCCAACTTATCAAAACCAATTGAAAGAATAGTCCACTCCCAACTTAATAACTTCCTTGAGCAAAAAGCTCTCCTCAACCCTCTCCAGTCTGGCTTAAGATCTCTGTATTCCACGCAATCTGCCTTGTTGAAAATCACCCAAGATCTCCAATCCTCCATAGACCAACAGAAAATTACTATTCTTGTTCTATTCGACTTTTCAAAAGCTTTCGACTCAGTTAATCATAACACCCTTCTTTCCAAACTCCAAGATCTTTCCTTATCAAATAGTGTCTTAAAGTGGTTCCTATCCTTCCTGTCTCTTCGCTCCCAAGCAGTTATCATCCCCAATAAACCTCCTTCCTCCCGCCTCTTACTAACACGTGGTGTTCCTCAGGGATCTTCACTCTCACCAATCCTTTTCTCTGTCTATATTAACGATCTTCCCGATTTCATTCATCATTAACAATATCACTTATATGCTGATGACTTCCAAATTTACCAATCCTTCCATCCTACCGAGATGCTTGAGGCTATCCGAAAGGTACAAGAAGATATAGATTGTATCAACGCATGGGCAGTACGCAACGATTTGAGGCTGAATGTTAAAAAATCCTAGGCCATCCTCATCGGATCCAAGCATCTTCTCAATTCCCTTCCTTATTATCCCTTACTCTACCTCAACCGCCTACCTATCCATTTCCACACTACTGTCAGAAACCTCGGAGTAATTTTTGATCAACATCTATCCTGGAACAATCACATTTCCCAAATCACCCGAAAGTCCATTGCTATCCTTAAACAGTTCCTAAGATTTCGAGACTCTATACCTCCTAAAACCCGTCAGCTCCTTCTTGCCCTTCGGAATCCCCAGGCGCTCCCACGTCTCCAGTTGGTACGCCGAGTTAAAGTGGCTTCAACCTGTTTTTCGACAGCAATACTTCCTAGATATTTATCTTTTCCGAACCCTCAAAACCAAAAAGCCTCCTTATATTATTGATCTGTTCACCCCGTGTTCCTCAGTACATTCCTTAAACACCAGATCCCAACCTATAAACTTGTATATACCCTTTCACAGAACTGCCTCTTTCAAAAGATCCTTTACCTTTCGAGCTACTTCATTTTGGAATTCCTTACCCAACTCCCCCCTTAAGTTAACCCCCTTTAAGCATCAATTATTTCTCCACCTCCTT
Organism: Rhaphigaster nebulosa; assembly: GCA_948150685.1. NCBI lineage: Eukaryota > Metazoa > Arthropoda > Insecta > Hemiptera > Pentatomidae > Rhaphigaster > Rhaphigaster nebulosa. The sequence continues at coordinate 80,359,293 of OX411307.1, read as the reverse complement.
AACTATCAATCTTCCGCATTTATGTAAGTACTATAGTTATGTATATCTTCATTTTATGTTTATATCTTATATTTACTGTTTACAGTTTTATGTTTATTATTATTATGTCTATTGTTTGTTAGTTATTGTCTATTGTTAGTAGACAGGTGAACATATATATTTGATTACGACTCATATGCCTTTAATTAATAAAATTTCCTTTATTTTATTTAACTATTTAACTTTTCTAAATTATTTACTGTATGTAAGCTAGACAAATAGTACTAGAACTGAACATTTCTGTTATTCTAAGGGCTAAAAGTCCCAGAATAAAATTTTATTTTCATTTCATTTCATTCATTTCATTTCAAAATTCAAAAAACCTATTCCGGACTGTTACGCTCGTTAGGTTTTCAAGAATACAAATCGTCTATTTGTTCATATTTTTGTAAAAAATTATAACTTAAAATGTCTATTGCATTGAAACGAACAGAATATCGCTTAAGTGCCTGGAAAAAAAATACAGAACTATTCACTCTACAACACCTTAAGAGTTCAGGACATCAAAGTTTATTTGAGAATGAACCAAATAAACACGGTGCACAGTGCTTTGAGATTGGACAAAAAATAAAACATCATAACTTTATTTAATTTTTTTTTTAATTTAATTTAAAATCTATCTAGAGGTGTCAATATTTTTTACAAATATTTCTTTAAGCTTTTGTTACTAAAAGTAAATAAATACTTCAAAATAACCGTTTATTTTGACCCGCAAGCCATCGTGTTTATCAGATAGAATTTTACAACAAAGGTGAATTTGAAATGTAAACAATCCGGTCTGGGTTTTTTTCTGTTGATCGATTCTTCACTCAGTACGGACGATATCTCTGCAATAGTCAGGTCTAAGTGTGGAAGTGGATTGCTTTCTCAATCAATATTCATTAAATAATAGCTTCATTTTCGTAACCAATTACACTGTTGTCTGAAGATACGTTAAGGTGGCCCTATACGATCGGTTTTTCTTCCATCCGAACCGTCAATCTGAACGATGGAAAATGGAGGGGGCAAAACCGTCGGTTTGGCACGAAGAGCAATACTCCCCTACACCACCGGTTTTTTCATTCATCCGAACCTTCCATCCACTCTTTTTAATTGATTTAATTCATTTATTGGATCGGTCTTCTGTTTAATTGATTTATTTTTAGTTTATACAGAATAATCAAAACCAATTAAATCAAAATTTAATTATTACTCATTTAAATATCCACCCCGATCAATGTTCATATGTTCAAGAAAGTAAATAATAATTAATGATAAAAAATAATTAATGTTTAATAATTAATATAAATAGGTAAGATACAAGTAAGTCAGAAAACACCGATTACATCACACCCATAAATTCTCAAGAGTCTGTTCCAATACTGATCTACTTAGAATGTTGTTAAGATGTGAACCGCTAATAGTCCATGCGGGATAGTTTATTTTTTTAAATAAATTGCAACGGTACGGTTTCTCAACGTGATAATTAGGAGAAAAATAGTTGAAAAAAATTTTATATGCTTTAGATAAAATCGGTATGTAGCAATATGGTAATAAAAAATCATAAAAGGCCGAAAAATAGTGTTTACACGTTCAAGATGTGTACAAATTTTGAACATGTACATCTTTGAACATATGACTGTTTATCGCAACAGGCTAGTAAAGGTGAGGCAGCGGAGTGGAAGTGAAGAGGGCAATGGAAGATTTTCTGACGGCATGAGTACTGCAATGTGATAGACGTGAAAAATGTGACTTAAACGTGAAAAAAAAATTTCGGCACCTTTATTAATTTTTTCACCATGTTGCTGAAATGGTATTATTAGCATGGTATTTGGATTTAAATTTTAGATACATACATGGATTTTATCTAAAACATATAAAATTTGTTTCTACTATGTTCTCCTAATTATCACGTTGAGAGAGTACCGTTGCAATTAATTTAAAAAAAATGATTATATTTATTCTATCGCTCCTGGACTATATCATATACACAGTGAACGTAATGTAATGAATATTACTGTTACACCAAATCCCAAAATTGATTGGCAACAGTTTTGATTTATGTTTTTAAGAATTATTGATTTAATTTTGCTTTACATGACGAAAAAAAAAATAAAGGTAACGGAGGACCCGTCGCACGTGAGCGTCATCATCAAAACTCTGCTTAGACATGAAAACATAACGTTGAACCGTCGTACTACTGACCGTATACTCCTAGAGCGGTCAGGACACAGCATTATAAATAAAATGTCATACCCGGAATGCAGAACAATGTCAACTAAACATGGCGCGTTCTATTCTCTCAAAGCAGTAGTCAACTTCTAGTCGCTACGGTGGTTAGTAGTTATTGACGATTACACTTATTTGTGCATTGCGCATTGATCAGTTATAAGTAAAATAGATCAATAGGAACATATTTGTAGATAAGAAAAAAATCTTTAATTAGGAATTGATAAATTATTTTCCACTTCTATAATTTTGTTTTTATTGAAAACTAGTTTCAAATGTTCTACATTCATCTTCAGTTCTAAAAACACACAAAAATTGCTTATTTTTGAATTTTTGTGTATTTTTAGAACTGAGGATGAATGTATAACATTCGAAACTAGTTTTCAATAAAAACAAAATTATAGAAGTGGAAAATAATTTATCAATTCCTAATTAAAGATTTTTTTCTTATCTACAAATATGCTTAGTAGGATCCAAGCAGGACTTGAAAATCTGAATATATGCGTTAAAACCCTAATGAGCATTTATTCTGTTTAACAATAAAACAATAATTCGTCTTTTTCATTAAATGTTTATTTTTTTTTAACTTAAAGAATATAATGAAAAAACAAAACATATATTTTCAGTTTATTAATAAATATAAACCCAGGCCTAGGTGATAAGTATGTTTTAGGAAATAATATATATTTTAGTAGGTATATACTTTATGAATGGTATGTGTATGTCGAATAATATGAGAAATAATGTTATAATTTTCCTATCGAAATATTATTTTAATGAAAGTTATTATAAATTATCTTTCTTTTTTCAACATTTTTCTTTAAAATAATTATATTCTCGTCTAACAATAGAGGGAGTCTAAGTAAAAAGAAAAACTAACTTTTTTTATGTAAGAGTATTTGGTTATCGAAGCAATTTAATACATTTACATATATGTATACGGCTACAAATACAAAAATGAATAATTGCCTACCAAATCAGCACCGCCATCTTGATATCTTATTTTGATCGGAGTTCATTTCTCACGCGATTTCTTTTTTACTTTGAATATAAATATAATACAGGATTATGTATAATTGTAATAACAAAGAGAAATGACTTTTTTTTTCTTTTTTTTTTGATAAGGTATTTTATTATATATATTTTATATGTATATATAAGATTATTTTATGATTGTTTATTTTATTAATGTACGTAGTAAATATTGAAAAAAAATAAAATAAAATAAAAATGTTTCACCCAATCTAGACAAAGTGTCATTAAAAAAAAAAAATTGAAAATTAATGAATTCTAAAAAAATGAGAATTTTCATTACTATTTAATAGCATTGCTTACCAAGAATCAAACACTTAGCTGTTAGTTAATTATAAAAAAACATAGTTTCAGATAAACCTTCTTTAATTATTAAAAAACAATTGAAGATCATACAAAACTGAAAATAAATTATTAAAAACAAAAACGTTAAAAGGTTTATTAAAATATCTTGTTTGTTGTTCAATGAGAAAGAAAAAACCGTTGTTATTTTTTAAAGGAAAAAACGCCTTTCCTCACTTTTTACTCATATGTCAACGTTTCCAGATTTAATCTCATCTTAAGGCTACACAAACACAAACTCACATGATAATGACGTCATTAATATTAAATTGTGAGGAAAGCTGATCATTCTGTTAAGGTTATTAAAATATATAATTATTTATTTTAATATTAAATGCATAATATAAAACATATATATCTATATAACGTATATATATATATATATATATATATATATATATATATATATATATATATATATATATATATATATATATATATATATATGCATATGTATATATAGGGTAGGTGATAGCGATGGTACATGACCAATGCTGAGCTGAGAAATCGAGGTAAGTTTGTTTTTTCCACTTTTTATGTGGTTTTTATGATAATTCTCTTCAACATTGAAGGAAGAAGGGTGGCACCAAATTAATTAACTAATAATCGATCAATACTACTACACTAAGCTTCAATGTTGTGGGTGAACCTTTGTTTCAATATTGTTACAAAAAAATTAAAGAGCGTTCATTAAGTATTTGTCTTTCTTTTTTCTTTCATGTGTACCTTTATTGGGCAACCCCTGCACTGCGAGGGTTTGCTCCAACCTTCTCTCTCTCTCTCTCTCTCTCTATATATATATATATATATATATATATATATATATATATATATATATATATATATATATGTATATATACACACACACAAACATAATAACATTTTTTAGGTCAATGCGAATAGAAAGTAATTAATTTACATACTTCTTTTAGGAGTCTCCTTATTTTCTTGTTCACTATCTGTTCACCAAATAAAATTCAATCTAAACATAATAATTAACAAAGATAAAAATTACAGTATTAACTGAAATCAACTGACACACTCACTTCCAAGGTAATTTTATATTTTAACACTAAAACAGTGTCGAAACACAGAGCAGAACCCGAACAAGACTGAGGGATATTAAGAAGGATGCGAGGTTTGTTTTGACTAGCTAATTGAGTTATAGAGAATGCTTGCTTCTCATTGGCTCAGTCTTACCGCCTTCTGTTCCCTTTCACCCAACACTCTGTAGCCTGTTTTTAAAATAAGAATAATCAAATATCTAGTCTAAATTTATCTTTTTCATATTCGAATTGGGCGGTTGTTTGAAGAATAAATAGAAAAAAAGTACACCAAAACTAAAATTATATAAGTGATGGTCCAGAAAAACTAGTACAAAAAAAGGGGAAAGGTTTATTGTAGACGAAAATTTTGGTACGTCCTAGTTTTTAGGGTCACTGAATTTTGTCCGGAGTCTTGGAAACTTGTTTTATTCAAACAAGACCATTATCTATTAAATTAAAGTAGAAAAAATGTTATACATTTTAAGTCCATCAAATTTTTCCTTATCAACCTTTGAGCCGCTATATCTCGCTGAAAATGAGGCCAAATTCCCCAAAAGTGGCAAAAACGCGGTTTAAGGTTCTTCCCGTTCGATTTCTATAAAAACTATCCATGGCTACACTCCTTATGACCATACATGATATTAAACTTAATGGAATATGCATAAAAATAGATAAAATACACATTAATATTTGGTGTATCTGAACAAGCAGAGGCCAAACAAATTTATCGTATTTAACTCTTCGTTGTTGGATTTCATTAAAAAAAAAAAAAAAATTCTACCAGAAAGCGACAACGTTCATCATACTCTCCAATGCACGCTGTCAACAACCAAACTTATTAAAAGAATATCCTATTTGATCAATATAAATGGATGTTTGTGAAGAAACTTTCAAAAATCCTTATCTTGCTACAATTTTGAGCGTTTTCCAAAAATCTCAGGTTACTTACCAGAGTATAGAACAAGTAAAAATATGTTGGTGGATAGAGATGAATACGATATCGTCGACATGAACCTTCAGGCGGAACTGGGTATCGACTTCTCTGGCCTTCAGTCTGATACGTCAGATCAAGAAACCTTGTGTAGGAGGAAGGCTCTTGTGTGCGAAACATAGGCCGGGAGGTTACGCTGAAGGATGGGAAAGCCTTTTCCCTCTATATATCTTCAGACAGATATCTTGTCAAATAAACGATCTTGAATACTTTTTTTTAACATTTTGATTTGTTTAACATTCTTTCATTTGCGTACATAGTTCTTAAGTTGGTCTACTAAGGAGAGGTGCGTCGACTTCGGTGTGGTGTGGGCACCTCTGAGTCCAGTGTTGTCAGATTGGGGTTTATTCCCATAGATTTAGGTTTAGGGAAAATTTCTTGGGCTTTTTTTTTTCAAGCTTCTGTGAAATGTCCACCCACCATTTTTAGCTGATTAGAAACTATAAATTAGAATGATTACAAAAGATTGGTTTGAATGTTAGGATTTTAGTATCAATTATTATAAGAAGTTAAACACATTTGTTAATTTCTCTATTTCACACAAATTAATAAAAATACATGGAATTTACTGATTTTTTAAATTATTTTTCTTTTATTTTGATACATTTATTTATTCATTGTTTTGTTGCTTTATTAACTTGATATTTACTGTTTTAACTTTTCATTTGTTTCCTTAATTTGATTATTATTAAATTAAATTCCTAGCTCATATTATACTTCCCAATATCAAAAATATTTTTATTAACGTAATACTAAACTTTTAACGGGATTTAACCAAAACTTTTGGATTCTATTTTGTAGATTATATTCAATTCTAGATTTGTTTTTAGTTTGTTCATAATCATTACTTTGACTTATTCTTTAAACTAGTTTAATATAAAACTATTTCATATTAAATATGTGTTAACAATTCTGATACCAAATATTCCATAAACAATATTATGAAACCTGAATGGCAACACTTTTGAACTAATAATTTTGGATCCTTTTTTTTTTTTTTGCTACAATTAAACGTTCATCTCTGTTGTATCTTGTTTTGTGTTTTTCAAGTTTGCTTGTAATCAGTAATTTGACCTACTAATAAAATAAAATAAACCTTAAATACTTTTTAATTATTTACTCTTATCTTATACTTGGGGGGTAATTTTGGTTACACTAATATGTAGGAATGAGATAATCCGGGAGGCGGTCGAAAAGAATGGATCACAAATAGTAATACCTATTTATTAGAAACCGACGATTCGACCCACTTTGCAGGTCTTCATCAGGGCTAATAAAAATGAAAAATAAAACAATGATATATGCAGTAAATGATATTAAAACTTACAAAATAAATATTTGTACAATATATTAAATATTGACAAAGTATTTACATAGTAAGTTTTAATATCATTAGTGGTGATAGTATAGAACCATTGCCTCATCCTCAGTTACAATTGAATCCAAAAAAAATTTCGGGTCGGCATTATACCCACGTAAAAATACGTTGCAGCAGCGAACACGTTCCTCTTTTTGAGCACCCGAAAGAATTTTTGGAAACCATCTTGCACTCATCTTGCTCATATGCAAATGTTCTTTAATAATCCTCAGAACACCTGTTTTAGAAAGCCCCAACTTTGCCGCTATTTCTTTGGTCTTCATCCTCCGGTCAGGCAGCAATTCAGCTTCCACATGTTGGATTGTTTCAGAAGTGACAGCTTCCAATGGCCGACCTTGACGCGGGTCGTCATCCAGACTTTCTCTCCCTAACTTAAATATTTTTTCCCATTCTTTTACAGTGGAATACGAGGGGGAGGACTCTCCATACACACCACTCAAGCGCTCTTTTTTGCGCAGGAGTAAGGCCCCCTTTACACAAGAATTTAATAACCGCACGGTATTCGATCTTGAACATCGTTAAAACGCACAAATCCCTTCAAGGTTAGATACGGACTGACAGGACTGAGGAAGTGCAGGCATGGCGCGCAATTCTCAGCACTGTTGCCAGATTGAGATTTTTCCTGTAGATTTAGAGTTTTATTCACCCTCTGGAATATTTTATACTTTTATAATAATTTATTCTTATCTTATACTAGGGGGTAATTTTGGTTATACTAATACAAAAATAAGAATTAAACATTTAGGGTTAAAGTTGGTGAATTTAGGAGAAAATGACCTGGACTTTGAGCTATTTATTCAAAATATCTAAACATAGCAATTCGAAAATTGTTCTTAAAGTGTGTGAGGCCACAAAGTACAATGTTAAAGTAAGTAGCTAATAAGCAATTATAAAAAAGTGAAATAATTCATCCAGAATTTGCTTCTTTTTTTTAACGTTAACGAATACAATATATATGTATGTAGCCGGCTATCATATAAACTGTTATATAACTTATAAAACAGCGTTATAAAAGTTTGCTGTTCAATATTTTTTCATGTGACTTTATAAAAAAAATTTATGAATTTAAAATACCAGTTATATAACGAGATTTGTTACATAAAATTACTCATACATTTTCTTTCCACCTTCCGAGATTATTATTACACATAATACTTTTCCCGTAATATTAAAAATTTCTGTTGTTCAAATTCTCTTCAGAGCTGTGCCGGAAGATATTGACGAGTTTTTAAGACGTCTTGAATTACTAAGAAAGAAAACAAGGAGGTAAAGAAAAGAAAAAATAAAGAAAAGGAGCCAACGTCAGGCCTAATTGATTTACCAGAAGGTGACTTGTAAAATATATGGCTGTGCACTATGAACCGAGGGGCCAGTCATTCGTCCTACAGCCTAGCTCCCAACCGACATTTTTCACCCGGATTAAATCCTTTTCAATTCCTCAGGCAGCTTTCAAACCCCTAACGTGCTCGGGGTGAGAACATTTTTGATTTTCTGCCGTTACAAAGATTCAACTGCAACTTACAACAAAATTTATAGGTAGAGCCCGGATTTCGTGCAGTAACAGAATCGTCAAAAGTGCAATAAAATTGGCAGAACTTGCAAAAATGTGCGATAAAAAATAAAATCCAGCCATTCCCTTCTTTTATGCAGAAAAAAAAATCATCTACATATTCTGTTTTCTTATATAAATGACTATTTTTTCATCATATAATTAGATAGGGTGGATAATTGTGATGCGATGTGTTCTGCAAGTTCACGAGCACATATCTGTGGATTTTGGCTACTTTTCGGACGATTCCACGCATTGTGACAAAACGTTTTCTCTCGGAGTGTTTTTTATTGTCCACTAATCCGGCTATTGCGTTTTAAATTATGCACTGCATGGTCAAGGGAGACAATCCCAACCAGGGGCGTATGAAGAATTTTTTTTTGGTGGGGGGGAGGGGAGGGGTTGGGGCGGTAAAACGTAGGTTTTAATTTTTCTTCGGGAGGGGGAGGGTGAATTTAATAAGAATAGGGCAAATTGGGCGTCAGTTTTAAGGATAAGCATGAAAATTTTAAACAAAAGTATTGTTAAATATTACTTTAAATCAGGGGAGAGGCGGGGAACCCCCCCCCCTGCGTACGCCACTGATACCAATATTTTTCTGATATATTGATAACTCAAACCTTGTCGAAAAAATTATCTTATCAGGTAGAACTTAATTCTTTAGGTTTCCATCCATTTGGACCATTTTAGGTTTTTCTTTGAGTAAAGGATTATGTATTAGGTGAAAGTCATGAGCTTTTAAGAAACTAACTAGTTCTTATTACGATAACTCTTACTGTATGACTATTATAGTTTACCATAAATTAAATCAAGGTGATGGTTGGGGTTGCAATCAGAAATAAAACACACAGTAATAAAATGTGTGCCGACGTTTCGGTCTAAGTTGTAGGTCTTCATCAGGGCTAAGCGAAACGAGATACAACAATAAAAAAAAACAAAAAAAAAAACGAAGAATAAATATAGTGCGATTACATGAGGGAATATGAAAACAAAATTAAAGTTATAAGCATAATAATAAAAACATAAAATATATATGCTACATAAGACAAAATAATATGAATTTGAAATTGTAGGCAATGGCAATGGATAGGATAGGGGGAGGGAGGGAGATTCGAATAAACAGGAATAAGGAGGGCAAAAGGAATTTATATTATTGGTCTTACCTTGTTTTTTTAAGCCTTCAATGAACACCTCCAACTTCGGTCGATACATCGGAACACATTAAACAGAATATTTCATTGATGTTTTACATCTCATCGAGCCCTCTACAATCATCTCCATGATTTTTAGTTAATATATACTATTTTATATTTGTCTGAGTCAATTAGCCGGAAAAAAATTATATAATACAAAAATGTAAGGAATTCACTCTTGTTTAATTTAGTATAAGTTGATTTTCCTAAAATAAATACATGGTTTTCATAACATGAGAGAAAAAACAATTTTTTTTAATTTTCTGAGCGTTTTTGTATTTTTTTTTGGGGGGAGGGGAAATATTGAGGTAATAAATTTGAAATTCGTGGTCGCCATCCCGAAAAACATAATTGAGCAAATTTTCAGAACTTCTCCGAAACTTTCCACCGAGAACATTAGTTTCCATCATGAATCGAAGGCTTTTTAAGTTTAATTTTTAATAATATTTTTAAGCTGCTTATTAGTTACAAAACTAATAAGTACTTAAGTGATAATATTGTAAGTACCTGACTTTCGCAGGCTAAAAAATAAAATGAAACCACAATGTTATGAAGAAGTACAAATTACTAAGATTCAATTAAATATACTAAATCAAACATTTTTTAGCTATATTAAAGCTTCATTCGGATATTTTTGAAGATATCAATTGAAACGTTTATATATCTAACAATTAAAAAAAATATCTAAAATAATTTAATCACTCTGATTCAACTAATTTTTTTAGAAACACCTTTATGTAATTACAATTAATAAATTAATGTAAATCAATAAATGCTTGTTCTGGACTAAACCAGCAACCCACCGTACACGGCACAAGGGAAAAAAAACCATGGCCCCTTTCACCCGCTAAGAATTTTACAGGACGGAAGAAAATCGTCCGGTTTTTTACCATCCGGTAAAACTCTTAACGTGTGAAAGCCGTAATGCATTTCAACACGCCACTGAAATGTAAGCACTGCTTTTTTTCATCCGTTAGATTTCTTAGCGTGTGAAAGGGACCCAATACAATGTTCTTTGATTCGGTAATGCCTTGAAACGGCTGGCGGATTATTGAAATTTTCTAGATTTTTCTCCAAATGGAACGATGGAGTGATCGTCAGTGGGACCTTTGAAATTATCATCACTTCAAGCACTCCAATCGCTCTACTCCATCGTTCCAAAGTTCCATTCGGAGTGATCGTTAGTAGCCGCTAAAGACAGAAGTTATACCGAACCACTTTTGCTACTGCCATAAAGTTATCGGTAATATGATATATCTCAGTTCTGATGACATTTATTTTTATAGATAATATTTTTTAGAAACTATTCCAACAAAAGTATGGACCTTGCATTTAATGTTGTTAATACAATTATATACGCATCACATACGTTCGCTGATTAACCCCCTCGCTAATTTTCAATGTAATTATACGATATCGATTGGAAAAACAAGCCCCTCCAAGAGAGTGTTTCGCAGGTGATGCTTTAGATGGTTTAAGAAAATAAACAGGGAGATAGAATGAGCCAGTTGATTGCCGCAGGTTAGGGGCATGTAGGTAAGCTAATTAACCTATGTAGGTGGCAAACACCTAGCTTCTTCCACTGAATTACAAACAACCTTCCATATTGGTTTTAAGCAGGCGGAAACTTGTGTAATAGATCTTTAAAAAGATTTATTAGAATATTCAGTCGATTTTTTTTTTAATTCTCCTGATAATATACAGTAATATATTGTGATGACATAACTAGATATCATTTCATCATCATTAGCAATACCATTGACTAGAGCGTCGAGGATACTTAGCCCAATATAAATATTACGATAATAATTTTTAAATTACTTTATTACCACAGTGCCGAATTTAGGATATTACACAACGCAGAATTAAGTAACATGCACTCTGTTATTACAATTGATGTGATAGGACCGCTAAGGTTGAAATGACCGTGTTAGTTTGTGTGGCTAACCTCTGAGGGGTAGACTGAGACGTAGGTGGGAGTATTTTGAAAGGCATAACCATTAGCAACTGGATTTTGACAGGGACCTGTGGAAGGAGGTATGTAGACAGCGATTGTTGGTATCGGCATCGAACCTTCGAGTTCGCTAAACCTTTTATTATTATTATTAATCGAACATGTAATGCCCAGTTTATGTCATCTATATTTTATTCTTCAATGAGGGAAACCAACCGAAGAAAACTTTTTTAAAGGTAAGCTTTTTCTAAACAGATCAAACCCGGGGCCTGGACTGACTATATATCACCAGCTATATTAAGGAGTGCTCTGTCTTGTTGGCAGAAAATATTATGAATGGATAATGACATACTAGGCATTCTCTGTTAAAATAGGTCTAATCTTGATGAATGGCCGGAAAGTATTCGTATTCCGTGAACAACTGGGTCAGAAAAGTTCAATCCTGCCTTCATTTCATCGTCGCTGAGGTATGGTTCCATATGTAAGTATCAAATTCATCTAAAAAGATACATATGACAGTTAAAATGTAATTTAAATAAGTTATTTATGCCATTTTTCTATAATTATTTATTTATGAGATAGAGTCTATTAAATCTGCTATAATATGACAAGTGACAAAAGATTTAGTTTTTCTTGAAACTTAATCAATTTTCCTTTTAATGATACTCTTTTAACAATCTTTAAATTTATAATAATTATTAAAGTAAAGTGACAAATAAAAATATTAAAATAATTTTGAAAAAATACATGTAATTTAATTAGGTACAGGTATGATTTATTCTCGTACAGCTAATGATGTTAAAAAATCGGAATTAAAATTTTAATATCTTAGGATTAGTAAGAATATTATAGGAAGGCTCCAAAACAAGGCTTCAAGTCTCTCAAAAAGCATTAAATAACTACACAGTCAATGTTTCGACAATTCTCAGCAGAGATAGCACAACTCACATCAACAGACTAAAAATCCTGAATAGATGTGGTAAATCACTCCAAGACTGTTCAGCATATACTCTATATCACACATCCCCGAATGAAAATACGTTTTTGTTAGAACGAACATTTGACACGGGTCTAGTTCTATAGTTAACTTCAGAGTGTTTCCTCTAACACATGTTGTTTGCAGATCATATATGGTATCTGCTTGGTTCTATTTATCTTCATCTATTGATTTGACCTGATATTTTAGGGCTGGCTACTCTCTGGGATGATAGGTATCCAACCACTAAAATTACTACTAAAATTTTTGATGTTAGAAATTTGGAGTAAAAAAAAAAAACTCTCTTTTATTTCTTAAAAGTTTAAATTTCAAAGGTTTATTTTCTTAATATGATTTAAGTGTGCCAGGTTACATAAGGATGTACTGTTTCTTGATCGATGATAATGTCAACATACTTGCTCTAACACCAGTTTTTTTTCATAAACCATTGAAGGGTCAAGTACTCAGTTTATAGAGGATAAGTGTGTCCTAGGAGGATCTCCCGACCCAAAACAGAACTAATGATTGTAAAAAATAAAACAAATTTGCATCTATAAAAAAGCATATCTATTACCAAAAAAATATGATTTCATTTTTTTCTTTTAAACATTATATATAATGATAGTTCTTTATTTCTATTTTTATTTTTTATTATACATGGGTTTGAAATAAAAGCCATAAGCATATTATATATGTATATACCGATGTATAAGTAAAGTGCTGAAAACATATAAATCCTATTGGGCACCGTAAATTATTAACAAACGTTGATTTTCAGTTTGGGAGTGTTTAAATTATTCGTTGACTATTTTCTTCTTCCAGCGGTTTTCCTCTTATCCATCGATTAGTTGATAGGATTTACACTAAAAATTCATGGTCCTCCACCTCGAATCCAATCCTGTTTCAACTCCTACGAAGAACTTTGGGGGATCAGCAAGTTATTATTTTTTAAAGGTCACCAAAAATACATCATAAAGTGTTCCTCGAGCTGAAATTATTTGTACGTGGATGGTATATAAAAGGAAAGATTTCCTCATTTTTGCGGGAAAATGTCAACATATATGCTCTAACACTAGTTTTTATACATAAACCATTGAGTCAAGTACTCACTTTATATAGGATGACTGTACAACAATGTCTGACATATTTACAGCAAAGGTTAATTACAGGAAAATATATATTGACCTCGTTTTTGGAAAAAGACCTAAGCGCCAAAAATTAGAAATTTAGGTTTCAATTTATTATGGGGCGTAAACGCCACCTTTATCGATTCCCACTCACGATGTATCGAAAAAAAAATTGAAAATGGTTTAAAAATCGAATATTGATGAAGTAAGCACCGTACACTAACGACTCTCAGATGTCACTCTGGCTTTTACCAGTGCGACCAGGGCTATGGCTACTGCAACTGATCTTCAAGACACAAAAATGTAGAATTTGTATTTTCATCAATTAACTCTATTATTAAATAAATTAAAAAAAAAAAAAAAAAAAATATATATATATATATATATATATATATATATATATATATATATATATATATAAAGTTGTTATATATAATAAGTTGTTCCGATTACAATATAACATTAATTATGAAATGATTACCAATAAAGGTATTTTCTTATTTAATATAATATTACTCATATAATTTTAAATAATTTTATTTTTAAATTAAATTATTATAATTGAGGTGATAGCATCGCGACGGTTGAGATGCGCTTGTGAAGTTGTTGGGCTTAGTAACGAACGAATAACTAATACGTAAATGAACGCTGAGCCGACTGGTTAACGTCCGAGGTGTTGACCGAAACGCCGGTGGGGGGATTACGTTAATATTGAACTTACGTATTTGGGTTTGGACGGCAGTCGGTGGACGGAGGTTTTTAAACAGCGATTGATGGTATCGGCATCGAACCTTCAGGTTCGCTAAGCTTTTTATTATTATTATTATTAATTTACATAACTTATTGAATATTCCCTAGCACATTTGATGTTCTTGAAACTATTTACACATTTTTAAAGATTATAAGTGGTTAAAAAATATATATATATATATATATATATATATATATATATATATATATATATATATAAAAGACATAATCTTTAAACAATATGTAAATAGCTTTAAGAACATCAAATGTATTAGGGAATCTCAATAATCCGAAGGTTCGATGCCGATATATATATATATATATATATATATATATATATATATATATATATATATATATATATATATATATAAATGACAAGTGGACGACAGCCCTATTTCATAATAAATTACAAATATAAGTGGGCCTATGAATTACATGTTGAAGCACAATACAATCTAAAATAGTTTAAAAAAAAAAACAAGTAAATTAAAAAAAATAAAATAAATATTTTCTAAGGATGATAAGTAACTTGTAACTTCTAAAAACGAATATTTCCAATTGTACTAGTACTTTTGTACCTTATTATGAAATAGGGCCCAGGTAGTACGGAGCATAGAGTTACAAGTTTTTTTAATGTAAAAATTTTAATTCTTATTTAAATGTAAAATTTTAAATTAGCTTAATTAATATATTTAATTAATTTAATATGTGCATATTTAGTCAAGAGATATGTTACTTCTATTTAATTTAATGACTTGCTACAGCCTCCAGTGTTCTCAAGCAGTCGTATCATACAATTAAACTTTTAATTGTTATGTAACAGATTAAGACATAAACTGCTCTTAGTTAGTATCTGGAATATCCATTCTTACAACTTCGACCGGTTTAGACAATTTTAAGAGGTTGCAAAACTTCCCTGACGTCTGAAGTTATAGTATTCTGGGGGTAGAGATAAAACTCGGCAGTAATTACAATAGATTTCATTAGTTGGCTACACTTATTACATCCACTATCGTAGCCGCTTCCATTATTATAATGCTAAATTATGTGAAGAAAATTTATAGCCAACTTACATTATAAGTAACATTTTAATTATTGTAATCTCATCAAGTTAGCTAAATATATTATGAATGATAAATATATGAGGAATAAATATAAATTTTTAGTTTAAAAAATAAAATTGTTTTTGTTTTTTTAACTTGTCTAAACTTAGCAATGCTTTTATCCTAAACAAAAGTTTGATTTGTGGTACAAATATTAACTTGGAATAAAAACACTAATTAATAAGAACAAAATCTCTCTAAAAAAATAATAACTATTACCGTTAGAATATTATATAAAGTATATGTTGAACATTCATCGATTGTGATGTACTATCTCAACAAAGCTTTAAGCCCCTTAAATGCTAGAGAATAACTAGAAAGCGTTTGTTTCACCAACTAGGGTAGAAATCAGGATAGAAAAATACAAAGTCAAATATATGCAGATCGGAGATATATATAAAGGTTGTCTGAGGAGGAAATGTAGTAATTGAGGAAGGGACAGTTCATCAAAAATGTAGTTCAGTGTCAACAACCATACCTTCTTATCTCAATCCGTTTTCGGGATATGATTTTATAAATGATTTTCCAAAAAAAAGGTCCAAATCATCTACTGTAACTAAACGTTTCTCAACTTTTGTCAACGTTTCTACGATGAATTTCCAATAAGACAGCAACCAATTTGTAGAAAAATACTGCTCCGTCAGGCGATCATAGTAGCCAAGTAAAAACGAATAATTTTTAAAAATATTCGATAGAATCTCACGTAATGAATTTTCTAGCTACGACATTGGGAAATTTTTTGCCCCAAAATGTTTCTAAAGTGGGTTACTACGGCAAACACAGCGTTTTTGTTTTGAATGGTTTTTATTGCCTGCCCAACAATTTTACTGTTTATTTTATTTTTTAAGAGGTATAGCTGGTAATAAAAAAAGTAAATTCGGTAATTATAAATTCAAGTGGAATCAAATACTACAGCGACTAACCACCCATTTACCGCATACCAGCAGTATCAAACTATTT
Organism: Rhaphigaster nebulosa; assembly: GCA_948150685.1. Taxonomy (NCBI): domain Eukaryota; kingdom Metazoa; phylum Arthropoda; class Insecta; order Hemiptera; family Pentatomidae; genus Rhaphigaster; species Rhaphigaster nebulosa. The sequence goes on along the minus strand of OX411307.1, from coordinate 80,342,642 downwards.
TTATTTTTTTTTAAATATTTTTCCTGTAGTTGTATTTTTTCCAATTTAACCTAATTGTTTTACTTTTTGTAATAAACTTTTTATAAATAAAAATAAAATACATTGGTAGGTACATTCTGATTGAACTTAATTTATTTTTTTCCAGGTTTAACACCTGTTTTGTCCAAAAAGTATCCCTGATGTACCATAGAAGCGAACCCATAAAATGAAATGAGACGCCATAGCTAACGATAATTTTTCACCTCTTTTTTTGGTAGGAGGGGGGAGGGTACTAAAGAGCCGTTTCAATGAAGGTATGAAAATAATTTTCCATTTATCTTTGCCCGGTGTTTTACAAAGGTAATTATTTACCTTGAACGAGAGGGGAGCATTAGTACGGGCACCATAAGCATTAATCACACCATAACCGAAAGCAGAACAGAGGGTACGCTTCCACTTCCGCCGAATCGCCGAAAAGAGCACATACCACCGTGTAAATAAAACGGACACGGGAAGGGAAAACGATTCCGAGGGTGCTGAGAAGATTTCCCTAGGGTTGCTCTAGCAGGTATTTGGAAATTATTCTCGGGAGGAATTTGAATGGGACATTAAGGGTAGCTTTCTAATGAACTCTTTAGATGTAGTGCCTTTCTTGAAATTGTATTCTTTCGGTTTGAGGTTGGTGTTCTTTTAAGCTTCACTGCACAGAGAGAGAGAGAGAGAGAGAGAGAGAGAGAGAGAGAGAGAGAGAAGGTGGCCTCATGTTCTTGACTCTTCGTAATAGAAAAACCACTTCCTTGCAACGTCTTAAAAATTTCCAGCGCTCATCTTACACCTTCCGTCTATTTTCGAGTTAGGAATGGAATTCCGTTTATAGATGGAGTAACTAGAACGGTTGCTTATACCAATAAATTCGTAGTTATAAAACGATTACAAAGGCCAGCATTAAAAAAAGGAAAATCATATTAATAACTTAATACATAACTGGCCCTTGGTTGTTTTTTTTTTTAAACATAACTGGTCTCAGTTTTCTTCTAATTCTTACAGTTTCGGAACAAGGAATGAAAAATAAATTATTACTAAACAAAGCTTGGATTAGAGTAGAAGCATAAGAATACCTCTTTATTTCATAGACTTTACATGTCCATTGGCTTATATTTTCTTATCCATATATAAGGGAAATAAAATATAATTATATATAAATATAAATAGCCCTTTTATTTCCGCTTTAAGCTCTTGATACCGCTATGTTTGCTATAATTAAATTGCTAAACTCGTTGAAGTGACTAACAGAAGCTTCTCATCATATTGGTATTTCTGTGGTCCTGCACTTCGATATCTTAGGAAAACAAAGGAAACACAAATATTCAGGTTCATAAAATACCCTAATTTTAACATTTCAGCCATTGCATACTTTTGTTGTCCAAGTTTCCTTCTAATTCAAAGTCATTCCTTGGTTCAAAGTTCCCATGTGACCCAACAGGATTTTTCGGACGTCGGGAACAAGACTCGCAAGACGTGTAAGGAAAATTCTAGTACAAATTTGATTGGGACTTAAACAAACTTTATAATTTTAGTCAACGTGTTCTAGCACGAAGTTCTAGCACAGAATTTTATCTCCTAGATTTTAGGATTTTATTCAAGAGATAGGCATAAAATGTATTTGCTGATATCTGAAGTTGTATGTGGATCTGACTATTGAAAACGGTAGGAGCTCACTCAAAAGCCAGATTAGTATTAATTGGGCGCTATATTTAAATTATTTAGTAGCTTTCACTATGATATTCCATAGAAAATTCATAATCCCTTAATAATAACTGAGTATAGGTTAACTTAAGTTAAGGAACCACCTTTTAGTATAGTGTAGTGTAGTATAACTTAACTTTAGGAACCACCTTTTAGCGCGCATGCGCTAGTTTCAAGGGGAAAAACGGACGGGAAACCCCACTAAGTAGTCTAAAACTTATACATCAAGTATCACATGTTTATGGTTTGCATTAAAATTTAATCCGATACTTTTTAATTTTTTTCTGTTTTCGGGAATTCTGAAAGTACCAAATAAGCCCAGAAATTTCCTTTTTCTTGAAAAAAAAATTATTAATTACTTATGATGGTTTGGTGACAATAAATGAATGATAAATTGATTAAATTCCAATTAATTGATTCAAACATCAATCAATTAAGAATTAGTGCACACGATTGAAAGAACGCAAAACAAATGCCAACAAAAAATTCAAGTTGGCTATTTGGCAAGGCAGCAGTATGTAATTTTGTAGAGGTGTGAAGCCTTTTCCCATATTTAGAGCAACCTGCAAGCCTAAGCTTCGTCCACAAAGTTGTACTTTATGTTGCCTAAAGGATTACTAAATTAATTCTTAGCTTCCAATAGCTTCTTCTAATCAAGAATGTTCTGTAGCCATAATCCAATCCAGGACACTCAACACAGTTCAGTCATCGGATGCTGCTACTCTCGTGTCCTCTTCGTCTTTTACACAAACTTCTGTCAATACTTTCTTTGTTGGATCAGCACACATTCGAGCGATATGCCCAAGCGACTTCAGTCTCCTGATCTGTACAACCTGAACGACATCCGGTCCCAAGTAAATATCTCGGAGTTCCTGGTGCATTTGTCGTCTTCACTCCCAATTTATTATATCTTAGCCGTGAAGGATCAGACAAAGCAACTGCCCAAACAGGACATTTACATAGAAACGTAAAATAATATATTAAATGATGTTCCTTAATATATAAATTTTATAAAGTGACTGAAGAAAATAAAGTAAATACGAATGACAAGACGAAAATACGTACAAAAACAGTTGGAGATTGTTTTGATATACAGAAGCGTAAAGAATAAATGAATTGTGTAAAAGTGATCTGAAGTTACTTATGTTTGTGTAATATACTTCAAAAGGTCGAAAATATTATTATGTTATGACTGACGTTTTCTCTCCTCCAAATAATAGTTGGATTCTTGATTTCATGCATAATTGTCTTCATTTTGACTATGTGACTGAGGAAATTAATGAATCGTTTCATAAGATCCAAAGCAATACTTTCTCGGTTATTTTCCATTCTCATTCTTTAACCAAAAAAAGACCCTCCTTAAATTCTCGATCTCATCAATTTAAATTCCTCCATATACTCCTTCCATACACGATCCAAACTGACTTCAGACATCCACTCATAGTACTGGACCACACTCCCAAAACATCGCTTATTCCTTTTTGTTTTCTTAATTATCAATCCTCCAGATTTATTTAAACAAAATGTATTTAAATGTTCTTGATCCACAATCGCAATACATAGTTTGCGCAATACTAGAAATAGACATAGGAAGGATGTTATCGCCAGCGTAATAAAATCCATTGGAACAAACAAGGCGGATAGCAGTTGAACACTAAGGGACGAAGAGAGAATGTTTTATTTTTCCCGATCAACCGCGGCGGGGGCTGGGAGTGGTGTTGACTCGAAACTGATCCGCAACTTGGCTAACTTGTTAACAAACAGCAAACATCCCCCACACACATAGATAGCACAATTTTACTCAATCCCATCAGGACCGTGTAATAATAATTTTGATATACAATTAAGATGTCTCCGCAAAGTTAGATGGTACGATACAAAGTTATTAATGAATGAAACGGGAGACTAGCTTGAAATTAAAGAACTACATTTGCATCATTCGACAATAGATTTGTTCATTTTCTCCAGTTATATCTAAGGATATTCGTCCACTAGGTCGGTTTCGGGCGGTGAACACTGTGTCATATCGCGCTCAAAATCTTATTTTTGATTTGGTATTTTGACAAATTAATCATGTTTAACGGAACTAGACCAAAGATCAAACCCGAGAATGTAAATACAAGGCACATTGATTATTGACATTTACCACTTAATCCAATGTTTTCGTCTTGGTCTGAATCTATGTTTGTACTTCTAAACGTTGACTTTCTACCGTAACGTAGACTAGTACTGCCAACCGTGGCAGCTGGCAGTTGGTTACTACTTTAAGGGAGAACTGGGGTATATTAACGGGGTATTTTTCGTTGGTTCTACTCGGCAGTCCAGGTATGATGTCATATCCGTACTGCTGCGTCCTGACCTTTCTAGAAGGAGTCTGATAGTCGGCAGTACGACGGTTCTAGGTAATCATTTCGACGCTGAGTTTTGATGATAATGCTCAGGTTCCGACGATTCCTGCGTTACCTTTATTTTTTTTCGTCATGTGAGACAAAATTACATGAAAATTTTTCAAAAGCTTAAACAAAACTATAGCCAATCAATTTTGTAGGATTGAAGTAACAACAGTATTAATTATATTTTAGAACTTATATAAATACAAAAGTGATTCAAATATAAATCTAATAAACACTAAATAAAAAATATAACCTGTAACACTACAACCCATGAAGGGTCTTGGGTTCAGTACATGGTATGGCCGTACTGTTACTAGGTCCTGTGTTGCAAGGAGGTGAATTAGCCGAGATCACGCTCAACCGCCAGGTTTTTGCACCAATTAAGTGTAACCACTTTATAGAGTCTGGGTGAGCCCCAGGTCTCCAGACTCCACAGAGTCATCCCACAGATAATCCGCTCCCAATAAACATTAAATAATGAAAGAAATTCTAATCTCAAATAAAGACTCAAATTCAAACATTAAAAAATTAAAATGTCTTTTTTATTAATCAATGCACAGATTCACTAATCACATAATGATAAAACATTATCTGTTGTGATTTCATTACAAATATAGGAAGTTTATTACTGAAATGATCGGACGAATAACAGCGCTCACTGTCCATAGTAATAAATTAAAAATCAGAGATACACCTTCAATTATTTTATTTTCTGTTAAAAATACCGCAAGAAGCCATCACTCAATAGAAGTTGGGCATTAAGGGTTAACATTTTATGCGGACATAACCTAGCCTTATTATTGAACCAGACAAAATAGCGTGTATTGATTATATATGATCACAATTCCGCCCCCGTGTGTTTTTCTGTCCGTGCAATACAAATGAAAACATTTTATAATGACAATTTATAATGACTAACATTTTTATATGACAATATTTTAAACTATTATGTTTAGTGCGAGAGGAGTTGGCCGCTACGGTGAGCAGTTTCAACGAAATATACAAAGTAACGGTTGACCAGGAACGGTCCAGCCGCTACGGTTGTCAGTAGCAGCGAAAGTCTACCTTAAGGAACAGTTATAATTTTTCGTGAGTGAATGAATCACCTAAATTCGAAAATATCCAGTTCAAAATTAGGTATGCAGGCTCCAATACAAAAAAACTACTAATGCACTTTTATAAATTCATAAGGTGGAGGCGAAATTTCTTAAAATTAACTTTATGTTTAAAAAAAAAAAATAATAATTTTGCACACGAGTATCACAAATTTGTAAGTCCAGCGTTACAATGGAAGCTTTTGTGGAAATACAACTGAAGAGAAAAGAGCGAAACACTCTATAAACTTAATTATTATCACTCAACAAGTAATCGAATCAGGTTGATGCAGTTCATAAATATTTGAATTCGAACATCGTTGAACATCGTGGAGTTGATGAAACGAATGAAAATAACGAGTTGCAATATCACATTAAATATTAAATTTTCCTGGACTCCTTGTACACAAATTATAATCGAATATACTACGAAGAATAAAATGGAGGGAAATATAGCAATGATCAGTAGCGTAGACAGGATTTCGTTACGAGGGGCGGGTGGGGGGGGGGAGGGGTGAGAGGGGGTTCATCCAAGGATCTACTTTAAAGAAACCCACCCAAGCGTGGATGTAAGAGGGCCCTCTCTCTATACAATATTTTCTATGCCTAGGTATATTATATATACCATATATATGTAGTATGGTTAAAATAACGAAGGATATTAGTGAAGTAAGTTAGGAAAGCAAGAAGATATTGCATTGGAAATAGCAACAGATTGAGAAAATGGAAGAATACGCCCTAAAACAAGATAAATTAATTGAAAACCGCTAAACGGAAATATTTCATTTAAATATTTAGAAACCGGGATGAATCTGGTAAAACAGAACTATCTTATTTTGGAATTCCTTACTCATCTCCATTCGTAAATCTCATTTAAACATAATTTATTTCCCTACCTTCTCAATGATAAATCTTCAACATACATAGAAAGAATAAATATTTATGTAAGTTTGAACAAATATGCATATATGCAGCAATTTATATTTTATTTGTCTAAATATTTATTGTTTGTCCTTTAGTTTAAAATTTAATCAAGTTCCAATAATACAACCAATCCGTGTATTTGGCTACACGGGAAAAATTGGAAGATCACTAAATCAGAAATTAAAGGAACATATACGTGCATGTAATAATAAGACAGAGAATTCCAACTCTGCAACTCATTTAAATGAAAAAAAACCCATAAATTCATCAAAGACTAAGGAGTTAAATTAATACATTACGTTGAAAACAGTCTCAAATTAAGTATATATGAAGTACTTTAAATAATAAAATCCTTCAAATCATATCCAGATTTTTGCTTAAATGACCAAATAAATATCTCCAATAGTCCAATCTTAAATTTATTCCCATCTATAACAGAAAAAACAATTACTCACCGGAATTATTGGAAAAATCCCAACCCCTTTACGACAGTTTACCTATAAACACCTCACCTTTCTTCCATTGCGAGTTCAGTGCGTGAATAAACGAATACAAACTTTTCGATTTCGATATAATCTACTTAAACCTTAGTGAGTACCAACATGTATTTGATTTCTTGTCTTAATTAAATTCATAATTCATAAATGTTTTATAATACTAATTTATATTACATTTGATTGATTTATATAATAATACCAAACTGTATTTTGAATTGCCTATTTTTGAATTTTAGAACTGGATGATTGTATAACATTCGAAACTAGTTTTAAATAAAAACAAAATTATAGAAGTGGCAAATAATTAATCAATCCCCAATTAGATCGATCCTTCTATACGGACGTCCTTTCATGCGGACGTCAACATTTCATTTGCGTATTTTTTTTTTTTTGTCTTATTTTCTCCTAAAATAATAGACTTTTGCAATATATCGAAGGTCTTCGGAGGGAGTGGGGGCGCATTTTAAATCCGTTTCACAACCACCATAAAACACGACATTTTTTATGTGTATTGAGCTGGTGTTAGAGATGTGCCTTTTTTGGGGGTCTCAACTTTTTTCTTCTACTCATGCCATTTTCATATTTTTTATATTGTAAATCGGTTCTTAAATATTTAATAGACGAAAATACGATCTTAGTGATGGAGCTTTGCTACTCACGCTATTTTTTTTTATTTTTTTACATACCTCGCTCAGCGTTGTTAATAATCTCATTGTTCTCAGTGCTGATGTTAAAGCGGTATCTAACACGTCCATTCCCCTTTTAACGTCGCATAGATTTAAATTACAGAGTATAGTGGTATAAAGAATGCAAAAACCCACATGGAAATGTCCGAATCATTTGTAGGTTTATAATATAAAGTACGATCTTATCACCACAAGCTTCGGTTTAATCGAAATAATTTTTACTCTGATTCAATATATATATATATATATATATATATATATATATATATATATATATATATATATATCGATTGATTCAAATCAATACCACGTAACTCAAAAACAATGTTCTGTTCCAACTGACGAGTTATCGTAACCTTTTTATTTGAGAACACGACACGAAGTATGGAAAGAACTACTATATCCTTGATTAGGGGTTGAATAAAGAAAATAAAAAAAATAAATTAAATTCAAAGATCTCAAGGGAGATTTAGTGGTTCGGAAAATGATGATGGCTCTCCAAGAATGATTCTTGACGACAAATTATGAGAGGATATGCTGAGTAAGTTAATAAATGACGTTAAAAATTTAGAAACACGTTGGAAGCATTCTGAAAGTTGGTTAAAAAAGTACTTTAATATAATATTAATATATAATACCAAAAATATCATTGACGAAATAACTATGATAAAAAGCAAAACAAAATTATTCCAATGGAATAGCACATTCCTACGTCCTTGTTTCCTCTTCACGCTCAGGGTCCGTGAAGGTTCTTTCTTTCTTTGTTTTTATTTTTAATTTACGCATGGTTTGCGACCTGGTCTCCTCACAGTTCTCGCTATTATTTCAAACATTAGGCAATAAAAAAATAAGTAACCAACTTAAAGTTGTAGTTGTAAAGTACCCGGCGAACATTAATCAAAATGATGGATTTGGGGGACAAAATTATTTAATAAAACTATCTTATAGAATTCAGTTACAAGCTAGAGCAAATAAATACTCAAAAAACACGTATTCGCTGATCTCATAAATGAAATATCGACACTGGTTTGAAACCTATTTCTAGGCTTCAAAAATGAAAATTTGTTCACATTCTTCTTCAGCAACAAAACAGTGAATCCATACAAGAGAGAACACCAAATCATTTAATTCATCATTTAAATCATGTAAATATTAAGTAACTGTTGACGACTGTCCCACCTTCGTAAATTCACAAGCCCGAAAACAATATCTTATTGTGCTATAACTTACATTTTGCTTGTCACGCTTTGTCAGTAATGTTCATTGCTGAAAATAAGATGAATTTAAGCTCTTTCCCATCCTCGATGCTTTCAATGAATTGCTTTACTACTTCCTTGCGTTAAACGTCTTAAATCTTTTAATTATGACCTGTTCTAGAGGCTGTATCTTAGAGGTCGTGTTGAATGATAAAAAAGCAGAGCATTGGCAAGGCTCTGTGGGGAGTGGTGGGGTACTGCTGTGGGTCGTACAATTGACAATAAACAGTAAACTTGTTTGCTGATTTTTTTTCCATATGTTATTGTGACCCATTCACTGAATATACGAGTATAGCTTGTGATCCGTGCTTTTTGTTCATAGGAATTCATATGAGTTTGGATCATAGGAAACGTTTTTAAAACACCTTAATTTCGCAAACTTGCCTGTCAGGAGTGATCTTAATTTTTCAGATCCAACCATATTTGGTGGCTAACAATATGGCTACACGTTGTTTACTAATTTTTTTTAGAGAGAGAAATAAATAGAAAAAAAGGGTAAATTAACCGAGATTCATAAAAACAATTCCCATTTCACTTAGCGTCTTAAAAATGTTACAAGTTAACAGATTTATTATTATTAAATCCGAATTATAAGACTTTAATAGTATTTGGAAGGCGAAAATAAATACGAATTAGCGATGTGACCGGATTACATTGCTTTCATACGAATTAAAGGGACCAGAGAATCCGTACGAATTATCGGGATATTACGAATTACCGGGCTACGAATAATTGAGATTCTGCTGTATTATTTTGTGCATGCCTAAATAAATAGTATTAGTATTCAACTAAAAAAAAAAATTAAATAAAAGGAAACTCGGGAAATGTAATAATTTATTATTCCTTTTTTAATATTAATTCAGGTTTGTTTGGGATTTAAAGACGCAAAACCCTAAGGTCTTCAACAACTATGTTCGCTTTTTAAAGACCTGAATAACTCTCGATCTGAATAACTCCTTGGAAAAAATAAATAAATAAAATAAGTAAATTAAAATACAATATTTTATTCAATATACTATGAGTTTAGAAAATTTATAAAAGATTTTATTTTTGTTTCATCATTATTTAGAATGACTGACGGTACTTATGTACTTCCCGGTCGACCATATGTTGAGGTTATAACCTGATATCATAGATTGAATTGCGAATTTAGTCCCCGACCTTGAACTGAAAAGGATCCGTTGGGGGTTTATTTATTGTTTATTGATAGTTGCGATCCAATTAAAGCTGTAATAATAATAGTGTAGGTTATAACTCACAATAATGGTCGACCGTGAAATAAGTATGTACCTTCAGGGTACTGACTGATATATCGGTTGTAAGTCCTGATCTGTTTAAACTTGAAATGCAATAAGGTCATTCTTGAAAAATGTGGCAATAATTTATCAGGTGGATACATTCTAGTTATAAATGATTTTAAAGTGAATATAATTCCCGTAGTTATTAACTAATTTGCTTTAAATATAGTGTAACTATATTTTATTTAGTAGCAATTTAAAGATATTTCAGAGTTGAGTTAGCTAATATCTCAGAAAAAATAAAAATAAATTTTGTAGAAATTACTTCGCTGTAGTTCAGAGTCGAATTCTTTTCTTTTATGAAATAGGCTTTGGTCAATTTTAAAGACAAATAGCTTTACAACTCGCTTGTGTACAAGCTAGAAGCTTTACTACGGAATTTTCAAGTTCTCAGAGAATTGTTATCAATCACATGAAAATGACCTTCCATTTTACTACAAAGTTGTAACCCTATAGATTTTATGTGATGTCATAAAATCGGCTTCTTCTTACCCGTTAGGATCAGTAAAGCAATTTATTGACGATTGAGGCATCATCATTTGCCACTGAAGTACTCAAACAATCTCCGCCGATGTAACGTGTTTTTTTTTTTATTACACATCAGGGATTCATAAACGGGATACAAACAGCTTCAAGTGATATGATAATGATTAATAATTAATGAATATTGCCTTATTAGGCAATAGGCTAAACTCCTTGAATAAGATGAGTGATTCCTGCAGACGTCCAACCGCTATGTCATACATGATAAAAGTCAGAGAGGAAGTTTTTTATTTTTTTATGAAATTACCTTTTTAAGAAAGATATTGTAGGCTATGGAGATACAATGGAATCCACTCGCCGGGACCTTACTTCGAAAGAGCTTTTCCCACTACATGGCTTTTCTTTTAAAACCGTCTAAAGAATCAATATTACAACAGAATAAAGAGATACTTAAAGTAATGTATAGTCCCTTTTTTTTTTTATAATATATTACTTTTAAAAGATAATCAATTTTTTTTTACATCCATACTGTAATAATAACCTTATGAGTTTAATGATTTAATTGCCAAGCCATTTCATGTAAATACAACCTGCGCAAGACAAACTAAATGTGCTGCTGCCATAATATAATTGTGATGTACTTCATATTTTACCTAAATATATCCCAACGAATATGCTGTTTGTTACATAGCAAGGCGATAAAGATGGTTGAATGTACTTATTTCTTCTTGATAATAGTATTTTGGGGAACAGTCAAGTGAAAATATAATAATAATAAAAAAAATAATGTCTATTAGTGTACTTATTATTCCAGCTAAAGTTTCGGGCAAACAACTATACAGGTTGGTTATGGCAAAAAAATAATCAATACTCAGCCGTCCCTACTCATATAAATGCCATATAATTCAATATAATAATCATATTTAATTTATCATTCTTATTGTATTGTTTTTTAAATGTATCTTTTAAATCATTCAATTTATGAAAAAATGTGAAATGGGTCAAAAAAGTATTCACCAAAGTTGGTAAGACAAGATAAAAAAAAAAAAAAATGGAAATATTATTTAAATTATTTTTTTCCAAATTTCTTTCTTTTCTTATCCTATCAAGGAATTCCGCTATCAGACAAATATAAAAAAAAAATCGAAAGTCAACCAACGTTGTTACCGATACATCAGTCTGATAACATTCATCTTTACAATACATACTCACCCCGAATATAAGGCGTCGTCAGGATTAAAACAAACATATGAAACAAAAATGAAAATAATATTTAAAAATTTATAATTTATTCTCAATTATCATTTATTTACTATATTCATTATATAATTGTATTTATTGAATCTTATTTTTCCTACATTTTGTTTATTTACATATAATTAAAAAAAAGTTATAAAAATCATTATTCCCACTGCTTCTTCAAAATGATAGAAATAATAGTAATAATAATCAGGGTAAATTTCGCGTTAAAGAGAGCGGAATTTAATATCTGAAAGAGTTGCAAAAATAAAAATTTATGAAAAAGAATAATAATAAAGAAAAAGGAAAAAAAATACGAGTATAGGTAAACAATTTAAATAAAAGAGACATTTAAACAAGTTGAGGATACCCTTTCGTAAGCACAGGGGACAACCAATGATATTGATTATAACAAAACTTAATAGAAGGAGTGGGGATAATGTTGTTCATGTTATAAATAAAAGAGACTATTCAATACATAAAAGCAAATAAGCGAATATAATAACTAAATAAGTAACATAGCTTAATAATATTTATGTACTATTACTATTATTATCATTATCTTCAAAATATATATTTTGTATTGATGTTATAGACCTAAAGATGAGCTCCATAGTTTAGTAGGAAAAGGTTGGAGAGTATAATAATAAAAAAAAAAAAAAAAAAAAAAAGACAAACAAAAATCAGATTTCAAGACAGAAGAACAAAACCGCAGAACAGAGAAAGTTTCACAGCAACAACTTAAAAACGATTAAATAGAGTTATATTGTATTGTGGGCGCTATTATTAGAGTGAAATTGTATTATACGGAGGGCGGTCCAAGTTTATCGGTTTTGAAACGAGACTATGCAGACTGTGGTGAAGGTAGAGTGGTGGGGTTGGCCTCGTTCACTCACAATGTTTCAGTTTCTATGATGGTTTGGTCAGATGCACACCGCTGCTTAGGTGCTTGGTCCTATTATGAAAACAACAGGTCGGTCATATCAGGGGAAGAATTCTCCTCACATTTCGATTTGACAGCCCCAAAGCAATAAGAGTGTTTCCGAGTCTTAGCGGTTGCTCTATTGCATGTCTCGCATGATAGACATTTTCGAATGTTCTTACCGTTTAGTTTTTTCTTCGAACTGTACCTTGTGGTCATGTCCTTCCTGCTCCTTCCAAATTTCTAATTCAGAAACTGATTGTATTAGCATTAGGAACAGAATGCACGAGGAATGCTATAAACTAGGCGAAAAGCTAGTTGCGTAGCGATTACCGATCTGTTGTTTTCATAATAGGCCCGCACAAAAAAGACTTAGCCATCATGAGAACTAAAACGGGATGAGTGGCAGGATAGTAGTGGCCATCCCCACCTCTCTATCCTCACCAGAGCCTGTATAATCAAAGCCTATCAAAATGAACCACTTAAGGAATAAAGTGAAAAATTCATATAATTAGAAAAAAATAAGATACACTTGGAAAAGAGAGCTGAAATCAAAACGTCAACAGAAATATCTACGTTGTTTGCGAAGGTTTATTCTTAAAATATCCCTTTGGATATCTGGAAAGGTTCGGACACGATAGATCACCCCTTACTCCTATCTAAACTTGCCATCCTTTCCTTTTCCGATAGATGGGCCTAATCCTTTATCTCTCACCGCAACCAAGTTGTCCAAGTCCCTAATCTTCCCTCTTCCTCTCTCCCTCCCCTCCTCCCCCCAAATAACATCCGCAGTAGTTCAGGGTTCCTCGGTCTCAACTCCTCTCTTTAACGCATATATCAAGATCATTAGTTCTGTCATCAAACATTTAACATTGACGATTTTACCTCTTATTCCTCCTCTCCCCCCCCCCCCGAACTTCATTCAAGTATATTGATCCTCGATATGAAAAGCTCCATGGTTATTGCAAACATATTTGAAGTAAATGCTGACAACACAAATACCATTGCCTTTTTATCCTGTCTTTGTCTTGCTTCACATATTCATTCTTCAAATTCTTTAAATATTAAAATTGACAGTGAAGAGCCTCAGTGTTATCCTAGATCACACCCTCTCATGGACAGGCGCTCCATCTCCAACTTTTGACTCCTCACTAATGAACCGCCAACTCTTCCACCATTCTCTCAGACTTACTTAATGCGACGATTAAACAGACTTTTTATTGCGTCTAATCATATAAAATGATTAGTGCAGTAATCTAGGCTGATTAAACTTAATCAACTTCTAATGATATATATTTCTTTATTATTCTAACTACTGCACCCATGAAGTCTTAGGCCGCAGAGGTGAAAAGCCAACGCCAGTTTATTTGCCTTCTTGTCGCTTCCCCTCTCTGACAAATAAACTCACTTTATACTAGTCCCTTCGCTCAGTTTTCCTTCAAGATTTTCTATACCCCGGGTGTGCCTTTGATTTTAAGCCAAGTCCCTAAGTTTCCTCTCTTAAGAAGGCTTTATTCCGCAGAACTTGGCGATTTACTAAAGTATTGCCGAGTCCATTCGGCTTGGCTTTTGTTTGACTTGAGAAAGGGTTGGAAACTACTAAGTAATCCGTTATGTAGCTGAGATTTCTGCCGAATAAAAGTCGCCTTTAATAAATGAGAAATCGATAAATAATATATTATTACTTAAATAGGGAAGGGAATTACGGTGTTTGCGAGGATCTTGATGAAAATTTAGTGATTCCAGACCAAAAAATCGTTTGCATCGTCATTCCCCTATATTGGAATTTATGGAGAAAGAGAGACTGAAAAACTGTTGTTATTGTTAAAAATATTGACATCTACCATATTTAAGGCCAATAATTATTAGTAATCTGAGTAACCTTTCATATTATATTTAAAATCAAATTAATAAATAAGCGAGTAAATTAAATTGAAATTAAACTTGTAAAAGATGACTTTTTATTAATTTTTTTCTAGTTTACTTAACTTAAATTTTCTTTACCTTGGATTTTTACTTATTTCATTTATCTATTTATTTTCATTTGTGATGCAGATTTTTTAAAAATTGTTATGTAGTTTTTCTTTTTATTATTATTATTATTTTTTAGTATGCACTTGGTATATATGGTTTGCATGGATACTTTCTACCCTAACACGTACTGCCCTTACGTATGCCAGAGTGTATTGCTATTTAATACAAAAATTGGTAAAAATGAAATAAAATTCTTATTTAATTAGAGAGGTTTTTATATGGAGAAGTATTTTTTTTTTAAACATTGCTTTATACTAGATTATATATTAAATTCAACAATTAATACCTAATTCAGCATTATGGAATCAACAGATTATTTAATATTTCTTATAATTGAAAGCATGTTTAAATTAACTATATTTAAATTATTAATTAATAAATTATTATTAATAATAATATAATAAATTATTAATTAAAAGTTGATTAACTGGAAGATGCCTCGAAAATAAAACGAGGCACTGATGAGAGTATTTAATCGCCTATGGGTTAATTCAGACTTCATACTGGGCTCGATGCAGAGGTGTAAAATTCAACAATTAATTTCCGAGTCACTTGTTTCATAACACCTAAACTTTTCTGAGCATGCTCGTGTGTATTTCATTAATCGTATGAAATATTTCTCGGTATTCTAAAAACAATAAACTAAATTTTATTAAACACACAATTTATTTTATATAGAAGGCTGAGTGTACCCTTTTCCAAACCACATTGTTAAGATATTTCCTAAAAATGTTATAAATTTTAAAATATTCTTTTTGTCATTTCTAAAAATACAGAACACCAATTATCATATCAATATCCTCTTTATATTAACGTAAATTTAAAAAATAAGAAGTACTTTTGAAAATATTTATAGAAAAATAAAATATATCAAAAAAAATATATCAAAAAAAAAAAAAAAAAATATATATATATATATATATATATATATATATATATATATATATATATATACACACTGTGTCCTTTTTAGAGGGCCCGCCTGAATTTCTCTTGAACCTATAATGTTATAAAAAAAAATAAAATATATGTATTCAATATTTTTCAGCCTAGTTTAAAATTAAAAAATATATGGGGTCTCTCTCGGGAGAACTCAGATCCAGTGTAACTTTAAAATTTCAAATAGGAACCTATGCCTTCCGAAACACCATTTTAATGGATTTTTAAACTGAAATCAATGATCAAACCAGATTTTAAATTGGCCAATAAATTACAAAGTTATGGTACAAAGTTAAAAAACAAAACAATACATTTTGTTAACTATTTTTAATAATAAAATAAATTCCATACTATATACACCCTGAGGTTGGTGACCCCACATTTCATGTTCAAACTGCCTACCCTCTTTGAAGATGCAACGATTGGCTCTTCTTAGCCACTCTTCACTGGTGCTCTGTGCGATGGACTGAGGAGAGACCGATCAACAAGCATTTTCCACTATTTCCTGCAGTTCTTCAACTGATGTTACAGGGTTATAATTGGCCTAAACGTTGTTTTTCAAATGCCCCCACAAGAAAAAGCCTAATGGAGTTAGGTCGGGTGGCCGATAGAGGTCAACAGTTGGGACCGTTAGGTCCTATCCACCTATCCCGGTAGTGACGACTTAAATAATCTCTCACCTGAAGAGTATTGTGTGCGGGATATCCATCAAGCTGCAGTATCATTCATTGCCGATGCTGCAGAGGAACATCTTCTAATAAAGTTGGTAATTCCTCTCTCAAGAGATTTAGAAAATGAACTCCATTTAAATTATTTCGATAGAAATAAGGACCAATTAATTTCTTTCTGAGAAGCCCACTCCAAACATTGATGCTGTGAAGCACCTGGTGACGACAATAATAAGATATTCTGGGATTTTCACGTGCCCACGTTCGAAAATTCCAACGATTCAGTACACTGTTTGTGGTGAACTTTAATTCATCAGTCCACAGAAGAATCCTTTCTTTTTCTTCAACTACCGCAATCGACATTTGTGTAAGAAACATTAGACGCCTGTCATAATCAGTGTCCCGAAGTCCCTGGATAAGACGAAAAGGATAGGGTTTAAAATTAAAGTTCGGAGTACATCTCTAATTGTTCTTTGAAAAACCTAAAATCCTTTTAGGATTTGGAAAATTTGGATTTTCCATAACATACTATAAAATATCCAGTTCCTCGTCGAAATTGCGCTGCCGGTTTCTTGGTGGACCCACAACTGATCCGAATCTCCTCATATTGTGAGCAACACGAATAAATGTTTTGTGGTTCACTTGGGGACGATCGGGAAATTTCTGGGAGTACAACACGACTGCACGGTGGACAATACCACCACTTTCTATAAAACAACTGTACATATCAGCTTTTTGCTGACGGGAAAATGTACTATTCTATTCATTTTGACTGGCTGGTTAATACTGAATATAAGGAAGTAGGTATTCTAGTAAAAGTTGTTTATTTTCTGAAATTAATTAGCTATCATGAAACCATTTGTGTAAACAATGACAGTGAATGTAAACAGCTAAAACTTTAACAAAACGTACAAAGGCTTATTTCTGTTCCTTCACTACATCTTTAAAAAGAAACCTTTATTACGAATTACAACTAAAAAGATAAATACGAAGTGACCAAATTATTTCCTTTGTAACAAAAAAAAAAATGTAAAAGCAATTTAACAGAATTAATACCGAACAAACAAAATGTATTGTTTTTTTTAAACTTTGTGTAATTTATTGACCAATTTAAAATCTGGTTTCACCTTTGATTTCAGTTTAAAAAATCCATTAAAATGATGTATCGGAAGGCATAGATTCCTATTTGAAATTTTAGAGTTACACTGGGTCTGAGAGACCCCGTATATTTTTTTTTTCAAAAACAGGCCGAAATTTTAAACTAGGCTGAAAAATATTAAATACATATTCTTTATTTTTTTTATAACGTCATCGGTTCAAGAGAAATTCAGCCGGGCTATCTAAAAAGGACAGCCTGTCTATATATGTAAGTATAAGTTACAATTAGAATGAATTTGGGGCTGAGTAACAATACGACTTCTGGAAATTATCTAACTTTATACATCTAGTATAAACATAGACAGAGCTTGTTGATAAACAATAGCTAACTTATCTTAATAGTTACATAGTTCTTGCTATTATAATATCTATAATAGCTATTTTAAATAATTATTTAGGTCTTGTATACCGTTAACTTTATATATATATATATATATATATATATATATATATATATATATATATATATATATATTCTATACTATTTTAACGATTATTAATTCTCACATTATCCTTGTATTTGAAATATTATATTATAAATAATGTGAAAATTTTAATAATTTACGAAATTATGTGTCTAAAGGAACATTTATAATCTGAAAAAAACAACAACACAATTTTCACTTCTTGAAGAAAACCATGCAGTGATTAAAAATTGAAATCTCGGTAAACACAAGCCACGTTGGGAATGTGAGGCATGAAAAATAGCACTAAGATATATTGTATAAATTATAATAATAATATTGTATATTGTGGTGTTATTCTTTCGTTAATTTCGCCTTTTAGTCGAAAGTCCTTCATCAAACTATTGTTCATAGTCAGCGGGATGTTAAAATCCATCAAAGTTAATCGAAGTGAAGAGATCTCTTTGACAATGGAATTAAAATATTTCGTGGTAATTTAGGGCTCTCAATTTACCTGCTATTCTACTAATTGTCCTAAATTTGTTAAAAGCTCAGTACAGAAAACGCTTTGATAAAATCCCTGGCATTTCGCTCTTCATCACGGCGAATTCACACCTTGTCACAGATTTTAAAGAGCCATATTTCCTTATTTACGAATTCAAAGACATATTTGAAAACAATGAAGATGTAATTTCTCTATAACGGGTGGACTCTGAAAATTCAGACAGAAAAATTCCTTTATTTTAACCAACGAGAAAAATAAAAAAGTAAAAAAAAAAAAAAAACATAGATTTTTTTTAGCAAAAGCATATCGTCGCAGCCACCGTTAAACTTCCTATGTGACCAAAAATAAGTTACGGAATTTTGATTTATTTTAAACCAGATCTTATCTCTCATATGTTGGTAAAAATCACTCATGTGTTAAAAAATCAATGAATTTGATTTAAGTTTATCAAAAAGAATCCTCCTATTGCAAGTGTTTATCGGATTCCCAACCATTTACCGCTATAAATCACCCATAAAACAAAAGGAAGTCTTCGAATAAGCGGTTTCACAGTTATTTACCGACCATGCTGAAATATTTATAATTTGTTTATAAAATTATATTTCATAACATTACTTATAAACAAGTTTTTTGTTTATCAGTAAAACCATGTTTTTGATACATAGGAGGTTTTACGGTGGCAAAGACGATATATAGAAAAATTGTTACAGTTAAATAAATATGGTGATAGTTATGTACGCCACTCAGCAAGTAATAGTGTTTTTTTTTTTTTTTAATGCTAAGATATGGAGAACAAAAAAATATTATATCATCAATAAGGAACGAATTGAACTGAATGTGCCAAAAAAAGAAAATCAGAAAATTCACAACTATTAAAATAACAAGTAGTGCCTTTAGTAGTATGTACAAGAATATTTTATGTTTTGACGTAGGTGACAAAAAGTAGAGTTTGAAAATGGCCAATAATGTTATTAAAAATAGGCCGAAACATTACAAAATGAATAATGACTATGACTTCTGGAGAAGGCAAGAGCACACAATGAAGAGGTACACCTAATATTTGTGGACTTACACAAAGAGAATGATACTGTGCCATTAAAGACGTGAGAAACGCTGGTCGATTTCAATATAAGTCCCTACCTTATAACAGCAATCAAAAGCCTTTATGATGGTGCAAGAGCCTGTTTAAAATCGGAGCCACTGTTAGTAATAGTTTTCCCATAACCAAAGGTCTGAAACAGGGATGCTTACTGTCTCCGCTTCTCTTTAACATTTATGTGGAACGGGCCCTAAGAGATTGGAAGAAGAAATGTAGGTGTATGGGCTTAAAGATAGGGAATGATTGCCCATTTAATCTCCAGTTTGCTGACGACCAGGTGCTCATCCCTTCAGAAGCAGAGGATGCAGAGTATATGATGAGAAAAATTCTCCAGAAATACTCATTTTTGGGGCTGGAAGTCAGCAAAGAAATACGGTATATACGACCTTTAATAGCCAAGGTGAATACCTACATTTGGGCACATGGATTATGAAACCTGAAGAACAGTTTAGGAAGCTGTGTAAATGCTATAGGAACAACAGACATGGACATTGACAGGAGCATAAGCTAAAAATAAGATCAAAACAGTGTCCTTAAAAACAAAAGAAATGATATACAAGTCATTTCTGGAAAGTATTACACTCTACGCGGCGAAAGCGTGGACAATTAAAGAGAGTCACAGAGGCTTATAGCCATAGAAATGGATTACTGGAGGCGATCATGTGGTATCTCACGGCTTCAAAAAGTTCCAAATAGTGAAATAAGACGGCAAGTGAAACCAGTGGAGAACATCCTCCATACCACTGAAACAATGAGGCTGAAATGGTATGGGCATGTGATGAGGATGGAAGAGGGGCGATGGCCTAAAAGAATTTTGGAATAGAGACCAGAGAGAAAACAGAAGAAGAGTCGCCCTAGGAGAAGCTGGTTTGAGGGCGTCAAGGAAGGAATGGTGAACAGGGGAATGGGTGAAGGAGACTGGCAAGACAGAGGAAGATAGAAAAACTTATATTTGGTTACGACATATTACCGAAGTTGTAAAAGTCATTAAATAAAAAAAAGAAAAGTTTTAAATAAATGACGGATTAAAGTTGTTCTATCATATCTTAACCAATGATGATTAATTTTATTTTTAAAAAATTGTTATTTTAAGAAAATATAATTTAAAAAACAAAAAAATTCGTTCTTGTAGTAAATGAAGAAATTAAACCTTCAATTTTCCTTAAAAATAAACACGCTGAATGAAACATCGATGCAAAAATGGCGTACAGTGGGGCAGAATGTCCTAAAACCTGGCATATATCCCAAAATTGGATGTTCCCTGTTGAGGAATTGTTATTGAGGTATGAAGCAGGAGTTACCGGATCTCACACCGACATCGACATGTGGACATCACCAGCTCCCTCCAATGTCGGTAGTCTCAATGTTGTCTTTCAAAGTGTTCATATCAACAGTTCACTTTAAGCGTCTCCCCTCCTTAGAGTTTTTGTAATTCTTTAACCAGATTAATAACGATGGTGCCTTATGATACAAGTAATTTAAGTTATGTCTGGCTAGAGGATTATGAAAAACTGAACAATATTTAAGTTCATTCCCGTTGACTTTTTTCATAGGATGAGTATTTTCTATGATATTTGACAAATTTAGAGATCAAAATAAAGATGTTTCAAATATTCAGGGAAAAAATATTCAATCTTTGAAGATCTCAAGAACTATGTTTTTGACTACGCAGCTCGCACAGGTCTTTCAATGTAGAAAATTTGTTTTTTACTACTGGCATAGGTCCAAACATCATCAACAAAATTAGGAATGCTTAGACTTTTGCAGGGTCGGATGTATAATTTGACTGGACTATTGCACAAAGTGTGGTACGCTTACGCCCAGGTAAACAAGAAGAGCTTGGTGAGGGTACGCGCTGCATTCGGCTGTGGACATAGAAAAGTAATTTAAAAAAAAAACTTCGTTACTAGTTAGTGTTGTGCAAGTGTGGTTTTCATATATACATATTCTTGGAGTTGCTTTTTCAACATCTGTAGAAATCAAGTCAATAAAAAGGAACAGCCTTTTGCATACTGAACCGCATCCCAGACTAAAATCGACAACCAGGGAACCAAACTCTATCTGCCGTCTTAACATCACATTCTTCTCATTGATCAAAATAAACCTTATTTATAATATAACTCAAGGGCGCACGCAGGAGGAGACCTTGCCCTCCTGACTAAAAATCAATAGAAAAATTATTAAATTGCGAGAGAAAAGAAGAAAAGATAATTTTAGAAAAATAGTTGAGGGGAGACTACTTTTACCTCAAAACTCGAAATTAATTTTTAAAATTTATCAATCTAATGGTTTTCAGTTGATCGATATTAGTAGAAATTTTAGGATCTTGTGATGCCTTTTGAAAACTTCGAGTTATAATGGAAACCTTAGCTTTAACTAAAACAGACCAATTGCATCACTAAGAAATCAACAATTTTAACGAATATGAATATTATGCATTAAATGAAATTATTATCCTCAGGAAACCAAACAACTTAAGTCACAGGAACTTCTACAGCATTGGCGAGCATGTGCTGAGGTCACGATAAAGAAAAGCATATCATGACATCGTGAAATTAAACGAGCTGGATTCTGGCCCAGACAGCACCAAAACACCTGAATTAGCGTAATACTTTTAAAAAAATTTTAGGAAAGATATATATTATAACGAGCTAAACTCTGCTCCTGAAAGGTTTTAAAACCTTGGCAATTCGCTTTCGATAATGAAAAACATAGCGAGCTAAATTTTGCACAATAAATCCACAAAACACCCAAACTTTCGTCCGAATTTTAAAATTTTCTTGAAACGGGCACATTGGAGCTAAATATTCTGCTCTAGAAATCTTCAGTACTCGCCAATCTTTGTCCGATTTTCATCAATTTTCTTGGAAAGATATTTGAGACAGGAATATATATATATATATATATATATATATATATATATATATATATATATATATATATATATATATATATATATATATATATATATATATATATTAAACACAAAAATAAAATTCTAATAAAAATTATAATCGGTAGAATTCCGCTCCAAAAAGCTAACATTTTCTGCTGATTTTAACAATTTTTTTTTTAAAACCGGTGAAATTATAATGAGGGAATTTCTGCTCTAAAACGCCGCAACACATTCAAATTTGCGTCCGATACTCAAGGCAAAATTACCTAAATCACCTATATTTCAGATACATATATCAGCTATATTTTTCTAGGACCAGCCCCACCTAAAGAAATTCCTAGGTAAGCCCCTGAGCAGCAATGTAACTTTTCAATTAACGCAGATATTCACCCTTTCAATTTAGTGATTATTGTTAGTATAATAAAGTTTATTAGTTCATACTTTAGTGTTATAAACGCTAGTGAGTAAATAAGAGGCTGAATAGGAGGGAAGAATTCTACCTGGCCTTAACAATGCTGACACCTCTACGATTAAATTTTAACTGCCAGATGAACAAGTAATTACTAGTTATTCACATTAAATGTAGTAATAGCATAGTTCTTTTTCTCTATGGATAAAAACCGGTGTACCCTAAGTTTTAAAGAAAGGGAGGAGAAAAATGAAGAATTGCATAAGGTTATTTCGACAAGAGCTCAACTCTCAAAATTTAAATTTATCACGAAAAACATAAAAAATAATATGGTCAATAGTACTGAAAAACGCTTAAAATTATTATTATTATCACTGAGCTACCCCGCTCCTATAAATATATATATATATATATATATATATATATATATATATATATATATATATATATATATATATATATATATATATATAAGTATAAAGAAAAATATCACTTATTTGTATGTGATAAAATGTTTATATTTCTCACTTACGGATTCATACTTATATGGAGAGGGACAAAATATGTAATTCAATGTCAAATTTCAAATTAGCGATTATAAGTTTTAGCTTGAAAAGAAGCTATAATTTTTTAATCTGAATTTCAGTTAAGAACAGTTATTAAAGCAAAATATTGCTAATTTAAATCTTATCTCTAGTCTTACGACGTTATTAACTATTAGTTATATTTTTTAATAATAGTATTTCATTCATATGATTAATAATTTAAAATAAATTTTAACCCAGCCATAAAAGCCGTAATAAATCATAACTGCAAATTATAATTCAATAAAATATTATGATGTTAAAATTAAACAGACCTTTAATAAAAAAATAAATAAATAAAACGTAATGTACCAACGATCATATTCACGTTTATTTATTAATAATTTTAATTAAAACTTCAATTTAAGACTCTTAATGAAATGAATATATTTAATGATGTAATTTTCTTGGATAAATAATCGAAATGCTACCACACTTCCCTTAAATTATAATTAACATTTTCATTTTATTAACATTAATTTTAGTATTTAATTAATTATTATTAGCACTTAAAATCGAATAAAAACTGTTGACATTTTACTTGAATTTTTATTCAACTAAAATCAAAATGTAATTTTGGATAAATGATATAAATAAGCTCTAAAATTTAAAAAAAAATAATAAACTAACGGCTACATTCAAGTTTTAAAAAAAAATATCAATTTTAAATTAAAACTCGAACGTAAAGCTCGTAACGAAATCATACATTTATTTCTATTTTATTCTACCAATATATATATTTCTTGGAAGAAATAATCGAAATCCTACGACACTTTCATTTAAAATATAACTAATATTTTTATTTCATTAAAAACTATTTTAATATATTTTTTATTAGCACTTAAAATCGAATAAAAACTGTTGACATTTTACTTGAATTCTTATTAAACTAAAATTAAAAAGTGATTATAAACGTTAAAATATAAAAATATAAAATCATAGTAACTCAGGTTTTCATGAACATGAAACCCATTAATTTAAAATACAACTTTTTTTTTTTTGCAAAATATATATTCCATAATTTCAGGTAACTAACTATATTCAATGTTACTTACGAAATCCAATTATTGATAAAAAGCGGTCTCAAATTCTTCAAACGAATGGAAAGAGATCATTTACCTAGAAAAAAAAATAATATAATTATTTTTTTTTTAAATAAACAAAGATTGGAATAAAATAATTAATAAGCAATATAATACTGCATAATTATAATACATTAATGTTATACAGGCTGATTTGGACAGGGCATCAGGGTTTGATCATTCTATATAGACAAATATTTAGTTGCATAAACCAAACATGGAATACTAACATTCTAATCAAAGGCAAATATTTACATATTTTATATTAGTATATAGCGGTATTACTTTTGATTTAAAAAAAAATTAATAGTTTCGTAATCAAGAAGTTATTACAGTTTATTAGAGATATTTTCATTGTGAATTATTTATTTATTTATGTGAAGAATAGATTAAACTCTTAAAATTTTGTCCACTTATTGTCAGTAACACAAAGAGTATATTAATTCTATTTTTATTACAACTTACATGATTACACAGTTTTTGTAATTTTTAAAAATTGAGAAAAAAGTTTATTATTATCATATTACAACTTAAAAAAAAAAAAAAAAAGAATTATTATGCTACTGCATTTTCAGGAAAAAAATAACCTTTAAAACTTCCTTTATTTCTTTTGTAATTTATTAAATTACATTAGGCAACGTTTCGATTGGAAATTTTCGGGCTAATTTAATTTATTATTCCACACATTCGTTAATTAAATTTAATGAAATACTATATAATTTTTTTTCAATACAAAAAAATAAAAGATATACAAAAAAATAATATTAATATTGTTTTTTATGTACATAAATGATTTTGAAATTTGTATTGTAAATTATAACGATGAAGCTATTATTAAAAAAAAAAAATAATCAACTCATAGCAAATGTTGAAATATTTAAGATTATGTCAAAAGATAAAATTACTTATTCATAAAATAAATTGTATTAAAAAAATCTGGAAACAATAATCATAAGAAGGTAATTAAGTCTTTTTATAAGGAACATACATTTTAATTTATTTTTTTGTGAGTGATGAAAAAACTTTTTGTAATAGAAACAAGCAAACCGATTGGGCAATCAAACAAAAAACCATTTAGGACTAACTACATTAGGAGCTTTTCAAAAAAAAAAAAAGTTAAATTCGATAGAGACTTCTATTCCAGTCAGAAGTTCAATCCTTCCAGAAGAATGGCCACCAAGCGGTACCGATTCTGTTCCAATACAGATAGAAGCGGGACAGAAATTCGATTAAGGTTGCTCGCGTTGGAACAAAAGACGGAGGTATAAGGAGCCCGGATAATGAATTAAATATTAATATTAGCTTGGAGGGGGAGAGGGTTGATTGGGGATATTAGCTCAGAAAATTGGGTTGAGGAGTCCTTTCAATTGGAGGATCCAAAATGCAAAAAATTACTCCATGAACCTGTTACGCAAATCGGTTCATCCTCAGTAGAAATGCCAACTATTAAATTTAAAAAAATCAAAATTGAAAGGAAAATATCAAAAGATGTATTTTTTATTTATTTATATCAACTTCCTACATAAAGACCCAGATAATCAGACCTTCGGTAATTGACCCAATGTCCCTCAAAATGATTGCGCCTACAAAATCCGTTGCTGTGACATGAGGAATAATTATATAAATCAATTTAAGGTAAATTTAATTAAATTATTATATTGTTTTATAATGTATATTGTTTTATATGTATTATAAATTTCATGTTATAACAAAAAATCATTTTTAAAGAAATTATTTAATGAAATATAAAAATATTGTTTTGAGATCTTAAGATGGGGATCAATGCCCCGAAACGTTAACAAATGTATAAAATTGGATAATAAAAGCTAACATTTTGGAAGTATGATTGCCAAAATTTCCAACTAAATTATAAAAGCTTCCTACACAATTTGTAAAATTTATAATTTTATAATATTTAAAATATACAGATTAATATAACTATTGAGAATTAATGGGACATAGCAAGACTATTCAGAATACTCCCCCCCCAAAAAAAATATTAAAACATAGTGGAAATTATAAGCATATTAGAAATTATAAGTTCATTAAAAAAAAAAATTATTTCCTTTTAGTCAATATTCATTTTTTTTAAACATAATAAATAATAAAAAATTAACAAAAATGTAAGTTCTTCATGTCAAATTTTTATAACATATTTTATACAATCAATATCATAAATTATAACTATACTGTATTTACTGACTAACAATTATCATGATGGCACAGCCTACTGTGTCAAAACTTTGCATTTCATCGTTCCACTCTATCGGTTTTCCACACACACGGTCGGTTGTAGTGATTGAATTTTGGCGTGGCGTTATAGAGTTCAGGACCGATGGAAATCCAGCCGTACCGCTCATCACTCCAAAAAATTCACACAGGAGTTCACACTCACGGTCGTTCCATTTGGCCTGGGGCGGTTAGAGTTGAGTGATCGTCAGGGCCCCTCGCGAAATTGAGCTCTTCAATATTAATGATTGAGTAATTTTTATCAGAGAGCATAATTTCGCGAGTTTCGGCAACGAACCTTCGGGTTCGCTAAGCGGTTCATTATAAAATTCAAATTTTTTGAAAAAAATCTTCTTCTACTTCCGTGGCGCTACAGACCGGTGTGGTCCCTGGCCTCCTCAATGAGCCTTCGCCAGGTGCGGCTGTTTTCCAGTTTTGTACGTATTTACATCCTCCGTAATATTTTTCTTCCGAAAATAAGGATTTATTTTTCTTCTTTGGCTGTCACAGTCCATGTTTCGGATCCATAAGTAAGGACCGGCCTGATGAGCGTTTTGTAAATTAGGCACTTGGTTCGTCGAGAGATTATAGGCTTACTGAGATGCTTCCTCAAGCCAAAATAGTATCTGTTGGCCATCATCAGTCTCTGCCTTGTTTCCATCAGAATCTTATTTATAGAGCAAAAACTGACCCTAAGTACTTAAATTGGTCTACGCTCTGGAAGCTGAACGGACCTATTACTAAGTGTTCTTTTGCCGCATTTCTATCACTCTGGCCAACTCTCATGTACTTCTTTTTTTCTTCATTTATAGTCAGACCCATCTCTGCTGCGTCTTCTATAAGATTCAGGAATGCGCCCTGAAGTGCGTTGAGCAAGCGAGCGACTATGTCGATATCATCCGCAAAGGCAAGCAGTTGCACGAGTCTATCGCAGATGGTCCCAGTCGTTTGGATGCCAGAGCTTCTTACTACTTTTTAAACGGCAAATTTAAATAACAAACACGCTAGGGCATCTCCTTGTCTCAGTCCTCTTTTCGAGTCAAATTCTGGTGACAAGTTTGACTGCACTTTGACTTTGCACCTCACATCTTTCATGGTCATTTTGATGAGGCCTCTTGATACTATCGTACGCTCTCTTGAAATCAATTAAAAGATGATGAGCGTTCATTTTAAATTCAGTTGACTTCTGGAGGACCATCCTTATGCTGAATAGATTGAAAGAGATCTGTCGTGGATTTTCCTCTTTTGAATCCCGTCTGATACTATCCTATTTCTCTTTCTGCAAAAGGAAGAGAAATAGCTTTGAACACAATACATTCGATATGACTTAATATGCACATTGGCGCAGGGTAATTCTCCGATAGTTTGAACATTCTAAGATATTCCCTTTCTTGTGAAGGGGACCAATTGAGCCCTTTGTTCACTTGTCTGGCATTTCCTCAACCAATATTATATCATAAACATTCTTATGGAGTTGCTCATTTCCATGCTTAAAGAGCTCTGTCGGGATTTCATCTTCACCAGGGGCTTTGCTATTCCTGAGTTTCAGGATAGCCTCTGTGACGTCTTCCTATTCTGGAGGGTCAATTCCTTCTTCTTCTTCATTACTTGCTGTAAAACTGTCTTATATAGTATTTTTATCTTCTTCATTCAGCAAATTATTAAAGTGTCGGGCCCATCTTGACAGGATTCCTGTCCCTATATTCATGTGATGCCAATCGTGTGTGTTTCTTCTGAACCATATTTCTATATGCCTTGCTCTTAGCATCCGTAATTCTGGCGCTCTCATTGTCAAACCAACATGGTCTTGTTGCCCGCTCTTCTACCCCCAGCCTATCCTCAGCAGCTTTTCTGACCACCGCTTGTTCATTTGTTCCATCGTTTCTGAACAGAACTTCCAGGTTCGTAACTTGCAAGTAGTTTATCCAACCTTTACTTGTATGAAAGAATTGTCTCCGCGTCCTTCAGTTTGGATGTGGCAATCTTGCTCGGTATCTTGGCTTACAGTTTTCTTACATTCAATATTCTATCTCTAATTCTGGAAACTACCAAGAAGTGATCTGTATCTATGTTGGCCCCTCTGTAGGATCTTGTACTGATAAGATTAGACCTGTGTCTTCTGCTGATGAGGGCATGATATATTTGATTCACAGTGTTTCCATTCGGTGATCTCCAAGTTCCTTTGTGAATACTCTTTTTTGGAAACATAGAACTGCCCACAACCATATCATTGGATACGGCGAAGTTGATTAGCAGCCTACCGTTCCCATTGGTCTCGTCATGCAGGCTGTGCAACCCACTTCCCTTCCATCTTATTTCCTGGATTGCAGCTAGGTCTATATTGTATTTGTACAGTTCACTTAGGGGCAACCGAAGTGACCCCAGTCTGTATAATGACAAAACATTCCATTATAAGTCCTTTTAGCGAATTCCGGGTTGTTTCCTTAAATTCAGCCTGAATTTATCTCGTTGAGGTCAAATAATAGCTTTAATTTAAGGAGAGCTGGTTATCAGCCCACTGCTCCCGAGTCAGATGGAGAGGCTGCCTCTTCAGAGCTCCCTGATTCGCTCCCCCATCCGGAAGAGTGAGTACTGTAATTGACCTTGGTCTGTAGTGTGGGAGTGGGTGTAGTGTGCTGTAATTAGTGTAAATGTGTGAGTGTCAGAGTACTGTTTCCCCAACCTGAAGGATCAGTGGCTATCTGCGGTACTTTGACCGCGCGAAGGAGCCGCCACCTCCCTACGCCTATAAAGAAATATAGTAAAACTAAACAGGCAAATGATAAAGTAAGGTAAACATGTAAATATAAGATATAAACAGGAGTAAGTAATAGTAACAAATATGTCAAAGAAGATGATTACATTTTGATTAATAGTGAAAAAAATCTATCGAAATAAAATAGAATGCATACCAAACGAAAACTATATAATTATTAATTGATATAGATTACTTTTTTATGTATTTTATTTAATACTGATAGATATTTTCGCTATTAATCTACAATTAATCATTCCCTTCTTTATTATTTGATACTTTTACTCCTTTCAAAGTAATAGGCTATGCTTTACTTCACCACTTTATTTTCATTATTTTACTAGGTTTCGGCTGAGCAAGCCATCTTCAGGTAAATTATATGATGGAGCTAAGTGTGTTCATTCATCACCTAAATCACAAGAAAATTGATCTTTTACTCCTGTTTAATTCTTATCTTTACAAGTTTATTTTATTTTGTTCTTTTTTACTGTATTTAGGTTTACTATAGTTTGTACCAGTCATGTCCAAGCACTTGATTTATTTTATAATACTCTTACTTTTTTTTTTAATGTTTTACCATTTATATATTTCCATATTTACATATGGAAACATACTTTACATATTTTTGATATTATTGTGTATTGTATCTTGTCTTTGTAGCCATGAAGAACGCCTGACCAATGCTATTTTTTGTTTAAATTTTGTATCGCGTCTTTGCAGTCGCGAAGGATAGTTTTCATTAAATAGTTGTATGCTGTTTTTTGTTTTAATTTAAGACCGCCATCGTCTCCTATTAAAAAAAATATATATTTTTTTATCTTATTATGTTGTTTTTACCCTATTTAGTTTTACCATATTTCTTTATTGAGAGTTGTTTCTTTTTCAATATTCAGTTCTTACCAGTCATATTCAAGCTCTTGGTTTATTTGCACTATTCTTACTTTTTTTTAAAAGTTTTAACATTAAAATGGTCTCATTCTTTACATTTCTATGATTCTCATTTTTATTGTATCTTGTATTTGCAGCAATGAATAACGTCTGCTATGGAGACCGAAATGCATTCATTAAATAGTTTTAAGCCATTTTTAAAAATAATTTTCATCACAACCCATACCATCTTCTCCTATTAAAAAAAAAAAAATGAACCTTGCATTGTTGTTTTTTCTCTATTTAGATTTACTATATATTTTATATTCCATGTGGTTTTATTTTCTAATACCTTTACTTTTTTTTTTATGTTTTGCCATTTATATTCTGTCATTCTTTACATTTCTATGGTTCTCATCTTTATTACATCTTATCTTTGTAGCACTAAGGCCTAAAATGTGGGCTAAAACGTCAATGTTCATCATATATTTTATTCAATGTTTTTTATTTATCCTGACCTCCACTCTAGTCATTTCTCCTGTATTAAATACATATATACTTGTTTTTCTTACTTTGTTGTTTTTACTCTATTTAGTTTAACAGTGTATGTTTTTTTATTCCGTTTGATTTTATTTTCAGTATTCAGTTCTATCCAATCAGGTTTTAACTCCTGATTTATCTTACATTTCTCTTAATTTTTCTTTATCTTTTAACATTTATATACTTTCATTCAATACATATTTTATGATTCACATCTTTATAGTATCATGTCTTTATAGCTCGAAAGAAGGCCTAAAATGTGGGCTAAAACGTCGACATTCATCAAATATTTTATACTATGTTTTTTTATTAATCCTCACCTCCACCGTCGTCAGCATCTTCTGTACTAAATAAATCAAATAAAAACATTTTTTTTTTTTAATATCTTTGTTAGAATACGGTACAAATTTATGCATATACCTATGCGGATACATAATATAAGAGAAAAATATATCAAATACTGTTAAAAAAATATAAAGTTACTTAATATGCTTATATATAATAATTGCAAAATTTTCAACATTACAGAATTATAGATATGGGTTACATTGGGACAGTACACAGTATACGTGCGACATGTGAGGACGGCCTGTGCCAAACATCCGCTACAACTCAGCATCATCAAATTGTATCTGGGCAACCCAAACATGGTCCATGGTACAGTCTGCATCAACTATGGGGGGTCTATTGTTGGATACTAGTTTCATCTGTCACCAAATTATATCATATCTGTAAGGATTTGCGACCATTTTTTTTTTTTTTTTATTTAACATTACAATAAAAATAACTAAACAGGTCAAGTTGTATGACATGAAAAGAGAGCGGATTTCTACGCAGTAAAATACTATATAATAACATATTGTTTCACTTTTAATTAACCTCCAGTAAAGCAGCCAGATGAATGCTGCTCGAACTGTCCATTTTATACTATTCTTAAGAGACTAAGTGTCCCGAAATAAAGATTAATTTTTCATTTCATATAAGTCCGGATGCCAGCGTGAAAAAGGTTCAATAAACAGAAGAAATGTTGACTTTTTTATTTGGATAAAACTATTTGAACAGTTTTATAACACCGAGTCCTACCCAAGCATCAACCTGGGCAAGCATAGACTACAGCTGAAAGATATACTCCAGCTTTTTGAAATATTAATTAATACTATTAATATATTAAATTTTAAAAATCCTGTACCACTACAACCCATGAAGGGTTTTGGGTTCAGTACTTGGTAAGAACCGTATTACTTCTAGGCCAACGGTTGTGGAAGGAGGTAATTTGGCCGAGATCACGCACAACCGCAAGGTTTTTCCCCCAATCAATGGTACCCACTTGATAGAGGCTGGGTAAGCCCCAGGAGGGACTCCCGATCCCACAGGGTCGATCTACGGCTGATAACAGAACAAATAATCATCAGCCACAGCCGGTCTGTCTCCACTCCCCAATACTATTAATACTTTTTGAAAATGAAAGCAGATTTTTTGCACGAAAAAGTGTCAGAATATGCAATAATTTACTATACAAGGAACATTATAAAAAAACAAACTTAAAAATCAAAGCATATTAAACTAAAACTATTATTTTCCAACATTATAATAATACAATAAATGGTGAGTTGGTAATGTATGTAAGAAAAAAGATAGAATTAAATTGTGTGTGTGTGTACCAAGTATATAATAAATTACACCATAAACACAGAATTTTCATTTGTAGCAAAAACATTTTTACAAAGAAAATATCAGGGCCCTATTTCATAATAAAGTACAAAAGTACAAGAGAAAAGGTTCGTGTTGAGAGGTTACAAGCTACTTATTGTCATTAGATAATAATAATTTTATTAATTTTTTTTTAAATTTACTGTTTTTTAATATAACTTTTTTAAATGTTATCGCGTTTCAACATTATAACAATGTTTTAACAATACATAACAACTATATAACATCTTATACTTTACTTTATAGACAACTCACACGACTTTCTTAAAAATAACTTCATAGCCTAGTAACGGTATAAAAGTAAATATCTGGTGTATACAAGTAAATATACAAAAAATGTTTGCTATATCTTCCTTATAATAGTCCTTTATATATATATATATATATATATATATATATATATATATATATATATATATATATATATTTGTAAACGATCAAATTATCTTTTAAATACACATCTGGAATATTCCAGGAAATGTATAGTTTTCGAATTATCAAAAAACTAAAATTAAGTAAACCGGAGTCATATGTGTACAAAGTCCAAAAGGCGATTTCTCTGCTAATAATGGTCCGATTAGGTTCATTTTGTTTTCTGTTTCGTTTTGTATGGAATTTAATCGCCTATTAAATGTTTATGTTTATGATTCATCAAAAAATGTACACTCTTTGAGTTTTGCGCGAATAAACTAATATTTTCTGCATAACTTTTTTTTTCTATTTTTTTTAGGGAATGCGCAATTGAACAATTAAAAGTGCTTTAAGTTGAAGATTATAGGAAAGTTTCATTAAAATCGTTGGAGCCGTTTTGTCCCTAGTCTATAGAAAAACATATTTTTTATCTATTGCGCAGCCGCAATTGCGCACAGGGTGGCCGATTTGGTAAACGCGCTTCGGTGGGCAAATCCCTAAAAAACAATAATAAACAAAATCGGTCTGAAACGTATCGATACGTTGAAAAATCCACCCCCAAGTATGACCCGATTAAAATTCATTCCTTATCTATATGATAAGGAAAATAAAAATATGGCTGCAAAGTCCAATATGCTGTATCTTGGATAATAATGGTCCGATTTCGATGATTGCTGTTTTGTTTTGTAGAGAATTTAATTACCTTTCAAATGATCACATACATAATTTACCATGAAATGCATACAGTTTGAGTTATGAGCAAAAACATTTTCTTTTTAACATAACTTTTACCCCTGATTTTTCTATGGGATGCACTACATATAAAAATTTAAAGGGCTTTAAGGAGAAGACTTTAGGCAAGTTTCATCAAAATCATTGGAGCCATTTACGCTATATAGAAAAGCACGTTTTTCCGCTGTTGCGTACAGGATGCCCGAATAGGCATTGTAAGCCGAATCCCTACAAAACAAAAACAAAAAAGCAACAAAAACGCTACACCCATTCAAAAGATAATCGTGGCACAGACACACAGACCAATAGACGAAGACGCATTTCTTGGCTCAGAGGCCTTCAAAGCGAAAAGATCTATTGAATCCTACACGTAGAGGAATTACAACATACTTTGGGTATTTTAAATAGAACCAACAATTACAATTACAGACGAAAAATACTTATACTTATACAAATACTTTTTCTGACAAACTTTCAGCGCACTCTTGTCAAATTGTATTATAAAGAATAAAAATGAAAAAATCATTAATAGATAGATAATTCACGATTCAATACTATGTAACATTATTATTACTATGTAACAGTCTCAATTCATTATATTATTTTATTTCATTATGAGTAGCTTTCGGTGTTCAGCACCATATTAATCTCTTTCGAATCATTACTCCGTCATAAGGAGGAGTTATTTTGAACATTAGTCCATCGTCTAAAATATTGTTAGTATATAATTTCTCCAGACCTGTATGGGCCCCAATTAAAATTTTCATATGTTTACTTGAATGAGAAAAGATATATTTATATGAATATTTTGTTAAGAATAACGAATAATTATTCTTAGGTAACTAGTGATATTCAAATTGGAATAATTAATATTTATTAATTCTTGAAATTTCTTCTTCTTGTCTTTTATAATTTATCATTTTACATTTTTTTTATCCTATTTCTACAACATTTTTACATCAGTAATATGATTAAAATCGTTAAAAAATTCAGTAAAATAAATAAATTATATTTATTTCTTTTCAAAAAGGGTATAATTTTATCTATGACAGGAATTCAAATTTAAAGGGCCTATTTAAAATTAAATTTCTTTATTTCTCTCCTATTGCATTCCAACAAGGTTTCGGGTACTTTGCCCATCTTCGAGTTGTTTTATCTAAAACCATGTATAAAACAGGCAGGAGATAACATCAAATACTTAGCATGCACATTCTCGGGAGAGCTAGTATTCAATGAGGAAGCGGTGACAAGACTTAATACTAATCTTGACAAATTAGTGAGCTCTTACTTGCTCAAGCTAGAGCAAAACAACGTTGTCAACCAGTACTTTTCTCGAGACTTACATACCCTCTCCAGGCCGCGTCCCTTACAAAAATACCTCCTGCAGTATAAGACGGTATAGATACACATATTCGCAGGAGTATCAAGGGTTACCTGGTAACACCTCAACGGCGATGTTATACGCACAGAGGAGGTATCGAGGATTGGGACTGATCCGCTGTCAATGGGAGGCTCCATTACAGCATTGGTCCATTGCTCAGCCACTGTCGAATGTACCGGATGCCCTATTCGAGTCCACATTCGATTATACAGCGGATATAGCTGAATGTGCTTGAAAGACTGAGTGTTGATCAGAGCCACTGAAGTGTGAAAGCTCTAAGACAGTCGCTGCAAGAGAACGCTTTTGAGGAATGGTTATACTAATACATCATCACATACAATATACACTATATATCATATATAAAATAATATTAATATTATTTAATAATCTAATATTAATATTATTTAATAATCTAATATTAATATTATTTAATAATCTAATATATTGTGTGTCATTGGCTCATTTCGTAAATGTTATGATCAACAATATATTGTCGTTGGCACTAAAAAGATTATTCAATAAATGTATAAAAAGTAATTACAGTTTATATTTGATTCATCCTCGTAATTTTAACTATCATGGCCAAGCACGTTAGGGCTGTATTCCTACAAGCTTCAGTAAAAAGCGGTGCCAGTTTGAATTTCGCGTCTAGAGTTTCTTTTATTTTGTAGCTGATAATAAATAATAAATAAATTTTGATCTCACTCTGGCTATAATAGGTTGGTAATCTATGGGATAACATGTCTTTTTTGCCATAGTTTGAGTGCTTATTCTAAAATGTGGACATTTGATTAATTTTTAATTAATTTTATCTTTTTTAATTTAAAAAAAAAAACGTCGTTATTTTAAGTTATGTAATAGTTGAGAATCACTGGAAAAGAAATATGGGACAGATTAGAGAGTGATAGAAGGTTTACAGCAAACAAAAGGAAAATAAAAAAAAGAATCAATATAATGTGGTAATGTAGCGTTGACAGTAATGTATTTAGAGTTAAAATGAAAGGAAAAAAAGTTTAGCATTAGATTGATGAGAATGCTGCGTATAGCAACCCAAGGTATTTCGGCAGCATTGCTATAAATAAAACATTTCTCTCTCTCTTCATTACATTTGATTTCATTACGTCTGTTTCCTATTTTTACAATTATAATAATTATTTTTATACTACTCTTACATATTATTATCTATTTTTTTAAATATTTTTATTTTAATATACATACTTTTATTTTTTTTATGTTGATCATATATTAACTCGTCAATATCTTCATCATTAATTAATTCATGTATATCTTAAGTTTTATACTTATTAGTCATTCGTTTCTGTATTCAATTAATATTCTTTTTTAATATTTTAAAAAATCCCTAAATTAAAATTATTTTATTCATATAAACTTCAATCAGCCTATTGTTTAAAAAAAAAAAAAAAAATCAATTTTACCATATATCTCTTCTATTAGAAATGTTGTTCTGAACTAGAGTCCCACTTAGTTGGAATGAAATAGAAGAGAAATAAACAAGATTAATTTTAAACATGGTTATTAAGTTTGAATTCATGTCAGAGAAAATTATAGAACGTAAAAGCATTATTTCATACAGGAGTTTCTATTCATGACCTCTCTGTATATACATATATATTTTATTTAGTTGCTAAAGTCTATAAGTTTTAGTATTAGTTTTATTCAGTGGGTTTTGGAGCTTATAAAAAGTAATTTTATTAATATATTTAATTATTGTTTTAAATATTCTACGCATTACTGATTTCAATACAAGTTCAACCACGTCAGTATTATTTCTCTGAATACCCATGCCCAAATATACTTTATGTCAATTTACTTCCAGTCTAATTAAAAATGATTACAGCCGTTCAACGTATTTTGCGAAAAGGTCTCGATGCTTGAGAACTTTGATTTTCACTCCATTAACCTTGGCGTAACGTTCCTTTGTTGTATAATTTTTATAAATGAGACTGAAACACGATATAGGCAAAAATATCTGCCTACTTTTGATAGATGTACTAAAGAGCATATTGGAGCATTTTATACTCAGTTGGATCATTAATATGTAAGGAACAGCCAGAGTTATATGTCAGCGTCGCTGGCTACAAAAGCCTCTCTCTATCCATTCATCGACACAATCCACTAAATAATAGTAGTTTTCTCTGATCAAAAGAGCTTCCGTCCCTCGCAGAGATTACTACAGCTCGTTACCTCAGTAAAATAAAACGCTAAAAAAAATAAAATATACACATATCAAATTCAATAGGCAAAACGCAAAATTATAAAGAGCATGTTCATTAATATATGGAGTCAGGGTCAAAAATAATCGCACACCTGTTTTAAAACAAAAAAAATTAAAATAACCGCACCATTTATTTGAAATTGAAATGCCCGATAGTCGTTTAAGTCAAAAACTGTTGAGAAAAATAAAAAACCGCAACGAAAACGTGAAATATAGTCCACACAAGTAAGCCACTCATAGCCTGGGGTTGTATGAATTCTGATGGAATGGTATCCCTTGAATTTACAGACGGTTTAATGAATCATATGAATATACTATCAAGGTGGTTTCCGGCCAAACAGGTCCACTATCGATCAAATTTTCACTATTAGGCAATTTTGTGAGAAGATGAAGGAGTATCAGCAGACGACCAGGATATTGTTCATTGATTTTAGGGCAGCCTATGATACAATAGTCAGGAATAAGCTCATAGTAACCATGCATGAACTGGGATTACCAAATAAATTAATACGATTAATAAAATGCACAATGGAGAATACAATCTGCCAAGTAAAATGTTCTGGATTGTCGGATAACAGCTGGGAATAGAGCTAGATATTTCTCCATCTCAAGGCTAATCAGAAGCAAGCTTGTTGCCGTTCCACCAAGTTTATGCTGCACAAGATCCTAATAAGGCCGGTAGTCACATACGGTGGAAAAACGTGGACCCTCAACAAGAAAAATATCAACCTACTTGATAGGTTCGAGCGAGTAATTCTTAGAAGAATTCTGAAGGCTGTGTGAGAGGATGGTCAGTGGCGGCGAAGGAAAAATAGCGAACTGTTCCAGCTTTACAAATACATTGGCATCTCCTCTCAAATCAAGATACAGAGACTAAAATGGCTTGGCCA
Organism: Rhaphigaster nebulosa; assembly: GCA_948150685.1. Lineage (NCBI taxonomy): Eukaryota > Metazoa > Arthropoda > Insecta > Hemiptera > Pentatomidae > Rhaphigaster > Rhaphigaster nebulosa. The sequence goes on along the minus strand of OX411307.1, from coordinate 80,304,596 downwards.
CGTGATGATGAGTGCTGACAGAGTGACCAGTAGGGTGTACAAAATGTTCCGGATGGCCAGCGTCCACGCGGTAGGCCAAAGGGCCGATGGAGGGATGGCGTAGTACAAGATCTTCGGCAGCTAAGGATCTCTGCCACAGAAGCGACAGATCGAGAAAAATGGTTGGCAATTGTTGAGCAGGCCAAGGGTAGCATCAGCGCCTGTTGAGCTGATAGAAGAAGAAGAAAAATGAACCATATAAAATATATTGACATTTAAAAAAGAAATCTCCCAATTATTGTAAAAAAAAGTGGGAAATGATAAAATACAGCTTGGAGAACTAAGATGTGGATCGTCTAATTTAAATTTTCAAGAGTGTTATTACCGACGAGTGGAACAAAATTCCTCAATTGAAACAAACATTAGTTAATTCAATGCCACACCGTCTTCAATGAGTATTAAAAGCCAAAGGTGGCCCCACTAAATATTAATAAACGTTTTACTATAAATTTAATATAGCACTAGTGTAAATTTAATATAAAAATGATAAAGTGTACGAATACTTTTGACTCATTCTGTTGATTGATTTTTTTTGAATAATTTAATTATACTCCAAGATTTATATTATCAAAGAAATATATTTTTTTTAAAGTTCATTTATTTATATTAAATGGTTTAATAATTATAAATTACTCCCTAGAAATGCATAATAGCAATCTTTTTTTATTTTAATACAGGTGTACGAATGCTTTTGACTGAAGATAACTAGAGACTAGATTTTTCTGAAGTAAAAAAAACCGAAAACATGCAAAAATAATCTTTTTCTTATTTTTTAATATTAATATGTGTAACGTGTAGAAACGTAAGAAAAAAACTAATTCTAATACAACAATAAATTACGATTAATCTCAATCTAGATCTGGAAGGGAAACAACCTATAAATTAAATAATACATTTAATCAGGAAATAAATAATAATATAATAAAAATTATAAAAAACATCAGATGTTGGTTGATATATAGATAACTAGAGACTGGATTTGTGTGCAGTAAAAAACCGAAAAACATGCAAAAATAATCTCTATCGAAAAAGTTACAGTCTCTGAAACGTGAGAAAAAATCTAATTATAATACACAAATAATTTATTTATATTTTTTTTAATTAGTTATTATTTGTTGTTATAATTATTAACCTAAATCCAGATGAAAGAGAAACTTAACCTATAAATTTAATAAAATATTTAAAAAGGATATAAATAATAAAAAACAAAATTGAAATAAATAAATATTTGCATGCTTGCCTAAATATAAAATATGAGAAATTTTGTTCGCACGTTCGATTTTATGCTATTAAAATCGAATAATCTCATTTTCATCCCCAAAAGTGCAAAATATGCAACAAAAATCAGAATTCGGCATTTTAGCCCAGAGTAAAACATGCATTTTTGTGCAATATTAAAACTTAATAACCCATATATCGTGAATCGGATAGATAATCGTTTTTAAAGGTGTTAAACACAAGCGAAAAAGAAAAGGCAATAACAAGAAAATCTGGTATCTATAGATAATAACCGTCACACCTTTAAATCGATTACAAACTATTAATTTACAAAACGATACTCAAACCTATCTGGGCCTACGCGCTTGAACTGTGGTGGACAGCTAAATGTTAGAACGTCAAATGCATTCTTTCAGTACAATGTTCTTCCAACAACAATCAATGTTCAGTACTATGTAACGAACCATATCCTACATTTGCTAACGTTAATATCCCATTTTTTAGACCTTATTCCATCCCAATTTTTTTCAGAATCTTACTCATAATCCTCGTTCCATTCATCTCAATAATCCTTCTCGAAGGTTGAAACGGCAGTGGTACCGAGACCTTTTATAAATACGTATAATGCAGTTCTCGCAATGGCCAAAGTCTCCAAGTCCAGAGCTTCTACGGTTGAGTTTCCTTCGCTCAGCCACCACGGGCATTGAATGCCAGTGTCGCGGTTGTGGGAGAAGCGCAGGGATCGCCTGTAGTCCTTATACAAGTCGAGGGACAAGCTTTGTTCCATGGAGTTCCACAGGCTTAATGTAAATATTTTACATATATATGCCTGTGTTTAAGATAATTCTTTTAGCTTTAACTTAATTTAATTTTTTCCAACTTATTTATTTTGCTATTATTTTGTAATAGAGGTTTTAATAGTACTTTGAATGAAAAACGAAATACTGTAAAATATTTCTCTGTAAACTCTTAAATGAATGAAATAAATATTAAAAAAGGAAAATTATCGACTTTCACACGATTCAGATTAAATAAATGAGTGGGTTCGTTTTAGGGAGATAAAAAAACCACAATGTATTAATACAACAAACGGAATACTCACCAGCATTTATACTTTGTTATCCGACGATTTACTGTTTTCCGGGGAATTCGCACCATGTCTCGGCCATCAAACAAGGTCCCCTTTCAACCCTTTTGCCATCGACAAAAAAGCGAGAGAATGAAAACTAAAGTTTTTCTATTAAATCGTTCAATTTGATTTAATCAAGGAAAATGTTATCGATAATTATTTTTTATCTTTATTTGAGTTAAATGTTTGTTTATACCTCTTTCAGAAAATTAATGACTTGGTCAAAGAGATAATAAATATGAAAATAATTAAATTAACCCTTTATATCTTTATCAATAGTTTAAGTGTAATCTCTTATTTAATCGAAATATTGATTTGTATGTATCTATGTGTGTTGGCATACCCTGATTAATTTGAGATGTTCGCCGTGGAATACGAGATACACATGCCCTGATGTTTTTTTTTTAGGAATCGAAATTAGTAACGATGGCAGGTTGGATTCCAAAATAAACCAGCGGATAAGGAAAGCAACATATACGTATGTATATTACCAACTCCACAACGTCATAATTGGGAAAAATGAAGTGGATATGAAGACAAAGATGACTGTATATAAACAATTTGGTATTCCTACGCTGACCTATGCAACTGAAAGCTGGCCTAGCATTAGGAAATTTGAGAGCCGTATACAAGCCACAGAGATGAAATTCCAGAGGAAAGCTCTCGGTAAGATAAGATTTGACCGAACGAGAAATCAGAGACAGGGCCAGGAACCGCTAATGGAAAATATTCATAGAAGAGAATTGATGTGGTTCGGCCATGAAGAAAGAATGCCAATCAATGGATTGCCAAAAAATATATGGGAAGCTAAGACAGAGGAAACCCGACCTCGAGAACGACCGAGAAATAAGTGAGAGGATCTTCTATCAGATCTGGCCAGGAACAGAGGAGTGACTCTGGATGAGGTTAAGAAGTTGATAACTGATAGAAGAGTTGTTCAGGAAATGAATACAGACTGTCCAGACACCGTAAGGTATAAGGGTTAGATAAAAAATAAGAACAAATCAACATTCATACACGATAGAAGCTGAGAAAATGAGTGAGGGGATTATAGATGCTCCTATCGTTCGTCGATCACTAGTGGTGGTGGGAACGGCATAGAATCTTTGAGATCGTTAAATCCAATCATTATAATTGTTTTGTAGATAAATTGTAACATTTTAGAGTAACACAAAAACAAAATATTTTTTAAAAACTTATTTTTTTCTTTTATCTTAAATCATTTCTCAGGTCAGATTTAAAGTTGAAAATTTTGTAAACTACGTATTTTTTTTTAAAACATTTTTTAGGGATTACTAACAAAAACCGTCTCAAAACTTTTCTTTGATTTATTTGTTTACCACAATTTGATGAAAATACGCCAGGGAAGGTTCGTAAAAAACAAAAAAAAACAGAATAAATCGGACTTAATATTTATTAAAATGTTTAATTTATTTTTTGTTTTTATTAATTATATTCTCTAAAAATAAAGAAAAAAAATTAAATTCATAAGTATGGTCATTTCACAGGTAATTCAGCTGCACTTATGTAGCACTAAACTTTTCATTTTGTATATGAACACCAAAAACTCCCTTTATTTTGTAATCAATTTACCATAATTTGAATATTAATATAATTTCATCGATGCCACACAAACATTTCAGTTTGCTTCCCTCTCTCCCCCCTAGCGAACCCGAACAAATGGTCCTGAAGATTTCACGCTAACATAATTCGGATCCCTTCTCTGATTTATTGTCCAGGATGTCCGTTGGTACAGCTGTCTGCCTCTCTCGCTCAAATGGACGAATCAATGAATTAATTAACTAACTAATTAATCAAGCTACCCGATCCTCGTTCATTTTCGCCAATATTATTTCCTGGATCGGGGCAGCCCTCGTAGGTTTTTTTGTCATTCATTAAGCACTCTTAGAAGATTTTCATACTTAAAAATATATTTATAAACATAATATTGATACAAAAAGAAACAAAAACAAAATAAATATATATATATATATATATATATATATATATATATATATATATATATATATATGATGCATATTCAATAGAATAAAACTTATAAAGTATACACGATGAAGCATCAATAAAAAGCTACAGAATGTTTTGAGCTAAAACTAGGAAAAATGAGGTGGGAACAATAAAGCCACAACTTACACTAATTTCGACAAACGAGTGAATCAATCAATATTTTAACAGCATTCGAACAAAAATTAGTCAATCAAATTATTTTCTAATCCTTAATAAGACAATAAAGTAAAAATAAAAGATATATATATAAAAAAAACAAAAAAACTAGCCTCCTTATTTCAGATTCCCAGTAGTTATTCATTTTGATTGTATTATTTATTTCTTTACGTATTTTCAGGTTGACTAAGTTGACTAAATTAAAGATTTTATTTTATTTTGTTTTTTTATTTTTACTAAAATTTCATTGCATACTCAAAAATAGAAAATTACAAAAATACATGGAATATTATTTTATACAAAATATCTCAGATTTCGAACCCTCTGTCTTTCAAGAATGAAATTAAGGGGGCAAAGTAGATAAAATATTTAGCACAAGTTGCTAAACCTGAAAAAATGAAGTTGAAATCAAGTCACAAAAGAAAAGCCATTAGTTTGATAGAGACAGGAATTGTATGCAGTAAAAAGTGTTAAAATATGAACATATGTATATAACTAGGAATCGATAAATTATTTGCCACTTCTATAATTTTGTTTTATTGAAAAACAAATATTATTATTCATAATAATATTATTAATCTTCAGTTCTAAAAACACACACAAATTCAAATTAAGCAATTCAAAATACAGTTTGGTAGTATTATACATATTAAATTAAACAATTATACAAACAATTCTCAATTTCCTCAACATATCATATACTGGTATTGGTATATGGATAGCATTATATGACTATGGTCTGGTACGACAAGACAAATGAATAATTTCTTAAAGGAAATAAACAAAATTCGTCCCTCGATTAAATTCACAGTAGAGCTGGAAGATTTAGAAAACTCAATAAAAACAAACTTCATGAATTTTAAATTTATCGGATACCCTCCCATGCGGATGTCGTTATAAACAATGAAGCTAGGAGACCGATAGCACATAAACTCGCAGCCTTTTGTAGCATGATTTACCGTCTTTTGAACGTACCATTAAATGAAAAGAACTATAATAAAGAAAATGAAATAATATATTCCATAGCAAAAAATAACGGGTACAATAAAACCATCATCATTCATATTTTTAAAAAACAAATACAAAAAAAGATAATTAATGAAATCTATTCAACAACCCCCGAAGATAGGCTCATTCCGAAACACTATGTTTTGATTACATATTACGGCCCTATATCCACCAAAGTCGGAAATTAATTGAAAAAACTAGGATTAAACCCTGCATTTAAAATAGAAAAAACCCTATCCTCACATTTCTCTTCTAAAGACAAAATAGACCCTTTCCAAAAAAGCGGAGTATACGAACTAAATTGTAAAGATTGAGCAGCCAAATACACGGGAAAAACTGGAAGATCGCTAAATCAAAGATTAAAGGAACATATACGTGCATATAATAAAATAATAAGACAGAGAATTCCAACTTTGCAATTCATTTAAATGAAAAAAACCATAAATTCATCAAAGACTCAGGAGTTAAATTAATACATCACGTTGAAAGCAGTCTCAAATTAAATATATATGAAGTACTTGAAATAATAAAATCCTTCAAATCCAATCCAGATTTTTGTTTAAATGACCAAATAAATATCTCCAATAGTCCAATCTTAAATTTATTCCCATCTATAACAGAAAAACCAATTACTCACCGGCATTACTGGAAAAACCCCCGACCCTTAAACCGTTTACCTATAAACATCCCACCTTTCCTTTCTTTCATTGTTATTTCAGTACGAGGAGAAACCAGTACAAACTTTTCTGTTTGATATAATCCATTTAAATCTTGTTGAGAACCAACATGTATTTGATTTCTTGTCTTAATTAAATTCATAATTCATAAATGTTTTATAATACTGATTTATATTACATCTAATTTAATATGTATAATAATACCAATATTATATATATATTGAATATATTTTGAATTGCTTATTTTTGAATTTTTGTGTGTTTTAGAACTGAACATGAATGTATAACATTCGAAACTAGTTTTCAATAAAACAAAATTATAGAAGTGGCAAATAATTTATCAATCCCTAATTAGATTGATCCTTTTATACCATCATGCGGATGTCAACGGATATAAATAACGCTTACGTGAAATTATTTTTTATGCACTGTGTAACTATATTTATTAATGTATCAAGACAAAAAGACTGAACAGGGATTCCAATTAAGCCAAAATAAACTTCTTATGCTGGCTCCACAACAGTGGCAAATCGTTTGTCAAACAGCTTGTCCAATTAGGAATTGATCCTTCTATGCTACCATTCGTACGTCAACGGAACTTGTCAAATGTTTGTGGAGTTTGAAATGTATAAGTACAAATATACAAATGGGCATCCACACACATGGTAAACCATTTGTCGAATCGTTTGCCAAAATGTTTGTGAAAATATGTGGTTTAAAAAAAAAAAGGAAGACAGATAAATGTACGAATAAATCCAATTAACAACCAAAAGTTATCCAGTCATGAATCATTGATTATTTCAGTATCAACTTTAAAGTAACAACAATTATAAAATTCAATATTTATATAAATATGAGGAATCCGTTGAGCAAACAGTTCGTCACTAGTGTGGATGGAACGCGATGGCAATGGCATATCTCTTTGATGTGTGAAACGAAACCGCTCGGGAACGGCCAGCGCCAACATCAGCCAGTACTGTCACCAATGCTCCAATATTCACAAATACTCCGATCCACACCAGTGGCAAACGATTGGCAAAACGACTCGTCAAACGATCCAAAAAAAGCATAATATTTAACTATATGACATAAATAAATGTTTTAAACTTTTGTCTCAGGTAAAAAATAAACTAAAATGACAAAATAAAATGATATATATAAATATATATATATATATATATATATATATATATATATATATATATATATATATATATATGAAAAATAAAGTCAATTTATTATGTATTTCGCCACACTGTAGAACAAAATATAATAGAAGGAATAAACTGCATTGGCGAAGTACGTTTTTGCCACGTCTTTATTTTTCACGCTGCATTCTCATCTTTAGTCAGTTTAACTTCTATCTAGTCTGGTAGTTGAAAGCCGTCGGAAAATGGCTGCCAGACCAGGTTTTACATAGCAGAAAATTGGGCCGAACATTTAATGAAAATAGATGGAAAGATACAACGTATACTTGATTCTGGTCTCATTATTAGTGTTACCCTAGGTAAAAAAGAATTTGCATACTGGCCACCAGATCATCAGTCTGAATCGGAGAGATATATACTTAATTTTGGTATAATTTTTGGTGTTTCACTTCCTAAACACAAATTATGTAGCCTGGCAGTCGAAAGCCGTTGGAAACTGGCCGCCAGATCAGTTTTTATACCACGGAAAATAGAAAAAAATAATTGGAAAGATATATATCTACTTGATTTTGGTCTCATGTTTTATTATTTCCCTTCATAAGCACGAATTGTTTGGTGTGGCAGTTGAAAGCCGCCAGAAACTGGTCGCGAGACCAGTTTTTAAGTCACAGAAAAGACGGGCTAAAATGTTTCGGAAATATAAATTTGGTTCATAATGTCTCAAAATATGGAAAAACTTTCCGTTTTTCTTCACCGGTACTGTTTGCGGGATACTTACCTGAATCTAAGCAGATGTGTACGAAAAGGCAATTATGAACTTTGCACTTACATTCTCCCGAAGATAACTAACCTTTTCTTTGCTTTCAATCAACCTAACTATCCTCGATGGTTAGTCAAATTTCATGTTTTTTAATTTTTTTTTTCTAGATTCAATGAACGATATAAAATATATTTTTTAAAAAATGTATATTAATAATATTACAATGATTAAAAATAGTGATTTTTATTTCTTAAACTGACCTCGAATGGTAAACTTAACTTTATTGTACATTTTTTACATACACAAAGAAATATGTATTAATTTAAAAAAAAAATTGTTGGCTCTCATCTTTTTGTTGAAAGATGAGAGCCAAATTTTTTTTTGGAATTATAAAACGTTAATGTAACATAACAAAATACTTTAAAAATTAAAACTAAAGTTCCCGAAATAATATTCAATGTATAAAATATTATATACATGGAAGTTAACTATAATGGATAGTATACCACATTAGTCCAACACAAAAGTAATAATTTTAGATATTGCATTTTCATATCATAAATGTTTCATTAACAATTGAATTAAATTCAAAGAATCTTGAATATATATATATATATATATATATATATATATATATATATATATATATATATATATATATATATATATATATATATATATATATATATATATTGAAAATGTAAAGGAGCTTTCAATTCCGAAATGGTACTTTTCAAGGAACAATTAAAAGCATTGGACATTGAAAGATCTATTGCACTAAATCTACCTAAATTAATTGTCCCAGACTCAAATTACTTTGGCCCACTTACCAATCCATCCAACCGAAAAGAATAGGTTTTTTTTTTTTTTTATCTCTTACTTTTCTAATTCAGTCCGGTCTTTTGGACCACTTAGGCATCTTTTCCTTTAGCCTTCCGGCAGGTAAGATGGAACCATTCAATCCACTTTTTCTTGAAATCTATTATTACCGATGATGATCATACTTGAGTTGAGAACTCCATTGATCTCAAAAAATCTTTGCTTTTTGTGGATCCCTCATCTCGGAGAACTTCTTGCCAATCTAAAATAACATATTTTTTTTTTTTTTACTCAACACGAAGAATAAACGTCTGAGGTATAAAATGAGACATATAGTAGATAATAGCTGAAGGCCAGATTCCGATTCAGATTTCGAATGAGAATAATGAGGAGAGATTATTTTATTTTTTTGTTTAGAGAACACTGAAGTATATTTCTTAGAAAAAAAATGACAGATTACTAGTTTCAATAATTACAAAAATAAAAAAATATTGTTATATTAGCTATTATAAGTTTATTAGTCAAACTTAATGAATTCCTTTAAATTGTGATTAGAGGGTAACTTTATAAAGACTGTCTTGATAAAGATAAAATTAAATTATTTTTAATGTTGTAATAATACTATTCTTAGGCCAGTTATGTAACCAAAAGTATCAACATTTTGCTTATTAATGAATATTTTAAAATATCATTATTTAGCGTAAAAATATTACGTTGTACTTTAAAATACTCAATAAAATATTTTGAGTAGATTTTTATTTTCAAATTCAATTCATTGTTTAATAAAAAAAACTTATTTTTTTCAAAAATCCAATTTACATGACCTATAACCATTCACATATTAACAATTTTAATAAACAATATCAAGTTCTTATCTCTTCACAATCCGGCCAACCTAAAATTATGATCACATCCAGTGATGTTATTGCTAATATAATATTATACCAGCTTAGTTTTACTGTAATTTCTAAAAAGTGTCTAATCAAATTAATAATGAACACATATTATTATTTTATTGTTTATGGCCCATAACTCTATAAATTGTTTAATTTGGAACGCTCGATCCGTTAAAAATAAACTACTCGAATTAAAGGAATTTATTTCCTCTAACAATCCAAAAATCTTGGCAATAACTGAAACCCATCTATCAAATTATGACAAAGTGAAAATTCCTAATTTCAACATTTATAGATCGGATAGAGATCGAAATGGAGGCGGGGGTCATGCTTATCATCGATAAATCATTTAAGCAATCCCCCTGTCCATTACCTCATTTAAAATCTGTAGAAGCGGTTGCTGTTAATTTACACTTGATTAATAATTGTACATTAACTATAATTTCTTTATATTTACCACCAAGAAAATCCATCTGTTACCATGACTTAAAAAGATTATCAGCCTTAAATGAGCGGGTACTTATAATGGTAGACTTAAACAGTAAAAATAAATTATGGAATTGTCATAATACTGACAAAAATGGCAAACTACTTTTAAATATAGCTTCACTTCTTTTTTTCCCGGATAAACCTATTTATTACCCTACTAACGGGCGTTCAAAACCAAGTACACACGACATCTTATAACGAAATCATTTTATTCACTGAGCCGCCTTATATCTCAACTAATCTTAAGTTCGGACCACAACCCAGTTTTATTTCGCATCAAATTAAACACAATTATGCAACCTCCCACTGCTAAATACCAGCATAAAGCGTCAAAATGGCCTAAATACAAAAATATTCTAATTGATAATTTAGAATTCATACCGATACTCATCAATAAAGATGCAATAGATGAAGCAATCAGCAACCTATCAGATTTGATTTCCACCGCAGCTCACCAATCCATACCCAAAACATACGTTGATCCAAGAGTTGATGAAATCCCTATTTCTCTTAAAATTTTAATTAAATTTAAAAATAAAATTAAAAATAAAATCCAACACTCGAATTCCACTATATTTAAGAAATTTCTCACTAAACTTACAAGTCTCCTTAGAAAGAAACTCTACGAGTGGAGAAACAAAATCTGGTCTAAAACACTAGAATCATTTTAAAAAGGTTCTAAACCCCTGTGGAAAATACACAAAGTTTTTACTGAAAGAAGTCAACCAATCCCTCCCCTATAAACCTCTAATGCTACATACGAATACGATTCAAAACAAAAACTAAAGATTTTAGCCGATCACTTTGCAAGTATTCAAAACAATCCAAATAACTCACTCTCAAAATATCATTTAAATAAAGTAACTAATACTATTGACTACTATAGGACTTTAGTACCAGCTTCCGCTGGTTTTAAACACACTTCTCCACTCTCATCAAGTCCCTCAACATTAATAAGTCACCCGGCCAGATATCATACCTGCAATATTAATTAAAAACCTTTCAAAAAAAAGAAATAATTCACATTACAAACATTTTTAATAGCTGTATGAGAATTAAATACTATCCGGTAAATTGGAAAAGTGCAAAACTTATCCCTTTGATCATACCACATAAAGATCCCGTATTGCTTGCAAGTTATAGACCCATGAGCCTTCTTAATATTTGTTCAAAATTGTTTGAAAAAATCATAAAGCATCGCCTTACTCGACATATCTAAGCCAATAACATTTTAATAAACTAACAATGCGGATTCCGACATTCCCATTCAACTACCAGCCAATTAGCTCGTGTTGTAGATAATATAACCGAAAATTTTAATAATAAAAAACATTCCGGCATGATCCTTATCGACATTGAAAAAGCTTTCGATACTGTCACTCCAATTTTACTGATTTATAAATTAATAAAACTTAACATCCCAAGATATCTAATATTACTCATAGACAGTTGACATCCGCATGATAGTATAGAAGGATCAATCCCTAATTACTCATAGAGTCATTTTTAAGCAATAGGTCATTCTACGTATCAGTCAATAATTTATCTTTTCCCATTTACTACACTATTAATGGTCTCCCACAAGGATCTTGCCTAAGACCAATATTATTTAATTTATTCATAAATGATTTTCCTAAAATAAAAAATGTTGACATCGCCCTCTTTGCCGATGACACAGCGTTATTCTCTTCCTCTTACCGATAGATTAACTTTAGCATTCAAAAAAACATCCAAATACCTTAAAAAATGGGGACTACACCTCAACATAGACAAAACGGAGGCCAACATTTTTACAAAACGAAGACCTGTACTCCCTCCGAATGTAATCTTAAACGATTCTTCAATTCCATTAGCAAAATCCGTGAAATACTTAGGAGTAACACTCGACAGTAAGCTTCTGTTCAATCAACATATCAGTATAAAATTAGAAAACGGCCGAAAAATGATGTACCAAATGTTTCTCTATTTTAATAAAAAATCTAAACTTTCTTCTAGTAATAAATTAATTCTATATAAACCTGTATTACGACCAATCTTAACATACGCTTGTCCCATTTGGAGTTTCAGTGCAACTAACTAAGTATTTCAAAATAAATGCCTCAGAATTGTCAACAATTATCCGTATTACACCAAAAGAACAAAGATGCGCTCAGAATTAAATATATCCTATATACAAGATTACGTATTCAAACTAACTCATTCATTCTTCCAATTATGCCCCCACTCTCTAAATCCTTTAATAACTGAAATAGGTAATTATACAAAAGCTTACGATACGCAGGTATAAATATAAACGAACAAAACATATACTAATTTAAAATTTAAGAAGCCTGTATTTTATTTTAATATCTTGTATTTCATTTAAATAGCCTTTATTTTATTAATTTTCAGAACAGTGTTGGGTTTTTTTTTTCTTTCTCATTTTTATTTTTACCAATAAGTAAAATATAATTTATGTCCATTTATAAGTTGTATAAAAAAACAAACAAAAAAATGTATTGTATAAGGGTACATCCCGAATCAATTACAAATGTTCAATGTAATACTATTTATGGAATAAACTATATTTATAACAAATAAAAAAAAAAAAATTCGGAATAAATACCATTATCTCTTAACATCAATTCATTTTATCAACTGAATTAAGGTAAAATAAATAGTTTTTAAATACATAAATAAATATTTTTTATTTACATAAATAAATATTTTTTATTTATTCTTAAAATAAAAATTACTTCATTATTCTTCGGCACATTAATCGATAATCCATACATTCAACGTTGTGTCTAATGTTACCTTGATAGTTTTTTTTATTTTTAATGATATTTAATTAATAATTTTGTAGGTTTCATCAAAGTTCATCTAATTTTTTCACTTTTATTACAATATTTTTTTTTACTGTTAGAATTATTATAATATGATCAGAATGAATGTAAAACTTTAATTTAAAAAATTGCTCTAAAAACTGATCTCAGGAATGTGTGTGGAAGGGGGAGGAATATTTACATAACACATTTTCCAAGGGTTCATTTTCACAGAGGCACTTTTTCATCCGTGGATTATGTTAAATCAAAACACAGATCCCCGAAAAAGTGGGTAGGTCAAAAGAAGTAGAAGACTTGTTAGAGGAGCTGGTTACTAGGCCCAGTCCACCGCTTAGCCTCCGCCTTATCTTCTTCTAGCATTTCCTCCAAATCCCTCGCTTAAAAGCGATACCGCAGCAAAGACCCCTTAGCTGACAGAAAAACAGACTGCCTCTTCTTGCTCATCTCCGAGGGGAGTGTACTTTGGGATAACGCGCCCCCCTTGATTTCAGAAACGAGATTGGCTAAATTCGTATATCGCCGAACCATCACGGAACGAGGAAGTCATCGTAAAGACCAAAAATACTTTCTCTGACATTAATGACTGAATAAAACCATGTAACGGAGTAGAAAAATCGGTCAATCAACATAATATGAGAATTCAAATGTTGGTACCATTGTTGGGTAGAACTAAATAATCTCTCCTCCGAGTAAACAAAAACAATAATTACCTGGCCCTAATTTCGCCCCCCAAATCAAATTCACAATTTACTATTTATTTGAAGTAAGAGGCGCTTAAATAATGGAAAATAACTCCTTATAACGATATATATTTAGATTAAGATACTTTAAAGTTTTAATTATTGATTATTTTATTTAAAAATGTGCCTAATTATCCATCCAAATAAAAATTTGAAAACAATATTGTAGTCAATGAATCATGAAATAAAAATTTCTAAACTTGATGAACCACAATAGCGTTCTCAAGTTGAACAAAAACTATAGCCTGCTCCTCCTCGTTCTATAGTTGAAAAATACTGAGCTGATACACAAACCGTCGCAATTATTTTGCTATCAACATTCAACTGGGTGGTATTGAAGTATTTCAACAGTTTTCAGAACCACTAACTTCATTGGCTTTGTTGCTATCACCTCAATTTTATGTAGACACATCCTTCCCCGGGCTGAATATTCTACGCATTACTTTATTTTCGACAGCACTTTGCGTTGTTCTTCCCTAAAGGTGAGTGCAAACTACGCCGACTACACGTCAGCGTCAGACAGTGTGTATACATTAAGCTGGAAAAAACTGATAAGATTCGGAATGGATAGGAGACTTCTGGATGCTTTAGATGAAGAAGAGAGCGTTGCGGTAACAGCAGCTTTTATGGCTGCTCACTACTTTAATAGAATATGGATGCACTCCATAAATAGTGCCCGACCGATTTACAGGAAGTTTCAACTGATAAAGTTTCATCTGATGCCTCGGCTATTAGAAGATGAAGAACGTTTTTTGATTTGAGGATGAGCAAAGAACAATTCTATGCACTTTTAAAAATGGTTGCAGCAAAAATAAAAATAAAAACTACAAATAAGAGAGAGAGCGCATTTCAGGAGAAGAAAGATTAGCATCGAGTTTAAGGTAAGAAATAAAACTGTAATTTACGAATTAACATGATTTTATTTTCTATTATTGAAAAACAAAATATACAATTTATAAACAAGTATAGGACCACCATAAATCCCAAGAAAACAATTTTATTATTAAAATTCCAAAACAAATTTTCCTAAGTTGCATTATAAACATTGTGATGTTTCGACTTTTTTTGATTTTCGACATTTTCAAACTTTACCAGTTCATTCATATAATTAAAATGTTAACATAGTTCATAAAATAGAATAAATTAATAAGTATAGCAGACAGGTATTTTATGTTAGGGCCATTGTAATTGAAAGGTGAATTTTTTTTAATAATTAAACAATAGAAACATAGTGATGCATATTTTTAATGAGAATTATGCTATTATGCTAATTATCACCAAATTGACTATTTGGCCATACCAGTCAAATAATAATTAACTGCTTTTGGAAGTAAAATGTTTTTAAAAAAACTTCAAATATCATCAAGTACCTCCTAGAGTTCATGGCTGGCAGGCTCATGCTAACTGACGGAATCTGGGAGTTTTGATTTTTTTTCGATATATCGGAAGATCGATATTAAAATTTGAGTATCGAAAACCGATATTAAAAAAAAAAGGGGGGGACTAATAAAATCTACAACTGCGGTGGGTTCGACAAAAAAAAACAACAACATAAAAACTTGTGGTGTGGTGTGTTCGTGTTATTATCTATAATGGCTGTGGATGTAAAAAACAAAATCCATATCTTGATTGCAATACCTAACGGGTAACCACTGGTGGTGTTAAGGAAAGTAAAACACAAAAATTAAATTAAAAAACATATAGCTGATATAACGTTTATTTCCTTTGAACTAAATACTGTAATTTTCCACCCCTCGTTGAAGCCACAGAGATAATCAACCTTATTGTGTACATTTTATTTATATCGTTTTTTTTTCAGGAACACCCTTTAATTTTCTTTATCAAATTATACAGTTTCTTGTATTTGATATTTCTTGCAGGTGAAAAAATATGAGGTTCCGGGAATGTTACCCATGTTTCAATGATCATTATATACTTCAAACTGTATATAATTACCTATACAATAATATCAAAAGTGTGATTTTCTTTTTTATCAGGATAATAAGATGCAATCGAGGAATACCTGAATTTACTGGAAAATTATTGCTTGTAGTAAGTAATGATTAAGTTTAATTGGAATTAAATATATTAATATTTAATGTAATATGAATTAAATATATAAGATAAATATATAAAAATACCCCCTCTCCAAAACATTAAAAAAATTGCTACCAAAATTGTCTAAGGCAGTGATAGAAATTATCAATCAAATTAATTGCGGACGTGAAGAGAATTTTTCAGAAGCATTAATCAATTTCCCAAAAGTTTTTGAAACCTCTAATTAGAGTTTATAAAATGTTTCAGAGTTCTCTCACTGAAATATTGCCGTCCCACCAATTATCAGGCCAACTTCTAGCTTTTTTTTAATTTGTTTTTGTTTTAAATTCGAAACATTTTATAAAAATAAAATTTATAATTAGTAACAATATACCATTGAGAACATCAATTAATTAATGATAATGAAAATAAGTTAGTCCCAGATTTGCTTTAAGTACATCTTGAATTTCACTTAAATTTATAAGTTAATAGAATATAATAAAATATTAATTTATTTAAAGGTAACCTGCAGCCTGCAAATTTCAGTATTGAGATTATTATTAAAAAAATCTTATATTAATCTATTATAATATCTAATCATCGACTTATTATTAATGTAATGATGCATTGAAAAGAGATCTGAGATAGGGCACTTTTCCCGAAACATAGTCAGTTATATATGTAAATTCAATAAAGGAATTGAACATTGGAAGATTTCTCTTTATTAATCTCTAAAGAAATGTTTAAATCTTCCTGGGATTATACCAAATTAGAAATTTGTAATGAAATGAATTATTGTAACAAACATATAATTAAAATCAATAAAGCATTTTTTCAACCATTAATTTAAAATAATTATAAGAAAAAAATATAATCAGAAAATAAGTTAATAGCTATTGTTTGAGTGTAAAAACTCCCCTCTCCCCCCCAAAAAAAAAATGTATACAAGAAAGAAGAAGTGTGAAAGAGGATTTAAACAATTATTTACTACGGCTATGTTTTTGTTGTTTTCAGTGTTCATTCAAAGGCAAACATTTCACTTTTATGAATTCAACAAAACAGAGAGAAACAAATGACAGTAATTAAGGAAGCTATTATCGCTCCTTTAGACATCGAGTCCGTCTACGGAGAAATGTTAAAATTTCCCTCCTATTTTTTTTTTTTTTTTTTTGTACACCTCTTTTACTTATTCTCCTTTTATTTTTTTTAAATTTCATCAGACCCGATTAAAGATTGACTAACAAGTTTTGAAGTTATCATTGCCGGTAGATGTATTTCTTATGTTGTTTTAGCAATCTACATTTTAAACTTCAGATTCCAAATATTTGTGGGCCATTCTGGGAAAAAAGAAAAAGAAATCAGACGTTTTGTTTTTATGGGGAGGATTACTAATTTTCTGATACTTTTGAAAAAAAATCGAGGAGGCAGATATCACTTATGCTATTTCTTTCTATTCGACTTCATCAGAATAAATTATTTATTAATATATATGAAAAAATGTTAAATATATATAAATATAAAAGAGTAAAAACTCAACAAGAGATATAAATTACAGCTGACTAGTTGGTTGCCGATATTTTAGAGACTTAAGGCTTGTGTTTTGGATATATATATATATATATATATATATATATATATATATATATATATATATATATATATATATATATATATATATATAGACCCTCGGTAATATGAACTAATTAAACCCACGGAGGTTTCGTATAGGAAAAAAATCAGATTACCGAACGGGGAAAAAAGATAACTTTAATTATCACAAATCAAGTTAAAAACAAAAATTATTTATTACTGATCAAAAACTCATGACTCGTAGGTAGTTAATTATATTTTTTTAATATAATTAAGAGTAAAAACTACTCATTGTATTAACAATATAATTTCGTAAAAGGTAAATTAATATTCAACTATAATGAAATTAAGAAAATAAATACGCTGCCAAATTTTTATAGGCTAGTTATTATTTTAAATAAAAGGAATTGGTATTATTAGTTAATTTTGATAAACCTAACAGAGCATGAAGGTGTTTTATAGTGCATACGGTTGTATTGTGTGTATGAATATGTACGTCAACAAATTATCTATTATATAATAATAAACGCTTCATTTATTCCGGGACAAGTCCCTTTAGAATAACTATAATTATATTATAATATACACACACCGAAATGTTGTTCTTTACTGGTATTTGACAGACTTAAGGTAATGTTTTGGAATTTTCAATAATACCCAAGAATATCAATAATAAAACGCGTTACAAGTTATAGATATTTAAATCCAGGAAAGTTGGCGCCACTATCAAATGATTTATCACTCCCATAACAAACGAGATCGTGGTCGCCTCCAGGAATACTGGTGTTTTTTTTTCTATTAAGGCCTTAAAAGGTGTTAAGACCAGTGAAGCAGATGTGGGTGTAGGAGCGCCTTCCTTACTAAAGGCAACCTATAATCAACCACTTAAAAGCTGGTCGACCGTTCATTAAAAATGATTTTCCTTACTCCATCTTTACAAAGACCTCAGGGGAATGGATTCTCAACTATGATCAAATCCTCGAAGGGTTCTCGAACATTTGACAGTATCTAATAAGTAGAATTGGAATAGATCTAAATAGCGGCGGTCCCCTAAGCTTATAAACCCGGTCTCTTTGGCAAAGTTAATTTTGCCTTGAAATTGAATAATTTTAAAATTAACGAACTTTGCTAGGATAGGAACCGTGGTTTGACATACTCTTAATGGATCCACTGCTTCCTACGAAAATAAATACCCGAATCAGTCAAGAAATGATTGTAGGGATTCGAGGACAGTCCTGCCCATACTGTTTTTCAACAAAACAGGACAGAAACTCAGACACCTTTTACAATAATAGGATCGTTTTATTTTACTTGCTAAACCTACTCCAGAAGCGTACCAACCTTAGCCTCAACTACTTTCTTTTTTATAAAATCAAGAAAAAGGTTGGTATCAACGTTTTCTTATTTCTGTCATTTCCTTTTTTTTTTTTTTTCAATAAAGACTTAGTCCAGAGAAGAGGAAAAAAATCCAAGTTCTCCTGATCACACCTGAATTGACTTAATCTTTACAAGCTCACACAGAGAATATCGCTTCTCAATCGTCAGAAATGGAGACACGGGTTAAGGGACGCGCTACCGAGTGAAAAATTTATTCAAAGGGGTAAGGACTGGAACTAGATCCGCTCGACTTCATGAGGGTAACCGAGTAGCAGCTTGAATAAAACAGTAGCGGCCGTTCTCAGGAATCGAAACTAATTTGAGAGGAACTATATTTAGCGGACAGGCCACTGTATCCCACCCCACTTCACTCATTTACCTTCTGTACAAAATAATGGAGAATAAAATTATAACATTGATGCAAGTAACATAAATTTATAGCAACAAATTAATTTGTACATCTTCTGTTCTGGAAGGGTACAGTTTCGTTATTCTTCATTTATTTCCTTCCTTTTTATTCAATGCTGATTTTCCTTTTTTGTTCTCGTTTACATATTTAACGCCCCTTCCGTTACCATTAATTAAATAATGGCATTATTCATTGTTTCAAATTTATATTATTTTGTCTTAAACTAACTTCTAAACTATAAATTCTAAATTGTATGCATTGGATACAATTATACAAAGACATACAGCCCAGTGTAACCCAATAATATTTACTAGTATCATATCTACTATACTCGTATCTCGTTTTTCTTAGCCCTGATGAAGTCTTACAACGTAGGTCAAAACGTCGGCGCATATTAAAAGTTATGTTTCATTACTGTTTGTTTAATCTCTGAGCGCACCTCTAAGCATTAACTCCTTGATTTCATCAACGGTCAAATATGTCTCAATCATATATATATATATATATATATATATATATATATATATATATATATATATATATATATATTTAAAATTTATTGTTTCAATTGAATTACGTAAACTTATGAGAAGATGTATTTTGGAATATATTATTAAAAGATGTTACACCCTTGCACTGTAAAATTAGTTTTTTAATCATCACCTGTTGAGCTTCACAGAAACATGATCTATGGATCCATTGAGCAAGAAGGGCATTGTGGAAATAACAGTGTTAAGTCATGGGCGTGATGGAAACTCTTCTATTCTCGCCTCTATAGTGAAAATATTCAATAAATGTCATTCTGTTAGCTGTGTATTGGAGGTGCAATTATCTGCCTTTGCTGCACTTCACAATACAATGCCGAGTACAATGAATGCCGAAACAATAATCCTCTGTTTCTGCTACAATAAGTTCCATAGATCTCTAGTCCTATAATATCAAACAAATAAAAAAAATAATAATTACATTTTATTAAATTTTCTGAATATTATTGTTGTGTTTTTTTTTTTTTTTTTAATTTATTTTAAGAATACAGTTAAGTAATTCATTAAAATATATAAATATATCTATATTAGAATTTTAAGGATTGGGGTAGCTCATTGAGTAAGGCACAGAACGGATTCTTTAGCTACTGAGACCTGGTTCAAGTCCGACTGTGGCAGAAAATTTATTTTAAGGATCGAGAGACTCTCCTAGGGCATACCCTGCCACTATTAAGATGGTACGAGGCCCTTAATTAATTAAGGTAGTTAGGAAAAAAAAACCTTGGGTTGGATGATGCCGTCATCACCTTATATTAAGAAGAAAACGATTGGCTTTATTTATTTTTCAAATCCAATTAAGGCTGGTATTACTTTAATCCCTAGGCTATGCTCAATGAACCTGCAAACAAAATGACCTCCTCTTGCCTTCCGTTTTGTCTCAGCATTCAGTTAAACAAAATGACACTAAAATTTGAAATATTGGTAAAATTGGAAAAGTGAGTTTTCCGCCGCAGAAACAACCCGTCTTGTGCGGCAATTGGAAGAAAAGGGTGCTCTTTCTGAATGGACTATGAGTATATTGTTCCAGAAACTTCAGCCTGGAGAGGAAAGAGGGTTCTGGACGAAAATTGTCATACGTAGAAGCTTTGCGGGACTCTGTTGAGGCAGACCCGACGAAAAGTACACGTGAACTGGCTGCATATGTGAGTGGTTTTCCTATCCACCATAAATAGGAGGTATCATTAATTGGGAAAAGCGAATCAAGAGTGGTTTCCTATTATTTTACCACTGAGCAGATGTCGACGAGAAATTCTCCAACAACTATTGAAAAACATAAATGACCATCATTGGTCATGAAAAGAAGATATATCGAAGAAACTTCCAAGACCAAGAAACAATGGTTGGGCTGGAAGCAGCCTGCTGTGTCAGTCGCTAAGCAAGGGCAATTCGAAAAAACAAACAACGCTCACTGTATTTTGATGCTTACTATCTTATTACGAAGGCATAATTCAATATCAATTCATTGCAGAAGGTCGAACCATTGATCCAGAACATTATACTGATCAGTTGTTACCCAGAATTAGTAAACAGAAATTAGGTTTTGTTTCGAAAAAATAACGCTCAACCACAAACGAAACCAAACATTTTATTTAGAACTGAATGTGATTGAGCTTATCCCTTACCTGCAAACGATCCGGACTTAGCTCCTTCCGGTCAATGGCTCACTATCTTTAAGGACATAGTAATTTTGCACTTCAATTGTTTCTTTGTTTTTTTTTTTTGGTTTAAGATTTTAAGATCAAATCATGGTCTTTAATCCGGAAATAGTGGCAAGAATTTGGACTGTAGTCCAAGATGGTAGAAGCGAGTTACGCAGTTAGCGTGTTACGAACTGCCCTTCAAGTGGATGTTAGTGAGGAAAGGGTGCGAAGGCGGCTAGCAGAAGGTGGGCTACATTCGAGGACGAAAGCCACTGGACCGCTGTTAACACAAGGCGAACCGAAGAAACAACTTGAATTTTGCTCAGGCACACCGAAACTGGACACTCTGAATTACCTTTGTACGATTGTCAGGGTGGAACTGGTTAATTCTGTACTCATCTGAGAACATTACATTCGCCCTCTCTGCATCGGTCCTGTTTCAGTGTGCCAGAACGAAATTCAACCGGGCTCTCCGGTTCGCTGGTGTCAACAGCGGTCCAGTGGTTATCGTCCTCGAATGTAGTCCACCTTCTGCAAGCCGCCTTCGCACCATTTCCACTCTAACTTCCACTTGAAGGGCAGGTCGCAGAGCTTGAATGGTCTGTACACCGTATATTTGGCGGTTCCTGACTGTCTGGACCACCAAAAAACGGTTGTCAACAGGGTTTATTGCCCTAGGCCGCTCAGAAACTGGTCTCCTTTATAGTCCTATCTCTCAGTACCTACGTCGTGTTGGAACGATGGCGTTTAAATAGCCGTGTAACTTTACAGCATCGTTCTGAAACGTCGGTTTTTTCCCAGCTGTTTCGTCCATTATAATTCCAATTCTTATAAACTTTTATCAAAATTGAACCAATGATGTTCTCACCAAAACAAATCCATAAAGCACCAATTAACAGATTTTAGATATAAGCTTAAAATATTTTTTTTTTTAGAAATCATCCCCTCAAAGAGAGCCTGACAACTTTGCCAACTTCAAACAATAATATTTAGTTTTTACAATTATTTAGTTTTTATTCTTAATTATTATTTACTTTCCTCAACATATGAACATTGGTCGGGGTGGAAATATAAACGAGTAATAATTAAATTTGTATTTAATTGTTTTCGATTAATCTTTATAAATTAAAAAGAATGGATGGATCGTCCGTCAACTTTAAGTTCCATGGAGATATAACCTAGTAAAAAGAGTTGTATAATTCAATAATAAAATACAAATTATCTATAAAAAAGAAATACATATAAGCTGCGAAACTTCCGGTCACTGCCTTGCCAAGCCGCTAACATCCATGAAGACACACCAGCGATTTCAAGCAACCTACATAAAGGTTACAATTAAATAACGCCCTGAAAACAGGAAATAAACACACGGGCACCGAGGTAGGAGGAGAAAGAAAATGGCTCCTAAATGTAAAATAAATTGAAAAAGGCTTATAGGAGAGGAAGTATATAAGTTTGTGAGAGGGAAGGGGGGAGGGTAATATTATAGCGGATACGATCAGTATCCCTTTTGTTGCTTGAATTCGCCTATTCTCACTCCTCCACCAAACTTATGGCTCTTATCCTATCCCACTAACTCAAAACGGTAAATTTATGTTCAATTAAAAATAAAAAAGTGTAGGCATTGCGGTACCAAGCTGTCCGCACAGACAAACTCAGCTGCACATCATTTCAACTAACAGCACCGCTTCATCAGGTTTATTCTCAAATATTTATAGAATTAATAAACATGCTATAATTATATATTATATTAGAAACATCAAAAATCATATAAGTATATACATTTTCAAGAAAATGGTTGGGGTGCGGTCCGGTATTAAGGATAATTTTGTGCTCAGATGGCAAAATATTATAAGTTAATTTTTTTTTTTTTAAAAAAGGGTTTTTCACATTCCGGAGTCTCATTCGTGATGTTTAAAGGGTGGAAAATTTCCATGAGTCTTTCTCTTATAATTTATGAGACAACAACGGAGGTAAAATGTTATAAGTCGAGTTATGACATTTGCCATCTTACATGTTTCACGTGCAGTCGTGTCTGATAATGTGGCGTTACCTTGCCATGGCAATGATACTGATGTGGAAAAGGAATATATTTTAGTTAAGAGTAATAATTAAATAGAGGTAATTCAATTTATTAGATGAATAAATATTGTCAATTTAAAACATGGAACTGGCCCAAGGAAAGCCTGTGATACCTGAGAATCCCCTGCGGCAAGGGTTGAAAGTGCCCTAATAACATAGGCTTTTGATCAAAAGGCCGACGATATTGCAGAAGGTAGTAAGAGAAAAAATATCGGGAAAAATATTTACAAACAAACTATGGAAAGATGGCTTATATACACATATTCATTTTAAAAATTATATGAAGGAATGAGATAGTCGGAGAGACGGTCAAAAAAATGGATCACAAATAGTTAAAACTAAATAAATAAGTAAAAGAATAAATATAAAATAAATAGTTTTTTACTATTTGTGATCCATTTTTTGCACTTCCTTTACAAACTTTTTTAGATTTTGTGAAAATAAACAAAAAGCGGTGTTTTTAGGTGTTAAATGTAAAGTGGTTTCAATTTCGTTTTTTACTTTTTCTATATAAAAACAAAGATCATATTGAAGGTATAAAATAAGTGTATGCAGTACTATTCTTTCAATAACGTCATAAAAAAAAGAAGACTTTTTATCGATTACTTCCCTATTTGATGAAGACTGCCGTGATTTTTAACAGAACCTGCGTACAAATGAGGATGGTGCTGAGTTTGACGAAGTTGAAGACTTAATAGCGGCAGAAAATGAAACAATGTAAAATTTCATTTTGTGTTCTATTGATTTAATCAAAAAACCATTTAACATATCAAGCCTACCTTTTATTACCTTTCTAAATATATTATTCTGCATTATGAAGATAGTGCAAATACTGAAAAGGTAAGAAACTGTCATAAGTCGGAAAACAGGTTTTATTAATTAGGTTACAATATTTTCTGCGTGCAGTGACTGTTAGTATTAGCTAACTGAATTTCACAAACATTGGTAATACGTGTACTCATGTAAAATGACTACGTGATTTTTCATGACATCTTAAAGCTTAAAATTGCTATCCTGTAAAATTAAAACAAAGCGATTAACAATATTTT
Source organism: Rhaphigaster nebulosa (assembly GCA_948150685.1). NCBI lineage: Eukaryota > Metazoa > Arthropoda > Insecta > Hemiptera > Pentatomidae > Rhaphigaster > Rhaphigaster nebulosa. The sequence continues at coordinate 80,279,935 of OX411307.1, read as the reverse complement.
GCCATCTTACTACAGAATTATACTGCTTTAATGTGTGCCGACGTTTCGGCCCAGATTGTAGGCCTTCAATCGAAGCTCAGTCTCGTCAAGCAATAAATAAAATATCTATCTAGATTCCAGAACAGTAGGCAGCGTAGACAAATCGATGGGCTATTCGTAAGGTGAATGGGAAGATAATTCATATAATTCGATCTGGTCTCGGTGATTGCAGAAAGTCTAGATTGGCCCAACATTGTAGGAGGAAGGCGGAGTTCGCATCAATCAATGTGCAAAACGTTATTACAAGACCTCGCTAACATGGCACTTGTCAAACACATTATTTTTGTCATTCCAGCATCTTCTAATAATATGCCTTCAAAACCAAGTCAAGATGTTGGCTTGGAACATAATCGATACAACAGAGAAAAAAAAAAATCATACTGGAACATCCTTTATACGCCGATACTCATATACCTGTCGTTAAAAGGAATGGGTTTTCATTAATCCAAGAATATGTCGAGTCGTTTGCTATAAGACAAATGGAACTGATATTCCTGTAAATGATACATCATATATAGAAAAAAAAATAGCGCTACATTTCTGTTAATGTATGATTAACTAGATGTGTAAATATGTACTTATATATATATATATATATATATATATATATATATATATATATATATATATATATATGTAATTATTATATATATATATATATATATATATATATATATATATATAATAATTAATTTCATTAACTGTTATAAAATTAAATAATTATTATTCATCATCAATATAAATAATTAAATTTATAGTTAAAATTCATACAATTTTAATTCACTATCGTAAATAGGTGCAAACTAAAATCTAACAAAATGAAATCACAATCCTCCGAATAAACAACCGCAGTAGGATTTTTTGTACCATGATGGGACGATTCAGATCAATACGTGACATTTCGACCTAAGTTGTATAGGATTACCAGAGCTAAGAAAAACAAGATACGAGGATAATAGAGAAGAGAATAATAAATATAGTAGGATTACTTGGGGGAATAATAAAATACTAAATTAGAATACATAAATATAAAGTCATAAATATATGGGGGAATCCTACAATATTTATTCTCCTCTTTTCTATTACTCTCGTATCTTGTTTTTCTAAGCCCTGATGAAGGCCGACAACTTAGGCCGAAACGTCGTCACACATTAAACAATATATATATATATATATATATATATATATATATATATATATATATATATATATATATATATATACATATATATATATATATATATATATATATATCATTTCCTTTCTGACCCAACCATTATCTCTTTGATAGCCGTGTTCCTCTGACCTTAAGTGAATGTTTGACATCTTAGACCGTCAATTATTAAATTTAAAATTAATACAGGGTACATAATAAATTAGCATTAACATTATAATGAAACAACACAATATTACAAAATTATCAGTTAAAATTATTATTTTACTTCGTATTAATTTAAAATATTAAAACATACCTATTTCAGTTATTTATTTCTGACTACTACTGGGATTTAAAAATTGTTATATGTCCATTATAGTCACATTCTGTAAACTTGAAATTTATTTAACGTTTTTATAAGAATATTGAATTATAAAATTTGTAACCAAGGTTGGCAGCTTGGCTGGAAAAGCCAGAGGTGCGGGAGAAGGTTGGAGAACCTCAGATAACCTCCTTGTATAACTGTATCTCTCTCTCTACCGCATGCACTGTTTATCTATAGCTTTAAAGATATATTTATTTTTGCTTTTTGCTTGTTTTTGTGTATAGATGTAGTATAGCTTTATTGTAAATATCTCTTTTTTTTGTTGTAGATAGTTATTTTAGTTAGTTTGTAGATATTATGTATAAAATATATGTAGAGTGGAAACCTAATAGTAGTTGATATGTTTGCATGACCCAGCCCTTCTCACCTGAGCTAAGCCTGTAGCCTGTAGTGTAGTGTATGGCAGGGTATGTACACCTTTTATTTAAAGAAACAATTTATCTCTTAAGGTGGAATTGTCACACCCGGCTAGTTCAAAATAGCCTGGCGCCCATGAAGCAAGTTAAATAAAAGGTTAATGAATATTTTTGTCATCAATTATCAAAATGAAGGTAAGTAACCATTAAAGGAATACATAGGACACCATTAAATGTAATTCCCAATTATTTTAGGTATTAAAATACAATTTTTTTAAATAGATAAAATTTTGGATATATATATATATATATATATATATATATATATATATATATATATATATATATATATATATATACATATATAAAATGGGTAGAAAATAAAAATATTCTTAAAAATAGGTTTGTTGATGGAGGGTGAAAGATTGACAAATTCAAAACGGCAGATACATTTAGAATACAGACAATACCAATACGAATATAATAGAAGTTGAAAGGTTCAGCTCCGAACGCGGAGAAATCCTCATCCTTAGAGGCAGCGACATTGACAGCTTCGGTAGGAGGAGGGGAAGTGAGGATTACAATATTATATGTTATTTCTATAAAACAAAAAATCATTAGTTATCCAACATACTATTACATACATTGTTTACTATTTTAAATTTATATTCTGTGCCTAGTATAACTTCTATATTTTATGTTAATATTTTTTGTATATAATATTATTTTTTTTATATTCCCCCATGTAATCCCGTTATATTTATTTTTCTAATTTCAATTATTCTTGTATATGATTTTTCCGGCTAAATAAAACTTTTACAATGGCTCTTTTTAGCACGGATGGTCCTTGAAAATGGAAGGAATTATAATAAAGCAATCTGAGTAATTATTATAATAGGGTCGTGCTAGAGGGTACAAGCGGGTAAGCGGAAGAGACTATCAATGTAATGATAAGATGGATCCAGATGATGTTAAGCTGGATTAATGGGACTTTTACACTGGGCTGATAGAGTAGCCACTCCTTCCAGATTAAGATGAGGGGACTCCTGTACTATCCCAGCGGCCGAGGAGTGCCATACCTCGTTTTTCCCCTGTACCCTCTAGCACGACCCCCCAGGAGGGCTGGACCAGCCGCCTAGGTGATGGCAAGGGGCGGATGTAGTGAGTGACCTTTGTGTGTTAATAATGTTCTGTAATTGGGCGCGGTAGTGAGCTGTGCTCCTCCGGTTGCTAACCCGGGCAGGCTTGCACCGAGCCTGGCACTAAGAGTCAGGTGGAGATGATCGCCTCGAAGCAGCCTGACCTACTTCCCCATCCGGGGCGGCTACCCAGGAGAGGTAGTCCAGGAGTATGTACTGTAAGTGACCTTAATGTTGATAAGTGCTGTTATAAGTGTACTGTGTGGCATCAGAGTGGATGTGTGAAAGCAGGGCATAAGGAGATCTCAGTGCTTATCACTCGTCGCGTTACTGGAATTAAAATCCATTGGAGGCTGAGTGAGAGCGGTAAAGCCAATGTTTTTAAAAATCGATTTTTTAGACACTCTCTTTACAACCTTTGGGGAGGTTATTGGGATTAATGGAACTAGATAACGATTGAAAATTTGAAGACTAAACATGAATATTCGATATCTACTTTATGAAATATTAATTTTTTATTTATTATAAAATCGCTAGTGAGTTATAATTTTCTAAAAGTTCTTACTTCAAGTCTGTCAATTTTTATTTTGTATCATAACATTATTTTTCTTTTTATTCCCTCAATATTTCAACTAGCCTATATCAAATACATCTTCGCTATGGATTCTACAGATAAATATATTTTTTTTCTGCATTAATCAATTGAGTTCCTTTTGCTTGGGTACGACTAAATAACAATACAAATTGTGTGAAGGTGCTATAATATTATGCTATAATAAACTAAGAGATAATTCATTAAATCAGGTATTGGGGGGTTACACTGTTTGGAAACAGTAACAATATTTTTTCGTAAAATGCTAACATAAATAATGGATGAAACTTTACGCAGCTTTTAGCCATAACGTCTGGCAAAAGCTTTTCTCAGCCCTGTTTTCACTTGGAAAAGGAAAATGCCGAAAATCTGGCTGTTTTTAGACTGACAAGCTTATTTATAAGCTAGCATCTTTGACTTGTAACTTCTTTTCGTCCCTTTCCGATTCGTGTACATCCTATATTATCCATACACCAGTCCCTAGTCCTATTTCCAATTAGATTATTCTATATGTGTGTGTATTTTTCATGTTATTTCATTTTGTTATATTCTGACAAAATAAGATATTTTAATATATTATATATAAGGATTTACATAGTATATAAATACAGAATTTTACTTTTTCATTATATTGATCATAAACATTCCAAAAGAAATGCCATGAAAATTGGATTGTTGTGAAATATTAGTTGAAAATTACACATATTTAATTTTATCATAAAACTTTAGAATTGCCATATAATTATTAATGTTACATTCATTTTGTTTCAGGTAAGTGTTTCGGATGGCTCTTTTTCTTTCTTTTGTGTTGTAAGTAAAGTTAAAAATATTTCTAGTGTCAGTAACTGATTTTTTTTTATTTCGTTGAATTTCGTTAAACTCCCTGAATATAAACAAATATTTTTATAAGTGCAATATTGCAATATTTTCTAATTAAAAGGGAATACTTGGTGTATTAAATGACCAGTTTTACAAAAATGTAGACCTTTGGTATTGCCGCAAGAAGATTAAAAATATTTGATTAGGAATTAGTGAAGAGAAATCTTTAAAAATACTGTTTTATTCGAAACTGTAGGTAGACTGTTTTATCACAATATGTCCAATTGATAAAGGTAGATTACCTAACACAGTCTCAGTTCATTATAATTTATTCACATACAAATGAACGAGGGGAATCCTTGCTCGAATATATAGTCTCTACAAATTTAGAGATACTAAAGAGGCAGCGAAGCTACTTTTGTCACTCGAGTTAGAAGCGAGGTTTTAGATATCACACTCGCTTCAAGTCAGATTAAGAACCTTTGTAAAGACTAGACGATCACCTGGGATATCTTACTGTCTGACCATAGGATGATCTCATTTAAGATTAATTCTGAACAAACCCCCCCCCCCCCTCCCATCCCTGAAAAGAAACCCCAGAAACACTGAATGGAATCTATTCAGGGGAATGTTGGATAGATGCCCATATCTCCCTATTCACAGACTTCAAACCAAAGCTCAGATAGACAAAGAAACTATCATCATAGGGAGAATAGTACAAGAAGCATATGAGGTGGCCTTTTAAAGGCAGAGCCTAGGAAAAAGATCAGGTGGTGGTCCACTGAGTTGTCTAAGTTACAAAAGGCTACAAGGAAGGCCTATAACAAGGCATATAAATCAAGGCTGACTTGGGTTTGTACCCTGTCGCCTCTAACTTATGCAAAAAGGAAACAAGAAAGCATAAACGGGATGGCTGGCTTATATTCTGTAGCAATATAGAAAGCACGCCTGAAGCCCCTCGTCTTGTTAAGCTGCTTGGGAATGACGCCCAGCAGCCACTGGGAGCCTTAAAGAAACCCAATGGCCTCTGGACCTCCAGTTTGGTGGACACTTTGTCCCACCTAATGGAGACCCACTTTCCGGGTTGTAGTATTACTAATTTAGTCAACCCATCTTCAAGTATCTACCCTGACAGTGATACAAACGATATAGAGAAGGATTGGGCACTAGCGGAGTCCATAGTCAGTGATGGGGCCATTAGGTGGGCTGTCGGGGAGCTCAAGCCGTATAAGGCCCCAGGCACTGACGGTATCCTTCCATACATGCTCAAAGAGGGCCTAAATGCTCTGCTCCCCCGAATCAGAGCACTACTAGGAGCCTCTCTAGCCATCGGGTACATTCCAGAATCCTGGAGGAAATCTCTAATAACTTTTATTCCGAAGAATAGTAAGGAGGATTATAGTGTTGCTAAGGCTTTTAGATCTATTAGCCGATCCTCTTTTCTTTTTAAGATCCTGGAGAAGCTGGTAGCAGTACACCTTACAAGCAAGGTACTACCGCTCCATCCCCTTCACCCTCAACAGCATGCTTACCGCCAGGGAAAATCAACAGAAACTGCCCTGCATTCCGTTGTAGGAAAAATAGAAAAGGCCTTGGTATACAAAGAATCCGCCTTAGGGCTCTTTTTCGATGTTGAAGGAGCATTTGGCAGGACCAGACCTGAGGCAGTTTACAAAGCTTTAAAAGAAATATCTGCCCCAGCTGCGATAGTCAGATGGGTCGGATTTGTTTTAAAGAACAGAACAATAGTCGTCTCAGAGGAGGGCACCAGACTAGAGGCGCAGGCCTTCACAGGTTGCCCTCAAGGGAGTTTCATCTCCCCACTGCTCTGGTGCCTTGTAATGGATAAGTTGTTAAGAAGACTAGAGGATGCCGAATTCTCTGCCCAGGCGTTCGCAGATGATGGAGTAATCTTCATAACAGGTAAGTTTATTACCATCATCTTTGAGCGTATGCAGGTCGCTTGTTCAGATTTGGTGCAATGAAGTTAGACTCTCGGTAAATCCAACTAAGACTGAGTTGATTCTCTTTACCAAGAAACGGAAGCTGGATGCTTTTAGGACTCCTACGTTTTTTGGCAAACAGCTCCAATTAAGTCAACAAGTCAAATACCTCGGGATTATTTTGGACTCCAAACTAAACTGGGGCCCCCATTTGACTATCAAATCAATCAAAAGGATGCAATAGCATCCTTTTGGCATGTTAGACGCGCTGTGGGCACAACCTGGGGCTTTAAACCTAGGGTCATGCACTGGATATACACAGCAATTATTAGACCTAGAATTCAATACGCAAGCATAGTGTGATGGACAGCCCTGAAAAGGGCCTCCCATGTTCGGACACTCAGCCGCATTCACAGGATGGCATGTATGAGCATTATGGGAGCGTTTCGTACCACACCTACCAAGACTTTAGAAGTCCTCTTATATCTAACACCGATTCACCTATGGCTGAGGGGCGAAGCGGTTATGGCCCATCTAAGAATTAAAGAAAACAGACAGTGGAAAGTGCGAGGCGAACCTACAGGCAACTCAGTAATAGCCAAAGTGGTGGACAAGGAGATTCATATCCTTCAATATTGTTGTCCTTCACTTAACAGAAACCTTACTCTAGATTATACAGTGAGCTACTCATATCCTAGTATATCCGACTGGGAACGGGGTTCAGTAGCCCCTCAAACAGGCAACCTATCCTGTTTCACGGTTGGATCAAGGAAGGACTCGACCGGCTTAGCAGGAGCGGTTTTAGCTAAGTCTACCATTGGGCAAGCACTCTACTGTGTTCCAAGCAGAAGTGTCTGCGGTCACATGTTCGGAAGTTATCGGTTGCGGCAGAGCTAGAATTATCATCTATTCAGATAGCCAGCTACTGAATAGATGATCCCTGGAATCCTGGAATCCTCCAGGGTAGCTTCCGGTAAAAGAGTGCAAACAGGCATTGAATTTACTCGCCTGCTCGAAGAGATTGGAATAAGTACGGGTTCCTGGACATAAGAGAATCAAAGACAACGAGATAGCTGACCAGCTTGCAAGAGAAGGCACTGAGAACCCTATTCTTGGGCCAGAACCTTCAGTAGGTATCTCTAAAAAGTATCAGCGGAAGAAGGTCCATGATTCGACATGGAAAATAGCAGGTAAGGAGTGGAGGTAACCAAGTGGCTGCTGGGCCTCAACAGAAAGGAACGACTGCTTATCGGGGTACTTACAAGTCACTGCAGGCTTAAAAGACACTTAAAGATCTATGGAATAGTAGGGGATGAGACCTGCCACTCCTGTGGGCAGGCTCCTGAGAGTGCTCTACACTACATAGCTGAATGTAATAGATATGCGTCGTTAAGATACAGATTGTAAGTATCTGATAGAATCAGAGAACAAGAGGCTCCCTCCATTGAATGGACGTCCCTTCTGAATTTCATCATAAAAACCAGAAGGTTCGGCATGGAGGGTTAATAAGCTTTCTCTATTGGTGACCACCTCCGGGGTTGCCAAAAAGGACCACTAGGCCCACTTGCCGGACTTTGTCCCCCCACCCTTGCCTGTACCAGTACCAGTATGCCCTGCTTTAGGCCTCACATATGGTGGGGGAGCAGTTTCAAGGGTCCTCGAGCTCAGTGAATAACTAGGGATATTTTGTATAAGTATGATTTTTTAAAATTCATTATTATATTTAATGTTTATCCTTAATTATTTTATGGTTAATAAGGTAAAAATGTAGCCATTTCTATCCTTAGTCCCTTCTTTATAGCGTTCTTTTGTAGTAGGTAGGTACTTCATCTTTAACCTACCAAATCAATATAAACATTGTTTGTTCATACTTAAGCCAACATCTTTTATCAATTGTTTCTAATTAATTAATAAGTTAGGGATCGTAAATTATTTGCCACTTCTATAATCTTGTTTTTATTTAAAACTAGTTTCAAATGTTATACATTCATCTTTAGTTCTAAAAACACATAAAAATTCAAAAATAAGCAATTCAAAATACAGTGTGGTATGATAATACATATTAAATTAAATGTAATATAAATTAGTAATATAAAACATTTATGAATTGCGAATTTAATTAAGAAAAGAAACCAAATACGTGTAGGTACTCACCAAGGTTTAAACAGATTATATCAAACAGAAAAGGTTGCATTGGTTTGTTCTCGCACTGAACTAGTAATGGCAATAACTGTAATGGAAGAAAGATGGGGTGTTTGTAGGCAAATGATACGTTTTAGGGGTTGGGATTTTTCCAGCAATTCCAGTGAGTAATTGTTTTTTTATTTTATTGATGGGAATAAATTTAAGATTGGACTATTGGAGATATTTATTTGGTCATTTAAGCAAAAATCTGGATTGGATTTGAAGGATTTTATTATTTCAAGTGCTTCATATATATTTAATTTCAGACTGTTTACAACGTGATGTATAAATTTAATTCCTGAGTCTTCGATGAATTTATGGGGTTTTTTCATTTAAATGAATTGGAAAGTTGGAATTCTCTGTCTTATTATTATATGCACGTATATTTTTTTTTGTCTCTAGGAGACGGGAAATATGAGGGCAGAATTTTTTCTATTTAAAATGCAGGGTTTAATCCTAGCTTTTTCAAATCATTTCCGACTTTGGTGGATATGGGGCCGTAATATGGAATCAAGACATTATGTTCCGGTAAGGGCCTGTCTCCGGTGTTGTTGAATAGATATCATTAATTGTTTTTTTTTGTATTTTTTTTTTAAATGTGATTGATGATGGTTTTATTGTACCCGTTATTTTTCGCTATGGAATATATTATTTCAATTTCTTTATTATAATTCTTTTCATTTAGTGGTACGTTCAAAAGACGGTAAATCATGCTATTAAAGGCTGCGAGTTTATGTTCTATCGGTCTCCTAGCTTCATTATTTATAACGACATCCGCGTGGGTGGGTTTCCGATAAATTAAAAATTCATGACGTTTTTTTTTTTTTATTGAGATTTCTAATCCTAAAAAGTTAATGTTTTTTTTTCCAGTTATACTGTGTATGAAAAGGGGTGAATTTCGTTTATTTCCTTTAAGAAATTATTTATTTGTCTTGTCGTACAAGACCATAGGCATATCTAGGATAGGATCATATCTAGCATACCAATACCAGTATATGATATGTTGAGCAAATTAAGAATTGTTTGTATAATTGTTTAATTTAATATGTATAATAATATCAAACTGTATTTTGAATTGCTTATTTTTGTGTGTTTTTAGAACTGAAGATGAATGTATAACATTTGAAACTAGTTTTAATTAAAACAAAATTATAGAAGTGGCAAAAATGTATCAATCCCTAATTAGATTGATCCTTCTATACCATCATGCGGACGTCAACTAATTAATAAGTTACTTATAAAAAAAAAAAGTGTTTTTATTTTATCACCCATAAAATTTCTAATTGTCGTTGAATGTGGCATATTATACATATTTTCCAATGAATATATATTTTTTTTTTAAAGGCACACATTAACATTTTAAAAAATCTGGTACGGTGCGCGCATCACGCAATTTTCACTTTCAGTAGTATACATTGATTATAAATTAATTTCTACTCAAGTGGGGCTAGTGAAATTCCAGTTAGTTTCCATTGAATAATATAAAAGAAGAAATTACTAACAATCATTTAGGTTTATACGTTTTACGTCACCCTTCATCATCTACAAATTTATATGTTAGATATTAAATTTTCTTAATTCTTAAGCTTTCCAACGGAGAATTATAAATTTATATACTACTCTTATTTCCAGATTTTTTTTCAACCTGGGGGAATATTTCTCCTATTTTCTCATTTAATTAATTATCAAATTCTTTCATAGTTTATATTTATCCATTTTTTATTACTACTAACAACGAGATATGGTTAATTATTTAAAATAAATAAAATTAAAGGTATGCCATTTTGAAAATTTGGCATTTAAATCCAATAAGACTATTTCATAAATACAGACATTTTATGTATTTGCCAATGCATTTAATATATTTTCAGCTATAGGCAAGACTACAGCTGTTCCTGACTACACAAGTTAACTTTCATCGCTACAAGATCCCCCCTCCCTCCTAAGCTACATCCTTCTTTATTTTTAATATTCCTTTGTATCCACCCATTTTCTCAGTTTTTCCATTATAATCTCTTACCCTTCTTTTTAATTGAATTTTATTTCGGCAAGTTAACTGGTATTTTACAAAGATGGATCATAACCATACTTATTACAATCATATGTTTTTTTAAAAATAAACGTACGCAAGAAAATCCTTTGACCCGGCCATGATAATTGTACAATAGGCAATAAATAATTTTACTATGTTAGATGCAAATCGTAGGTACCAATTAAATTCCAGAGAACGACCTAAGCCTCAGAAAAAATGGTAATTGTGAATAATTCTCTAACCAGATCTGACTTGTTATAATTTTACATTTCCAAATCTCCTCAAGCAATAACATTTTTTATTGAATATTTTTAATGTTGCCAAAAAAATTACTGTTTTTTAATTTATATAAATATAAAACATTTAACAGTAATTAATTCATGAAGAATAATTTATTAAATATATAAGTGAAAAGTCCTCAACAGAGGGAAAACACGCCAAGAATGGCCGGATGAACTGGGTCACGCCTTTCGGGAAAAATATTAAATCCATAAGGTCGTTTCTTTAGTATGTACCTATTCATTGAATCTTTGCTCTGGGAGTAAATATGTATTTTCTTTTTTTTTGGGGGAGGGGGAGAGGTAAATTAAGTATAATTTATAATTATATAAATTTATATAGGATATAAAAGTAACTATTAAAGAGGGTCGCTGTTGGAGAGTTTTTACAGGTAAATAAAAGTACCTTTTTCTCCAAAACGGCTAAAGATATTTAAATGAAATTTGCAAGCATTAAATTTCTGACAAATTACATCAAATGAATGTGGGAATTTTCGATTAATAAACAAATTTGAGCTAGATTAAAGATTGAAACTTACACTTTTTGTTTGGTCTGATTGGTGTTGCTATTTAATTTGCAAATCATGAAAAGCTGTATTTTTTTAAAAATCCCTTCATTCAGTAGCTCTACAGAAGTGCCAGGTAAATTAGGACAAAATTTCAAGCTGATAGTTAAAGTGGATTCGAAAAACAACGATAAAAAAAAAAAAAAAAGCTTTTCAGGAGAGAGCAAAAACTAAACTGAAATTTTTTTTCATAAGTTTTTAAAATATACAGTTATAAGGTCTGTTCCAACACGAGGTTTGACTATTATCGAACTGTCGGGCACATGCGCAGTTTTAAACCCTTAGAAACCAGTAAAAAAAAGTGTAGGTGAAGGTATTATGTAATGTTTTTATGTTTTGATATAAACACGTACTTACATTTTATGTGTACATGTGTTGATGTTATTCTTTTTTATTTAATAAAACGGATGACGTCTTTCACACAATAAAAGAATTAAAAGAATTTATGAGAGAAAATACAATACACGAAGTTACAATTTATTCCACAAAGTGATGGTTTATCACAAAAAAGAAACTATCATTTCAAAGAAAAAGAAACAAAAAGAAATAAAGATATTTTTTTTAAAGTCTAGTTTGTCAGTTTTTAAGTTATGTGAATAACTACATTGTTTATACATCATGTTCACCGAGTTTACTCTTATTTTTTTTTAAATGCTTATACATACATTTTAAATTCTATAGGACCCCGCAGTAATTCATAGTAAAAGTGATTTCAATCAAATGCACTGAAACAAAAATGAACAAAAGAATTCTGAACAAAAGTCTCAACTTGCACAAAAAAATTCTATGACAGGATTATGAATTATGGACGATTTAAGATCTCATTTTACCTATACCGGAATGATAAAAAAGTTCAATTTCCCCCTATATTTATATATATATATATATATATATATATATATATATATATATATATATATATATATATATATATATATATAATTGCGGGGGATTATATATTATCAGGGAGTATTTAAAATAAAAATAGTCAATAGGATATTTTTTACGGCCTCGACAATAACATTTTTTTCCTTTTTTTTTCAACTTTAGAATTTTTTTTCACCGGTCCTGCGCTATTTTAGTTTCACAGAAAGCTTTAAATAATTATAAAGTTGTTATAAACAGATAGAAAAAAATTCAATTTTTTTGGCTTTCTAGTTTTAGGGAAAAAAAGAAGTGCATAAGTTATAAAAACATGACTTTCGGGAATTGAAGTTTCCATTTTGAAGTATTGTTTCTCCCTTGTTACTTGGCCAACTGCTGAACTAACAATCCATTCTTGAAGCTAAAACAGTACGGAACAGCTGTTTAACTGAAAAAAGTCATAAAACCAATTGATCGAGAATACTAAACAGTTGAACCATGGTATGATCGAGAATGCCAAGCGGCAACGGTCTCCAAAAAGACGGCACACCATCTAATGTTTCAGAAACATACCCGCAACTCAGTAGAGTAATATAGAAGTAAGAGAAGGTATGAAAAGCACTCACATAGAAATCACATCATATCTTTTCAAAAAAGAAAAGATTATGGCAAGAAAAACAGCTGGAAAACATCGGAGAGCATGGACATGGAGAGCGGAAGGAAACCATTCCGACCACGGACAAGTGCTTGCAGAGACTCAGACGGCAACATAATATTAGACATCCCTGGAATTCTATCTAGATGGAAGGATCATTTTTGCACTTTGTAAGGTGGAAATGATAAGGACCTTGATATTCTGTTACCGGAGGGCGGCAGTGAACCTCTAGGTGAATATGAAGTCCGAAATGCGATCGGAAACTTAACAATAGCACTGCAACAGGAATATATAGATAATCAGGAGAAATATACAAATATGGAGGCGAAGAAGTGATAAAACGTATGCAAAACCTACTCTTCGATGTCTGGCAAAAGGAAGAAATGCCCACTGATTAGAATGAGACAATAATATGTCCAGTGTTTAAAAAGGGTGACGTGCTAAAATGCATCAATTACCGTGGCATTTCACTACAGTCTAGTGCCTACAAGATCCTTTTCCGTATTCTTTTTGAGACTCCTGCCCTTTGAACAAGAGGAAATAGGGATATACTAAGCAGGCTTTATGAAAGGTAAATTCACAATTGATCAGATATTTACGCTGAGACTAGCACAGGAAAAAGGCAAGGAGTATAAGAAATACCCATCATCTTTTTATTGATTTTGGGGCCGCATATGTAATAAGAAAAGAATTGTATCATGGATTGTTGAAATGGGGATTCCTCTGAATCTCGTTCGTCTTATACACATGACCATGAGGAAGGAATGTGTGGTCCGTATTCAGGGTGACCACAGAAGTTTTTTGCACCCATAAAGGACTTATACAAGGTGATTGCTTTGCGTGCTTGCTCTTCAACTTAGCCCTAGAATGCGCAATAAGGAGAGAAATTCAAGTCAGAGGCACAATCTTTTACAGGACTGTAATGATCCTAGGATTTTCAGATGACATTCATATCATCGGAAGAACCTTTAAGGCCATGAAGGGAGCATTCCTAGAGCTCCAAATGGCTTCTGAAAGATTGGGACTCATTATTAATCTGGAAAAAACAAAGTATGTGAGTACAGCCTTCTATGGAGCAGAACCTTACTTACATATTGGGCCTTATGCCTTCAAGCGAATGGAGGAATTCACTTATCTGACATCACAGGTTAATTCTCAGAACGACATGACCCAGGAAATTCAGCGCAGGATTATCTCCGCTAATAGGTGCTACTACGGATTTCTTGGGTATTTCAAAAGTAGAGTAGTATCCAGAACTACAAAAATCCGCCTATATAAAACATTAGTGAAGCCACATGTACAGAATGCTGGACTATTACCAGGAACCAGGAACTAACCCTAGGAAGATTTGAGAGGCGGATCCTAAGGAGAATATTAGAGGCAACCTGCTCAAATAGAATTTGGCGACAGCGGACCAATGGTGCTGTACGGAGAAGTTGATTTCGTCGACCTCCATTAAAGTAAGCCACCTCAGATGGGCTGGGCATGTGATGGGAATGCCTGAGGATCATATTCCAAGGAAAATATTACAAGAAAGGATACATGGCTAACGAAGGAGAGGCAGACCAAAGCTGCGGAGGCCGGATGGTGTCGCTGAAGATGCCCGATCCATGCTTGGGATTTTATAAAACAGTTGATTGGTCTTCGTTTAATTTAAATAAGTCATTAATTTCAAATCAGGGAGCAAAAAATATTTTTAAAAAGTAATTATTATTTTCGAATTTTTCATAATTTTGAAAAAGACGCAGGAGGGTATTAAAATAAAGATATTTTAATCAAAAATGAAATATGAAATTAATATACTAAATAGTAAATATGAGTTTATTCATTTTTCCCGGAAAAAAAAATTCGCATGCATTCGAAAAATTCGTCTCACAAATGCTCCATTTTACTTAACTTTAAATATTTTGTTGGACCCTTTACATTTCTGTAACCTCCAATATGTATATATATATATATATATATATATATATATATATATATATATATATATATATATATATATACATACACATAATAATATATATGTATATATAGATATATCAATATTTTAAGTAAAGACTCAAGATTTTTTTTTTTGCTAAAAACATTATAAGTTTTAATTATAAATTTGAATAGCTGCTCCATTTCTTAAACAAAACGGTTAAACGAAATAATGGCAAAATTATTTCTTATAAAAAAAAAAATCTGAAAGCATTGATAAGCTTATAAAGAATCACGTAAAATAATAAATATTTGTATAAGTATCATTCACAGAAAATAAAACAGTTACAAGATCAATGGACAAGGAATTAAGAAAGAAAAACTAAATGAGGGCGCAGAGCTACCTGAGTCGGACAAAAAAAGGATATTCCAATCAAACTGGTCTTCATTTACATAAGCAGGTTCCTTTACAAATCAGCCAATTTCCCCTTTGAAACTGTTTTATTTTATTCTTTATTTATTTTTTTTTTCAAATGAGGATTATTTAGTAACTTTTTGATTTCTTCAACCGTTATAAAACTCATTGATTTCGGAAAACTGTAATTAATCCTTTCATCTTCCTTAATAATATGCTTTTAAAAATCATTATCATTCGATATCATCATTGAGAGGGCCAGAATCCCGCAGGCAGCATAATTAAGTACTCTGATAAGGAACGCAATTAAAATATAGATACATAATTACGATCTATTTACAGAGAAACACTGATAAAAAATTTAGCTTTTGATCTTACCTTTGAATTATGATAGAAATATAAATAAATTTTATAACTATGAAAATATTTTAGAAAAATCAAAAAAATCTAGTAGATTTGGCTAGGAATGCAGAAAGAAATTAAACACGCGGAAAATAATTTTTTACTGCTCACGTGTGCTGACGTTTAGGCCTACATTGCAGACCTATATCAATGCTTAGAAAACAAAATACCTAAACTTAGTGGAGTTAATTGATATGGTAAGAGGTATGAAGGGGAGGGATATCAAAGGTGTAAATGAGAACAAATCAGTATCGAAAAACCAAAGTAGTAACAAACGTAAATATAAAAAGAGATGTAAGAGAAAAATCTGGTGCGATGCGCATCACACAGCTTTCGCCCCTTATAGCCATACTTTCAGTTATATTATTTCTACTCAAGTAGGTCTAGAGAAATTTTAAAAGTTTCTATTTGGTTTCCATGGGAACATTTAAATAACATAAAAGTAGAAATTATTAACTACAGCCATCAAATAAGTTAATGCGTTTTCCGTCACTTTTCATTAACCTCTACGACTTCCTATGTTAGATATAAATTTTTCTAAAATCTTAAGCTTTCCAACAATACATTATACATTTATATTACTACTCTTATTTCCGAAAATTTGTTTTCAACCTTGGAAAATATTTCTCCTTTAGTTAACAGTCAAATTCTTCCATTTTTTTTTCACTACTAAAAATGAGAAATATAATTTTGTAATATTCCGTATGTAAATATATTGTAACTAAGAAAAATAATTGATATAATGGGTTCGTTTAAGCAAATTTAGCCTGGGCATCCCTCAATATTTTGTGTTCAGACTAATCAGTTGATTTATCTGTAGACCTCCCTTCTTCTTTAGAACATTGATTTTTTGACATGACACTTTGAAATGAGTCTATTTTCATTCCATAACGCAAAGTATTAGAGTGGCAATAATAAATAAGCGAACAGCAGAAAGTGTCAAACGTCAAAAAAAAAAGATTATTTAGGTCAATCTTCCGTTTATTTGTTTTATTAATGCATTTTTATCATCCAATAATTACAAATACAAATAATAACAGCGATTATAATATTAATCATCCAATAAATATTTAAGCAACATTATTATGGTTGTTTTTTTTATTTATAAAAAGAACTACTTATTTTATTGATTATAAAAAAAAAAAAATAGTGATTTATTTCCTGAGCTATTTGAGAAAATACGTTGTCAGTAGGAGGAAATATCAATTTCTGTTGCCTGTAACTCTTAAAAACACTTCTTTTTTTTTTTTTTTTTTAATCACAAGAATAAAATGCATTAATAAAACAAATAATCGGAAGCTAATCCAAAATACTTTTTTTTGTGCGTTTGACACTTTCTGATGTTATTTATTGCTGCCACTCTAATACTTAGCGTAGAGGAATGAAAATAGACTCATTTCAAAGTGGTTTTAATTCTCTACAATGTTTAATTCAATAGCTTTCCAAAAAATTGTTCCTACAGAGAAATTTGGAACTTAGTATAAAAACCGTCTTTTTGCGATTATCGCTCTCGGGACGCATTGGACCAAAAAAGTGCCCAATATGAATTCGTATTAAAATTTCATATCCTAACAGTCTCCTTAGAAAAATCAAAAAAATTACCCCGTTCCATTTGAAATTCCAGAGTCAGGTTCGCTATGATAGAACAGGAGAAGATAATGTCATTAAACGATAATTCATAACAAAGACCCGAGTTTCATCCCGTCATTCCAAATACTCTGGAATCTACAGGAGGTGATCCATGTCCGCTGGGATATCCTGTATAGTTTGGACCCAGCTTTTTGTTTGGCAATTTATATACTTTAATTTTATCTATTTATATGGTTCTAATCTTAGTTGTGCCATGTCTTTGCAGCCCTGTGAATGACCTGGACCAAAGCATCGGCGTTCATGAAATATTTGTATGTTATTTTTTGTTTAATATTTTGACCTCCGCTCTAAACATCTTCTATAGTACTGCAGTCATAATAACATATAACAATGTTTATTAAATAGAAAAATCAGAAGAACATTTAGTTTGAAGAAACATGAATCGGCTGAAGAATATATACCTACTACATAACGACGAATCGCGTGACCAGCACCCTGCAAATATAATCGATTTAAACGGGTTGTAAAAGTTGGATTGGTATAAAGACTGAATTCAAGGTTGATTTGAAGGGTAAACCTCCGAGGGATACACCGTGACGTAAGTGGGACAATTGCACAGTATTTAACAGAGGATAAAATTTTTTTTTTTTTTTTTTTTTTTTTTTTTTTTTTTTTTTTTTTTTTTTTTTTACAGATAGGGTCAACTTTACCCATATGAAAAAAAAAATTCAAATTCAAATTAACAATAAGAGCGTAACGGAAAATGTTTTTTTCAAAACTATTAAATAACAGTTCTAGCTTAAAAAAGTTATATTTCTTTAATATATAAATATGTGCGTGTGTGTGAGTGTATGTATAGTACATATGCATATATATGAATATTATAAAATAGTATTTGTTAAACTTTTACTTTTTCCCTCTAAAATAAAAGTTATAAGTATAAAATATAATAAATTATAACGGAATGATTACACTGATCGGCACTCACAGTGGAAAACTAATGAATTCCGTCGATACTGGAAAATATTTCAATGTTAACATAGAGAGTATTGTACAGTATAATGCAAAGTTTTATTTGTTCATCAGAATTGTTTTATTTTACCCCAAGAAAAGTAAAAACTTTATTTAATGTGACATACTTAAAATTATTTGTTTATTGAAATCTATATTTTTCATTTATTTTGAAATATTCGTTGTATTAAATGCATAGGAAAAAACCGCAAGAGCATATTACTTTTTTTTCATTAAAACCTATTCAAGTAAATGGTTTATAAAAACTTTTATTTATGATGTTTGATAACTTGGAAATGGCTTCTATCGATAAAAGTAAAAGTTAAAAAAAAAAAAGTGTATGCATCTACACATATACACTCACACACACACACACACACACACACACACACACACACACACACACACACACACACACACACACACACACACACACACACCCATATATATATATATATATATATATATATATATATATATATATATATATATATATATATATATATATATATATATATATATTATTTTTTTACTTTTAATTATAAGAGTTGACTGTTCCATTCGACCCTTGGTATATCCTCGAGTTCTTAAAAAACTCTTTTCAGAAATAGCCATTTTTTATTTTTTAACTATCAGCAACGGGGGTTCGAATGCTGGTATATCAGTTGGTTTTACATATCCGCACGCGAATATTCAGTATTTGTGAACGAAATCAAATATTTCCCAACCACAGTTGGTAAATTTACACGATTTAATACAGACGAATATTTATTTAAACAATATTGTCACAGACATGCGTACATTTCACTTCCTGGGTTTGGTTTGTTCTTTTTTTTTTTCTTCTTGAGTGAAGAATTGTAACGAACTGGTGACCCCTCAGTCCAACTATATATTTCTGTTTAGAGCAGAGCAGTTCTCGAAGTTGTTAATTTTATTTATTTCACATATTACTTTTAAAAAATAAAATAGTAAGTTCAACAATTACTTTCGACAAGACCTTCCTAGAGTTTAATTAATCAACGACCAGGGTGGAAATTATTTTATAGAAGTTCAAAAGTATGACTTAAGTAAAACAGACCGATTTTAAAAGTGAAAAAAAAAAAAACAATGTATATTTTTTTTAATGGAGGGAGTTATTGTTGACCGTATATTTATATTTAAAGGGAGAAGTTGATCGGGGGTGCGGTCAAATAAATAGACTTAATAAGTGTGGTCTTATATAAATATTTTTTTTATTTGTGAAAAACATAATTGTTAAAACAATATTATTTCTCTATTATTTTAGTAAAAAAAAAAAAAATTGTTACGATGCTACAAACGATTTTTAGTCTTTCCTTCTATTCTCAGAAAAAAAAAAACCCGGCGGAAATTGGGTGCTGACTGGACAAATATTTTCTTTAGTTGAATATTATAGACGAATAGTCGTAGGCTAAGGTATAGAGCCGAGTTTAGTGAAGGAAACAAGAAGAAACATGTCCACACAAACTTTTTTTTTTTAATCTGTGTATGCTAAAAAACATATATGTGTGTCTGTGATCAACAACTTTATTATGGTTGTTCATTTTATTAAATGGGATAATTATTTAATTTATAATACTAATCAATATAGAGTAAGAAGTGACAGAACCATGTAATCTCACATTCATTTCATTACTAAAATCATTTTACATGTCATTATTTTATTTTGTAACTTTTCGGCCCACATTTTCAACTAAATTAGGTAATATTGTGATAGTATGTAGGCCACTCAGAAATTTAATATTATAAATTAAAAAAAAATTAAGATATGGAGCCTTGTCCTAAAAATAAAAATTGTTGTACTAAATTTAATCAATGTGAATAAAATAAATTTTGCCCAGTTATTAATTTCCAATTAAATTATTGCTTTAAATAATAATAAATGTGTTAAGTATGTGTTGAAAAATATTAGGTAATCAAAATAATGCTTTTTTTTTAGAAATGCTGTCACCAAAATGAATGACTTGAACTGAATGTGCCAAAATAAGAAAAAAATATAATAATATAAATATAGAAAATTGAGAACAATTAAAATTATAACAATCACTGCATTGAGTAGTGTGTGTAAGAATATTTTATATTTTGACTTAGGTGAAATCAAATAGAGTTTGAAAATAGCCAATAATTTTGTAAAAAAGGACGGAAACGTTAAAAACTAACAATATTTTAAAATAATGACAGTAAAATGTTTTTACTAATAAAATAAATGTGGGACTAAGTGGTTCTATCATTTCTTAATCTATATTGATTAATATTATACATCTCTCTCTCTCTCTCTCTCTCTCTCTATATATATATATATATATATATATATATATATATATATATATATATATATATATATATATATATATATATTCCGTATTCCATAATCCAGACTAGCTGAATCCCGTTTTTTTTTCCTTTTTGTTAATTTTATTCTTATAATATATGTATGTTTCATTGCAAGACCATTTATTGGTTTTAGTAGTACATTTTATTTTTGATTTTGTTTACACAAGAGTATTATAAGAATTTACTTCTTTTTTTTTTTTTTTAATTCATTAGCTGTTTCTTCTTTTTATTCCATATAAACTAAGTTTACTTTTAGGAAAAATATAGGGATACTTTATTTGATCGAATTTATGAGGCGGAAGTTATGTAATTATATGTATATATATATATATATATATATATATATATATATATATATATATATATATATATATATATATATATATATATAATTATTATTTAGTTATTTCTTATTTTGATCGATACGTTTTTTGTGAATTTTTCGTATTAATCATAATATATCTTGCAACGAGAGTCCTTAAACTAATATGTCTCCCTCCCCCCTCCCGAGTATCTAAGTTTTTAAGATTCTCTTTTCAAATCAATCTCTGTCTCAGCGATTTCCACCCATTTCCCGAAATATTCATATAAATAAAATAAAAAAAGCCAGCATACACAGCATATAGTAGAAACCGCATTAAACTGTTAAGGGGCGCGTTGGAAATACGTTCGGCGTGGAGTGAGTTCCGGCGAGGTGGGTCCGGCCCAAGTTGGAGATGACGGTGACTTTAATTATTCGTTAGTCGAGACGTGGCATAACTTTTCCAATCTAGGATTAAGCTGTGATAGGTAACTGGAACAGAGAACTTGGGGAGCATTGTCAAAGTTTAATCATTTTAAACAAAGAGGAAAAAGTCACCCCCTCCACACTGTAATTAGCCACTCCCCTCCACCACGGCTCGCCCCTACAATCACCTTTGCAGGAATTAATTTTGATTGAGGACAATTTAGCCTTAAAAGGGGCCTTGGAGCAGCTGGATATGCCTACTCTGCTGATAAACGAATTTCCCAGGTTGGTCCGCATTGGAACGTCCCATCTCTAACATTCCTCTCCATGAGCGTATTCTATATGTACATGGATTTAACACAATAGTGATATCCAATGAAAAAAACACTATACAAATCTAAATTTTTTTTTCGGGATAACAATAATGACATGAGAAATTACGGAAACACCCATTTAATTTTCTGAAGTAAATGCAGATAGATATAAAGAATACTTTATTCCAGGACAAAGACATTGAAGAATAATATAATCAGTAAATAATGGTTTAGTGAACACAAAGGTTCGATGCCCCATGCATACCTCCCTCCATTAACCTCCGTTAAAACCCAAGTCAACAAGGTCTACCTAAATACAATCCTCCCACCAGCGTCTCGGTCTAACCCTCGGACGTTTTCGTTCGTTAACTACGACTTTTTTCAACAGTCGCGATGCTATCACCTCAATTACACTTACAGGGTGCAGTCCACGCAATGCGATATTGTGTAGCTGTCTAAATTCTCCGGTTTTTCAACCTTCTTTAGTCCAAATATTTAATTTTCAAATACTTAAAAGCGTTTTTCTTCCTATAACCACGTTGCACAAAGAACAGTAGGAAGAATAATAGTTTGGTAAATTTTAACTTATAAGTTAAGAACTTTTGAAAAAATTAAATCAATTTTCGTTGTCCGTCTTATTCTACTATATCCGCATTATACTTTTGTACAAGCATACCGTGAACCAAATTTTTTTTTTCACCTTATTCCTTCGCGTATATTTGGGATTTAAATAATTTACAGCTTGGTTTGAATTAATTCGCACCAAAAGTCTATTTTGACTGGACTACTCCAATCGGAGGAGGGATATAATAAAATGGACCAAAAAATGGATCGGCGACAATTGTCATTCGGATAATTGACATCCGGATAATTAATTATTATTACAAGAAAAATAGACAAAATAAAAGCAAACTTTCGTCATAATTTCCTCATGGTATAAATAATCGAAATCTTCAGAGTTCACCAAAATTTCCGGGGGACAACCCTCGCTGGAGTAAGGGTTTGAAATGGGAGGAGGGATATTCACAAAATAACATGCACAAATTAAGTCGATTAAGGTATCGTTTCTTATAGTTTTTTTTTGTTTATGAATCGAATGAGACAACCCCTATAACGATACAGTCAATATTTTAGAAGTTATTACTGAATGGTGTAAAAAAATATTTAAAAAATCACAGTTTGAGGCTGAACTATATACAGTTTGCTGTAAGTCACGGGAAATATTTAAAGAGATGATAATAGACCTCAAGAGCAACAAAAAAGTTCATATTGATCCATGGTACAAATCCACACGGAAAAATAGTAAATTTATGTTTCGTGTTTTTTTTTTAAGTAAGTCACGTTTTTTGTTGAATAGGAAGTGATTACTTAAAATCCATTCAAGGTAATTAAGTTCCGATTGCACCATCGTAAATTAGACAAAATTCCCTTTTGAGAAATATAGTTTGGCTCAACTAAACCCATTGCAAGGGAACTTTCGGGTCGGCCAATAGCAAAAAGTTTTGATTTATCTTTTAAAATCACTCTTCACTTGTGAATGTTTTTCTCAGCCCCCTACCCCAATCCCAAAAGAAATTTCGACTTCATTTATAAGAAATTAAATCTTTAAATAAGTAGAAGTTTTCCAAAAAGTGGGGTATCTGTAGCCCAACAGGAGGCTGAGAAAAACATCCAAAAGTAAAGAGTGATTTAAAGAAACAAATTAATAAAACTTTTCGCTATTGGTCCCCGCTTACAATGGATTTAGTTATGCCAAACTATATTTCTTAATGCGAATTTAGTCTACTTTACGATGGTGTAATTGGAACTCAATTACCTTGAATAGTTTTTGAGTGATCGGTTTCTATTCAACAAAAAACGTGACATACTTAAAAAAACATAAATATCCTACTTTCCTGTGTGGAATTGTACCATGGGTCAATATGAACTTTCTTGTTGCTCTTGAGGTCTATTATCACTTCTTTAAATATTTCCCGTGACTAATGGGACACCCTGTATATAGCTCAACCGCAAAATGTGATTTTTCTATTTTATTTACCTAAAATCAATAATAACTTCTAAACTATTGACTTTATCGTCATGGAAATGGTCTCATTCGATTCATAAGCTACAAAAAACAATACCTTAATCGACTAAATTTGTGCAAGTTATTTTGTGAGTATCCCTCTCCCCATTTCAAACCCTTACCCCAGGGAGGGTTGTCCCCCGGAAATTTGGGGGTGGATTTCGATTCTTACTACCAAGACGAGGTTATGGCCAAGGTTTCATGAAAGTACAAATTCTGTAGTTTATCTGGTCAATTCGTGCTTATTTTTTCCTGTGCTATTATGTCGCATATTATACTATTATAATATACTTCCAGGAATACAACACCTAGACTCCTATAATCAGAACATATTTGACCTATTTTATTAGAACATTCCTATTAGGATTTTATTTTCTTAATAATTGTAATAATATTACTAATTTTGTTTCTTTTTTTTTATTTTAAACTAGAGATGGGCAATGTCGTTCTTTTTAAGAAACAGCTCCTTTTAGGATCGTTCTTCTTATTCAACTTGTTCAATGAACTATATTAGTTCGTTTTTAATTGTAAGCTACCAATAAATTAGAGTACTTATAAAATCCTTAAACTGATGAATCATAAAAAAGGAAAAACGCATTCTTATTTGATGATTCACTAAAATTAATTCTTGAGATAGGAACAAATTAATACAGTTGCAATGTAAAAAATTTTACACTTTCTCAAAACAGTGGAATAATAGAATTTAGAAGTGAAAGTTTCTGTTCAAATCATTAAATTTAAATACAACTAGATAAAAAAAAAAAAAATTCACTAAACATTTTATGGATTATAATATATTATAAATTACATAAAATTAAATAGGTATACAAATATATTTATGGAGAAAAAATGATATATTTATATTTCAAATTTTCAAAATAACACGCTTCAATGAAAGGAAATAATAATCAAATCGATATAATCAAAGGCGGAATAAAGAACGGGCGCACAGCGGAGCTACCTAGTACATTGAACTAGTTCGTTCACTAAACGGGATAGAGGTGGGGGAAGCCGTACGCATTACACCTAACATCATACACCCCGTTCTCCGTACACTGAACTATCGGACGTTAAAACCGTTCATCGTTCTGTACCGCACCTTTCACGGAATAGTTCTTTTGAACTAGTTTTTTCAGGACCTAAACATCCCTATTTTAAGCCAATATAAAACGTCATTTATTATAGGATGACAACGTATAAAAGTATATTTTAAAAAAAAAGTGTTAACAAAGAAAGCCAAAATTGTCATAGCTAACTATAAAATCATTAGATGGAATGATTAGATCATTCCATCATGATTAGATCATCAGATGGGATATATATATATATATATATATATATATATATATATATATATATATATATATATATATATATATATATATTCAACTTATGTTTGAAAGAAAGAAAAGTCATTTTATTCTGGGACACCTGGTCCCCTAAGAATAAGAGAAATGTACAATTACAGTTGCGTTTGTCTGGCTTATTACATTGCTATCAATTACCTAAATTATAATATTAAATATTCAATAATGTGTTATATGAATCAGAGTATTGATATTACAAATAGATAAATATGTACATATGATATATACACATTTGCACTGATATACATACGTTTGTTTTTATTTTTACATGTTCGTGGAATATTGATGATTAAAGAAATGGAGAAATAATGTTTCGGATAGAAAATAATAGAAAACGTCTATCCTATCTTCATGAAATTTGGATTATACTAATAAATCTTATAAATCCACAGATATTTATAAAACAAATAATATATATATATATATATATATATATATATATATATATATATATATATATATATATATATATATATATATATATATGTATATATAGCTTAAAAGGCAATATAATTTTAGTTACATCAAATTACTACTGCTAACTGTACTTAAGCCACAAAGAGAAATCTTCAGAAACTAGACCAGTGAACTCCGAGTATAGTAACATGACACTCAGTTAAGAAATTGGAGACTGATTAAACTACACCATGTTTAATTAATTGACACACGCCGTCTCTCTCGCCTTAGATTTCGTTTTTTATAGGATATTGTAAAATATTTAGGATTAAAGATGTTTACATAGACATAACCCAGACGTGAGGAATAATTACTTGAGAAATGTGGAGGGGACGATTGAAATAATAAATTCGTCTAGCCCAAGAGCCTTAATCCTAGTGTAGCATTAGATCCTAGTTTATGGTCCTAAGTGTTTGGATTAAGAAATTAGTTAAATGGTGCGATAGGCAGTTAGAGAAAAGTGTTACATGGGGCGGGTCTTGTCGGGATCAACATCTGCTAACTGCCCTATATACACTGTCAATGTTATAGGATTAATCAAAATTATCCAATTACAATCACCGGAAAATTTTAATAATTATACCACTGAATGGTTTCTGTTAATTAATTTAAATGCTTTTAAATATTGAGCAAAAAAAAAAAGTGCGTTTTCACCAACTACTAGTTACTCCAATTATAACTCATTTTGATTATATGTTTAAAATAATGTAAACAAATTAAATAAACTAATAGAAGCAACTCGATCGTTTTATGACTTATGGTGCAAAAAAAAAGTATATATATATATATATATATATATATATATATATATATATATATATATATATATTCATATCCTTCATATTGCCAGGAACTAAAACCAATGAAAAGATAAAATCCCAATGTTTTTAATTTTTTTAAATATCAAATTTGTTTTAATTAAATTCATATTGTTATTTGAGAATATTAAAAAAATTAAGGGGTGGCGTTCAAGTTTAACACAAAGATAGTAAAAAAAAAAAGATGACTATCAAATGAATTCCGACGTTTCGGCCGACATGCTATGCCTTCTTCAGAGTTAAAAAGAACAAGATACAATACAGATGAAAATCATAGATGTAAGACGATGTTGGGTAAGTGCGTTTTCGGGGTAAGTGGGCAATTGTGTCGTTAAATCCAAACCCTCAATTGGTAAGAACTGCCCTTTACAGGTCATGAATTTGAAACACTAATTAGCACAAAGTTCGCTAAGGTGAAGTATAACTAGTTGTAAAAATATTAGTTCCAATCTGTTAATAAAGTTGTGCTTTTTGACTTTTGCAATACAGCTGTATCGGCCTTCATCTATCACTAGGCCATTTATTTTATTTGTCGTAAGCGGAACCTACAGAAATAATATAAACAAACAAATTATAAATTATCAACAAATAAATCCTGGTTCACTACTAATTAATGAAATATATTCAACTGCTGTGAGACAACTTTTTATTACATGCTGTCCAGATTGGATGAAATATAATGCATTTTTGAGCTTTTGAATCACTGCAAGTAGATAACGACATGAAAAAAAAAATAGATTAATTTTTAAACAAGTAACTGATGTGCCCATTCGTACGACTTTTCCTACAACTTTTGGTACAAAATCTAATACAAAAAATGTTTGCTGTATCTTAGCTATAATGATCCGAACTTTTTAATTGATTTGCCTTTCAAATGGTCATTGGACAATTTACCATAGAATGTATACTTCTTGAGTAGTGCCCGATTAAAAATTGTGTCCCTCATCGGCTTTTTCTCGGGGGTGTATTATACACTTGAATTAAAAGGGCCGTAATGGAAAGATTTAGGAAAGTTTCATCAAACTAGAGCCGTTTTGGCGCTAAGGTCTGTAGAAAAACGGGTATGCCCGATTTATTGCACATGCATAGAAAGACAAAACCATACAAAATAAAAAAACAAAACAGAATCTCTCCACCCGTTCAGGAGATAAATCGTGGCACAGAATTATGGACGAAAATGTATATTTTGGACTCTGAAACGAATAGATCCGTTGAAAACTACGCATTGAATATTTGATCCGATTATATACACCCTAGATGGTAAGGAAAGTTAAAATAAATATATGTGGCATTTTTAGAGATTTTAAAATTTATTTTTATTCAACCTAGAAACCTTTAGGCCTAAATAATTACATATTATATATATTATAACATAAATACATATTATATATATTATAACATAAATACATATTATATATATTATAACATAAATACATATTATGAATCAAACATTGTTTATTATTATTCTATACATTATTTTAATTTTATTCTACTGAAAAATTAGAATTTTATGCTTGTTTTATTTATATGAGTTTTTTTTTATTGTGGTGTATATGCACACATATGTATGTATGCATTTATAGGGCTTAGAAATGTTGAAAAAATACATCGATATTAAAATTTGAGTATCAAAAGCCGATACTTTAAAAAAAAATATATATATAAAATGAAAAAATTCTACAAGGACGGCGGGTTCGACAAACAAAGAACCATAAAAACTTGTAGTGTGGAGTGTTCGGGTTACTATCTATAGTGGCTGTGTTTTAAGGATGGGATGTCGAAAGCAAAATATCATTATTGATATTGGGTAAAAATATTGATATCTCGATAAAATAGGCACAGAAATATCGATATTTTTTTCGATATTTACATTCCTACGTTTTGAGTTAAGAAATTAAGATTTTGTCGATATAATTTTGGGTTTGAATAGAAAATAAAATTATTGTTGTGACAAGAGGTAAGTGAAAAGTTCAAATCCAAAAAAGTTGGAGAAAATTACAATATTTTATAATATAGTTGGGAAAATTAAAATATTTAATATAGTTGGGAAATTTAAAATAACTAATATAGTTGGGAAAATTAAAATATTTATTATAGCTGAGAAATTTTAGATCCTATTCAACAAATTGTAACATCCCTGCCTAAGCTTCAATTCAATATAAGCACTTTTCCCCCTTCTTTTAAAGGTTAAAAATAACCTTTATAGATATGTCGAACTACTATTGCGATATAGTTGAAAAACTACCGATACGATATATATATAGATGTGAATATAAAAAAAATATATCGTTTTGATATATAGGGCCTCGATGTTTTTATAATCTTTTAAAGGGGGCTTAGGGATTTTAACATCGATATATATTGATGTTAAAATCCCATTTTTTCTGTATTCAAGGGCTGTGGGTTGATATACATATTTACTCATTTCTAGCAAAATGGCAAAAGATAGTGCCAGAATAACATGTTTGTACACGAAAGAAAAAATATAATAAAAAGAATATACATACATGTATATATATATATATATATATATATATATATATATATATATATATATATATATATATATATATATATATATATATATATTTTTATGATTTTTTTTTTTAAACTGTATTTTCTGTGCACAATTGTTTTAAGTTGGTTGTCATAAGTTGATGAAGGAGAGAAGTAAAGACAGACAAATCCTCCCTATCGGAAGCAGTAGCAAACATCGGAAGCAGTAAATTAAGAAGGATGTATTGTGGTTTACGACTTGAGATGACCGATCCACCGATCCACCGATCCACCAATCCAGCAGTAAATAGAGAGTAAGAGCTTTTGTTCCATCTCAAAGAGTTAAGTTTTAGCTTTTACGATCGGTTTTATGTGTCAGCTGTGCATTGTGCGGACTGTGATAAAACTTTCTTTTTTTTTTTCTTTTGTCTCCTTTTAAACTACACCGTTCTGAGGCCGCTAAGACTGGGAAATACATTTACCAAGGATCATTTTCCTCTTAAAGAAAAGAGGTCCGGGAAAAATTACAAATGGACAATTCCAAAAAGACCTCTATGTACTTATTCTCGAAGAAGTGAATCATTAAAACACTGAAAAATCATTAGAAAACTAAATACGGAAAAACAAAATATTGAATACTACAGGTTCTTAGAGGTCATTTTATACATATTTTTTACTACCGTCATCAAAGTTGCAGTTTTGTTTTTTAATGACTTGACTTTTTTATGAAGTTTTGTTCATTCTTTTTTATCGAAAATAATTTATGTAGATATAATACAAAAAACCCTTCTATGAATTTTGGAACCTAGTTTATTGTTTTATATAAAGAAAAAGTTATGATTTTGAAATTATAGAATTATTATATCTGCTTCAAAAGGCTTATTTATCTACCATGACCTCAAAAATCAGAGCGTTGAGCTTCATCCAGAAAATGGATTCAATAGGTCCAGATTGACCTAGATCGAAAATGCTGTTTTTATTTGTGTTTGTTTCTAGGAAAATAACCCTTCCTTAAGGTAAATGATAAACGGCGACAGTTTTCTGTCGCTGTAGTATTATCACGACAGTGAGATAGTGTGGCAGTGCGGCAATTTCCTCCTCTACACGCTGATAGTAAACCTTGTGACAGTTAGAAAAATAGTGGATGTACAACAACTGACTGAACACTAGCAATTTGAAGGTCACCATAAAAACTAAATTATATAGTTTTTATAATTCCTTCAATAAATAAATAACGTCAAAACGTTGAAAACAAACAATTTAAAGTTCAGAAATAATCAAAGCATACCTACAGTTGGTATGTTGGTCAATAGGTTAGGCTGACAGGTACATAAGGTGCGACAGTTCACGGCCAACTATCAAGTCAAACCTGATAGTGCGACAGTACTGCCACGAACATAAATGCTGTCGTGACGGCAAGTGTCCTACAGTTTAAATGATGGCAGTAGTTGCTACCAAAGCTGCAACTGTCACCATGTAACTCATGAGCATAATTTAAATAATATTACAATTTAACCGATTACTCCTCGGTGATCTCCTGTGGCGACTGACATCACGAAGATAGGCGATATGATGAAACAAAGAGACTCAGCTATCTCGACAATAGGCCATCGATCTCTTCCGCTTGTCGCATTCCTTCAGATTTTGGGATGTCGACAGAGCCTGATGGCATCACTACCTGGTGACAAGGTGATTAGTACCGGTTCAGTCGACGTTTTACTTCTTTTTTTTTGTTTTTTAGAAGAGTCGTACAATTATAAACCTCTTTGTTCACGCAGGTATGGGGACCCTAGCTATCATAAAAAAATAAAAAAACTTTACCGTCGAGAGAGATTTTTTCGGGTCAATTGCCATACATCTCAGGGCTTAGTAACCCTCCACGAAGATTTTATCCAGTTAAAATCGCCTATAGTGGTTTCTGTTCATAGATAACCATCTTCTATACATTTCCTGTTTAGGTCTAAAGTTCGGGCCAGCCACGCAAAGACGAGAAGTCGAAGTTCTGTCAAGATAAGCGAAACTAAGGTTGTAAAGAATTCAGTTGTGGATTTGAAAATGTTAAAATATGTTTTGATAATATAACAATTTATTAATCAGTAAAGTAGTTAATAATAGTAGAACTTTAATTTCGTTAGATTTTGACGATTCGACTTATTCCTCAATTTTTCGACATGCATTTCGATTTTCACCTTGCAAAACATCTAACGCCAAATTGTTGAAATTCTTCAGTAACCACTGGCTCATTCAGCAGCCGATTACCTCTTATCTATATTTTAGATTATTTTTCAACGAACCTATTGGTCAATCAGCTGGCGTACAAAACGCCAAATTTACAATACATAAATTTACGATTTTTAAACAAAATTCGTATAATTTGAAAAGGACGTGGAAATAAATTTATTTATTCTGGGATTAATGTTTCCTGTGGATGTGTGGAATAAATTACAGGAATAATACACTGATCTAAACAGGTCGGCAATTATTTTTTAACATATAGACATTTTTCTTCACATATAATGAGAATAAAATAATAATAAATAAAAATGAATAATAAGATGAAAATGACAGTTAATTATTGCAAACAAACTTAAACACCGATCTGGATTATTTAAATATTTTTCTTTATACTGATGAATGTATTAAATTCATATGAGTGAATTAACACCAGCCTAACTTTTATTTTTTCTAAAACAATTAAAGCATCATTAAGGTAAATCATGAATTAAAAAAATATTTAGAAAAGCAGACCGGCAATGGGGTTATAGGTGAGTTAATAAGCTATAGTGTATTTTTGTATCACTTGCTATTATATATAAAGCTCTCAAAAAAAGTTTTAGCTATTAATAAGTCAACTTAAAGAATTGAGCTCCCGGACCGTAGTCTCTATAATCGGCAATGGAATACAAAACGCTTTCTAAGAATTCGTTTCATTTTAGACTTGGAGCTTCTATACAGATAAATTTAAAAAAATAACTCGTTCGCAATAAATTTTTTATAAAAACCAAGGATGATATTTTGCATAATAAATAAAACGAGATTACATCGATTCAAGGTTTATTAATATTAACCTAAAAAACATTTGAAATTTCAAGTGATAAAACCAGACACAAAAGATTTCTTTTAAAGGCCTTCTGACTTTTAAAGATTCTGAGCCATGGATTTATATATATTTTATACGAAATAGGCATGTTAAGTTTTCGGGATGGATATGAAACAATCAAGGAGTATAGACAGGGAAAATTGCGATAACTTCAACACCACTCCACTCATCCATGCGAAACTTGTGAGTGGTTTAGGGCTCTACAAACTACACGAAACGGCATAAATCTTATTTCCGTAAACAAATAAGAACCGGAGATATAAAATAAAACGTTTGAGGTGTTTTAATTTATTTTACGCTCAGTTTTCTCTCTTCTAAATTCATAAAATCTAAAAGTTGTAGGTATGGGTCAAAGATCAGAAATTCAGCTTTCCGATAGTTGTAGTAACGTTGAATTTGGATAAAATCTTGAGGAGTTATGAATGCTTAAGGGAACGCCAGACGTCGGATTTGGCCTACTTTACAGGAAGCGTCTTTTGGTTTTTGTAATTTCTTCTACATTTAATACAATCGGCAATGTTTTTTTCTTATTTTGCACAAAAAAAAAATAAAACAAATCGATTGATATATAATAAATTTGAAATCCATGCAGAGTAAAGGCAGACAAAAATAATATAAAAAAATGTTGAAATTACATAAAATAATTATTTTCTCGGCTCAAAGGGCGCATTGGCAAGAAACCTCGATCATGTTATTAGACACACGATACGAGGTTTTTCAACCTAGTATCCAAAAAAAAAGTTTCATTGAAATCCGTGATGCCACGTCCGTAGCCCCTTGTTAGTACTGGAGAAGAGGAGTTGTGGTGTTTTTGTTTAATATAACGCTATGTATTTTCAGTTATAATATTACAGATCAGCGGTTTAAATGTAAACTTTTTCAGCTGTGCTGATGTCACCTCCCTTTTGCTTTGGTAAATGTTGAACTGTTATGGAATGATGTACTCTTCTATTTTTTAGACTGTTGAAATGAGATGTGTCATCCCTGGTCTACATTAATGTGATGTGCTTTTTAGTCTCGATGATGCCTGAATTGGCGAAATATTTTGTCATTAGTTATTAAATACTATTTGAGAACCAAGGGGTTTGGGATCTTGCTATTAAAACCTAATAACAGTTATTTTGTTCATGTTTTTAATTTTCATTGTCATTAAGATGTGAATTTATTTCAAGAAGTACAAATCCATATTTCTGGATTGTGTTTCCTATCAGAAAAAAAACCCAGCCTGAACGAAAAGTCCCCTTCCAAAAAAAGTTTTCATAATTTCAATTACATAAATTTCATGAGGTAAATATAAGGAAGGTGTGTCTTGTTTAAAAAAAAAAAAAAAAAAAAAAAAAGAAGAAAAGTGTTACGATAAACTTTTCTCATCGATTTATGATAATTCTGGGCCGCCTTCTGTAGCTCCCACTACAGATATCTTCGATGGGAGCCTCTATTCATACCCGATACATAAACCGATTCAGTTTTCTTTTGTCCATTCGTTGAAGAATGGTTTCATTTTTCCTTTTCTTTTTTTTTTCCAAATCTTCCTATATTCATTTCTAAAACACTCGCGTTCCCTCCCAATCTATCGAAATAATTCAACTGACAGCAGGTTGTGTCTATAACAGTATCTAAGAATTAAAAACTGTGTTATACAAAAAAAAAAAAAATAAATAAAGACCTCCTCTTTCCCGGCGTTCAAAAAGTCAACTTATTATTAATATACAGTTTGAAATCTTTTGGAGCTTCATAACACCAAGTCATACACGAAGTCATGTTTCGCCAACGTAAAAAACAGTAGGAAAAAAAACTCAGTTTCATGAATTCTTATTTCTTTACGTTATATGAGAACTTAGTAATTTTAGCCTTTAACCATGCTTTTATTTCCACTTCGAATTCGTTTTTTTTTTTAAATTATTGTAGACCCAAAAATACTTGAGTATTCAAAGGTATTTATTCTTTATTATTTGTTTCTATATCATGGCCGTTTCTAAAATTATTTATTGTTAATTAAAAAACTAACATTTCAAAAAAAAAGTTAAATATTGTATATCCAAATGTACAAAGATTAGAATTATTTATTTTTAGTTTACAATTTGTCCATGGGACAGTTCCTCCTAAAGATAAGTACCAAATTCACTTTATTTTACCAAATTATTCCGTTTCCCGGCTCGATGATCTTTCCTCAGACTTAAGCCCACGAACCCTAACCCTTTCCATACCGCCGATATCCAAATCACCTTCATTCATCAGAGGTCCAGTAAACAGAAACCTCTTCCGCCAAATAATAACAGATTCAATAGACCTCAGTGTATCCCTGAAAACTCCTTAAGACCTAGATGAAGCTTTAAATTCTTACACCACCTTGATCCAGCAAGCAGTCCTCACCTCTACCTTCCCCGCAATACCGCAAAAAGAATCCTTTTCCCCAAGAAAAAAGTTCTGCCAGGGATGAGAAAACAGAAAGATCAAAGTCATGTAGAAAATTGTATATCATCTTTATAACAATCAAGACTTAAATTAATTTAATAAATCAAGAATTTGTAATATGTATTTATTGACAATATATTTATAATTTATGACGATTATAAAAAAAATATTTAAAAAACATTAAAAAAAATTAAACATATTTTTATAATTTAATTTGTTAAACTATCGCAAGTTAGTTTTATTATATATAATTAATTTTTATAAGTGTTGAAGTAATCTTATAGAAAACTATGTGTGAAGATGGGAAAAATTGTCCCCGAAACGTCACGATTGTTATGAACATGTTTTATAAAATAAACATATTGTATGGAAGTTAATTTCAATAATGGATCAGGTAAATACCTCTGAAGACTTCCCAAAATAGAAAAAAATAAGACTAATCAATGTGTTTCTGTTTTTCTTCTTTCTCTTCTATTAATATACTTTCATTTTGTATAATTCTATTGTTTTCATCTTTATTGTATATTATTCTTTTTAACATTTAAAAAAAAAAAAATTAATATAAAAAAAGTTATAACTATTAAAAAAAAATTATGAAACATGCACTTACAGTAATAGACCGTAGTTAACATTTGCCAGCAGTGTCAGTCAAGCAATCAGTCTACAGAGAGCTTTCATTATTTAAAAAAAATAAAACAATCAACGTACAACAATGTAGCAATACGCTCTAAGACAACTTAAGAGCCACTTAAAAATATTTTATAAGGTTGCTATATAGTTGTAAAAGTTTACTAGAGTTCCAGAAACTTACAGTATCGGAAGCAATTTGCTCTCACAGCATCTAAGCCAGAGCACTCGTTGTGTAGGCTCATTCCCTTTACAAAGATCTAAGTACCCCAAATATAGTCTGGTAGTTAGTGAACTTTCCAAGCACTGCTGCCTTCAGATTGGATCTGTCCTTTCGATAGGCTCTTTGTTCTCAACGATGCGATTTCCCATCCCATTACATGAAAATAATTACAACTCGGTGGCAATAAATAAAATTAGATTAAAAATGGAGTTTAAATTTTACTGTTAAACAAAGGAGAAACTGAGGTATCTAAATGAAAAAGAGATAAACAAAATCTATAATCTCCCAAATGTATTTATTGTATAGCGCGAAAAAAACAAAGACCTTCATCAAGGTAAACAGGAAAGGAGAATAATTTAAAAAAAGTGGTATCAAGATATGGTAATAAGAAATGCGAAAAGTATATTTACAAGAATTACTTGGAGGAAATATGAAAAAACTGAAAATATTTATAATATGTACATATAACAACTGTTATTTTTAATTTTTAACTCTGAATTCTCGTGGTTTTAGCACTCACACTCAGGCTCTACTAGTTTTTAATATCAGCGATGCAGGGATAAGCGCTCGGATCTCCTTGACCAGGGGTTCCCTGACTGATTTATATAAATTTATTTAATTAACAAGAAAATAATAAATTGAAAATAGAGTTCAAAAACCAAAAGTTTATCAATTTCACATACCAACAGAAACAATAAGATTCACATAACACCAAAAATTCAGAAAATAAAAATATATCCGTCAAAATAAGAAATATGGACATCGTGAAAAAAAGCACCAATATTTTTAAGTTGGAAGCATGTTGTTTATTTACAATCAGAGCATTAATGTAAGGCTTGATGGAGCTCAACTTGATTCTTAAGTCCTCTTCAACACTGGGAGCTTTCGCCTTTGCTACGGTAACCATCCTGAATTATTTTTATTAATTGTAGATCGTATTTACTATAATAACGCAAGGTATAAGTTTCAGTAGTAGATACGTACGTTTTGTTTCATTATGAATATACATTTCATTTCACTGTTCATTTAGTTCGTTTTTTCCTTTTTAAATCTCAAGGAATCATTTATTTTTATTTATGAATTATTTTTTCTATTAAGACATTTACAACTCGCTCCTTAAGAACATTCGAATATACTTTTTATGTTGTTTATTTTTTAGATATTGATTTTTTTTTCTATCTGTTCATTCTTTTTTGTACCATATTACAATGTAAATTGATATAATTTTTTTTTTCATTATGAGACGTAAATAACTATTTTAATGATTAAATTTTTGTTAAACGGGTGAATGTAATTTTCTTTTCTCACTCTCTTTGTTCTGTTTTATTAGTACTCGTTTATATTGTTTCACAACAATTCTTTTTCCTTTTATATTATTTGTGATTCTTATTTGTTTATTTTAATATATAAGCCAAATTTGTTTGTTCTTTTTACACCATAATTATAGATTTCGACCCAGAAAAAAAGTTTGTTTTCTATTCTATTATATTAAATTATAACTGATATATTTAATAATAATTTAAAACAAACAAATTGTTAACCCTCACTGAAAGATGATCTTATCCATGAACTTTCTTTCCTTGTTCGCATACTACTGTCTAAGAGCTCCTGTCCTAGAACATTATCATTGAGCTCACAAGCAAGGCTAAACCGTACTATTTTTAAAAATAAATTATTCGATATTATATGAAATAATAATTAATCAAAATAATTTTAACAACAAATTTAATTTCATAAAAAAACAAATTAACACGCACGAAACTGAAAGTTATTTGAGAAATAGAGCCAAGTATAAGAATTTGTATTTGTCGTATTTCGAGTGTGATGTCGCATCTCCATGAAATCACATTTACCACCGATCACACTCTATACACACAGGAGGGAGGAGGAAAAAAAAAAATCTGTCAACCCAGTGTTACAGATTCGCATATACGCCCCCCTTTACAGTTTTATCTGATACAGTAGCAATTATTTTCCCAATACATAAAACCGAAAATATAGAAAACTTTTTTTCAAACACCACCTTCATGCAATTTTATTTATCAGTCATCAACTGCTTAGCTATAATTCAATTTTTTTTTTCACTTTTATCATTACACCTATATCAGTGCGAAATTTTATCTATACAGCTACCGCGTTGCAGTCATACAATGAATTAACAAAACTAATGATAATAATTCAAACAATAATAATAATTAAAACTAATAATAATTCTAGTGTGCAAGCAGTGAGACAATTATGAAAATGAATGTAGTACACCCTCTTAGTAATGTTTTTAAAGCATATAAAATTCATTTTTTTTCTTTTTTTTTTTTTTGTATTTTTATTTATTAACAGACAAAATTAAAATAGATATATCTAGACAATAGGAGTATAGAGAAAAAAAGTCCCTTGAGAATGGGGGAGTACTCCGAAAAATTGCTTGAACTATGTAATGTATACCAATAAAGGAATATTGAGATTTATGGAAGAAATACATCACTGCAATTTGGCTGAAAGTATTCCCATAGTAAATAAATCGAAACAATATTTTAATTTTAATTTGGCATCTCGGAAAATAATTTTGCAATACAGTGATTTCGATAATGCGGCCGTTCGCTATTCCGGCACGTCCAGGAATCCGGCGCAATACACGGCTTGAGAACCAAAATTTAATCTTATTTTTGCCGTGAATGAATGATTCAATAAAATAATGAATAACTGAAACTTTAAAAGTAATGAATAATCTTACAACGTAACAAAAACTTTGAAAGCGGGCAAGTTTCCACAAGTATATGTACTTTATGCTTGGTTCATGAACAGGCGAAATTCTTATGGAAAAAGACAAAAATGTTTTATAACCTTTTTCAGTACTAACATTTAAGCACACATTTCAAATTTGTATTTGGGGTGGTTTAACCTTTCATTATTTTACAATGTACACAGAGTACTTATATTAATGGACATATTTTTAAAAATAAATTCTTTATAATAATGAATAAAGAATAATTTTATTATAATAATGAATTTTGTTATCTTTCACACTGCACATTACTATCATTCATTATAATAAAATATATAAATAGCTTTCGTATGAAATTATGAGGTTTTCACGTTAATTTGTTTTTTTGTTAATTATACCTACACTAATCCGCCATTACCAATCCCGATATAGGACCAAATCAATAGCATAGATGCTTTAATTCTTCTTTAAGTATATAAATGTATGTGTATTTTTGAAAAAGGTCGCAACTCCGGGCCTGGGCAACAGAAAAAATAAAAAGAACTAACCATGGTTCGATCAAGGAGGTTTAAATATAAATATAGTATAATTACGAAACTCAAAGTTCAAAAGACCTACAGTTTTTAAACATAAAAATTGGAGTATCTTAAAAACAAAATGAAAAAAAAAATCAATCGGTGTGTGTGCTTAGGACTACACGCTGGAAGTGTAAACGTCTTTGACCGATCAACATTCCCAAATAAATCTAAAGATAAAAGGAGAGAAGAATAGGGTGAAATAATTTTTTTAAACGAATATTACATTTATGTGAATTTAATTTTTTGATGAAATTGGTATATATCTGAAAATTATGTATTGCAGATGGTCTATATAACAGTCCTATTTTATTTCAATCTTAATAATTTTCCCTTGTGTAAAAAACAGGTTGCTGCCACAAATAATTTATTTGAAAAATATCAAATTACACTTCAATAAAATAAAAATTGTCAAAAAAAAAAAAAAAAAAATTGTTTAAGTCAACATGGCCAAAATAGAATTTGTAATCTTACCTTTAAGATACCTGCTCGACTTTATTAAATAAATGAAATAGCAAAACTTGAATATTTCTATAAAGATATATATTTTGGTATTAAGTATCAAATACAATACTCCTATCAAATTAATCTCCTATCTTCCTTCTTTTTGTGTTCTGCAGTCTTCTTTCTTTAAAATTCTCCTCCTAATTTTCTCTCTTCCTTATCTTCTCTCTTTCTTTTTTCTTTTAAATTAATTTCATTTTATTTGAATTTTAACACATCTTTTTAAATAAATGTGGAGTTGGCTTTTCTAATAAACAATATTCTCATCATCATTGGTTACATCCTCAATCACCATTTCCTCATTTTCTAGCATGTTATTTGCACTATTTTCATGAATAGTTTGACTTATTTTATTACTATTTCTATCGAATTCTAGGACCTAGGAATTATTCTAGGAACTATCGGCTTATGATAACTAAAGTAACTAATACAAATTTTTTAGAAGTGGGTTCTCCGGGCCTAAGGCCAATAGGGATAAAACCAGTGTGTTTCTGGGACAATAGATCGCAGCGCTGAAGCACATAATCTTCGGCCGATCGTCACTTCACACTACTATAATATTTTTAAAATTTGAAAAATGGAGTGAATTCAGTAATAAAAAATCTAGAGAGCTGCTATTTTAAATTATTTTTATTTTGCTTACTTATTGAATATTTTGATCACTTCTATGAAAAAAGAAAACATCAAATAAATGGCGGGATAAGCTGTGCCCGTTGTTGCGCATCGCGTATCCCGACAGATCTTGCTTCTTAGAACATCTCCGGAAATAATTATCCGATTTTGAAGGTTGACGTGTCATTCGATCAAGAATTAACCCCGTCAGTTTTTAAAGTAGTCGTATTTTAAAAAACACAAGCCGCGCGAGCGATGCCAACGGATAACTTTTAGAAAATCCGATTTTTCCCTCTCTATTGCCGTTCTTGAATTCATAGCTTCTCAAAGGATTGAGCTACAATTTTCAATGGCATATCGCTTTAAAGAGGGTTAACCAGGCTTCATTTTGGCTTACTCGCAATTTACCTAGTCGTTTTAGTTTGCGAAAAAAATAATCCAAATTTTCACAGAGGTGATTTCCGAATTCGTATTAAAATATTTGAAAATGTGAAAGTGCTAGACCTATACTATAATCAAACGAAATGTAGATGTGTTCTTCCTGTTTAAAACGGTATGCCTATAATAATCGTAGCTCTTTCAGTCAAAGACTTACAAGGAAAAGAATGGACTAAGACGTCAAAAGTAGTCGTCCGAGATTGTCCTGAGGGCTGCGCACTGCGCCGCGTGGTCCCCACTCCTGATATTATTGCATTGTCATCCACTCCTAAGATATGTTCCAAATTTTAAGTCTCTAGCTCATCGGGAAGATAATAAACAGATGAGAAATTGTAGGCTGGATTTAGGTAGGGTACGGTGTGGTGTTGATGTTGACGGTACGTGTCGCGAGTTTGCTTTTTTTACCCCATCCCAAAAGTGCCCAACGGGCCAAAAGAAGTTTACACTTCAAAAAATAGAAACAAATCTAATCGAAATAGAAACGAAAATAATAATATTCTGGAGGGTCATGCAGCTATTTTGAATGAGTTTAAAGAATAGTGGGAGACCATTTTGAGTGAGGCAATTAACGACAATGTTCCTCTTTAAAGATACCACAGTGTTCAAATGTTAATACAGTTAACAGAGCCCAGTAAGGATAAAAGTCGAAACAGTCACCGGAAAATTAAATTCTTACAAAGCGGCTTGAATCGAACTAGTTCAGGCTTGAAGGAAGGAATCTTTAAAATTCATCGTTAGAAAAAAAGTTTCGAGAAAAAAAAAATGGGGAACAATGAAAAGAATCTGCACCGATTCCGATTCAGAAAGCAGGAATAAGAACAGATAATAATATCAACCAGGAAATCTCACTTCTTCCAACGTTTTATAAAGTAGTAAGGGGGGAGTAGAAGAGATTCCTGTCTCAAGGACGCCAATAATACCTGGGACAAAAATACTAAACCTAATATTTGTTTCTTGAACTTTTATTAATAAATATTTTTTAAATTAACTTATCATTCATTCAGGCTTAATAATTTATGACTCCCCCCTCTCCCCCTCCCAACACAAATAGTTATCTAAAGCTAATCCCCATATTCACTATCAGAAGGACGGTTTTTACACCGAATGCCGATTATGTTAAGACGGCCATTGACGATCACTCACCATAACTTTCTTTGTTATTATATATTTAATTTTTACCTTTCTTTTGAAAGATCATTGATTCCTACCCTTTTCTTAATCTTTGGGCGGGGATATCAACCTGAACGAATTTCAACTGGTTATTATTTACTTGTTTATACTTTATTTGCCTCTTGGATTTTTGATTTATAATATGTATAAGCTATTTTATTGAAATTAGGGAGTTATAGTTTATGATTCGTGTGATTATAGATTTTGTTTGTTTTCTATAACTCAGCATGGTTATATTTATCATTTTTTTTTTTTAATTCATTTAGTATTCGTAAATATACTCGTATTTTAATTATCTTTCATTTTATTCCTCTTAATATTTTAGCATTAAACTTTAATAATTTATTAAAATAGGTAAAGGGCCTGAAATTATATATACCCTCAACTAGAATCCATAAATGAAAATCTCATTTTAGAATAAATAAATGCCTTATTATAAATTATATAAGTTCTAAAACTAGGTATAAATCATTTATAACCTATAAATTCAGAAAATAATTATAAAAACAGCAAAAATGTTATCATAAATTGTTAATATAGATAAACTATGTTAAATAAAAATATAAGATCGGAGTGATTGGATTTTGGATTTCAATATCGAACCTTATTCGAGGCAGACTCGGCATTCGATATACAGACCGTGCAAAAAACATTAGCCGGCCTGTCAAGAGGCCACGCCTACCAGTGGCTATGTGGAACTATTAACGTTTTTTTTTTGTAGTTTAAATAAATTAAAATAAAATTTTTTAAATTATTTTTTAAGATTTCCCGGTTATAGCGCTCTTTTTCTCTGGGCCCTAGGAGAGCGTTATAACGAAGTTTTACAATGGTTAGTCATAGAAACGGTTTCAGTGATATACGAGGTGTGTAAATTAAGTAATGAGAGAGGTTTTTTCCAATGGTTTTATTCAAATCAAATTACAATCTTACAGATTTTATAAAAGCTGAAAGAACCTAAAATTTATAATTGTATTATATAATATAACAATTATAATTATTTCGAAAGGCTTATCATATATCATTACAGCTATTTTAAAGTTGATATTTATTTATCTGGTAATGGGAACAAGATTTTCATTTTTCCTCATTCCCCCCATTTTTTTTTTATCCAAAGCAATGGAACAAAGACAAAAGATAATCAACAACATCAAATGAATGCCAGGTTCAAGGAAAACTGAAATCACCAATCTAACTTTATCCATTTCATAATAAGAATTATTTTATCAATTAAATATTTAATATTCATTGAATAGTTTCAATAAAAGCACTTCAGGTTAATAGAAGAGGTAACAGGTGCTGGAGTGCTTGGGATGGATGCATCCATAAAACAGATTATAATTGACAGGCATGTAAATGGAGGCTAGAGCCTGCTTAGTCACTGATTGACTTAAACCATTTAAATCAGGTTAATTGCCAGCATCCAACTTAGCAGCTTAACACCTAAACCGTTTATTGATCAATAACTGAGGGTCGATTTTTAATTAATCGATTTAATGGGCTAATAGCCATAACTGTTGACTCGTTATATATATATATATATATATATATATATATATATATATATATATATATATATATATATATATATATACACATATACGTTTTGTACAATCTTTGCAGGAACAGTGAATTGAATCAAACTAAAAAGTGTATATTTGGCGTATTTATTTACAGTTACGTTCATGCTGTCATAGTTCAAATAACTATCTAATGTCAACATTAAATTTAAAAAAAAAAAAACCTAAAAATCTGAACCAATAAACGAATTTTTACTGTATGCATTATTTTAATTATTTTTCTTATTTATAATTTTTTTGAATTACGTATTTTATTTTGTTGTTATACCTTATCAACAACTAATATCATTATTAAAAGTTAATTACTTTAAAAGTTTCTGCAAACATACGTTTTAAAATGTATTTACTTTAAAATTTTCTAATATAAATGACACGCACTGTTTTACAGATCCTTGTTCATACTTTAGCCTAGTCATGTTTGAGTGGCAACCTCGCGGAGTTTCTAAGCTGTTATCACGAAGATCCCTTTCGACATTCCATAGCGTTATAATCTATTTCTAACGCCAGTTCCAATTAACGACGTCGTCTAATTGACGGAACAAGGAACAGAGAGGCCAACTTAACGCGACGGGACGGGAATGCGGATCGGCTCTAGCCCCGCTGTGCCATCTAGATCCATTGCACTGGTCGAGCCCTACCCCAAGTCGGATAATTACCACTTCCGACCGCACCCAAGCTTCCGCTTTTGACTAATGTTCCATTTCACAGATCGCCAGTACGACAGAGGTCTAGTTAGTGACAAATTATATCCCTGAAATGAGTGCCAATTATATATTGTATATATATGTGTGTCGCCCCTCCCCTCCCCAAAAAAAAGGGAAAACCCTTGGGGTTTTATAGAAAATATAACGCTAAACAAAAAAGTTCCTATAAACATGGGTAAGCAAATGACGGCCAGATTTCAAGCCAAAACATAACAAAAAATAAAAATAAAAAAAATACGCATTTCGACACTTTCTGGCAATTGATGAAGAAATGACTCATTTCATCAAAAAAAGACTAAAACTAACGTCATGGAGAATTAGATTAAGTGTGGAATGAAACCAATAACAGCTTCACAGATGAAACACATGATCTTTGGTGAATTGTCGGAGTTAAGTTAATTCATATATTTAAAATGATTCTTATCACCAAAAAATTGTTTTTTATTTACTGTGCCATGTTTCTTTCAAGCTATCGAAGGTAATAGAAGCCATTGTAACCACTTTTGTTTGTCTGAAAATTTCTTCTCGCATTTCACGTTTTACCTTTCGGAACTAAGTGGGTTCCAAGTCTATATTTTTTTTTTTTCTTTTCTTGCAAAACCACCTAAAACATTTTTTTCTAAAAATAATTAGTTGGTTCGGAATTTGGCATTCGCCAGCCATTTTTAAAATCATGTAAGAATTGGTCTATTGGGCTCATTCGACGCCTAAACCTCGAGATCTTTCTCCTTTTCAGTCTTGGTGTTACTACACGTCTTAGGACACTACGCACACTTTCATGCAGGTAGGTATACATATACTACATTAAAACTACCAACAATCGAAATAATGTATTGTCTGTCTAAAGCAAGTAATCTATTCAAGGTAGGCCATCAGCTGTTTCTATTTTATTCAATTAATGGTAATATATAGATCAAGGGGAGAGTAAAAAGGCGTAAAGACAAAGAATGGATTGGAGGGCCTACTTTCTATTCAGTGTCCAGTGGCGCGAGAGCCATAGACCTGCCTGGCCCGACTGTAGCTATTGAAACTCGACCATATTATTGTTCCCTCAAGCCATTCTCGTCCCATTCCTATTTGCATCCATCCCTTCTTCTGATACGTTTCCTGACCAGATTGCGACAAGAGGGTACTCGTAAGTAAAGTCATGTATAAGAAATCAAATTCCACACCCACACAAACACTATATTACAAGT
This sequence comes from Rhaphigaster nebulosa, assembly GCA_948150685.1. Lineage (NCBI taxonomy): Eukaryota > Metazoa > Arthropoda > Insecta > Hemiptera > Pentatomidae > Rhaphigaster > Rhaphigaster nebulosa. The sequence continues at coordinate 80,235,128 of OX411307.1, read as the reverse complement.
AATGGTCCCACATGCGTCTCCTATGTTTTTATGAAACCTATTTATGTGAATCTAGGCCTTAAAATACTGGACTGTGTAGGAGATTAGCCGCCAACGCAGCCTAGGGGCCTCGGAATAAAATCGGTAAAAAAAATTTTCGGGCCTACATGTTATGCTGAAAAACACGTGTAAAAATAATTTTAAAAAAAAACGAGATTGTGGTAAAACGTATTTCCTAAAAAATGTCCGATTTTCAGGATCCTGCGCTGTACATGTGAAGCAAGAGAAATATGTAAAACTCTTTCGAAAAACCTCAAAGGGGGTATGGTTAGAATTTTTAGCACAAAAGTTTTTGTTTATAAAATAAAGTTAGGAATAAATAGTTTTTTTGGGGTGGGGAATACAAATCTGAGCTCGGTTTATGAGAAAACTCGTTTCTTCCAGAAAATCACTATTTTGAAGTTTTTAGGATTCTTACCAAGCTTGATACTTGAATTTTTTGATGAATATTTTTTTAAATATTGTTTCGCTTGGTAATAGGGACATTTTGGTACTAAACTCATTTTCAACCTTTATCAGAGCCAGAAATATAAAATAAAATGTATTTTGTACATAGAAACTTCCCGATTTTTTTCGGAGCTCCTATGGCGCGTTGACGGCTGTTCTACACAATATTTTAAGTCCAAGATTCACGTTAAAAAAGTTGAATCATATTACTTGTTTGCTTGTTGTATTGTATATAATAATAATCATTTTAATAATAATATTGATAATCAGGCTTAAACCAACCCAAAAGTTCGGTGCCAATAAAACTAAAAATTTCTAACATATATGATAAGTTATAAATAGCCGATATAAATAATTCTTATAATAATTAATTTCACACTTCTAGGCAACGTTGTACACAACACGAACCCGCCGAATAACAAAGTAACATACATTGTTGTTTTATATAAGGGATAAGAACAAGAATTTAAAGACAAAAATGAAATATACGTAAATATCCTGTACACACATACATACGATCCATAAGTATTAGAAGATAATGGTAGTAAGGGATGATTATATAGGCAAATGAAGCAAATTACATATTCCAGCGTTGAATCTTGTGAGAGGAACCATCAAGAGAGAGTCTTTGAACTTGGAATGGGCCTTATTATAAACTCCACTTTCCACACCTTACACTCTCGCATACTTAGTTTGCTTGCCGAGATTGTCCCAAACTGTATCAGCCAACTTTCGGTTCAAACAGATGCAAACATTAATCATGCTAGCCGAACTTAACACCAACGAAAATGGGTAAGCGGCTCGTAAAACAACGCCTATAAAAACTGCTTACAGTGATAGACAAAAGGATTCGAACCTAACATTTTTTTTAAACAATAAAATTTAAATTAATTTCTCAAATAACCGTACGATCGACCGAATAATTTTTTTAACTTTATAAACAATCAGGGCCCATAAACACATTCCTTTGCATACTACACACGAATTATTTAGTTACATATCGTTTTTCATTTAATATTCTTATTAATTTTCTAAGGTAATAGCCTTAATTGAATTGAAATTTATCAGCGCTGGATTGGCTGCTTCTTCAATTCAAGTGCATGGCTGGCACCAAAATCATTTCTACTCGCGATTCATGGCATAGTCCAGAACATTTTTTGTAAATAGCTTACTTCATATAACAAAACAATCAAAGCTATTAATGCCGGTAGATCTTATTTATTGCTCCGCGAAACCATCTCGAGGACTGAACATTTTGTAGATGGGCCATCCTGCTGAAAGTTCTCGCGAATAAAATGGGAGAGAAGAGCTCGTAAGACTCTCGAGAGTAGAGATAGCAAAATTCATCTCTCAAATGGACAGACGCACCAGAGTCACTCCTGAGATTTCTGGCAGAATGCACTCTGAAATGGACAGGTACCTTTAGGAGGTATGGAGCGGTAGCTTTAGTACTGAAGAGAAAATAAACTAGAAAGACCAGGTACGCATCAAAATATTAATGTGACAGAAAAAATAAGACTATAAAAAACTTTTCGGTTCAGAACTCTCTGAATAAAACATTTTGTATAAGTGATTATTATGTTAAGTTAAATAGTCATTAATTTTCTGAAAAATCCTGAAAGGCGTCACTTAGTTATTTGTCTGATAATAATTAGGCCTATGTAGCGATACCGGACAGCCATGAAATCATATTTATAGTTATCTTCCCGTCAACGCCTAATTTCTATGCATCGAAACCTGCCGGTGCAGCATTTACTTTTTTTTTTAACATCTCAACCAAGCATGATATTTTTATACGAAACATAAAAGTTGTATCGGGACTAACCGCTTTCTAATCATGAATAATTTCTGATTGCATGATTTTTCTAATAAAACAAATAGCTCATCAAATACAACAGCATATCTAAAAAAGATTCATTGTTTAAAAATCGCACATGTTTTGTTTTTATTTATCAAATATTTAAAATCAGTATGGGAAGGTCTTCTGCAGTAACAAAATAGATAATTATTTGTAACACGTTGCTGAATAAAATGAAATTTTAGGAACTCCAATTGCCTGATTATCCTCTGGCTTATGACAGGTGCTTATATTATAGGGCTGAATAGACACATGAAAAACGATACGTTATTTATATAATAAACTATATGTAATTAGGTATTATAATATATGAAATATAGACTTAACATGTGGTAATACAGTTTAATTTATAGAAAATTCGTCGAAAAGTTACACATCTACCAAATAAGCATCCGATGATTCAAAATGATGAGTTGATCATTTTGGTTTATTATTTTCAATAATGAAAATACCTTTGTAATGGACCAAGAAAAAAAATATTACTTTCCCTCTCAAAATTTGAGGTTCTACGTATTAAGATATTTAGCGTCCCTAAATCTATTTTCGCCGATTTTTTTTTAAGTTGGCAGAGATCACTCCAGGTTAATCCTCGGAACACCAACACTTCACACCAATATTTAAAAAATATTGGTGCAACATCTGCGTGACGAATTTATTCATGAAACTTCTTGGAAGAACAATAAAAGCACAATTGGAAAAGCAGTATGTTCAGGCTGAGGAGCAATATGGCTTCACACCAGGGAGATCCTGTATCGATTACATTTTTACCCTGAGATAACTTTTAGAAAAACAGACATGATCTTTATAGACCTGGAAAAAGCATATGGTAGCCTATCACGCAAACTGTTAAGGGAATCTTTAAGGAAGGCTGGTATTGACAATGATGATCTGAGCATCATTACAGAAATATATAGAAATAACAGGCGCCAAAAAAAATTGGCCCATTATTATCCAAAGAATTCCTAAACGGAAAAGGTCTACTGCAAGGACGCTTCATGTTCCCCACTCTATTTAAACTATACACTGACAAATACCTAAAAGATTGGATGAGGAAATGTAGAAAGATGGGAATCCAGATGAAGGAAAAAAACCGGTATTATTTATTATTTGCTGATGACCAGTTGTTAATAGCACAAGATGAGGAGGATATCAGTTACCTGTTCAGAAAGATAGTGGAGCAATACGAACAAGGAGGTCTCAGCATAAATTGCAATAAAACTAAATACATGTGTACAGAGAGGGAAGAGAACATCGACCCAACATTAGCGAAGCTGAGTAAAGTAGATCAATTCTGTTACCTAGGATCCATAATACAAAGCAATGGTAGAACAGAAGCAGAAATCGAAAAACGAATAACAAACGGCAAAAAAGCTGTGGGAATTCTTAATTCCCTACTGTGGAGCAGCAATATTTTAATAAAGACAAATAAACTGATCTACAAAGCATTGGTAGAAAGTGTAATGCTATATGGATTGGAGATATGGCCCCCCAGCATGACCCAAGGAAAAAAATTCCTAGCAGTAGAAATGAATTTTTGGAGGAGAGCAGCAAGAATATCAAGGATCGAAAGGGTCAGAAACATCGTTTTAAGGGAGAAAATAGAAGTAAGACGGAACATCCTAGAGGTAATGGAAGAAAGAGGACTCAGATGGTTTGGCCACATAAGACGGATGAATGATAAGAGGATACCAAGATTGATAATGGATTGGGAGGCTGTGGGTAGAAGAAGGAGAGGAAGCCCCCTGTCGGATGGAGGGATGGAGTGATGGAGGGTATGGCTGGTAGGAAACTGGCGGAGGAGGATGTGATGGACCGGCAGAGATGGAGGGACCTGCTCAGACAGGAGTTTGGTTGAGGAGACCTTCATATTGAACAAATTCCTAAAAGAAGAAGAAGATATTAATCAATCAAGTAGATATTCAACCATACAGAACAGTTGCCCACAACTTCAGACGCTGCTCAATTTATCGAAATCCAAACTCTCAATGGAGATAAAAAAGTGAATCTAAATATTTAAAAAATGCTTTTATGGCCAGTCAGATCTTGTCCGCCAGTTCATTTTAACTCCATACCGCTTCCTTTCTCAGACACAGTCCGGTATATTGGCTTCTTACTTGATAAAAGACTAACTTGGAACCCACATAGTAGACTTAAAAGACAAGAACTGAATCGACGATTTGGCCAATTATATAGACTGCTAAACAGAAAATCTCAGCTTTCAGCTGACAACAAACTGCTAATTTACAAGACAATTCTGAAATCTGTCTGGACCTATGGACTCGAACTTTGGGGGACAGCCTTTTCGAACACCAAACGTATCCAATCCTTTCAGTCCTAAGTCCTTCGAACGATAGTCAATGATCCGTACTATGTAACCAACAATACCCTACATCATGACCTCAATATCCCATTTGTCTTAGACCTTATTCCATTCAAATTATCCAAATTTCACCAGAACCTTGCTCACCAGCCTAATCCCTTAGCTCAATCCCTATCCAGCTCCACCCATCCCTACAATCCTCCTTGAAGGTTGAAACGACAGTGGCCCCGAGACCTGTTGTAAATATGTATATTGGAGTTCTGGCAATGGCCAGATTCTCCACTCAGGTTCTGTAGGTCTGGGACACTCTCGCCCAGTCTCCATTGGCTTTCGATGCCAGTGACGCGACTGAGTGATAAGCGCTGGGATATCCTGGAGTCATGCTTTTCCATCCATAAGTGGAGGGATGGACCTGGCTCGGGGAGTTCCAGGCTGATTGTAAATAGTGTCCCTGTGTTTAAGATTTTACGTTTATTTTATTTTTTATAAGTTTATTTATTATTTCTTGTATTAAGTTTATTTTTTGTTGTTATTATTTAATTTTTTGTAAATATTGTACGAATGATTATTTTATCACTATTATCATTGTCCCTGCTGAGACAGAATGTAATATTTCTCAATAAATAAATAGTCCTAAAAAAAAAAAAAAATGAGTCAGGTAAAGGACAGTCATAAATTATGTTTTAAAAGCTATTAGCTTATTTTTCCAACTATATTCTCTTGATCGCTTAGAATGCAAATAATTTTCTGAATCAATTTAATACGAATCTGGAGTAGATTCGATTCCTAATGATTTTATTAAGTCAATTCCAAATAAACCATGTCGCGGCATGCTTGGTAATAGTTTTACAAGAGAAATCCTCTTAGATTATCGCTAGTAAAATGAAGTACGCTATATACAACTACGAGAAAACGACCCCGATGATGTTTGCGTGTGTCCGGTGGCTGTGACCCAGAGAAAAACAAAAAAAGACTTCGAGGACTGGTTGGAGTGATTGCCTACTCTTACTTCTTTAATTGCAGGACATCTTGAAAACCTTGAGGACCTCTTCAGCGATCCACTGTAATAACAGGTGGCATCTTCCAAGTGTTTATATCTTGGAGGAGAAATAATCTAGATATCAGTTGAAAATAAGGCGTTTTTGACCATATTTTGGAAAGCCTGCAGTTCGGTTTTAAGACGATAGTAAATTAGTAAATCTTATAGTTATATACGACCCTCCAAAAGAACGAATAAATTAGATTTTATGAGTTGTTTTTTTATTATAACTTAAGCAGATTTTTAAATATTTAACTAAATAATTTTTTTATCTAACAAAGAAAATTTTGTGGAAGTATGCTTTTCCATTATAATAAAATTTTAACGTGAAAAAAGTCATCAGTTACAAAATAACTGCAATCAAAGATAAAAAAAACACTCTTACATAGTATCAGCTAGGGCTTGTATGAACAAGGTATCCATTTCTAAAAACTTAATCAGCAACACCGAAAAATATTTTTTTATACATTACTAAAAAAAAAAAAATAATTTACATTTATTCATATATGAAATACCATTTTTATAATTATTCTTTGAATATTTTTTTCGGCTATTATTAGTTCTGATGTTTAGCAAGATAAAGAATATCTGATTCAAAATTATTTTAGATTTAGACTTTTAGCGGCTCGGAATCTTACATAAAACTTATTTCAATGTACATATTTCTATAAATACATTTAATTTAATTTTTTAGATAATATTATAAACAAATAATAGTAATAATAATAATATAAACAAAACAACTTTTTAATCTCTGATTGTATAATCAATGGACTTACAAATTGGGAAAAAGAGTGGTTAGAATTGTGTTCAAACTACCCCGACTTTGCTCATATTAGTTACTGTTAATATTATCTATCATACGATGATGGCAAACATTCTTATATTGACAATCACCTACACAAAACAAGACATGTTGACCTGGAGACAATATTGAAATATCTAATAAAAAGTTATCATTTCATGAAAGTAAAGAAACAATTTGAATTATGAAATGAGTATAGAGTTAATGCCTTCCGTTAAATTACTGCGTTTTCGGGACAATATTTAACATTTTGGGTTGATTGGAGTTGATTACCAAAAGATGTTGGAGTCTTATAGACGTCCAGCTGCCGCCTCTTAATGAAAAATAAATATCAATCTAATAAAAACAAATAAGATCTAGTCTGTGATTGATATGGTTATCAATAAACAAACCTTGACAAGGCGAAAGAAACTGGGAATAATATTTCATAGATGAGACCTGATGTTATTCTTCGTAGAAAGTGTGATCAGCATTGTGCTCTAACTACCTGATTTACCTCTAACAGCTACTCATTTTAGAATCCGAGGGATCTATGAAACACATATTAACAATAGTTCTCATCCTGATGAAGTTCACAAATATTCTGTCCAACGAAAGTTAGTGTGCAAAAGCAAGAGGGACTCGTTAAAATTGTTTGTTGATTAATTGATGAACAAAAATCGATGAGGGAACAGGAACTGATAGAGATGCCTCATAGACGAGCTTAACGTATTTTTGAGAAAATGTGTTGTCAGAACTGTGCTCTAACTACCACGATTTTGCTCATATGAATTAATTTTATTATTATCTACCATCCGATGATGTCAAGCATTCTAATATTGACAGTCACCTACACAAAACAAGACATGTTGACCCGGAGACGCTATAGAAATATCTAATAAAAAGTTTTCATTTCAAGAAAGAAAACAAACAATTTGAATTATGAAGTGAGTATGGAGAAGGGCTAATATGAATATTTCTAAATTATCAGTATATTTCTGGAAGATTCCTGAATAAAGTTTTGAATCTTTTAAAAAGCAGTAAATATCTGACCAGTCAACGTTTCACCAATTCAGGCATCATTATGACTGAAAAAACATATCATACAAATGCGGACCAAATATAGCACATCTTACACTAACATTATAAAATAATATCAACTACAGATAATACATCACCTCAAAACAGTTTTAAATACAATTATTTGCTAATAAAATATTCTTGTATTTCTAAAATCATTAAAATTTACTAAAATCAATAAGGTAACAGGCAAAAATCATTCGAAAAAATTGTGAGAACAATATCTAACAGGTAATTCTAACATCTACCCAAATGTAGAAAAAACAATCTAGCCATTTGAATATTATATTACATCAATAAGTCTTAGATGAAAATTCTGATTCCATAATATCACCAAAACTTTTAACTTCTTTCATCTAGACGATATATATATATATCCATACAATGATTATAAAAACAAATCTTGAGTAAATCATTATAACTATTTGAAGATACCTCTTTGGCAGGCTCCGTTCTCCTTGGCTGGGAAAATTCCTGTTGTACGTTATTTACAAGGCAACTCTTACCTCTGGCGCCATAAGTTTTCTAAAAAATAAGCATTTTTACACATACTACACAGAGCATACTACACATGGAGGTTATAATTACGGAACAATCTCGGATAACATTATGATTTGGTAAAATGAATTGCTCAGTCAAATATATTATTTTTATTCCAACACTAAGAAATACAACTATACAAGAGAAGACTAGGAGTTCTGCTTTTCGAAATATATTTTAATGCGTTACATGATTTAAACAAAGGATCTCATATTTACCCTAATTATCTATCAAATCTTTAGGTGGCATCCTAGAAAACTGAAATAAAATGTATAAAATATTTAACATCTTGCTATCTTAATAATGTTAGTAGATTAGACGAGGAGGGAATATAATAGTTAAAGTATAATTTGACCATTAGTTATTTATTAAAGATATAATTTATAAGATAATAAGAAAATATGTTTTTAGTTAAATTCATATACGCGTTATACAAATGTCTTTTATAAGATAGTTGCAAATAAACGAAAAGTATCATTAATTATTTAAATTCAAGAATTACTTTTTGAGTTTGTGTTGTCGCGTCTTTTTTAGTCATCAGTCAGACATTGGTAATTTATTGTGTAAAAAGCTTTTCCGTGTTTCACTACTAGCTTTCCTCGGTCAGTGCTAGGTAAGTTCTTTGTTGTTTTATCTTAAGTAAAAAAATTGTATTAATACAAAATATTTTTTATATTCCAATAAGCAAAAGTCACATTATTTTAAATCGGTAAGCACAGTTAGCAAAACGACTAATATGTATATAATCAAGAACATTTAAAAATCAGAGTATTAATATTTAAATTAAAAAAAATATAAATGATACTCCTTTTTCATCGGATTGTTAAAAGGCACAGAAACATCCTTTAAAAAATAATATTTTATACTTTTTAATTTAAATTTGAACAATCAATATTATCTTCAGAAGTCATTTTAATTCAATTTATTTCATCTTACTTCTTTTGTTCCTTAGAATAGGTTTATAAATTTCAATAATGAAAAAGGAAAAATATATATACCAAAGTTTCAAATATGGTTCAGCCTAAAGACATATTTCAGTCCTCAAATGAGATTCGAAGACTTCTAATTATCATTGCAATCTGACCTTTTCCAAAATTCAAGATGGTGGGCCTAGACTGACGTAAAACAGTTAGGTATCTTTTCAGTTTCACACATGTTGATATTCGTGTTGTTATTTTTTTGGTTTGCTGATTATCAATTTCGAGTCAGATTTTGAATATTTAAAAATGGCGAATTCAACATGGAACTCTAATGACTCCGAATACACTACTGTGGAGATTACTGGAGAGGAGTAAAGTCAAACATGATACAATTTTTTTTTAAGGATATATGAGCAGTACAGCAATTTAAATTTAATAATGACGACCGAACTTTTCAATTATTTTCAAAATGAATATGTTGTTTTTTTGTCAAAAAACCGAATTAGAATTCATTTTTTGTTATTATGAATAATGCCATTTTAGGTTGATATTTTTTTTTAAAATCTTATTCGAGGTGACACAAAAAAACTACCGGATGATAAATAACCTGCAGGAAAAATAAAAGGGTTCCTTTACATTACCGTAAACTTAAAGTTATAAACCATCACCTAAGAGCTGAAACATATTTTAAGGTTGAACCCAATTTGAGGTGTCAGAATTGACAAAGAATGTCCAATTTGATTTTATGCAGAATATATCAATTTTATAACTATTTAATATTATTTCATCTAAATAAATACAAATTAACAGTTTTTATTTATCCTTCAAATGATTACTTCCCTCCTTCCTAAAAAAAAAAAAATTGATTGCCTAGTTTCAGATAAGAGAATCTGCTAAATCTTTTAAAGAAATTGCTTCCAAAGTACCAATTTAAGGGTAAGCAATAAAAGTATTAAAGACGAATATATTGGCAAGGATACTTTATAATAAAAAATTCTACTAATTAGAATATAATTCATAAAGCGTCATATTTTACAAGTCAGCTTCTTTAAAACTTCTACCCTTGGTCGTTTTTCTTTCTTCGAGTCTGGAAAACCGTTGTCCTTTCTCCCTTAAAGACATTAGGGACTTCCTGTACTTTGAAACTTCGCTACGGAGCGAAAAGTCAATTGAATTAAATTATTGTAGCAAATAAAAAGAATATAAGAAGACATTTAACGTTAAAATGTCATAAGGACAACATTCCTGGTGAATCGTAAAAACTTAGTGAAACTATCATTTCTATTTTCAGGTGAACGTATCGCCATCCTTATATTTTTATATTATAAAATTATTTGTTATGGATGTACGACCAAATAAATGGCATGGATTAACACTTTTATTTAGTCAATCTATTTTTTTTAAATCCGAGTCCTGATTTATATTAATTATAGATTTTTTTTTTAATATTGGTAATTAAGGATTTTTTTTTATTCTATACGAGGAATCTAATATCAATTCTGTTCTACTTTTGTGACAAGCTCCAAATTTAATGTCCAATACAAATTGAGTAATTGATTTCTAAATATTATGTAATATCATATATTTCTGTTATATCAAAGGTTTCCTTTTGTCAGGGCGAAACGACGCGGGACGCAATTGAATTTAAAGCTCCTCTAGTGTATATCTGTGTTTATATCCCTATGTTGGATGGACACGACTGTCCTAATCTCCCGATCGCAGAAATACAATGAAACTAATTAGCTCATCCATTATTGGAAAACATGCAACGGAACCAATTAATGCATAATGTACACATGAGATTCCTGCAATTTGCTAATATAACTTAATTTGTTCAATAATATAAATTATTCCTTAATTATTTCATTGCTAATTTCTGAAGGAATTGATTACAGTTGAGGAACAAAAAAAAAAACTTATGCGGAATAGTTATTGGCTGTGAAGTAAGATGCTTTAATGCACAAAGCAACAAGACGCATAGTTATTTCGTTCAAATTTGCTCAATGTTTCGTTGTTTTGAAAAAAAATAATAAGTTCTCACTACAAACCAATCAATCGAAAAATGTTTCCATTATTTAGTTTCATGTCGTGTTTATTCAGAGAGAGCCTTTTTTTATTTGTTTTGCTTATGTTATTATGTCGGAAGAAAGACATCCGCAAGTGTCAATAAAATGTCATAATTTTTCAACTATTAGCATGAAGAAATATAAATGACATTGATGACGAGCTTATCAAATATATTTTGGGAAACAACGGGATAAATATCGGATGCCACATTAAGTTTGTAAAACCTTTGTCGAGACACTTCGGTACTGGATTCAAGGAGGATGCAAAGGACTTCCTTCCTTTTGTTGTACCAATGAGACAGTACGCGTTTCGAAACTCACTTTTATTCATCATCAGGCTCTAAATAAACAAATAATAACGGTCTTATAGCATAAATAGTCGCCCCTCCCGACACTAAAAAATAGTGTTTTTTTTTCAATATTAATTAAAAGAAATATTACAGTATTGCCTTAATTTCAAAAACTGGAGTCAATTCGGAAAATCTGAAAGATATTTTTTTCGTATTTATACGACGCCCAAAATCACTGTTGCCCTATGCTATTAATTGTAAATTTCCCCGAAATAATGAAACAATTGAATAATCCATAACAAAAATAATCTTATTGTTTAGATATAGGGTGTAATTAATTGTTTGCGTTCATCAGTTATCCGCCTCATTATCTTATCTTATGGCTAATTATATTGAAAAAAAAACACCCTAACAACGTTTTCTGAATATTATACACTTCATTTATTTAGTTCACTAATTAATAATTTTTTATCGCAGTCACTCATACACCAACTAAAAAAAATAATTATTTATATTCATATTTTGTAATAAATATTACGTATTTTATGAAAAGAGCCAACCCCTCCCCTCCACCCTCTTCAAGGAGCATGAATTCAGCAGAAACTTCATGCTCATCTCAGAACCAATCTTGAGCACGAACTTTTCTTCAACATATAATTGCGGCTAAATACTTAAAAAAATATCAGGAGTGTCCACTCACACGATTTTCCTCACCACTTTGGGTTAAAGTAAATACAAAAACATTTTGCAATATCTAATATTAGTCCAAATTTTCTTTTTCTTTTGTGTTTAGTTTCGTTAACAATCAAATTATCATTCAAATGCACATTGGAATATTCCAGGAAATGTATGGTTTTCGAGTTTTCAAAAAAATAAACTAAGGTGAACCGGTGTGCATAGGAACATGTAAATATAAAGTATATATAAAGTATATATAAATATATATAAAGTTCAAAACCCTATAGCTCTGCTAATAAGGGACCGATTTGGATGATATGTGCTTTTGTTTTCTATACAATTCAAATATCTTTTGAATGATTTTGTAATGATCAATTGTATAATTTTTGAGTTATGCGCGAATAAAATTTTATTTTCTTCATAACTTTTTTTCGGGCATGCGCTATATAGAAAAATTACAAGTGCTTTAGGGGGAAGATTTTAGGAAAGTGTCATCAAAATCGTTAGAGCCGTTTTGGCGCTAATCTAAAGAATAACACGTTTTCGGCTATTGCGTAGCCGCAATCGCGCACAAGGTGGCCGATTTGGTACAGACATAAACAAAATAATAAGCTAAAAAAATTAGTCCACCCGTTTAAGGGACCATCGTGGCAAGACACACAGACCAATAGCCAAAAATGCGTATTTTGGACTCAAGAGGTTCAAATCGATAGTTTCATTTTATATTTAGAAGGCCCGAAAAATAAAGATAAGATTAAAGAGATATCTATTGCTGAAATCTCTCACGAAACTATATTTCCTTTTTAAAACAACTCGCATTTGATTGTATGAGTGGATTTTTTTCATTAAAATATGACTGACGGAAATAAGTATTGCAATTAATGTTCAAGTTGCATTCCAACTGTATAATTTATTTAAATTCGTCCCTTATTCTATGTTGCTTTCTATGAATCTTAGTTAAAACTAATTATAACAATATTTTTATTAATTTTTCTTTTCTAAGATCAATGCGCCAATAATTCTTTATTTGACAAAACCTTTATACTGAGTACTTATACAGTTACTTTATATTTACATTTATTTTACTTTAAGAATTCATAGTTTGTCAAATTCGAACAGTTTTAATATAATAAATGTAAAAGAAATATGTTATTGCATTAAATTATTAACTTACTTCATTATTTTAAACAGCTTCATTGTTATTCTAAAAATCAATTTCAAACAGTTTTAGATTACAAAAATATTATATTATGAATTATTTTTGTGATCGCGACGTGTGTCAAACTCCCGATTTAGGTGGATAAAATCTTTATGATCGCGACCTAAAAAAACTCATATAGTAAAACTATATTAGTATATTACTATATTATTATATTTACACCCTAAATATAATAAAAAATATTTAGATTTAAGATAGTAAACATCAAATAATATTCGTATTAACAGTAGAATCAATTGTTCTAAATGTTTAATTGATACTTTATGGATTTAGTTTGGTGAGAACATTAATGATTCAATTTTGATAAAAGTTTATCAAAATTGAATCTATGATGTACGAAACAGCAAAGAAAAAAACTGACGTGTCAGAATGATTACGGGCAGTTTTAACGCCATCGTTCCAACACGTCAGTTTTTTTTTCTGTCCTCGACAGGTCTCTTGGAACGCCAGCAAAACCTGTCGTGTAGGGCCACTTTTATAGGAATTAAAACAGCAAAGCTAGATATCAATAAGACAGAAAATATCTTTCAGGCCGTACGGTCGACAGATCCGTTATGAAAACTAATTCAAGCTTAAACTGACGGGGAAAATGAAAATCTATTTCCCATCCATATTTATGTCGTTGATCCGATCTATAACAAACTATGTGAGGGTCGAAGAAACGTCCGTGCGCGCCCTGTATAAGCTCATAGGAATAATGGTTATTGATATGGAGCGATATAAATTGAATAATTTAATGAATAAATTTAAAATATGTGTGTGCACTATCGATTGTTTATCATTACACGGTAAATAATCGGTTCTACATTCTCAGCAGATGATACTATATGTAAGGACGATATAAATGTTCTAGCGCTAAATATTTTATAATAAATAAAAATAATAATAATATGATATTGTGATAAAATGTTATAATGATAGTAATTTGGATATAATCTTAAATAGTATGAATAAATTCAATGATATAAATAAAAGTTCTTGAAAACAAAACTACAATAAATGAACAATTCTAATTATTAGTTTTTTTCTAATTTATTTTTAAATTCCAGAAGATATTAGATGAAATTAGGTGAACATTAAAATTTGTCTAGTTTAATTTAAAACAAAGAAAATATATTTCACTATTTATTGGGAGAGTTCTTATCGGAAAATAAATGATTTCGTTTAGTTTATTTAAATCCATACATCAGAAAAAATATTGTTATGAAGGGCCATTTAATTTTATTACTATGTCATTTTATAAAATTTGATTTGTCACATACTAAATTTGATAAATTCAATCTTAAATTTCCATATTTACAACATTGTTTTTTTAAATCTGGGTATAAAAAAAAAAAAAAAAAAGTATCCAAACCAAGTAGTGAACTACCATCATGGGCTTTAGCAGAACATTATTTTTTCTCTAATATTCCATTAATTGTACTAGATCAGTTTTTGGAATTTTCAAATGTGTGAGCTAACATTTTCATACTTGTTCTTGGTCGAGCTTATCTATCTAATAAGCGGAAGCGAAATCCCGATACGACTACAAGAATTTTCAATTTTTTAAAATCCGTTTGATCAATCGCTTTCAAATTTTTTGGGAGTAATAGTAACTCCTGTTTAACTATTATCCTGTTTAATGTTGGTGGCTTTTTTTTAGTACCTACAACTAAAAGATCTGTACTAATTTTTTTTTACTATGTCGAGTATAAATTTAAAATATTTTACATATTTAGTTGTTTTTTTTTAAGTATGTAAATATTATTATTTTTTAATTAAAAGAACCCAGCATATGTGTTAATATGTAATAGTTATATGACTGTGTAAAAATTTCAACAAATTCAGACAATTACTTTCAGAGAAAATGTTCTTTATTTGCCAAAAATATAAACTTTCGGGAAAATGCAAAAAACATACACATTACACATTTTTATTAGTAAATTTGTTTCAGAAAGACCTTTGAAAAATTGCTTTAATAGAATTCATTATAGCCTCTTGAGTACAGCTTATTACGAAAAAATATTTTTACTATACTATTATTATGCAAAAATAGTCTACTGCACTCGTAAATTATCTGAAAAATGTTAGTACAGAGGTACTTATATTTTTTTATAACGAAATATTCATAAAGTTCACATATTATATATTATTCTAACCAGGAAAAGTTTTACTTGTATATAAAAATATAAAATTTAAACTTATTAGCGTATTTCTAAGGATAAGGTATTAAAAAGATAGATAAATACGAACCGTAAAATATCTCTTCAGCAAAGGCTTTTTCGACAAAAATTTAGTTGATATTTTTTGTTACTCTAGCAATGGCAATTAAAATATTCAAATATATACATGTTAAATAAGAATTAGGTTACAAAATTGTATAATACAAGAAATAAAAAAAATATATTAATAAATAAATTGTAATAAATATAAATTATTTTACTGTCTCGATTAAAATAATAATACCAATCGGATATGGGTTAGAATAACCAATTAGGGTTATCCTCCCCCTCCCCTAAGGTTACTCAGGTCAGGACCCAGTGCCCTTCTGTGCCCCGGGTTCGTATAACGATTATTGAATCCTCCAGTAAATATTTCTGGCCAGCTATTGACAAACGGACAGATTATTGTAAACATGCAATTCAATGAACGGACCAATAATAAAATATCAAACCAATGTAAGAATTTTAATATACCAAGTCGTTCGTATTTCAAGCTTATAATTAACTACGTCAAAACAAATTATATAAATACAGCTATTGAATTTTTTCATATTTCCCCATGTTATCCTACTATATTTCTTCTTCTCTTTTCTATTATTCTTGTACCTTGTTTTGCTTAACCTTGATGAAGTCCTAAAACGTAGGCTGAAACGTCGGTATGCATTAAAAACAATTAACAAATTCAAAATAGACTTACTTAAATTTATTTATAATATAGACCTCGACTCAATGTCCAAAGATGGGAAGAGTAGGCAATTTCTTATTGGTTTTATTTTGTATTTCATTTGTTAGCTAAATTCAGTTTTGTTTGTGTGTTTAAATTTAATTTAATTAATTAATAATTAATTATTAATTGTTTATAATAATTAATAATTAATTTAATTTGTAATAAAATAAATTTTTATAAAACTGCAGTAAAACTTTTAAAAAGCAGTTTATCCGGTCCTCGCTTATCTAGATTTTCTTAATTTAATGATCACATTAGATAATAATTTTTAACTATGATATTAAGAACGGAACTATGTATAAATACGCCAAATACTCATTTTTTAGTTTGATTCAATGTAAAATTACAGCACAGATTGTACAATAAATTATCGTAATCAAATAATGGTTGATGAATTTAAGAAAGGTATTCTAAAGTGTCACAAGACACACCAGCTATAAATAGTTTTTATCGTAATAGACGGTGTCTGTACATTGTGTATTACCCATATTACCCAGATAATCTGAATTTTCGATTATCCGGAAAGCCTTTGATCCCAGTTAATCTGGATAAACGAGGTTTTACTGTGCTAAAATAAAAAAATATATATGTTAATAAGATAAATACAGATTTTTAAATAAATATGGATAAAAAAGAAAACAAAAAACAACATAGGTCAATATTAAAACTGGTATAAGTAAAAGGAAATACGGATATAAAGAAAAATTCTGAATATTTCGAGAACTCTAAGTCTGAGGGGTATAGATTGCCTGCTAATTAAGAATCTAATTTTTGTCAATTGATATTTTCTTTAAAAGGTTATTCAACATTTTTTTTTTTTTTTTTTTTTTTTTTTTTTTTTTTTTTTTTTTTTTTTTTTTTTTTTTTTTTTTTTAGCAGAAACGAAGATTTTACGTAATATTGACCTTAATTAAAATCTGAAAATATATTTCTTAGTTTTCTCGATTTATCTTGAACATCACTTTTAAGTGTGTCAACTTGTTTCAAAAATTGGAACAGAAAAAATAATAATTTCATTTATTATATCTTAGTAATTTTACAAGAATATTTAATTAAATGAAAAGGGTCCCTATGAGTGATGCACTATCTCTATTAGGTTAGTATTTTTTGGAATGTTGATGTGAGACGTGCTATCTACGGTCTGAATTTAAGTGATTTTATATTTATCAGACCTGATGACATCTGAAATGCTGAAAAGCTGAATGGATACTTATTTACTGCTATTTGAGAGACTGAAGGCATCTTCCAATAATATCCGAATATTAATATATATATTTTTTTTTAACAAAAAATACTTTTAAAAAACTTACCTATATATTTTTTTTTCCTTCCTAATTGATTGATCGCTAAATTTCAACAGTAGCCTAAATATTAACTCAATAATAAATAACAATATAAAATCCAATTATCAGTGAAAATAAATATATGCATTACCTGAAATTTTAAAAATATCCAAAAATTTATGTTATTAATAGAACAATTTAAGTTATTAGTGCATTTCCTGATAGTTGCTTGCCTCTATCGCAGTTTAATAAAATACCAAATTGATTATTTTATTTTTGTTAATTCTATAAATAAACTTTTTGCTTTCACTTACCTATATTTGAAATATATAGTATTGCGATCGTGAAAAAAGAATCCGACTTTTCAACGGAAATACAACTTTTAAGCTCCCTGAGTCCGAATGACCAAATCTCGCTAAACGGTTGAGTTGTACGAAACTGAAATTGCGTATTTAAGATAGATATACGCCTGTGATCTGACTTGGCAACTTTTTCGCCAAAAAACAAAATTATCATAAGTGCCACTTTATATCATCGATTATACACACTTTTCTCGAAATGGGATCAAACACGTTACATCAATGTACAATTTAATGTACAATTAAATGATCCTTGATATCAGCTAGGTCTCATCCTCATTGAAACAGTCTGACAGGGCTTAAATGCCGAATTTTCAAAATTTCTTCTTCTAAAGCATCTTTATTTGAAATAATTAACCATCTCTCATTGTTGGTGGTAATAAACAAGGGATAAATATAAGCATTGGGGGAATTTATAATAATTAACTAAAGGAGAAA
The DNA here is from genome assembly GCA_948150685.1 of Rhaphigaster nebulosa. NCBI lineage: Eukaryota > Metazoa > Arthropoda > Insecta > Hemiptera > Pentatomidae > Rhaphigaster > Rhaphigaster nebulosa. Next base: position 80,216,840 of record OX411307.1, on the reverse strand, counting down.
TATTTTCACAGGTAGAAAACAAATTTACGGAAATAAGGTTAGTAATACAGATGTATAATATACCATTGGAAAAAATAATATATACATAGGAAGTCATAGAAGGTAATAGAGAGTGACGAATAAATTTAACGCTAAAATTGAAGTAATTATCGAAGTTAATAATTTCTATTGATTAATCAATAGTTGACCATGAAACTTATATGAAGGAATGAGATGGTCCCGGAGGGGGTAAAAAAGAATGGATCACAAATAATAAAAACTATTTATTAGAAACCCAAACCCGGATTCTAATAAATGGTTTTTACTATTTGCGGTCCATTCTTTTTGACAGCCTCCCGGACCATCTCATTCCTTCCTAATAATTTCTTCTTTTATATTATTAAGAGAAAAAGAAATATTTCCACGGATACTAAATAAAAAAATTAAAATTGATTCCAAGTAAGTGATAGCGCACCGCACAGTTTTTTAAAAATTATTATTATGATTTCTTTTATAAAAAAAAAAACAAAAAAAAAACTATAAAGTACATAGACTATTTTTTAAAACGATGAAGTTTTAGATTTAATCCATTAACGCATGATGGCCTACATGGTGGGCCAGACTTAACTACCTCCGTACTTTATTTAAAAAAGAAAATATATCATTTTTACTATATTTAAAAAAAGATATTATAATAGCTATAAAATAACAATAATAATTATTATTATTATACAAAATATTATAATATATTTATTGATATTTCTTAAAATAACAATTTTAAATACTGTTATTTCAAATTAGTTATTGTTTATTTGTATTTCAAATGAAATTCGTCCAATAAACCGTGAGCGAACGCTGATAACGGGTAGTAAAGTGCTTCATTATGACCATCTTGAAAGTCAAATATCTTGCAAGCCGGTCAAAAAATACGAACTTCGATCATCTAGACCAAAAAGCTGACGAATTTTACTTGATTATAATGAAAGTTTTAAAGATCCAACACAAATGTTAATCAAGTAGTGCTAAAAAATGAAACTAGAAACATTTTAAACTGCCACATTTCAATTATGAAAAGCAACATATTTTTTTTTAAATACAGCCATCTTCAATTAGTTTATTATGGTTGATAGAGATTATAACAGTAAATAAGAGCACTTATCTTAAATAATTACAAAGAAGAAAGTTTCATTAAAAAAAAAAAAAGCTAAAATTTACGAAAAAAATTCAAAAATTAATCACGAATCGGAGTCCTGCAACGCTTGGAAGGCCACGCTAACGGTTTCAAAGTGTATAACGGAAAAATCGATAATTTTTTTTCTGTCGTTGTTAAGATAATATAAATTTAAAGCGAATCGAATGATTTTCAACGTAACCCCGCTTCCCATTTGGGTTTAAATCGATTTTAATAAGGTGGTATATCATGTAGGCCACCATCCATTCTATTACTCGACCCAGATTTAACCTGAACATACAGGGAATCCAAGCGTGGGATACCAGGAAGGCAATCAAACGTTATAAAAAAAATTTTACTCAAGCTTCTGAGTATTAAAGGATTAAACCGTAGCTTGAATATCAGGAGGGTGTAGGGGGTGAGAGGGGCAGACGAGGGGGGGAGGCGAGTTACGTATACACCGATATGTGAGAATAAAAACGATGCCGCGAGATACATTAGCCCGATCGATATCAAAGCCTCACTCAACACAATGTTATTTTAACCTCATCCACAAACGCTCACAAACTGCGGGTAAAAAAAATTTCAAACGTTTCGTCACTGTAAACAATTTTAATCGTTTTGTTATACGATTTTGTTATACGAAATCTAATAATATTTATTAAAAATAGGTATCCTTTTGAGATAAATATGTTTATTCGTATTAACAGTAGAGAGGGGGTTAGGTAAGTAGCAAACTAGCTAATTGTTCTTTTTTAACTGTTATTACCTCACAGCATTTGTGAACTACAATTTAGATTAAAAAAGAAAAATTGCAATAGTTAAGGTTAAATATGAAAGAGTTGAACCTTTAATTAAAGTAATTGCAAAATTAAAAGTCCTAATAATGCCCTGGGTTGCGCATAACAACTTGATTAAAAAAAACGGAATCTGGTGATGCCTGAATTGGTGAAGCGTTGACTGGTTATTTTCTGATATTCGAGATCTAAAGAATCTGATCTAAAGAATAATATTTTTACCAATACCAACAGTTTCAGTAAACTTTTGGCCTTGCTAGCAACCTAGAAAGAACTTTATCGACCTTAAAATATTTTTAGGTCTGGAACGCGGTGAGGTTTGCCGAGAACGATGTTGAAAAATGAAGTAGCGGCTGAGGCACCGTAAAACGGAATAAAGGTAGTGAGTGAGTGAGGAATTGGGTACCTACACACCCGACCACCATACACCTCTTTTCGTCCGCTCAATCGATTCAATAGGGCCTACACATAGGGCTATAAGGGTCAGGGATCTAATTATTTAAAAAAATAACAACATTGTAATTCATAAACTGAATCAATCTTAAATTTTCTTTCATATCCCCCCCCCCCCTTTTGCAAACTATTGATAAAATCCTAAGGCACTTCAATTCAAGTCATCCCGATTTTTTCCTATTGATTATAGATATTATTATTTAATTAATAATATCAATAGATATTAGTAATACAATAGAAATTTGAAAAAATGAATATGGGTTGATTTTAATTAGAAGTAATCATAACTGTAAATATTTTTCAACATTAGGCTATATAAGAAGGCATCGCAATGACTTCAATGACCCAGCTGCTTTAATAACAATTTTTAATTCTATTACTAGGGCGACAATTCAATATTATTTCATGATCTGGTACCAAAATTCGAAAAAAAAAAATGTTAGATATGTTACAAAAACGGTTTTTTGAAATTTGTTCATTTTAAATAATAGAGTATATCCAGAAATATTTCTAACACTTATAATTTTTTTTTAATACATTAGGGGTAAAGCATTCCATCACACAACGCGTTGGATAAAACTAGTAAAAAACATTTTGTTGATGATAGATGTACACTGAATAAATTGAATTTTGGTTTCAGTAGGACTTGTAGTAGGAGGGTAACAGATGATTTTTATTTGCCAGTCTGCAAGACCGGTTTGGCTTCTTGCTCACCGGTCAATAAAATGTCAAAGGTTTGGAATTTAGTAAATAATGAAAAGAAATTAGAATTTTCTTATAGTTTATGCAAACTGCGCAATACATTTGGGAATATAATTAAATCCATTTTGAAAAAGCCTCTGAGCTGTGACAGATTTTTTTTTAGTTATTATTATTTTTATTGTTTTGTTTTTTAATTTTTTTTCTTTTATCTCGTTGATTTTTTTAAAAGTTGTATTGTATTTTCATTATTATTATTCATTTTTTCATATATATATATATATATATATATATATATATATATATATATATATATATATATATATATATATATATATATATATATAAAATACGTTTGAGAGAGAATGGCTTGTCATTGGGCACAATGCCTGTTGGTGGACTATAGTAAATAACAATTGATTAGAAAGTATGAGATAAACTCTATAAAAACAAAACCATCATTGGGCCATAGTTAAAATTTCCCACTGATTAGAATAGGGAAACTATTTATTTTAGATAATTATATTTTACTATAGCTAGAGGTCTAATAGCTTAAAAATTATTTTAGTATATATTTAGTGATCTAAATTAACTTTTTAGCGACCAATATTCCCATTTGGGAACAGATGTTAAGAAATTTTTCAAAAATGTTTATCTGAAAGTAAATACTCATCATATATTTTTATTTGCTTTTATAAATTCATAACATATCTTTTGATGTAAAAACTGGGCAAAGTTTTCAAATTTGAGTTACTTTCGATTTTTCGAAATACGTGAAATATACCTCTTTATGTTATTCGTTTCAAATTATTTTTATAACAAAGGTTTATATTCGATTAGTGCAGTAATGGTTTTTAGACCTTTTTCTTTTCTATTTTCTCCTATAGTACCTTCTCTATATCTTAAATTTAAAAAAATATATATAAAAAAAACTGAAGTGGTAGCGGCTCCAATAATTATATTTAATAATAGTTTTATATTCGAAATTATTTATAATTCTTTGTGTAATATTTTGTTGAAGAAAATGAACTTGAAAATAGGCAAAAAAGGGCCCGAAACGTTGTTCGAAATTCATTGAATAAATGAAAGAAGTATATAAAGGTTAATACCTATTCATAAAAATACAATAATTGCATGATTTTATATACCTTTAAGACAAAGTTGAAGGTAGAGTTTGGATTCATTTAGTAAACATTTTCATTTAAATAATTTACAGAACCTACCCAAGTTTCAGTACATCTACTTTACTAGTTAAATATCAATGTCGATACTGTACATATATATTCAAAACAGGCCTTGAGTCTCTCAAGCAGCAGTAAAAAATTAACTAGAGAACATTTAGCCTTTTAAGTTATCATTATACCATTAAAAATATCTCAAATCAACTATATAAAAATCACAAAATAACTAGTGATAGTACATCACACCAAGATGTTAATATATACATTCAACCAAAGTTAATATATACTTTTTGTTTATACAATTGCAGCAATAACCATTTTTATTTTATTAAGAATATATATTTTGGATATATGAACTTATAACTATTATTTATTTATTTTTTGGTATTATTGTTATAATTCGATTTTTTAAAATCATATAATATGGAGTTTATATGTAGACCATTATTTTACCTAACCGATCAATTAATCAGAACAAAAACATAATTGAAAGCATAGTTATATTACTTCTCCTGTCAGAATCTGATTACATTTCTCTTTTTCCTCTCGTTCACTTTGAAGGATTACTATAACCAGTGGCGTGCACAGAGGGGTGGAGGAGGGGTGGAGATCAGGAGGATATATATACCCCTCTCCCCGAAATTTTTGAAAATATATGATTTTCATATCCACTAACTTAAATAATAATAATAATAATAATAATTTTTGATCCAATTCTCATTCTTATCCTTAAAACTTACGCCCAATACGGCGATTATGGACAATTAAGAAATTACTTGTCTTCTTATTAAATCCCTCCCCCCGAAAAAAAAATTTAAATCCCCCACGAAAAACAATTCTGCATACGCGACTTATTATACCACCACCATGCCCAAGGATTTTATTTCTATATACAACTTAATTTGAAGATAATCTTTGGATCATCTTAATCACAAGATATTGATTTACATTTCTATAAATATATAACTTTAATTATGAATATTTAAATATTTTTATTAATTATTTTATAAAAAAATAAAATAAAAAAATTAGTGGGTCAAGTAAGATTTGCCAAATTTTGTGAAAATTCTTTTATTTACGTTAATCTTGTTAGTAGATCGGGTTTATTTATTTTTATTTTCTATACTATGATGTAAATTGTCTTATTTGCATTTAATTGAAAACACATTTATATTTATTTTCTTGTCAGAATCTGAGCACATTCCTCTAGTTCATTTTGAAGGATTGAGTATATTATCTGTATACCCAAGGATTTTATTTCTATGTACAACTTAATTTGAAGATAATGATTATAATCATCAGATATTGATTTAAATTTCTGTAAATATACATCTTTAACTATGAATATTTAAAAAAAAACCACTAAGAATTCCGAAAATACCCGTCCAAAACCATTTCCTGAATTAATTTAGCAGTATTTGAACAAGTAACACATTAGAGAGAAATTCTTCGTACTGCTAAGTTGTGCTAAAGATACCTACCCCCCTCCCTCCACACACACGTTATGATAGTGTAAATGAACAGAACTTGCCCATTAATTTTCTGCTGGACGTTGCCTTATGTAAATACACAACTTCCGCAGTTTCCCAGGCACGGGGAAAACATTTCCACGTCGTTGGATTCTATAACTACATGGAACAGATAAGGGACTGAGAATTATTAAAAGCTGGAAAACGGTCCGCTTTAAGGAAAACATCTGTAGGCGAGGAAAAGCCGGTCTAATTAAACCCATGGGAATGGTTTCGCTCGCTTTAGTTACCTCGGGAGGGAAGGATCGATCCCCGACCGGTAACTGTTAGACTTAATGAAAAAGAAGCGGACGTGGGAAGAGATACTCATAATTGCCATCTGCCATAAGGATAGGCTTAATTTGGTAACGGGAATAAAATAGAGAATGAAGAATACGGGATTAAAAAAAAAATGCACTAAGGATAAATCGAAAAGTTCATTGGGAAATCGATGTGAGATTTTGAAGAATCAAAGTAGAATAAATAAATAAAAATCCGTTAGGATATTATTGTTTAGACTGTTCGTATGATGCCTGGATTGACGAAACGTTAAATAGTTTATTTTATGGAAATTCATTGAATCAATTTAGATAAAATGAATACAGTTTTCAAGAAGCGAATGCAGTAGATAATGAAAATATAATTAACATCTAGTGGTACCAAGAGGTAATTTTTCTGAACATTAGTCTGTTAAAAGTGAGGGCGGTGAGTGAGGAAGTAAGCATAGTAGAATGGCAGAATGAGGATGAGGAATGAAAATGATAACAATAAAATAAAAAATATATAGTTTTCTTGAAATATTTTTAGTTTCAATAATTTGTAGTTAAATTATTACATTATTATTATTAAATTATTACAAAGCGTATGAGATATATTAATTTCAATCTTTTAATAAAGCAACTGAATTAGAGACATATTGAATGAAATAGAATTTTTTTAACAAATAAAATGTGAGGAAGTGAGATTTTGTGTTTTTTTATTATTTACTGACTAGACCTTAACTTTAGAACTACAATAGAAATTCATCAATATTTAACTTGCCATCTCTATTCTATGGGGAGGTAAGGAATTGAGGATCAGCAAACGCACAGCACATTTTTTAACCTCAACATCTCACTGTCACAGCATGTTAAAGGAGGCTTCTCTCAACATCGGTTACAATTTGGTTAGGAGAGAACTGGTAAGACCTACCAACAGCTGTAGAAAGCAGTGAGTTTACTTGGCGCACATGCTTAAAAAAAAGTGAGGGAGCGCGGCACCTAGCTAGGGGACAAGGAATTAATTTAAATAATTTTCAACAAAATTATTCTATGAGGAAATAGTTTTTCTTTTCTAAAAATACTGAGCTTGTTTTCACACGTAATTTATTTTGATAGGGATAGGTCAGATTTTCTGGAAGCTAAGCAAAGTCAATGTGAAAATTCAAGTAATGGGATATGTAAGGGAGTTAAGATTTATAATGTTTTAAACATGTTTACATATGAAAAATTATTATTAAATGAAAGCTAAGCCCCTGATAAAACTACTTAAGATCATGTATAACAGTTTTTTTCATCTGTTATTCACATGCACATTTATTCTTTTCCTTTATTAATTCATATTTTATACTATTGTTTAAACATATTCCATTTTGGTTTTTAAGAATTCCTCGTTCTCTCAGAATATTATGATATTTATATGTTTATTACTTAATCTATCTTTAATTTACTTTTATTATTTATCTTTTTTTATATTGTGCACATATCTATATCTCTTATTTGATTTTAGCCCTGTAGATGGCCCACAAGTTTGGGTCGAAATGTCGGCTTATATTTACAATAAAAAATGCTGAATGATTTCCCGACCATCTATTATCTACGATATAACTTTTAACAGACCACTATCTATCATTCATATAATATTAATAATTTTCCAATAGACATCTCCGACTTTTAATAAAAACAGTATTGCGGATGTTATTGAACACAATAATAATATTGAACAAGGGTAGACATATTAAACATTTTTATATTCATCCCATCTGCAAGATACGCGGGGAACATGACTTCCACGTGCCGAAATTGGTTCACTAAATTTCCGACAGGAAATTTAGACATCAATGGGACTAGGTTGCTATACAGAAATCGATTCCAGTTAAGGGCACTGTAGATGACAATCCCTACCAATCGGATAGAGATATTGCGATGGCCTATAGACATAATGTGCACAAGCGTGGGAAATAATATGAAGCCCGGATGCAACCCCTATACAATAAACAAAGTCGAGTTTGCAGCATTTCCATCATGGTGTTGGACAAGACGTTACTTCCTTCCCATCCTCGCACGTCTGTTCTCGTCCCAGTCAATTATCACTCATATTATTTTCTGCGGAGCTCAGATGAGGTTTCGAAGTATTTTGCTAGTAAGCCCAAGATGTTCCTTGAAGATGAAGTTTGTGGAAAAAGGTCTGACTGCTTAATTTAAATCTATTAAAAACGTTTACAAAGGTTATAAAGTAAAAAAAAAATTACAAGGGTTATGATTATCATAAACCGGAAAGAATACTTTAGAAAGCTTAGAAATTATGGTCAGGAGTAAGTTAAAATTAAACACATGATTCATTAAAATCAAATTCATAACGTTTTGGCCCAATTTACAGATCTCCAAAAACTCATATACAAATATTAATAAAAATAAATAAATACAAAAAATAAAATGAAAGTAAAAAAAAATAAATCATATATTAATACAGTATAAGGTAGGAATAATACAAAAATTGGAGAAGTATAAATGACACATTATAAAAAATATATAAAAACTACATAGTTATTAAAATATGTAATAGCAACATCGTGAGGAGGGGGGGGGGGTATAAACATAAATCAAAAATAATATTAACTATGGTATAAAAATAAATATGTAAAGGTATTTATGTTACATATAAATGTCAATTCTATTGAAATACCGCAGTAATATTACAATATTACAATGCCTCATTTGGGCAAAATTTATTTAAATAACAAATAATGAATAAAAAAATATTCTTATTTTAATTCTTCTAAATCAGTTGAAAATCTCACTGTCAAGTTTTAATAAGGGCATATAAAAATTTTTAAATTATTAAATTACAGGAAATCATCCCTTACATACTTCATCACTTTATTCAACGATATATCACAACGTTTCGTGCTAATCCTTGCCCATTTTCAATTGATTTCAAATCCTCCAACCTGTCTAATCTATAATTTTGACAATATTCTCAATATTTCACTATATTCAATCATATGGCACATCTTCCTTTCCATATTATTCATTATTCTTCCAAATCAGTTCAAAATCTTGCTGTCATTTTCATAAGGGCGTGTAAGAATTTTAAAACTATAAAGATAGAAAACGGACAAGGATAAGCCCGAAACGTCGAAATTATTGAATAAAGTGATGAAGTATATAAGGGATAATTTCCTGAAATATAATAATTTTAAAATTCTTATGGGCCCTTATGAAAACTTGACCGCGAGATTTTGAACTGATTTGGAAGAATTATGAATAATATGGAAAGGAAGAAGTACTACATGATTGAATATAGTGAAATAGTGAGAATATTGTCAAAAATTGTAGAAGGAGAGGATAGGTTGGAGGATTTGAGATCACTTGAAAATGGCCACGGATAAGCCCGAAACGTCGTTATAAATCGTTGAATAAAGTGATGAAGTATTTCCTGAAATTTAATAATTTTAAAATTTTATTTTAATCTTTTAATTAATAATTAATTTTTAAATTATTCATTCAAAAATAAACTGGTTACTTTATTCATTATTAAACATAAAATAAGATATTCAATAGCTTGTTTAATTTTTCTTTTGTGGTCATTAAATTATACCATTGAAAAATGCTCCATCCACATCTTTAGAAATTAAGAATAAAGATTCAGAAAAAATAAAATGAAACTATTAATTATTCACTGCTTGGTTGAAAACAATAATAAGAAATAATTAATGAATAACAAATTGAATAAATTATTCAATAAAGCCCAACACTGTTCCATACCTTATGGCGATTCATATCGTACAGCCGAAACCAACCTTCAAAAACGGTATCCCCTCAACACAAATTCACTATCACTTCCACCTCAGATTGCTAAATATTTCCTATAATTTTGACACAAACACCATAGCTACAGTTCGGAACCACCAGAAATAACTCCTTTCAGAATCCATGCACAATCAATAGAACCTAATCCTTTCAGCCCTAAAATAGCCAGGCAGTAAATTAACTACACTTTTTCCTAAGCCCTGAATTTATTAAACAATCAAATAAAAGATGTTCCCACATTGTTTTAATATCCGTACTTAATTTCATATCCCACACTCACAGTCCCAACAAGGCTCTCTGACGGCCGGGCATCGAGTACTCTAACTTTAGTGGGATACAGAGATACTTCTTCACTTACCCACCGCTACCTCACCTTTAATGCCGTTGCGAGAAACAACCCTATATTCAAACGCGTATTTTAGGTATTTAATCGAACCACACGTATATTTCACGAAAAAAGGGTTGTTGAGAAACTCCTCTGGAGCAAATAGCGCTTTTAAAAATGGCTCAAAGACCATTTTGGTCCTTGTTAAAATCTTTTTTCGAGATCACTTGTTTTTACATTTTCTCAATTTCTGGTAAAAGTTATTATTATTTTTGTATATAACTTTATTATAGATAGGCACTAAGAAAAGCCACAATTTAAGCTCCAAAACAAGTTCCTGTGTTAATTAAAAGTCCTGTAATAAAATGGCCATATTTCGCGGTTTTTAAATTATTTTTTTTTGGAGGGGGGGGAAGTTGTTGATCGACTTCAATTGCTTAAAACTAAATTTTTCTCGTATTTTTAAACGCTATTACGCACTAGTTTTTTTAACTAATTTTTTCGGCATCTTTATTCATTTTTTTTCATCATTATGCATACCGATTTTATCTAAAGCATATAAAATTTGTTTCTACTATTTTTCTCCTATTTATCACGTTGAGAAAGACCCGTCGCGATTAATTAAAAAAAAAAGAACTATCGCGCCTGGATTACATGCCTGACATTTCATAACAGTTTCATCGAGAATTTCGCTCATTGTCACAACTTTTGTGACAGCCGCGAGCTAAGATTTGAATTATAAAAAAAAAAAAGACAGAATATAACATTTATTTATTTATTCCGCTTCCTTTCAGTAAAAAACATGGAATAGAGTGCAGTAAACAATAACTGCACAAACATAATTAAATACAATGACAATACAGATGGTAATAACCCATATTTTTTAAGGTATTAACACCCTAAAATACAAAATAACCTTTAAAATGTTGTTCAGTCTCATTTCTTGCGGACATTTTTAAGTACAGGGTCAAAACAACAATAAATTTGTTTAAAAGGCAATAAAATTTAACGTTTTAAATTTTTTTTAAAATCTTGTCCTCCAATTTAATTTACAAAAATACAGTAATTTCACACTTATTAAAAAGTTCGTGTTGCGAACTTGCTTCCACGGGTACGACGATCTCATGACAACGTTTACGAACACTGATAAAAGCCAGTACGTATAAAACATGTTTTTTTTTTCTCGATAGAATAAAGAAATTAAAAATCGCATTCTCCAATGAAAATACAAGTACCCCAACTTTCCCGGGCAAATTAAAGTTTTGAATTTAATGAATTTTTTTAAGGGTCCAACCCCTAAGGCAATAAATTTCAGAAAAATGCCCACCCCTATTGCAAAGGGAGAATAAGGGTGTCTTAACAAACTCATAACGATTAACTTTCCGTTTAATGAAACTTAATTTAATTAAACGATACCTTGAAAATTTAATTTCCTGTGTCCCGAAAGTTTTATAAAATTATTTATTTTTCGGCAATTTTATGAAGGACGGTCCCGATAACGGGAAAACTTTTCATCCCAGGGATTAAAATGTGCAAAAGTGATCCCTCTCTTCATAAAAATGTATGCGCGTAAAATTGGGTTATAATTACTTTTTATATACTCTCTCTCTCACTTGCCCTTTTATAAATGAATATAATAATAATTATGAACTATTGTCTTAAGTAGAAGTATCGATAAGTATCTATAAGAATTTTTTACTCAAATCAAAATGACCACAGGCCACCAAAAGCTATTTCTGCGACTGACGGTAAGTTTCAGAATTGTTGGAAGTTTGATTGTAAACTTTGGGGTTAAGTTGCAACCGACGTATAGTTGCCGTAGCAGTTTAATGGAAACTCCAAAGTACCGTTATTAAACCAGACCAATAATTAAGAATCTTTTTATGAATTTTAACAAATCTAAGACAACTATCTATTTGCATTAAATTATTATTTTTTTAAAAATTAAAAATTGTAGATACTATATTTAATACATAAAACATTTGTTTTATAATAATCAATCGAATAGGCATGACAACATATCAAATATAAAAGGGAAATATTAGTTTTACATTAAACCAAAGTAAGGTGGCCTGAAAATGAAAAAAAAAAATTATAACATTGTTCTCAATTCAAAAAATTGCGATGGTACACAAATTTTATAAAGTTCAAAGATCCTTATAAAACAACTTATACTATGCGGTATTTTAATAATATATCTAAAATAGGTGTCTAATGGCTAGTCTCAAGTTAAAATAATACGAATTAGATAAACTTAATAAAGAAGAAGATGGTTGGTGGTGTGGTCAGAATAAAGTACACAGCAATGAAAACTGTGTGCCCATGTTTCGATCTAAGTTGTAGGCCTTCATCAGGTTTAAGAAAAATAAGATACGAGAATAATAGAAATGAGAAGAATAGATATTGTGGGATTAGATGGGGAAATGTAAAATAAAAAAAAAATTAAATAGTATACAAAAAATATTAAAATAAAAATGATTTTTTATTGCACCTTATCATTACATTATATCGTTATATTATATCATTTTTTACCATTTTAAACATATATATTTTATGTTAATTTTTTTAATAGAATATAATATAAAAAAAAAAGTAAGTACAAAGTTATCAAAAATATATAACAACAAAATGAACAGTAAAACAATATAATCCCTACTAAAAAAAAAAAAAAAAAAATTAAAAAAAACAAACAAAAATAAGAATTCACCCATTCATTACAAAGCTAACCATAAAAATAATCCTATATTTACCTCTGTTATTTAAAAAATATGTGAATAAATACAAATGTTATTTATAATAAACAAAAATGGTAGTAAAAGAAAAAAAATCTAAATACAAAAATTAAAAAAAATATCGGAAATAAACAACATAACGGGTATATTCTAATTTATTAAAAATGAAATGGTAAAAGACAAAATAAAGTAAAATAAAAAATACGGAAATTCAAGTATTTTATGTATACTATTTTAATTATTTTCACGTTCCTCCATCCCCACGTAATCCCTTTATATTTGTTTATCTATTATTCTCCAGTCTTTTTTTTTTTTTATCTCCTGATGAAGGCCTACAAGTTAGGCTGGAACATCAGTCATCTCTGACCGAAACCCCAAAATCATATCCTTGATATTATCAATGGTCAATCATCTCTCATTTATTATTAATGTAATAAATATAGATAAGTAAGCAAATTCAGCAAAGATTATATTGACTGACAGTAAGAACCCTATAGGACCACAAATAAAACTATGAACGTGCCCAATCATATAAAACACATCTCACATTAACAGACTCAAAAAAGCAAACTAAATAGAAATAGCATATCGCTCTATGACAATTCGACGTATTCTTTGGTATAAAAAAACTGACAAACAAAGCATATGCCTTATTGCTTATTCCATAATTTTACATATGCTTTAGTTGTAGATATAACAAATAATACCTATATGTTTAACCGTGTTAAAATGATGTACAATTTCTGTCTGGTTAGTATTTCTTAAGGTGGGTTTACAAGAGCGAGTTTTACAAACCCGAGAGTTAGATATACTCTCGAGAGTAAGTGTATGAGAGATCGAGGGTGAGCTCTCCGAGAATTGTTGAGTCAGGTCACAGCTGGTCTAAACGGTTCCTTCATCCTCTTGGAGAGTAGTTCCAATCAATCGAAACAGGTTTGAATTTCCTGATGTTACTCTGTGAGAGGAGGGAGAGAACGTTTACACCTGCTGTGACCTGAAATTACAACTCTCGGAGAGCTCACCCTCGATCTTTCAGATACCTTTGCACTTGTGAGTTATACTCTCGAGAGAATATCTACCACTCTCGAGACTGAAAAAACGATCTTTAGACAGTGGTTGTGAGTTCATCTTTATGAATTGGCACGTTACGCATACGCACGCATAAGTTGGCGCAACGTTAACAAACAAGTTAGTTATTTACTACCGTTTGAGAAACTAAGGTATTTGTTTTGGAATCTTCCAATAATATCCTAACGATAACGTTTTGCTCTCGTTAATTAATTTTAATTATTTTTGTTAATTCAGATTTTTCACTATTTTATATATATATATATATATATATATATATATATATATATATATATATATATATATATATATATATATATAAAACTTTGGATACATCTCGCAATAGGGAAAATAACTCCTCTGGAGTGGTCCATATTTTTTTTTTTTTTTTTCCGGGCGAGAATAAGATTCGGGGAGCCGGGGAATAGAAGTTTGCCGATGGGAGCGGAGTTAGACGTGGAAAAGTGCACTTTTGGGTGGGTGTGAGGGGGTAGCTCCGTTGGTGGAGTGGTGAGACTAGAGGCAGCTGATAGCCGAAACCTGGCCGCTGAAAAAAGCTTTTAAAAGCTTATAAAATTCAGATGAGGTCTAAGGCGGTTAGTTAGTTGGCATTGCCTCTCCATTCGATTTCCAACCCTCCCCTTCTCAAAACCTTCTTTGTTCTTCTCGCCTCTATTGTCCACCACAATGATCAAACAAAGCGGAAAAGAGACCGCCATATTTACTCCTATTCGTTATCCGATCGCCTTTATTACACTACTCGAATGCGAAGGAAACTGCGTATTCAACGTGTAATTAAGTAATGAGTCGATAAATGGAACAAAAACCCAAATGAAATGATCGTATTCCTGAAAAAGATTTGCCGAAAAAGTAATTAAACAGATTAATGAAATAACCAAAATATACTTAACATTGAAAATTACTATGTACTCTGAAACCTACGATTTCGGAACTTCGTTTTCATACTTTATTCTTTACATTTTATATAATTTTGTTTATTATCATATCATTAATAATAAAAAATTGTGTTAATAACAGCATTTAGTTTATTATCTATCTGTTTATTATTAATAAATAATACATTTTTGAATATAATTTTGTATCATAAAATTTACATTTATTTACCTTCATCCATTATAAATTATATCATTTTGTTTATTATTACATCATTTTGTTCATTACTGTTTTTATCTTTTATTATTCATATCAATTTGTATAATAAATTTTACATCTATTTAATTATACATAATTATACATCTATTTATATCTTAAAAACAAGAGAATTAGGAGTAAATTGAAAAAAATAACTCAGGGAAGGGGTGAAAAAGAAAGAAAAAAAGGAAAAGAAAATAAAAATGACAAATTTGTTTTTTTCGTTTTTGATTAGTTAAAACATTTATCAACTCCACATGTAAAATCTGCGTGATACACTACTAATGATAATATATTGAAATATAATAATTACAAATTTAAGAAATGTATTATTTCCTTCAAACAGTAACCATGTAGGAATTCCGTTTATTTGATGCATGCTTCATGCAGTTTGCATGCATATGTCATAAATTCAACGTTTTTTATATAATTAGTCGAATAATAATGGTAACATTTGAAAAGAATAAAACAGAAAATAAAATTATAGATATAATAAAATTATAGTATAAAAAAGATATATATTCTAATTCTTAATAAAGAAAAAAAAAGTCTGATTCTACGACATTGTACATATAAGTATAACAATAATAGTGATAAATTAATAGTAGCAATATAAAAAGTAATACATATATTTCTATTTCATCTATTCATTCAGTATCATTATAAATCTGTATCAATAACTGGTGCATTTCTTTATTAATTATTATCTGTTTTAATTTCTATTTTATTTTTTGATGTTAATATTTTGTTTTGGTCTCATTACGTCTTCGACCATCTCCCCCTCCGCCTTTCTTAGCATTGAATATCATTTTTTCAACTTCATTCAATTTTTAAAGTTTATTTAATTTTTCAATTTTTTATGCTTATGAACAAAGGCTTTAATTACTTTTGTAAGTTTATGAGTACGTATTTATATATTCCACCATAATACTCCATATGTTGCATATTTGTCCCAAAATAGATACATGTTCCTCCTTCAACTACAAACTTCATACACACACCATTAGTTCGTAGTCATCCCTATCCATTCCCGATAACCCTCCGAGACATCTGAAAAGAAGATGGCTATAAAAAAATATAAAAATATAGTAGCCATTGAAGTGCTACCAAGGAGTAATTTCTCCACAAGCAAATGTTATGTCATGTGTTATGTACAATATGTATTCATGCCTATTTTTTTAGAGCAGTATTACGGTTGAAAATATCAATAAATAAATAAAAATTTTGTTTTTATTCATAATTTTAGTTATGCCATGTCTCCAGAAGCAATTTCACTATATTTATTAACTCTAGTAATTTCTTTTATTATTCTCGTATCTTGCTTTCTTAGCCATGAAGGTTTACAACAAAGGCCGAAACGTCGGCACACATACATGGTAAATAATTCATTACTGTTTTTTTTTTTTCCTGACCGCAACCCTAACCATCATCTTGATTTCATCAATGAACAACTATCTCTCCATTATTATTAATGTAATAAATATGCGTAAACATATTCAGCAAAGGCCCTATTGAGGGGCAATAGACAGCACATCAACACTCAAAAAAGCTTCGTAAACTTTGTAGTAAATTAAGAATGTTCTTGCGATTTATATCAAAGCTAAAAGAACTTAAAATTTTAAATTACAATAAAAAAATTTCAAAATTACACTAGTTGCCGTACATAAACTGGTTTGTGTGTAACAACCATTAATTTTTCCAATATTCGATTCCTGAAGTAACTTCCAATATACATTGGAACTTATTTTCATATTCAATCATAATCTGCTTATTTTTTTTTTCTTTCATGTCGGAGCTTAGGTCAAAGGTTCTTGCAATATTTTATTGTTATCCGGAACCAATGGCCTGGCCTCCCCCTCACCCCCCCCCCAATACGGAAACTGTTCAAACACTTGAACAAATATTGGTTTTATTTCTATCTTCTCCTCCACTATCAAACCTGTTGGTCCCTATACCGATATCGTCACTGAACGGCCGTTTTATTAGATATCTTTAGCCTTAAAAAAAAATATATATTTTGTTTAATAAACGATTAATAAGATATGACGACGTTGATTTAACAATTAAAAATATATACATAGCAAATTAGAATGAAATAATTAAGAGTATTTTTCATTTATCAAAAAAAAATGTATATTTTTCAATTTTGATGAAAACAAATTATAGTTATTGTATAATTGTTTTTCTTTATTCCCATACGTATAAAACAATTAAACAAATAAAGTATACCTTAATTAACTCTTGACAGGCTAAATTCAAATCAAGATCAAATTTTTATTTTTTCCCCCGTTTTTGGCTTTCATATGAAAAATGACGATTGCCAATTTTCGTAAAAAAAAAAACTTTCAGTAAGATTTTCAGTATGTTCCCAATCCCGCTACGAATTAAGCCTTTTTTATGTATATTTTTTAAACTTACGAAATAGAGGAGGTACTACAGGGGAAAATAGATAAAAAGGTTGAAAAATATATATATTACGACACTAATCGAACGGTAACATCTGTTATAAAAATAAATTAAATACTAATATTTCATGCCTTCGTTTCGGAACAATAATCCTAACAGTATGTAGTTTTTGTTTCTTTTTTCTTTTTAGTTTCCTTACTCAAGTATTTGTATTTCTTTGTTTCATTGTCAACTTACCCTTGGCTTCTAACCGATCGAATTCGTAGATCGGTTCGTTCGGTTAGAAGATTCGGTTCGTAGATACATTGCTTCTAACGATGTATTCGTAGCGAACACTTGGTTACGGAATTTCAAACTGAGAAAATATTTCTTGTAAGTTTTTTGGGAACTTTAAAACTAGTAATAAAATTACATTTTCTCATATATTTGTATACTTACAGTTTTGTATAAATGTGTTTTTCATAAATATTATTTTTGCGATATTACTCATAAAAGAACAATAAATGTATTCCAACGTTATCAGTATTTTAATTTTATAGTCTAAATATTTCTTTATTTTATTTTATTAAATTTTTGTATCAATATGTTTTGTATATGTTAAGCCTCGTTTACAAAGTTAGGCGGTAGCAATTTTAACAAAGGCAACTCATTAAAAAAAAAAAGAAAAAGAAATCTAGAAACCTACTTTCAATAACAAATTTAACTAAATAAAATAATATAAATACAAAATTAGGAAATTTTATAATAAATGTTAAAAAAAAAAATTAATTTTTATTTCTCCTCCAAGAATGAAATAACGTCAAAACGTTGGAAGGAATCAATCCTAAGTTCAGAATATTCAAAACACAATATATGAAAACTATATTTTCTCGCAAAATCACCATAGCGTGTAGACAAAGCGTGGCAGTTCACATTTAATGCGTACTATATTGTTAGAAATCAATATTGCATCCTTTTATTGGTGTTATATTATCATTTTAGTTTTTATAATGGTTATAACAGATAATAAATTTATATGTCAAATTGGTAGACTGATTTCTTTTTAAAAACATTTATAGCTAACAAATTGTCACAGGGCACGGATGGACTGATTCAAAGAGATGGGAGTTATGGCTCGCGTGACGATCGGTTTGATATTTGAATGTAAACTTCCACAAGGAATTACGGGGAGTTTGCCGAAAACTGTTGTCTCATGACCCAGGAACCACAACTAATTTAAACTTATATTTTAGGCAACTCCAGTTATTTCCAGTCCAATCTAGGCAATTATTTTTTAACGATAATGCTGAACGAAAAAGGTTGGTCTATTCGACTAGTCGAAAAAACAGAATGCTATGGTGGAAAATAAATATATTTTATTAGTAGATATAGGATCTTATTGGAACATTCTAAAACAAAGGCTTGAATCACTCTAAGAGCAGTAAATAATTGACAAGTCAACGTTTCGTTTATTCAGTCACCATCAGGACTAAAATACATAAGATCGCATAAAATACACATCATAGAAGAAGCAAAAATCATTATCGTGAGAAGGGAACAAAAGCTAATCAAATAGAGATAGCACATCACTCTAAAACAATTCAATATACTCTCAAGACGTTTCGGCCTAATATGTACGACTTTATCAGGGCTAAGCTAAACTATATACAAAAATAAATATATCAGAAATGCAAGGAGAATATGAAAAAATAAAATAGTAAATATAAAAATATATGAAGGCCTACGCCTTAGGCCGAAACGTTGCACAGTGCATTAGTAGTGGGCAAAAATCAAAATATTTTCTTAAGTTATCTACTAGTGCATATTTTAAACTAATCCTTAGACTACTGATTTCTACCATTACCCCCATGTTTACATTTCTTTGTGAGTTAAAATAACGGCCAAACTTAAAAAATTAATTCCTTTCGAGGTAATACTTCATCAGTTACAATTTATTTTTCGTTCCGCCGGCATCTCTTCTCTTAGGAAAAAAAACATTGCCAATCATGGAATTTATAGACCTAGGTACGCACCTTCAAACAGTTCATATGAAAATATATATTAATTAAAAAAAAGAGGAAATGAATATTTCTTAGCCTAAACCATCCGGAAAATACGTGAGGGTGGGAGAGAAAGAGGTGTTGAATAAAAAGTCAGTCGAACAGCCTGTTGGAAAGAGCGGCCGACTTGCGGCGACGAAAAAAAAAATTCTAGTCTTTTGGAATTACAAAGCTATTATTCACGACAAATTTATCCAACGAAATTCCAATTTGTCTCTAGATCTGTTGGGAACGAGAAACAATTCGTATGGTTTATATTACGTTTATAAAAAAAAAGGTTTGTTCGCTAATTTCGAAAAGAACCATTGATATATTTTTATTAATATTTTGTTTAATATCAAAAGGAATTTCGGGCTCGGAACCATAATTGATGAAAAAAAGACAATATTTCTTCTTGAACAAATTTTTTTTTTTTATTAATGTAGATATATGAAATCGTCCTATTTAAAGCAAACATGTTTTTTTTTTCTTGCACCATGACAATTATCATTTTTTGTTCAAGCTAATAATTACAAAATGAACTAACACAGATACTAAATAAATTTATGGCTAGCTTACAATTTTGTATCTTGTAAGTTTAATTCCAAGATAAGCGCTTCTTCATGATCAAAGTTCACCGTTTACAAAAATTATTTATTCACAATTTCACTTGCTCGCGAACTAAAAACAGGTTCAACTACAAAAAAAAGACAAAAAAACAACTGACTCAATGAATGTCACAGGGACGTTTATTCATTTACCCCTGGCAAAACATTACAGGCACTATAAGAAAGTTCTCGAAGGTTTTAAATTTCATTTTCCTTTGCAAATTCAGTAGAACATTTCTTATTACAAAATATTCACCAAATATTTCAATATAATTTGTAAATGATTCACGAGATAACTTAATAAAATTATGAATAACTGCATAGATAACAGAACCGATGCACTTCCCGTTAGTAATTTACACAGCCTACAAATAAATTAATAACAAATAATTACACAAAATATTGCATAATATCAAATTCTCTTTGAAGCAAATTTAAACTATGTCATCTTCGTGGTTCCTAGATGATTTAGCAACAATAAAATGTACAGATATCGATAAATGCGGCTGCACAAAAGCCGAAAAACCACTAATTACCTAGAGTGTAGCGCGTAGAAGATTTTAATGAAACTAGCCTAAAGTCTCCTCCTTATAGCCCTTAACTATCCATACATGAACTACATACTGTACATCCATCGAGACAGAGAATGAAAAAGTTATGGTCAAATAAATTTAAAAAAGTGTTTAAATTAATAAATAAACTAGCTTTATAGAATTTTTCATACAAAAAACGATGGAAGATTTAGATTCAGCACACCAAAAAACCTTAGTTTTTCAAATTTGGTTTAAACCGTTCAAAGGGTACTTACTATACTATGCTCATTTGAAAGATAATAAAATTCCCTACACAAATTTAAAAAAATCATGTAATGTAAACTTTAGGATTTGAGTACAAAATAAAAATAAAACACGTTGAAACTGTTCTATTTTATATCTCGAGTTTTAAAAATGATATCGGCACCGTTTTGATACAATACAATCAGCCACACTCAAATATTAGGGCTCCAAGTTTCCGTTCATGCCGTGTATGAGTAAAAAAAAAAAATACTAATAATAAAATTAAATTAAAAGAAACAAATTAAAATAAATGAATAAAGACAAAGTATATATAGCAAGATAAAAATAATTTGAAAAAAATGTACATCACAACGAAATTAAATAGATAGATAGATTGAATAATAAATAAAACAGAATAAATAAAAATCAAAATAAGAGAAATTTAAGTTAAATAAAAATAAAATAAGTCTACTTGAACACATTCATATCTATATACAATGCGGTGCTAGGGTAAGGAAAGTATTGTAATTGGGTCAAATTTTCGATTTGCAGTTTTCAGCGATTATGCGCGCTGCAGAGCCCCCTAAGCAAAAAAAAAACAACGTATTTTTAGACATTGGTCTGTCTGTGTCGTGATTATCTCTTGAACGGGTGATCTAATTAAATTTTGTACTTCAATTAATTCGATTTTTGAATACTATATTTATACATACAATAATTTTATCAAAATTTCAATTGTATTCAATTAATCTGTGTGTATGTATGTATATATATATATATATATATATATATATATATATATATATATATATATACTCAAATCAAGCAATAGCATTCCCGGGTCTTCTAGTATATATATATATATATATATATATATATATATATATATATATATATATATATATATATATATATATATATATATATATATATATATATTAGAGAGAACTTTTTTTTAACAACTATAATTGAAGTTTAACAGTAAACAGTGTGAACTGATGAAATAAATTTCAGTTTGAAAAAATCAAATATAAATATATATATATATATATATATATATATATATATTTTTTTTTTTTTTCAAGGAAAAAGAGCTTTTATTCAGTAACTAATATCATTTCAATTATATATTTAATATTTCTATAGAATGTACAGACGAAAATTTAAAAAATAAAACATTATAAAAATAATAGGGGTTGTTACCTACTTAAAATGTACCGATTATATATTCTATATCTATATTTGTGTATATTTTATTTTAATTACTTTTTGCATTACATTACTGCATTAATCTGATTACTATTATTATTATAATACTCATTTACGTACTCCTATATTAGTCTATAGTTTTTCATTAGTCAACTAACCCTTAAATGATATTTATAGATTAACAGTGAAATAATAAAAGATTTATCTAATGCATTTTCTGATATACCTAAAGTTTCCACCTAAAATTTAATATATTTATAAAATTAATTTTTGAACATAAAAAATCTATAATATTGCTGTATTATAATATTATCTATAAATGAGAAAAATACAAGACATTGACAATTCTCTTAAAAAAAAGAAAAAGGAAAAAGCACATTGCCGAAACAATGGGACTATTTTGATGTTCAGGTATACACTTCCAGTCACCATTAAAACTTGGCGAAAAAAAATTTGAAAGCTTTGTCAGAGTGACTGATACAGTTTCAGCATTTCAGCGGGCGAGGGAGAGAAGGAACTCGTTTAAAAACTAGCTATATCTCTTGTCCGTAATCCTCAATATTCCTGGTGTATTTATTTGCATCAGTGATGGAGCTGTTTAGGAAGAGGGAATAAATCGTAATTTTGTTTAAGGGAAATTAACTTAATTTTGTTTTTAGGAGAAAAAATTTTGATAGTAATATTTTGTTTTTAAATTACAATAGCATTCAACATTGTGTATTCAATTTATCTTAATTTAAAAATGTTGAGTTATCAAAATTTCATAATTATCTTATGTAAGACTCTAAATTTCATAATTATCTTATGTAAGACTCTAATGATGAAGAACATAATATTGGAGTATCATTATTTCTATTTTAATTAAAATTTAATTAATATTTCCGAAGCTAAATTTAATCTGTCATATTGGTTTTCATTGGACACAGATATTACTTATTTTTAATATAAAATAAAAATTATTAATGTATCATAAATAAGTACGAAACTGGGGGAGGATAGCACAGGATCGCGGAGATTGGTCGGCTGTGATGTTGGAGGTCCGGGTTCTTGCAGGACCGTAGAGCCAAAATAATAAATAATAATAATAATGTATCATTAGAAGATTATTCTTTTTGTCGAACAAATCAAAAAACAACATTCAAATAATTCGAAAAACATTTTCACTAAATATTTATTGTTCTAAAAGTGATAATTTTAGTTCCATATTCCATGGAAACTGATTGCCAATTGTTTATAAGGATATTTTGCAGGACACCAAAAGAGATGAAGAGTTGGTTAAAGTGATGAACTATTTGCGGAGCTTACGATGACGAGACTTTGGGTGCATACTAGAGGAACGAATTACATTTGGAAGGAGATTTATTGTTGTGGGGGTACAGAGAGGTCGTCCCAAAACAGATGAGAAGGAGAGTCCTGAAGGAGCTGCATGGTCTCATCTCGGGATAATGAAGGTCAAGTCTTTGGCGTAAGTTTGGTGGCCCAATCTGAATAAGGATATAGAAGAATATAGAAGGAATAGCCAAATATGCTTAGATAGTAAGGATGATCCACCAAAGACTCCTGTGATCCCATGGGCTTGGCCAGGAGGGCCCCTGGGAAAGATTACATTTTGATTATACAAGACCGTCAGGAGGTAGGTATTATCTGATTGCTCTTGAGGCTTATTCCAAGTGGACTGAGGCAATTCCCTCCAACAGTACGACACTAGAAGCTACTATGAAAATATTAAGAGATTTGTTCGAACGATTTTGTGAGCGTTGACAAATCGATTGCGATAATTTTCCATCTTTCTATTCTAGAGAATTATTTGCGTTTCTTAAGGAAAACGGAATTGAGCACATTACCATCCACAAACAAACGGAGCTGCAGAAAATGCTGTAAAAACAGTAAATAGATCTATAAAAAGCTTAGTATTATCATCTACATCCAAAGACAAGGTTTATCCATATTTTAATGGATTACGAGAACTCGGTACATATAAGACAATGAACCATCAGCCGAGCTGCTTCTAGGAAAACAGTTAAGGACACGACTGATTTACTTCGAACCGACCTAATGAGTAAGACTGTCCATGGAAACCAACGCAAGTGAGTGGTGTTTGCTGGAAGTATAAGGGAGGTGACGTTTAGTTTGAACGACAAGGTATTTTATGTGCCCCAGAAGGACTCGGAAGATATGGCTAATTCAAGAGGTACTTGGACCAAGATAGTTTCGCGTTTACGTGTCTGAAATGGACGAGGCACGCTGATCAACTGCGCGAGAGGAGTGAAGAGGACATCATAGAAGATGGAGGAAACGCCGGAAGACTGTGGACTCAAAACAGTCCAAACAACAGACAACCAACTCCCGAGCTCAGAGTGGCTCCGCAACCGTCAGCTCGGCCTGTTAGGAACCGCCGGCCACCTAAACGCCTTATAGAAGGAATATGAATTATTTCATCATTTTTTTTTTTTTAGGGGGAAATTTGTAATGTGTGATTTACTATTTAAAAGGTAATATACGATCACCTGGTAACTAGCAATATAACCTTCAGTTATATGTTTCAGTGTATGCTTGAGAATAATGAGTGTCTTGTATTAAATGGTGCTTTATTAAGCACATGCAATATACATTACAGGTACGATTCTCATATGGAGTCAGTTATATGTATTTCGTGGCGAGCCAGTGAAATAGATTTTTGCAACCCAACTCTGGCTTGCAAGAATAGGGTGGCAACCTCTGGATAGCCGATTAATACTATAATTGACCAACAGACCTGTAGCCATTACAAATATCAGAACACGCTGATTTGTATTTTCATATCACAAATCGAGTCACAGAACAAATGTTTTACTCCAAGACCAATATTATAAGAACTATCACAAATGCAACGTGCTGTGTATTGAACGCTGAACTCCATATTATTGTAATATATAGATTTCATCTGATGACCAACATATAAGGGCGCACTTCGAACGATCTCACGACGGACTGTAAGAGTTATATTGACACTTCAGAGCAGAACAGACTTTTTCTTTTTTTTATAACTTAAGATAGTTGAGACTACTGGGGATTTGAATCAGAAATAGCCTATCTTTATCTATAATACCTTAGGGATTACATTCAAGCCAAAAAGTATACTATGTCAGAATTACTATCTTAATTTTACAGCAGAAGTATGCTATGTTAAATATTTAGAATAGCCTGAGTACATTTTTAAATGGTGTTAAAACAGTTTTGTTTTTAAAAGAACTATATTTTATGTCCAGTTAAGTGTGAAGTTAGGATAATTCAGAATGCAGAACTATCATATTTCACATGTTGCGTGAGAAAAAATTTGATATCCTGAATTTATTATCCTATGTGAAGCTATAACAGAAAACGAACCTGCTAAAACTAAAAAAATTGGTTTAGTTTTAAAAAAAAATTTAACATTCATTTTTCAATGATCTTCCTCATGCTTTCCACATCAGTTTCTCTGTATCCACCAATTCAGTTGTTAGTAAATTAAAAATCATTCATGAAAAAAGAGAAAACAATAAATACACAACAACGTTACATGGTAAAACGAGAAACAGAACGAGAATCGCAGATCGATGTTAATAAGTGAAATCATGCAACATGGTGTACAACGTGCCGAGAGAGAACAAGTTTTAGAAATGAAAAATTAAAGTTCGGTAGATTTATTGCACAGACTTAACAAATAGGACAGGAGGGAAAGATAAGAAGCTAGAAAAATAAGATGAAAGATAATCCCATAAATATTCGGCGCTCTGAACAGCCAACAGAAAATATAAATTAATGTGGTTATACACAGATAGTGACCATGTCTGCAGCGCGGCTGAAGTCCAAGAGATTTTGGAGCCACTGAATCAAAATTTGATTTTTTCTCTAAATGGTGTTTCATTCGGATTGTGGAGAAAATCGGGCCAAAACATAATTCTCATGCTATTTTTAACGTTAAAAACAAAAATCAGTAACTGTTTCAAGAAGCACCTCAGTTTTATGAAATTTCTTATTGCCGCAACAGAACAAACGGGTTTAAACAAATTAATATTGTTAATACGTAGCCTTAAATATTAATCATGATGATTCGATATAATATTATTTAAGCAGGCAAATCTGATTTAGCTGTTTATTTTAATTTGTGATATAAAGGAATCATAAATTTTATATCATCATTTACATTTTTTTGAAATATAAAAAACAGTGAAAAATTAATATTTGAAAATAATGATAGAAAATGTAAAAAAAGTTCAATAGATTACTCATAATAAATTTTATGTCCACATTACCTGACAATATAACATAAAAAATATGTATTTATCTCAAGGTAGAAAATCTCAAACAATCAGAAGCAGATCCCTTACCTGTAAGAAAAGAAAAATAAAATTAATATTTCACAATGTGATGAATAAAGTTGTATGATATAACTAGATATATAAATAGGATATGATAGTTAGATTAGACACAAGTCGTTGGTCAATCGATTATTTAAAAAAATTTCTATAAACATTGCTGGCTTCAAGTTGGGTTGATGAGTTCAATGAATTATCTTTATTTGTATTCAAAGTTCCAATGTTAATTTCTGTTTATAAAGTTAATTTTTCTTTCATTTTATACGTATACTTATATATGAAACGTTTATAAATCATAAATAAACTGTTTATTCGCAGCTTGCGTATGATTAACATAGCTGGAAGTTTTCTTATAGATGACAACTGCATTTTCTATCTCATTTACGCAGGTACATGCAGGTGTGTCCATAGGTATATCGGGTTGTTTTACCTAAGGGCAACATTCACATCTCTGAGTTTATAATTTAATATATATATATATATATATATATATATATATATATATATATATATATATATATATATATATAAGTTAAGGCCCGGAGTGCAGCAGTATTAGCCTTAATACCATATACGGCTGTAAACAACAGCCAGAATGTATATAAGGAGAATTAAAACCTCAATAAAGGCAGTCTTATTTCGGATATAGTGCGTGTCCTTTCTTAAACCTTTTCCTTTTTTTTTGACGTTTGGAGTTGCCGACGCATAACTGGTGCCGAAACCCGGGACGAAGCGTTCGTATAAGATTTTTTTTATTTCTTTTAAAAGACGTCACGGAAAAGGAATTAAGTAATGACGAGCGAAGGAGTGCTGAAACCGGCGGTCCTGAACGTGCAGAACATTCCGCCATTACCCCAAGACACGCTAGCAGCAGCGCATGCAAATGCGCTAGAATGGATGAAAATTAGAGTGGCTACGTCACGGGACTTGAGAAATGCCGTATCAGACCTGGAGCGCTTCTCAGGGGACATAGGTGAGCTAAATCATTTTATAAAAGGAGGTGACCGCCTAATAGCACGGATCGAGGCCAAACTAAACGAAGATCTGGTTAACCCTGGAGACGCGGAAGCGCTGAAAGCAACCCTGGTGTGTCGAGTCAAACGCAGCATCTTAAACCAGATACAGGCGGATGAGGAGACGCCGTGGCCTGTGGTGAAGGAGAGGTTGAAGAAAGCGTATGGCGGGGGCAGATGGACGCCAGAAGAAGATATCTTCCAGCTATTCAGGAAGGTAAAAACGCCCCAGCAGACGAAAGGACAATATGCCGGAGCTCTGTTGGCTAAATTCAACCAAATCACAGAGAAGATGAGAGAGACTGTGACCGCGGCCGAGACAGCAGGAAGGATGGCATTTGTGTCTACCATCCTAAAGGTACAATTGGCCAAGGAAACAGGGACTAAAGGTGGCCTTCCAGGGGAGCGCTCATTCATGGAATGCGCGCAAGAAATGGTGGATAGCAGCGCAAGAGAGGAGGAGACCCGGATGGAAGTAGAAGAGGTCGGATGGAGCAGGGTAACCTACGGACGACCTGGGAACATGCCGTCGACCTGGAAAAAAAAGGGTCAGGTCTACGGGAACCAGGAGAGGGTTGCGGTGACCGGGAAAAGGACAGGTCAAGGCAGGCCCCAGAATAGGACGAGAGGAGGAGATAGCAGAAAATGTCACGGATGTGGAAAGAACGGACACTTGGTAGCGCAGTGCCCACGCACCAGGTGCTTCGAATGCGGGACGGAAGGACACATCGCAAGACATTGTCCGTACCTCTACCAGAGAAAGGACCCACCGAGAGCGGAACCCATGGAAGTAAACGCTCAGAGAGTAAAGAGGAGAGATGACTCACCAAGAAGGAGCGGAACATCGCGAGAACCTTCGGAGGTATCGTGCTCGTCCGAGTCAGAGGAAGAATGTGGCGAACTAGAAGGCCGAAGAATCAGAGGAAACAGAGGGGGCTGGAAGAGCGGAGGAAGCAGACGTTGGAGAGCAGAGGAGGCGATCTGAGGAGAGTGCCAGCAGAGAGGTGACCGTACTTTGGTAAGCCATAACATCGCGAAAGAGGCTTGCTGGTTGCCTATCATAAGAGCAGTCGGAGGAGTGAGGTGCCTGGTGGACACAGGAAGCTCCAACACCATCATGACCCGGAGAGCGCTGGAGGAGCTGCGTGGCGGAGAGGGGGCACCCCAGATTCAGGTATGTAACTGTAAACTAATCACTCTGGGTGGCCCATGTAGAGTAGAGGGAGAAGCGGAGATAGGATTGAATAGGTGGGGAACCAAGAGCGGCACATTAGTGGTGCATATAGTAGGGAGCATGCCTCGGGAATACCAGGGGATTATCGGATGTGATCTGTTGGCAAAAGTAGGCGCGCGCGTAAGGATCCGCAAGGGAAAATGGCATGTAAGGATAGGGACGAGAAGGTACAAGTGTCAGAAGCTTATAGAAGACGGCTGGGCGCGGATAGGGGCAATTAGCCACGCGGAGGACTGGAGGCAGGCGATCAGTAGGGAATACGGGGACTTCTTCTTCAGGGAGGGAGATACACTCGGGGTAACGGGAAAAACGATACACGAGATTCCGCTGAAAAAGGAGATGGTGACCTATATAAAAGAGAGACGTTACCCGCAAGCGCTACGGCAACATATCCGGGAAGAATTAGCCAGTCTAAAGAGCCAAGGAATAATTGTGGACAGTACGTCACCGTATAATAGCCCCCTTTGGGCAGTGAAGAAAAAGAGTGCACCGGGAGTAGAGGGGGAAAAATACAGGGTGGTGATAGACTACCGCAAATTAAATGAAAACACGGTGGACGAAAAATACCCGATCCCCAGGTTTGAGGACATTTTGGATAGACTGAGTGGGGCGACGGTATTTAGTACTCTGGATTTAAAAGCGGGATACCACCAAATCCGGATGCACCCCAGGGACCAACATAAAACGGCATTCACTTTTAAGAGAGGGCACTACGAGTTCACGCGGATGCCGTTCGGGTTGAAGAACGCCCCAATAACTTTCCAACGTCTTATGGACGAATTTCTTAGGGGAATTGATGAAACAATATGTCAGGTGTACATGGACGATCTATTAGTGTTCAGTAAAACCGAAGCCGAGCACGTGAAGCACCTGCGTAGTGTGTTCGAACGGGTCCGACAGTTCGGTCTAAAATTATCGAGCGAAAAATCACTCCTAGGGCAGGTCCAAATCAAATTTTTAGGTCATACAATCACGAAAGAGGGAGTCAAACCTGACAACGATAAAGTAGAGGTCATTCGGAAGATGGCGGTTCCGCGAGACGTGAAGGGAATTCGTAGGTTACTGGGAACCCTTAATTATTACAGACGGTTCGTGCCAGAAATGGCGGAGTACCTTGTCCCCCTCAATAGAGTACTAAAAAAGGGAGCAAAGATCGTAGTGACGCCGCTCATGGAGAGTAACATTCGCAAATGTATGCAGCGGTTACAAGAGGAACCGGTATTGGCTTATCCGGACTTCAACAAAACCTTTAATGTCACCACGGATGCAAGCGAATATGCGTTAGGGGCGGTGTTATCCCAGGAAGCAGACGGCGGCGAACGCCCGGTAGCATACGCCAGCAGACGCCTTACGGACGCAGAGACGAGATACAGCGCTCTGGAGCGGGAATTGCTAGGCATCGTGTGGGCCGTGGACCACTTTAGACCCTACGTGTTCGGGCGGCGATTCCGCGTACACACAGACCACAGACCTCTGCAATGGGTGGGGACGCTGAAGGAATCCTCAGCGAGGGTTACAAGATGGAAAGAGCTCCTGGCCCAGTACAATATGGAAATAGTGTATAAGCCAGGTAAGGAAAATGTAGTCGCTGACTGGCTGTCGAGAGCCATCACGATAAATGCCATAGAGGAGGAGGGTGCAGGACCATCGAGAGACGTGCGTCAATTTCTGACAGAATGGACACCCGAAAGAGAAGGAGAACAAGGCTCGAGAGAACCGGACGAAGCAGAAGAGTCCCCAGGGGAGACAAGTTCGACCGAAGAAAGATCGGCGGAGATGGAAGAAGTAGAGGAAATAATCAACGACAAGCGGCGACAAATAATTTGGAAAACCAGGACTTCGGGCCTCATGAAGGTGGAATACTCCCGATACGGACGCAGCAGAATTAACTCCATATGGTCGCAACCAGGAGCGAGAGAGGACCAAATTTGCAGAGCGCTGAAGGACGCGTCGAAACCAGGGGAGACATACCATCTCTACGTTGGAAACGCCACGATTTGGGAGAAGATCAAAAAATTATGGCGGTCCGAGCAAATCGGTATGGACCGAACCTTCATCCGTTGTAAGCTACTGGTAGAGACCGTGAGAGACGAGGAACGGCAGAAGGAGCTGACGCTTGCGTACCATCAAGGAAAGACTAATCACCGCGGGGTGACCGAAACTTTGCACGCAATGCGGCGAAAGTATTTCTGGTGGGGGATGAAGAAATCCATCACAGAGACCGTCGGGGCATGTTCCATATGCCTCACCACCAAATACGATAGACATCCCCCAAAAGGTAGACAGGAGGAGACGCCAACTGCAGATGCGCCCTTAGGGGACCTTCAAATAGACACGTTCACCTGGAGAGGGTACAAGTGGGTCACAATCGTCGATCTCTTCAGTAAAGTAGCGATAGCGCACAGAACCATTGTACAGAGGAATCTGTACAATGCCGAAGTGGGAGTTCAGAAGAACTATATTTTATTTTTGGTCTTTAGTTTTCACACGGATATTTTCTACTTTGTATAGAGTATTTTTTTTTTATTTTAATTTGTAGTTGTTGTTTTATTTATTTATTGTTTTTTTTTTCTCTATCTTATCTAATATTTCTGTACATAAGTTTCAAGTTATGAGTGCAGTGATTATAGGGAACATTAGAGTGTAATCATAGTCAGAGTTTAGGGAGTAAGTTTGGAATGTAAGGTATTAACGGCTGAGTCCTGTGCACTTCGTGCCTATGCTTTTGTAAAGTTTACGAGATGTTCGTAAACTGGTAGGGGGGAGTTAAGGCCCGGAGTGCAGCAGTATTAGCCTTAATACCATATACGGCTGTAAACAACAGCCAGAATGTATATAAGGAGAATTAAAACCTCAATAAAGGCAGTCTTATTTCGGATATAGTGCGTGTCCTTTCTTAAACCTTTTCCTTTTTTTTTGACGTTTGGAGTTGCCGACGCATAACTTATATATATATATATATATATATATATATATATATATATATATATATATATATATATATATATATATATAGAGAGAGAGAGAGAGAGAGAGAGAGAGAGAGAGAATTTATTCTCAAGAGTATAAAGCATAACCTTAACATTTTACTAGGTGAAAATATGTTTCCCAACGGCCAAAAGAGAAAGTATGATATAAATTTTGTCCGTAGGTATAGCAGTCTCTCCTACTGATGGATTAACGCGTAGCTATCCCTACCAAAGACAGGAAAGTCAGTTATGATTCTGGATCTTACCGTAAGATATGAAAGTAATGACCTCAATCAAGCAAGCAAGGTAGAAAGGGAAAAGAAGGGAATATGCGATAAGGGCATCCAGTAGCGGTGCCAGGATTTCGTTTCGGTGGGGGGTGTCCATCCAAGAATCTACTATAAAGAAGCACACCCCAAACGTGGATGAAAAGGGGCCCTCTCTCAATATAATATTTTCTATGCCTAGGGATATTATTCATAAAATAAAATTCAAATAGGATTATACAATTTTTGTTTGCATATTCTTATATGCTTATATAGCCCTCTGGCTACGCCACTGAAGGCATCCCTTTCCTTAAGAGCTCCGCGAGAGTTTTAGCGAAAGAGATTTCAACGTGAGAGGCCTTTGGTTCGGGGGTCACGGAAGCTTCGTGGAGGATCTTTGTATCGATATTAAGAACGTAGCTATATTGGGTGAAAATATAGTTCTCGACTCAGCACTGTTTATTTAATTAAATGTTTAATTAATAAAAAAAATGTATCCAATTGTAAGAAGAAAAGGAAAAGAAAAAAAAACTAACATTATAAGAGAAAAACTATGCGTATTTTATTATTGTTTTCTGATGATACGTAAATAGAAAATGTACTAAATATTTATTATAGGTTCCAACACATAGTCTAAATAAGATTTATAGTATGCTGTGTATGTAGTAACACAATATATTAGGACAAATATTCTTAGAAAATAAAGTGCTTCTCTCTTTACTGGAGTAGTGTACCATGTTTACTTGGTTAGTCTTTCTTAGCTGTTGATGTGAGATGTGCTGTCTCTGGCCTGAATGTGATCTTTTGCGACTGAATTTGCGAAACGTTGAGTAGTTAGTTATTATAGTTAATAATACTTAAAAGCTCTTTATTGAAGTGTCGAATGAACCTCTCATTTTGTTGAATGAACCTCAAATAGGTAATAATTCATAACCACTATAATTTTTCCTTCGGTCACAGAGAATAACGGAGAGGGAGAGAGGGGGAGGCTTGGGTCTAGTGTGCCTCTGGCGTCTATTGAGACCTACCAATAAACTTTGAACACAGGTTCCATTGCGGCGGGGGAAAGTTGGGAAAATTAATTATGTTGCTAATTTGAGGCTTGACATTATTAACTAGGTCTCAAGAGGGGGTGGAACAATCTAAAAGAAGTAATTCGACAAAAGAGACTCGCCTTTTCAAATGAGCTAAGAACGCTAAATCGCTAATAAGTCGTCGGCTAATTACGCGAGGTTCATTGCCAACTTCGCGGTGCCATGTTTAAAAGCCCGACGGTTTTAAACTCCCAACCTATTATCAAGGGCCCTCATTCCAGATGACCCTTTTATCCACGCACTTCAATTATTAGTAACCAACCTGGAGGCATAATTTAAAGCTTTATTAATTCTCTTCACCGATTCCTTATAAAGGTAGGTCGCTAATAAATATTCCTGTAGAACCAAGAGGGGCCGGTCAATACAGCCGTACAGTTTCGTTGTATATATATATCATTCAATAAGATAAACAATTCCTAACTATTCGCTGTTTTCTTTTAATCATAAAAGATGTTTCTACTAATATAAATACGGAAATTCCTCAGGGCAGTACTTCAGGTCCGCTATTCTTCAATATTTATTTAGCCGTTCCCTCTTCTTGGGAAACCCACGGTTTCATGTCAGTGAATATACTTAAATGGTCATCCTGTACCTCAGGAAAATTCTTACCAAACCTTAATATTAAAAGGACAATGGCCGCTTCCTATTATAGAATCATAACTTCTAAATTATAAGGAATGCAATATATTTGTGGAAATCCTTGACAATACACACCTTCGATACCTAACATTGCATTTAAATACGAGTACATACTTAGGTTAAATGGAGTAAAAATTGCGAATCTACGAAATCAAAAATAATAATCCTATATTTTACAACTTGCAAATAGTTTTTATTTGAGTTTATGCGTTTTTCGACACTCTCCAATACCTTCAACGACTTTATATGTTAGATATTAATTATTCCAAAATCTTTAGCTTTCCAAAGGTATATTATACGTATATATTACTACCCTTATTTCCTGAAATTTGTTTTTAATCTGGGAAAATATTAAAGACCACTTAATTCTGCATTAGTATAACGAGTTTCATCAAAATCGTTAGAGCTGTTTTCGAGAAAATTGTAAAATCAATGATATAAAGTGGCACTTCCAATAAGTCCAATACGCTAAATCTTTGCTAATACTTCTGATAGGGAATTTTATTACCTTCCATATGATTATTTACATAATTTACTATAAAGTGCATATTTTTTGAGTTATACGAAAATAAAATTTTCTTTTCGTCATAACTTTTTTTCCCTCCATTTTATCGGTTATGTAATATACAAATGAACTTTAAGGAGAAGACTTAAGGCAAGTTTCATCAAAATGGTTATAGCCATTTCCGATAAATTTGTAAAAAAATTGTAAAATCAATGATATAAAGTAGCACTTAGTAAGTTGAAGCGAAAAAGCAGCTGGAACATCACAGGCATATACCTACCTTAAATGTGTAATTTCAGTATCGTACTTTTCGTTTTTTAGCTAGGCTGTTCACACACACACACACACCATTTTGCGAGTTTCGGTTATTTGGACTCAGTGGACCTTAAAACGTGTATTCCCGTTTAAATACTCAAATTCGAAATTTTTCACGATCATTTTATCATATGTAGGTAAGCGAAAGTAAAAATATATTACGAATTTTATTGATTAATTAAAAATATATTCTCAAATAATTATATAGTCGTGAAAATAAAGAATAAAAACATTCCCATTCGAGAACGAAAAAAAAAAAAAAAATACGAATCAAAAATTGGCAGTAAATTGTTACCAAATTCGATATTAGCTCAAAATAAAATAAAATTTTGTATGTGCATATATTTTTAATTAATCAAATGCATCGTAAAAGGTTAAGGTATTTTTATCCAAAACATTAAATTATGCTTTCATAGTTTGTCTATTATGTTCGAAATATGGAATAAAGAATAAATTCCACTTCATATATATAAATATTACTATAAATCCAATTTTCTCAAGTTTGCCCCCAGGCAATGCTTCAGGAACTTAGTTCCTAATTTGTATTTTTTTTTTTAATTTATTCAGAATTGTAAGAAAAAATATATATTTATAGACTGCCAATGGCAATGGCTGTTCTCTTTAGAATTATTCTACAATCCAATTATTCCTGTTACATCAGGAAACACAACTAACAGGCTACTTCAACACAAACTTGACGAACACGGTGAACTTACAGTTTACACCGAAAACTGATTTACATAACTAGATAGGTAAATGTATATATTTCCATATAATTTATCTATTAATTTGTAAAGACGATCTGAAATATGATAATAATACATCGATATGGTTTCATATCTTATAATTTATTTTTAATCAATACATATATCTAAAGAAAACTTTATTTTATATATTACCGTTTTCTCTTATTATAAAGTGAATATTCTGAAATAATTTAATCATTTTATTTGTCAATAATTACCAATGCTTTTTACATATTTATAGACTATTATCCTACTTTTTGCTTCCACTTTTGATTTAAAAAATATTAAGCATTTGTTTAATCAAATTTACCCAGAATAAGGAACAAAAGCAATAAACAGAAACAATTTCGCAATATTTTAACCGAAAATTCTTAGGTAAACATGAATTTTACAAATTTTATTCAAGATCCTCAAAATACAGTTTATAGTACTCCAATCACACACAACAAATGGTCACGAGATCTCTCTGGCGATGCCAATTTCTCGAACTCATTAAAAAATATAACCTTGTATAAGTTGTAAATGTTGAAAAATAATAAAATTAATTTTTATAAATACATGAAATCCCTAATTGGTAACGCAGTTTTTTCGTTTTCTTTTTAGTCCACTCTTCATGTCATCCACTTAAGATGAAAAGGGTGCTTGACATTTCTCTCGCCTCGTGGCCGCAACGTAAAAAACAGAAATATTTATTTGCAAAATAATATTGAAACCCAAAAATTCAATTAACATCTAAATATTTCTCATATCATTCACGGCGTTCAAACTAAATGTAACTTTTTCAGCAGGTTGGAGATGATAGCTTGTACAATATGACTGGAGAAGACATTTTGGAACTAATAAAATATCAATAGAATGGGCTTGATGAAGAAAACACCGTTGTACGACGACCAAGCCGAAGAAGAAATTCTTATTGCAGGTAAAAGACGAATTAGGGAAATTTCTAATGTTTAACAGCAGTACATTAAGAAATTGATATAGACAACGATACTTAAATAGTAAAATGTCTTAAATCTATAAATTGAAGCAGCGTCCCTTCCTTCACTGAAATACTTCAGACAGGTGCCAGACTGGCAGACCTCGAGGTTATTCTTTGTGGCCCACGGTCAACAGCGTAGCCAGGATTTCGCTTTGGGGAGGTTCAACCAAGAGTCTACTTTTCAGAAACCCACCCTAACCGGAGATGCCTGTTAAGTTTATATAATATGACATTTTCTATTCCAACGTAGATTATTTCTGAAATAACAATAAAAAAGGATTATACAATTTATGTTTACAGGTAAGAATCGGGGAATAAATTAAGTAATCGGGGAAGGGGGGGGGGGGGTCCCGAACCTCCTGGAACTCTCCCTTTGGCTACGCCACTGCCAACGATGGTTTAAAATAAAGTGAAAACAGGACAATTAAAACTTTATATTACCCTGAATTCACTTAATTACATTATGTGTTTTAATTATCCTATCCAGATTCCTGAATCCTCACTTCAAAATATAATTTTAAGAAAATTTGTAAAAGTGATGTGTATCGTTAAATGACCCGTGTTTTAATTGACTTTGACTCACCTGGCTAAAGGAAATATTTGCGGACATTATCTATCAAATTTATGTATTGTAATATATAAAGTGTATACATACATACATATATATATATATATATATATATATATATATATATATATATATATATATATATATATATATATATATATATTATTTTTTTTTCTTATATATATATATATATATATATATATATATATATATATATATATATATATATATAAGTTATTTTTTTTACTTGTACATACTTGTTATTCTTAAGGGACCTGGTCCCAGAATAAAGTTTATTTTTCTATTTCTATTTTCTATTTCTATATATATAGAAATTAATTATTCCCTAAAGAAATGAATTCATGTATATTTATAACTTATAAATTCATTTGAAAGTAATATAGACTATACTAATTTAAAATAAATAAAAAGTATTATACTAGGATCTAACCAAAGTCTGTACATTGCCGATCTTAATAATAAAAAAAATTAATAGTTTATTTACCTAAGGTTCGTAACAAAGCTATGAATTTCAAGATATATATTTTCGTAAATAAAAAAATAAAATAAATCGTTTAGACTTTTTATTAAATTGATAAATGCATAAATTAAATTTAAAATGTAGATGGGAATGATAAGCTATAAATTGAATAATAAACATTACACATGCATAAATATTATCTTTATTTCGATTTCAACTTTACAGAACCCAACCTCTTTTTTAATATAGAAGATGCTCTCGATTAATGCGACTTAAATTTTAAATATCGAATAAAACTGTGCGACATCCTTAAACAATTCGATAATATTTAGAAATGAACTCTTATATACGTAATTCTATTACGTATAATTGAAAACAAACAATTAACAGTCGAGAATCCAAATTGGTCTGGAAATACTAATCATAGTTTGGATTTAACTTTTTCCCTTGACTAATCGGCCCTGAGTACTAGGAAAACATTCATTGCAGCCATTAACTCCTCTGGGCCTCGTAAAAGTATCGAAACTACTTGATATTTACCTTAATAATTATGGGTTGCTACCTGAGGCCCCCTTCCTGCAACGAAGAAGCCGCTATCACATATATAACTGCCAGGGCCGGTAGAAATTTAGTAGCTGTCGTTATACTAATCTAATGTTATTAGTGATTTGGAAAAAAAAAAAAAAAAAAAGGTAGCGTGTATAATAGTTAGCTTGACTAGACTCCGGAGTACAAAAATCCATGAGAAAAAAAAAATAGGCTCCAAACGACACCTACCATCACAGTACAAGACAAAATCATATGGGGATACATAAGTATATATATATATATATATATATATATATATATATATATATATATATATATATATATATTTATTAATTTATGTTAATTTTCAGAGAAGAACCATATACAAATTGAATGAATCTCTAATTAGACAAATAATCATGAATACACACACATATTGTCGGTCATAATGTGACACTGCGTAACTGCCAAATCCCAACTTTTCAGTAGATACAAAAAAAAAGGTTTAAAAAATCAAATTTTTATCATATTTTGGTACCTCCTTTTTTAAATAGTAAGTACCAGCAAGTAATATACCGTCGAGTAGAAAAAAATAATAATTAGTTATTGTGCGTGAAATTATGTGATATATATGAAATATATGTTATAATTTTAAATTATGTGATATTAAGTAAATTGGGTTCAATTCATTGAGACTTAGTTGATTATTTTTTTCTCGATTTCTTCAAAGACATTGATGGCGAATGTAACACACAGGTAGTTGAATGTTGAAGGTATAATATAAAAAATAAAAATAAAAAGATAAGACCCGAGGAAAAACAATTTGGTAAATTAATTTTACAAGAACTTGGAGCAATCGTTTCATTTTGCTAGAAAAATACAGAAGAGCTTGTGTTTTTGTAAAGCTCTCTTAATGTGAGGGCCACAGGTGGATTAGTTTGGAGTCGTATAGCAAAGGAGCCGGGGTTAGAATCACTTCAGTGGAAAAGTTAATTGTAATTAACAAACGGTAAACCCTAAAATATAGCAGGACGACCGAAATCTCACTTACGCCGGATTATCCTTTTAATGCTCTTAACAGTGAGATACTAATGCAGAGGCTAAAAGGGCTTGAAATTTATACGAATAAGCTAATAATGAACTTCTAGTCCTACCATAGATATTCCCGATCATGGTCATAAACAATTATGAATTACAAACAGCGTAAATTTGTTAATATTTCATTAATCAAAATGTCTATTAAAAAGATACCATTTTGTAGTTCTATTCAAAGTTCTTGCAAGGATTAAAATTTCTACAATAGGATCGTAATATGCCCAACAAAATTTCACTAAAACCTCTTCAACCATCCAAATCCTAAAGCCACGTCAAACACTGGACTAGCAAAACTACACTGAACCAATCATAGGCGAGCTCGGAGTTGCGCGGATGGTTAGGACAGCGAACCACGCAATCTTGTGTAACTTCGAACGCACCCTACCACGGGCCGTTTAATGGTGGTACATAAAAAAAAAGTGTTAGTTTGTGCGCGATGTATTTGGATTTCTTCTTCTTCTCCTTGGCGCTACGGGACCCGGGCCTCTCCAAAAATTCTTTGCCATTCTTCTCGGTCCGTCGCAGCAGCCCTCCATTGCCTGACCCAAATCCGCCTCAGATCCGCATCGACGTCCTCTAACCTGAGTGGTGGTCTGCCTCTTCTTATCATTCCTCCTGGTGGTCCTTCCATTATCTTCTTTGGCAACGGCTCCGTTGCCATCCTCTCCACATGTCCCAGCCCTCTGATGCGTCCGGCATTGATGAGAGTGACAATATCGGCTTCTCCGTACAGAAACACCAGCTCCCTATTGTATCTTGACATCCCTACACCTCCTTCGCTAATGGGTCTGTAAGTATTGCGTAGGATTTTCCTCTCCCATACACAAAGCGGTCTCTCATATTTAACCGTCATAACCCATGTTTCACTGCCATACGTAACCACC
Organism: Rhaphigaster nebulosa; assembly: GCA_948150685.1. Classification (NCBI taxonomy): domain Eukaryota; kingdom Metazoa; phylum Arthropoda; class Insecta; order Hemiptera; family Pentatomidae; genus Rhaphigaster; species Rhaphigaster nebulosa. The sequence continues at coordinate 80,177,035 of OX411307.1, read as the reverse complement.
GGGCGAATAATAGTTTTATACACAAATTTCTTTGCTTTTCTTGAAAGCCACCGGAACTTCATTAAACGCTGAAGAGCAAAGTAACATCGGTTCCCCACAGAAATTCTGGCTCCCATTTCGGCCCCTTTGTTATTATCGGCCGTTACCAAGGAGCCAAGGTATTTAAATTGTTTGCGTACCGTGAAACTATGCGTGCCTATACTTATGTCCTCTTCATTTTATAGGGGTTGGCTTCGGCTGATTTTTGTATAGACGGTTTTTTCATCGTTGATACGAAGACCTACCTCGGTTCTTTGCCGCTAATTTAAATTCCTCGAATGAGCCTGGTAGGGCTCAGGTGTTGCGTCAAGCGGTTGCATATAGTTCTACCTGGATTGGTTCTGATGGCCCTCACTGCTTTTTCCATACACATATTGAAGAGGATGTAAGCCTAAGTATCCCCCAGCATTATTCCGAAAGGTAATGGAAATTCTTCGGAAAGCAATCCCTGTAATTGCACCCTGCCTCTGGTATTCTCTGACGTCATTCTTATTAGTCGGACGAACTCGATACGCCTAAAGAGAGAAGGTCCTTTCTTCATCAAGGTCTGTCTGTCCACTGAATCGTGTGCCTGCTGAAAATCTATAAATAAGTGATGCAGATCGATATTGTATTCTAGTGTTTTCTCCTACGTCTGCCGGACATCAAATATTAGATCTGTGGTGGATCTCCCTCTCCTGAAGCCACATTGGTAGTCACCAACTTCCATCTCCATGTAGACTACGAGCCTTCTATTAATGACTGTGGGAAGCACCTTATAAGCAACATTCAGGAGAGGAATTTTGGAGCAGTTAAGTTTGTCGCATTTTTTGTAGTTTTTTTCGCTGTATTTGGACAGGATTTTGAATTCATACGCGAACTTACGATCATTTTCATTTATTTTAATTTTTTTTTTTAATAGATATTTATAATAATAATATTAAAAGAAAAGAAGTTAATTTTTTTTTTTTCATCAAATGATTTTTTTAATAACAAAATAAAAAGAGCTTCTTTATTAGTTTTATTTTAATTTTTTCAGGCCAAATTTAAAGAAAAATGTTTATTAAGCAGTTTTCATTGTGGTATAGAAGAGGGGTGGGACTGGTGTGAGTCATTTCCACCTCTACCGCTGTAGGTGAGATCCGACATCAGTATAGTTTTTCGTTTCTATCAAAAGGGTTGTATGCGGGAGAGTGAATGAATGAGAACACACCTGTATAGCGAACATCCTATGTTGTGGGATCCGACTAAAACAATTACTATATTGAATACAAGAAAAAAAAAAATATATGCTTGGAATACTATTGCAACCCACATGGGGTGTGAATTGGGAGAATTTAAAAGCAAAAAATACCCCTACAGTTAGTATCCTTCTGGATTATTTCCTGATTCAGTATCTGCATGGTTCTCGAAATATTTGGAAAATCGACAAACATTTTCAAACAGTCCACCGGTAAATTAGTCCGATAAGAATCAATCCACGCCAAGAAGCTCGACGACTTCCATCACGGATGTCTCCCAATGTCGTATTTTTCTTGTTTCGTTTTTTCCTTCTTTTTCTTTAATGCATCGTTAATTTCAATGTATGCAGTACTTGCCAATAAGCGCCGGTTTTCTAAGAAATGGGACTAAACGTAAATTAAATGTAACATTCAAACATCAAACCTATTCAATCATTCCAATTAAATATTCTAAGAACCACAGTAACGCTCCGTATTACGTCTCCAACAGCACCCAATAACTTTAAACCGGTGATATTTTCAAAATCCTTTCTGATCATCTAAATTTCTATTCAGCTCTACTCATAACTAGCGCCCTCACTCAGCCTCCACTGGCTATCAATACCAGTAAAGCAGTAGAGAGAGAAGCGCTGGGATCTCCTAAAGCTCTGAGTCAACCCTTACATGTGGAAGCGCATTCTGGGATCCTAAGGCTGAGAGTAAATGTTGTAAAAAAGTATGAATGTGAATTTACTGTTTTTAATTTTATTCTGATCCTTAAGTTAAATTTATCTTTAATTTCGCTTTTGATTTTAATTATTTTTTTTCTTGTAGATTCCTTTAAATATTTTTATTATCCTACCTGGTTTCCAAATTGAACGAATCCGGTTACTTGGTTACGTTACAGAAAATTTATGGGGCTTTATCAGGTTGGAAACATGTTTGACAGACACTTTAACCCCTTTAATAAATATCTCATTCAGGAGATAGCATAGACAATAATGAAACTTTTTGTCAAGTAGTTCGTAAGATCTTCTACCGGTGTTTACTTATTTATCTGATAAGTAATTTAAAATAATTTAAAAAAAATTATAAGTACATGAACTAATAAAAATAATTTGATTAACATCTCTAATTAGAATGTTTATTTTTAAAAATTAAAAAATTGGGATTTTGAAATACCTATAATAATTAATTAAAATAGGACCACTTTAAATCCCAAGAAAATCAAATTTTATTAATAAAATTCCAAAACAAATTTTATTAATTTGCATTATAAGCATTTTCATGCCAAATTTGGACGTTTCGGCCCGTTTTGGTTCTGGCCATTTTCAAACTTTTGTAGTCCATTTATATAATTAAAATGTTAACACCATTGTCCATAAAATAAAATAAATTAATATTTACAACTCTAGGAAGTACTTGTTGATAGTGTATTGTTATTTTTTAAGCATTTCGATTCCAAAAGCAGATATTATTTGACTAATGTGGTCAAATAGTCAATTTGATTATAGCAAAATTCAAAAAAATTAAGATTAAAAATTCTTCACGATCGCAATATTTTCCCTTACTATATATATAATATATTGGTAAGTATAAGTGTAAAAATATAAAATTATACATCGGCGAAATTTACTTGTTTTTTCCATATTGCACTAAAAATTGTGGTTATAATTTAATAAAAAATTACCTCATTAAAAATATCCATTACTATTTTTCTTTTTTAAATAAAATTCACCTTTCACTTACAATGATGCTAAATTTGTTTTTATGAAATTGCTTTTTGGGGGATTTAACGTGGTTCTATTTTAATTTATGATTAATTAATTATTATACATAAAAGTAATGAATATTTACATCTTTAAACCCAAGTCCATTTCCTTACTCTTAACCATCACATATAAAATTATTTACTATTTCAAATTGTATGCTCTTTTTACTTGTATAACTTCTAGTATATGACCTATAATACATTATATTTTTTCATATTACCAATGCAATCGAATTATAATTAATCTTTTCTTTTCTACTATTCTCGTATCTTGCTTTTCTAAGCTTACACATTAAACAATATATTTCATTGCGATATTTTCTATTTCTGGACGCGTACCCAATCATCATCTTCTTGATTTCGTCTACAGTCGACTATCAATAGGAAATACAGGACAATAAAAAAAAAAAGTAAAATTCTGAGGATGCGATGTTGCAGTCCTGAAACGTTATTCATAAAAACATAATGTATAATAAATAATTTTTAAAAAATATGAGTTTAACGAAGGTAACCTAGCATTAAAATTAGGACATATCCAATACAAGATGGTATCCCAAAAAATAGAAAAAAACACACAAACACACACATATATACTAGGCTGTTACAAAAGTCCTTGTGCATAAGTATAGCTTTATTTATGATTACATATTTTAAACATTAGTGAATACTTCTCTTCGAAGTAAAGTCTATTGCTTTCACCTACGTTCACTCATCTTTCTGTCAATAATTGGATTTGATGCCGGTACCACTCCTTTTGGTTTTGAGAAAAAGAACTCTTCGCATCCAATTTTTACGTCCTCGTAATTATCAAAGATCCGACCTTTTAAAAAATGATCCATTGATCTAAACAAACCATAATCTGATGGTGCAATATCTGGGCTATACGCAGGATGAGGCAAAACGTTTACAGTTCCGATAATTTTTCCTTGGTCAAACGAGAACGATGTCATGATTGTTGTGTTGCAAAAGAGCTTGGTTCCTGTTGACCAAAGTGGGGTACATTGCACTCAAAACTGCATAAACTCTGTCTAGCTGTTCAAAGTAAAGGTTCGAGTCCACTGCCCGACTATCAGGAACAAACTCAAAATGCAAAAAGCCTTCGAAGTTCAACCAAACACAAAGCATCACTTTTTTCCCAAACCGATCTTGGTGAACTTCCGGTTGTACAGCTTCACCTAGACGTACCAACTACTTATATTTGCTAAGTTTTTTAAAAATATCCACTTTTCGTCACTTATGATAATTTTTTTCCAGAACCTGTCATCTTTCGGATTTTGAAGCAAATTGTGCACATATCAACTCGCTGCTGGGCTTGGGCCTCTGCCAAATCTTGTGGGTCAGACCTTGGTCTTAAATTCCGTACGCCTAGGTTTTTAAGATGACGAGCCATTGTGGCCCCAGCCATTGAAGCCTCTACTACGGCCGATAAATCACGAGTAGTAGCATGTGGGTCCTGGTTCACACATTCAAGAAGAACGTCATCACCAACGACCGATTGGCGACCTGATCTGTGTTAATCTGCAAGGCTCATATACCCACTGTGTAAAGCCTGGACCAAAGTGGGGTAGTATTTCGATAGATAATTGACTCTCCTTCCATGGTACAAATTTCTTCGGCGGCTGCCTTTGCGCTTAAACTTTTTTTCCAGAAATTTCTCAAAAGACCGCGATTTACGATTTTTCTTCTGACATTACACGTGCGTTTTCAAAATTTAAATGACCACATAAAGCCAACTCAAGACACAAGGAATTAAAGGATTAATCAAAGTAAACATTGACATACATAGTAGGAACTAAAATATTCTTATAGGATTAATAATGAGAGTTAGAATTAAGGGTTGTGTTCACGCACAAGAACTTTCTTAACAACCTAGCACATATATATATACACAATTAAAAACCAATATTTTATTGTTCGGTTCATAATTATCAGACAAATTTAAAGTTCTCTTTAAAATATTAGAGATCATCTCCAAATCGCGAGGCTGCTATACCAATTTACCCAAGGCGTCCTTTCTTCTGCATGGCCTGTGACAATTGACCAACTTTCTTTCTCCGTTTCTTCAGCACTCCGACGGCGCGAGCACAGGGCCCGCATCTTAGTAATTAGGAAAACGGAATTAATCTGTAAGCGGAGTTTCTTTATCTTGCGTAAGCTTGGAAGACTTTATTCTAGTCACTAAATACCTGCTCTAACAAGGGAGAGCTAGCGCACGGGAAACGAGAAAAAAAGTCGGAAACGAAAAAGGTTTGAAAAAACATCGGTCTTCGACCACCAGGGAATTACTACCCAATTATCCCTTGGTCGATTTAATTTAAATCAACAGGCCACAGAATTTTCCTAATTTTTAAAGAAGTCGGACCACCTCGGTTACTAAAATATTTTTAAAAAACAAGAATCCGTTGTTGTTTAGATGTCGTATTGATGCCTACCGGTTTTCCTGAGCATTTGTTTTTTCTAATAAGGGACATTTTAAATTCTGGTATTCCGATCGGAAGGCTAAAGTATTCTGAGCCTAAAAGATTGAGACATTATCTGTTTCTTTATGTCAGACACATTTATTTATTATTTAAAAAAAATAACAAGAAAAAAAAAACAGTCGGTCATCCCCACTTTTGAATTATTTCATCCTAATGAGTTAGAGTTAGGTTCAGCACGTAAGACCTTTCGTAGAATGAAATTAAAAAAACAAACTGAACGTCTACCTTCACTCTATATGCACACTTCACTTTCGAATATGTAATCTAAAACTTCTAATATTTATCTGTTAAATTCATTACAATACCATAAAAAATATCTGCGATCTACGAATTGTATGCCTAAGGTCTGTTCACACAAGGAATCATCTTATGCCTTTCAATATTATTAATGGATGTACATAAATGTTAACGAAGGCGTTGATAACCGACAGGTTTTAGGTCTTAATCTTTTTAAAAACTAAACCAAACCACACATGGAATGGGCGATCTGCATATGGGCAGATTCATAGAGCTGTGCTCTTATTACGGACAATGAGTGAGAAATAGGTTGTTGGGAGATTTTTTTATAATTTTATTTGATTATAATTTTTCTGATAAGTAAATCATGAAGAAGATCTCTACTCCCCACTACTTTTGTTCGTATCACAGCGAGTAATTGGGATGATATAAGCCATTAATAAGTCGATTTTGACTTGGTGTGGATGTTAAATTTGTATCATGATCCTTTAAATTTATTAGAGCTTCAAACCCGGATAAAGGGATACGATAGTAAATATAAGGAATTATTTTAAGGCCCTCCAACGTGAACGAGTGAAAGAGTCCTCACATAAGACTGAAACGGCAAGAAACTGCTCATTGTTTACGACTACTTAAATATTTGCTAGACAAACGTTCGAAACGGACAGATTAGTATTAAAGACCATTTACATAACAATAATCAAGCCTGTTTGGACATACACAGTTAGACTTTGGAGTTACACAAAACCACAGAAAAATCCACAATTTACCTTTTATATCACCGATAAAATTACCTATGAAGACCTTAGGATGATGCAGATTTGGTACAGAAGTTGATACCTGCCCTTCCATTCTAAACTCTACAACCGCACAAACCCAGTTAGTTTGCGTCTGGGGCTCCACGAAACAGGGGTGTAACTAGCAGATGGCAAGTAGCAAGTCCCACAGGCGACGGCCCAAGGGGGCCTCGAATTGGCCTTTATAACAATAAAATATAAACGCACACACACACACACACACATTGCTCACCCCTCATTTTTTTCGATATTACTATCGGAAGAGTGAGATTACAAAAAATATATACATTTCATATATTTGAGATAATCACCGTTCGCAAAGTGATTTAGCCATAGTTTTATTTCAATTGAAGTAGAAAAACCTTCATATTCTTTAAAAAAAATAACAAATTAACGGAAATTAAAGTAGAAAGCAGGAATTGTAATGTAAAAAATAAAAATCCGATATTGCAAAATTAGTACAAAAACGAAATTTTTATTTAAATCGGATTATTAATTAACGCTCATAACTATTTAGTACATCTAAACAAAAACCAATGATCTGAAAACGAAAAATCATTATTAAAACGTTTAATATTATATATTTATTGTTATTTTCATTAGGAAATAAATATATTTAGAATTACTTTCACATTTTAATTAATGGAATTTATTAATTAATGAGATAAAAAAGAGATAAAACCTATAACTTTTCTATTCTACAAGTCTTGTAAAGAAATTTTAAATTTTATAAATTACAGATGGGCATTGACTCTAGCCAATATTGAAATTTATTAATATTTTTTTTTCAATCAGTAATCAAATACAAATAATCATTCGAATGAAAAAATTTATTTTAATAAAAAAAAATGTATTTGAGTAAGAAAAAAATATTCGAATATAAAATAATTGAAATATTAAAAAAAATAAAAGTATGCAAAGTTTTTCCTCTGTGAACTTTCCGGAATTCTAACTATCGCTATCCTATCCAACTTCCTTGGATTTCCTTTCGACACTCCGTTCGACTTAACTATTCTAGAAGTCAGAATGTCCCTGTCTTGTAAAGAAATTTTATATGTTGTTAGTTACAGAAATTTGTCTGTGCTCAGTGGTTAGAAGATTGAAAAGAACTATTTTTAAGCTATTGGAAAAATCATTCTATTTTTACTATTGATAAATATATTATTTTCTTAAAATACTTCACCAATTTAATCGAAAATTATAATTTTTACACTTGTAACAATCTTTTCAAATCCATTCATGGAATATTTTTTTATTTTGAAGGAAAACTTTTTAGACATTATTATTGATATTTTTATTATTTGCCACTAATTTTTTTTTTCTTGATCGAATTTTTCTATAATCGGTCACAACTTTACCACACAAGAAAATACGTGAAACAAAAAATATTTTATCGTTTTTTAAGCAAATCATAATATCCCGAATGAGTACCAAAAAACAAACAATAAAAAATATTTTATTAGAAGACATCTTTCAAACGCAGCCAACCTCAGGTTTAAAATCTATTAATTTATTTATTTTATTAAAACAAGACTCCTAGTAAAATATTAAAACAGATTGGAGCTTCGTCCGATTTCGTCTGTTTGCTCAATTTGATTTTGTAAATTTAATAAAATTATTACTTCCTAATTTTATTTATTTTCCAATGAAAATAACAATGTAAGCAAAACTTTGTTTTTTATATCTAAAAATGGCCTATATATTGCTGAAATGTCATCTCGTGTAAAAATACAAAGAATACATTAAAAAAATATATAACGAATGAAATAGGTAGATTAAAATAATGAAATAAAGAAATAATTTATAAAAGGAACTCACTCAAATAGTCATGATATGAGAGGATTAGGCAGCGGAGTTGAAACTGAAATCGAATGGAAAATCGACCAGTGTGGACAGCTTTACTGAGACTACATGTCTTAATTTTATCTCGTTTTAAATCCAAACCATTTGAAGTCTGTTCCATTGATCCAGATACAGCCTTATTGCGATTCTGAGTCATTATTATTTTGTTATCGATAGTGACAAAAACTTATTTAAATTCAACAATGTCTTAAAATGATTTTATTATTCTGTAATTAATGTTTCTGACCAAGGAATCAATCTTTTGTAGTAGAGCTCAATCCAAACAGATCAAGGTTGGTAATTTCTGAGCAATTACCAAAATACTTATACTTCAAATAGTTTAAGAAGCAAGAAATATTGTATAGATTATAAAGACTCCGTATCACTTCTTATGTGAACTAATTCCCTTTGATGCCACTGATTCCGAGGATATCAGATCGGGCGTTTGCTTTGAAAGTCATCTATTTATTTATAGCTAAATCTTTTATTAATAATTTTTTCAATCAGTAATCAAATACAAATAATCATTCGAATGAAAAAATTTAGTTCAATAAAAAAAAATGTATTTGAATAAGAAAAAATATTCGAATATAAAATAATTTAAATATTAAAAAAAAAAAAAAAAGTATGCAAAGTTTTTCCTCTGTGAACTTTCCGGAATTCTAACTATCGCTATCCTATCCAACTTTGTTTATTTGCAAATCCTTGGAACCTACGTTTGGAAGCTACTGATCCATGTTACCATTGCTGAATAGAATCAAAAGCAATCCGTGTAGAATAAGACTTATATAATGAATGACACCCTTTACAACCTGGGCACATCAAATGCAGATATAAAAAATCCCTGGGTGGAGGAGGAAAGGCTGTTCCCATTGTCCTCCCGTCGGATTGGTTTCCTCATAAATGAAATAGAATGCAGTAATTCCACTCGACTCATGCTCCCAGACACCGCTATAAAACACACCTCCCAACCGATCGATTTTTTTTACGCCTAGTCCTTTATTTTATTATGAACCGCAATAAATACAGAATAAAGTGACTGGGAAAACCGTGAGTTTTTTTCAGCATAAATACCATAAATTTAAACAGCTTCGGTCGAGTTTTGGATACGTTGAGTTTTCCTAGCGTGCTTTCCTATATGTTTTTCTAATAGATTTATTTTCAGAGGAAGAAGTAATTGAATATTAAAATAGTGCCAGAACTGACCTCTATCTACTCGTTAATAAAATCCGCTCTGATTTAATAAATAGGTGTGATCTATCGAAGCCTGAATCATTATTTAAACTGACTATTTTTATCATAAGGGCCTTTGAAGGACCTTAATCCTGTCAATAGCTAGTTATTTTTTGCACGGGGCATTATAATATATGCATATAATGTACATAGAAACCTACAGATTTAAAAAAAAAAAGTATAGACCAATCTATATATGGGACAATGGGTACTAGGGATGTTGAAAAAATATCGATATTTTTGTCTGATTATTTTCCCCGATATATCGATATTAAAATTTGAGTAAAGAAAACCAATATTTTAAAAAAAAAAAGGAGAAAAAATATAAAATAAAAAAATCTATAAGGACGGTGGGTTCAACAAAAAACCATAAAAAAAACTCGTGGTATTCTGTGTTCGTGTTACTATCAATAGTGGCTGTGTTCTAGAGACAGGATATCAAAAGTAAAACATCGATTTCGGTTAACAATATCGATAGATAACTTGATAATATCGGCATGAAAATGTCGATATTTAAAAACATCGTTAATATTTTTATTAAAAAAAAAAAAAAAAAAAAAAAAAGTCTAAACAAATTGGAGGAAGATTAGGAGATGGCCTATTTCTTGATATTTAAATCCTGATGCAGATGCTAAATGCTATCCTGGAAATGAACTAAAAAAAAATCTAATTATATCAGCACAGAAATGTCAATATTTCAAAATATCATTAATTCTTTAATCAAATGAAAAAAAAAACCCTAAACGAATCGGAAGGGAATTAACAGATGACCTGCTTCTTATTATTTAAATCCTACTGTAAATGAACATAATATATAAAAACAATATCATAATGATATCGGCAGAGTAACATTGATATTATAACAATATCTTAATGATATCGGCAGAGTAATATTGATATTATAACAATATCTTAATGATATCGGCAGAGTAATATAGATATTTCAAAATATCGTTTATTTTCTAAGATATTAAAAAAAAAAAAAAAAACCTAAACGAATAGGAAGGATGATAGGAAATAGCCTGATTCTGAATATTAAATGAACCTGATAAAAACAATGAATCTTAATGATATTTTCACAGAAATATCGGTATTATAAAAACAATATTTTAATTATAATGGTACAGAAATATCGATATTATAAAAACAATATCTTAATTATATCGGCACAGAAATATAGATATTTTAAAAACAATATCCTAATTATATCGGAACACAAATATCGATATGCGTGAGTCCTTTTAAAATATTAAAAATATCTAGGCCTGATATATCGAAATATCGATATATTTTTCGATATTCACATCCCTAATTGGTATTCATACTATTATTGGTGGGGAGTAGTTAGTCCGGGAATGCTTTTTGGTCCTTATTACCAACCGCTGGCGGCTATCTAGAGGTTGACCAGTAGTAACAACAGTAGTGGCATAAAGATTCATTTTGCGAGACCGCCATGAAATTAATATTAAATCTTCCAGGTGGTAATCGAACCCATACCGATACAAACTTGCGACAAGACGCTCGCTACAACACGCCCGGCCGGTACTTCCTGAATATTAGTCCAATCAGGAAATAACAATCAATTTATATTTATTTTAAAATTTAAGATTAAAACTTCTCAAAATTAGTTTTAGTTAATTAATTAATGAGATTAAAATCTCAAGAAAAGGGACAAAAACGTTATTAATTTATTACTGGAAGATTTAAAAAGCCTCGAGTCTCTCAACTAGCAGAAAATAACTAATTATCCAACGTTCCGCCACTCCATCATTATAACTGAAACATATAGGATCACGTGATGTACTATCTCTATATCTCTAAATCTCTTTTAGCCTCTTGAAGTGAGATGCGCTATTTTTGGTCTGCATTTAAATGATCTGAATTCATGCACTTGTTAACTATTCACTGCTACTCGTGAGACTTATTGGAATTTTCACTAAAAACCTAATTATTTTTTGTCAATGCATGCTTATTTTATATAATTATAAATTGGTTGTTATTATAACTTATTACATGGAATTGAGACACAGATTGTAATATTTATAAATAAAATATTTGATTTCTAAAAATCATTTGCAACAAGGGTCAAATTTTATTTTAAGCTTTTATTCTAGATTATATAAAAATATAGAACATAATCTGCCTATTTCTTTAACACACTAATTATAAACAAGAGGGATTTTTTAATTACAATATATTTATAAAATTAGAGTAAAATTCGATTTACCAATACCAATACCAAAACGAAGATCTCAGGATAATTAATAAATAACCTGTCAACGTTTAAGCATGGTAATATCCTCTAAAATCTATTAGTAGATTTTATTAATGTTACCTATGTTTTTTGGGGCGCTAAATGCCAGTCTGGAATGATAGTACCAAATTTCCTGATTCGCTTTGAGATATTCGCAAAAAATGCAGTTTTATTATACTTTTCTTTTGTTTTTCGCTTATATTTTCAAAATTATGTGCGATAACAAAAAAATGTTATTACGTTTTTAAAAAAGACTAAATTTGGCGAAATTTTAGCTAAACCCCAACTCTGTAGGTCCAATAGTTACCGAAACACAGTACTTCAAAGTACTACGTAATTTAAATTATTTTGATACCAGTGTTTGATCTGTTAAGACTTCTTCAGCCCATTCTTTCGTGTACATGTCAGGAGAACGTCCTTGAGGAAGTCTCCTTCCGAAGGGAAGAGGATAGCTGACCGTCGTTTTTTGGTTTTCGCTAACAATTTCGCTAACAAAGTATGTGTTGTAGCGAAAAAATCATTCGATCTTTTTTAAGGCAGATCAAATTTGCCACGATTTGATCTTAACTGCATCTTAATACCTCCCGAAATAGGGCACTTCAAAAATTGATAATTTTTCCAAAAAGTGAAATTTTAAGTATTGAGATAAATTTTGATGTTGATAAGAATATATATGGGAGGACCATGTAAAGTCGAGAAGGTATGTAGGCAAATATTGTTAATGCTATCGTCATCGAACCTTCGGGTCCGTTAGCCCTTGTTATTATTATTTCTCTTATGGACAAATATATATTGATAAAATACATGATGAATTATTTCGAGTTGATTATAAGCAAAGAATAAAAATATTTACTATTCATTAAGACTTAATAGAGTCATTCCGACCTTAAATCAGCCTCATCAATATTGAAATTAACCAAGACCACAGTTTTGATCTCGCCCTTATCCCTACGGCTTAAATAAAAGAGGTAAACATTAATTACTTATAATGAAGACATAACTAAACAAGGAGGGAACTATCGGTGTAAAGGAGGGAGGGGAAATTAGGAAAGGGTGGCTGTAATGATGAGCTGGAAGTCATCAGGGATCAAAGGGCTCAGGCCAACTTGCAGGCCTGCCAACCCCCGTTTGAAATAAAGAAAAAACAAAATTACTTTTATTCTTTCTCCGGCTCTTTCCTTTATTTTACTCCATCTCCCCTCCTCCAACCAACCCCCACATTGGCTCTATTTCATTAGCCACAGCCTTCCCCTTTTGTTTAAATGAGTTGTGCATAATACTGTCACCATTCGCTGCAAGAGAGCGCCTGCAATGGTACCTCAAAAGGAGTCATTCAAGCAAAAAATAACAACATAAAGGTTTTATCGGATGGGGAGAACTAAAATCCATTAGATTAAAAACAAAAATAATAATAATTAAAAAAATATATAATAGGACTTATTCAAATACCAAGGCTTTTGCTATTTTTAAAAATAATTAGGGAAATACAGTTGATTGTAGATGAAATCTATGAGATAAAAATTCATAACACAATAAATAATTTATTACTTTTTATATGTGCCAACGGTTTCGGCATACATTGTATTAAGGGCTAAAGAAACCAAGATAAGAGAATAACTTTAGACATAAGAAATGGAAGTAGGAGTATAGAGGGATTTATTGGAAAAATTACAATATATGGTAGAACACGATAAAACTCAAAGTGAATATATAAATAACGAGGTGTATAAAAAAAAAAAAAAAGATTGATTTAGGAATATAAAATGTTTCAGATATTTTCGTTTTCGATATCACGCAACTATCCACTTCTTTTAAAATTTCTAATTTGGTATTTAGATCAATAGATCTCTCGGTAACTTTTTTTTTAAGCCATAGTTGCTCGAGTGCGGAACTCCCGATTATTATTACATTTGTTTAGTAAAATTTAATAGAACTTTTTAATGTTTTTACCACAACAGATGTTTCATGTAAAGAGTGCTATTGAAACTGAATATAAAGGAAGACGAAGGAGCAACCATAACCGTATACTTCGCAGGTGAGCGGTTACTAAGAATTGTTTACTAAATATTCGTATCTATAATAAGTTCGTGTTGACCCAAAATTTCCCTCTATTGTTGCTTAAAATTGTTCGAGATTCGTGTTAACCGAATAATGCGTGTTAACCAGGGATATCTTCAAAAATATGCTAGAAAATACATTGTTTTTGATAGGGCTAAAAATCATATTATCCGAAGTTTCTCTTTAACCGAGTTCGTGATAACAAGGGATTAATGTAATTGTAGAGATTGCTATATTTTACCTCGATTGTGTTTGATATATATTTTATCTGATAATATATTAGTCTGTATATAGGGATGCCATTGGGCAATCATTGAGGATGATTATCCCAAAAATCATGCTATAAGTCAATATGAATTACTAGTATTGTCCTCTAAATTGGATACCTTTCCAAGGGCTTGATTTGTGATTACCATTATTTAATAAATAACCAAGATAATGTTCCTACTTCTAAGTTTAATGATAATGCTAATAACCATAACACTAATCAAGTTTATTGCTACCATACTTAATATAAAATATTCAAATTAATAATGGGCGTGGTTACTAAAGAACAACCTCCTTCCTAACATTTATCTGTATTCATCAAAATTAAAGTAATAAACTGTTACAAGAGTTTAACCATGGAATGATTCAGACTAGCCTAGCCATTAACTGTTTTAACATAAATCTCTTATCTGTAATAATTGGTGTTGATGGTCCTTCAGCATCTCTCCATCCGGTCCCCATGCATATTTTAAATCATGAAGTATGATGATGCCAAGCATCTGTTATCTTCAGAGGGAAGACTAGTTGTCGTCCTCGAAGTCGGCCCTCAAGCCAGATCAGAGAAGAAATGTCCTTTCCGTTGCTTCCTCGGCTTCGGTCCCCCTTTTCTTCCTTGTTCTTCCTAAGAGAGGGTCGAAGACGTTGTTGGCTGGTTAGATCTCCGTCACTGGGCGGTACCTTTTTCGTGATTGGCCAACTAGTTTTATAGAGGGAGGAAATTCTGGGATTTTAGAGAATAGTTCCACCCCTTGTCCGGGGTGGGACGATCTCTTCGAATCCATTAGATAGATAGATAGAAAATACTTTTATTAATAATAATTACAGAATTTGATGTTATTTACAAAATTGTTTAAAGTATTATTACTGGCATTGCTACGGCTGTCTGTCAGGAGCGCTTCTAATTTGAAAATGATTTTAAATCATTATTGTTTATTTATTTTTAAATATCTAAATACTTATTAAGTTATTAACTAATTTATTCCCAAACAATACAATACAATAATATCTAATTACATCTTATATAATCCATTATTAATCATTAATTATGTCTTATATAATAATATCCTATAATAATATCTTAATTATATCTCAAATAATAATATCTACTTATATCAAACCATTATTATACTATTTAATAATATCTAATTAATATCATTTTTATCTATTTATAGCATATATTATTAATCAATAATATCCAAACACTTATTAGGTTGTGAATAATTAAAATTTTGAATAAGAAAGGAACGGTCCTTTTTCTACTTCTCCTCTTTCAGACTGTGTTTTCGATCTTGAATTTCTTGACACTCTTTCCTTCACACACTTTTCCTTAGTGTCCCAATAATATACTTTATCATCCATAAATAGAGCATCACTTCTGATAAAAACCCTTTTATTTTTATCTTCTTGGTACATTTCCTTACGAAATGGGAAAAGCATTCTCCTCCGCAGTCTAACTGCGTACGAAAAATCTTTATTAATATCAAAGCCAGTGCCCTTAAGTTTATTGGTATTTCTCAGAAGCATCCCAGTAAGGTAATTAATAGCGAAAGTTACCTTAATTAGTATCTTCAATTTATTAGGCAACCCGATACTGACAATACTAACAATATCACTAAGTAATATTTCAACTCCCAAGACATCACCACAAAATTTTATTATGATATCCTGATCTGATCCATTCAAAGAATCAAGACCAAAAAATAATAAATTATTCCTCTTGGTGTAGTTTTCCGGATATTCTATTCGATTTTCTAGTACTTCATTCTTAGTTCTTAAATCTTCCAGCGCAACTTTTAGATTCTTTTTCTCAGTCTGCAAATCTTCAACTTTTAATTTTAGTTCAGAGATATCTTCTTTTCTTGCTAACTCTTTCGAATCTATCAATGCACTAAACTGAGCTAATAGATCTTTTATTGCCATTTTACCAACTTCCAGTTCACCTCCCATCTCTTGTACGATACTCCTGACAAAACTTGTTTTTTTAACTTTAACAGTATCCTCCGGAAATTCTGGTGATGAACGTGACCTCTTGATTCTTTCTATTTTTGACTTATTCGGTGTCTCAGGTTTTACTGTTAATCTCTTATGATTTAGGCATTAAAATAAATATATTCTGGGTTGTCAATCAACGGATTGATTGTTAAGAATTTCGATTAATTATATTTTACAAATTATAAATATGTTATAAAATAACTATCTTCAATAAACTCACTGCAATATGTAAAAGCCTATTTTGACCATCAATAATAAACTTTCTATAACAACAAAACAATATGTATTTACTTTTCACCTTGTGCGCTCCCCATCACACACCGCACACTCCTAGCAACTGCTACCTCTGTTATAAAAACACTCACAATTTTTAGAAAAACGGCTGCATAGAATTTAATGAAACATCACAGTACTAAAATAAAGCTATTAATCTTTATATATGCAAAAAGCCATTGCAAATTAAAAACTATAACCACTTGAAACCAAATTGTAATTGAGGAGTGATGTATTCACTATCAGTTGAAGGTAGGCACTCCATCCATCAGTATCCTCTAATCGAATGACGTCCTTTCCAGGCCTCCGCCGTTTTCTCGGTATGCCAGCCGGGATCCCACGTTGCCTGGTTTCCTAAAATTGATTACGTCTTCCAGGACGGACCACATCTTGCCTTTGTCACACTGCCCACTTCTCGGTAGGTTTTTAAATTAACTTATTTCTTATATCTGCAGGTTGTGGTGACATCTGCCGTCGTCTGTCAGTTACCTTTCTGCCTGCCTGCTCGTCCCTTATCATCGTTTGTTCGCACCTTGTGCATGTTATATATAATTTGAATATAAGAATAATATTGTCCAAAAATATCAATACATATCAAGGTATATTTGAATTATTCCTGATTAAGGCAATTAACAATTCGATTAATCCTAGTTAAAATTTATTAAATCTAATGGCAAGTAAAAATTTAGTCTATTTCAGGCATTATCAAAAACAAATATTAAAATTTGACTTAATATTGTAACTTTATTTATTTATAACTTATTTATTTTATTAATTTATGAAGTATAATTGGCTAAATACATCACGACTGCGAATCGCCCTCAAATATGCCAAACTTTAATATTTGACAATTAAAAATAAATTATAAAAAAAAAAAAAATGACTCATATTCTTGGATATAAAAACAGTTAATAGACAGCTGTATCACTCCATGTGATTGGTAACAATAATTGAATAAAGTACATTAAGTTATAAAGGGAATTAAGTTAATCACAAATCAGTAATGCAATGAACCCACACAATAAGAATAAGAAAACAATAACATAAAAAAATACATGTCAGTGTAACTATAGACAAATATTTTTTTAAAATTCTTTTATAGAAACAATACGTCTTTATAGTACAGTCAACAAAGGGTTTTCCGAAGTAAAAATCATGGCAGTTTTTTTCGCACCGATTCTATATGATTTTTTGGGGTCCTAAATCCGAATTTCAGGTTTACCACCTTGCCTGTCGCCGTCCAAACAACGAAAACGGAAAAAAAATAATATGCAAAATGTAACTTTTTTCAGTTTTTCGCTTATAACTAAAAAACTAAGCATTTTCGGAGATAAACATTAAACAAAATTAAAGTAGACAAAATTTTCAACAAAATGCCACTTCATGCAAAAAATTAATAACATTTCCGGCCAACCTGTGACGCCGCTAGAGCGAGCTAAAAAATGATTATTCATAGATTTCTATTATATCACAGATTTGTTTATATACGTTATTGTATAACTGCTTTCTTGCTATTTGGAATTAAAGGTAAATTACAAATCTGTTTTTAACATGTTGGGACCTGAATAATCGAATTTCGCCACAGTTAATAGAACATATTATTTACCACAACAATAACCCTAGTAATGCAAATTTTAATTATATATAATAACATATTATAATAAGACCTTATATGAGACGAAATACTATAAGATTAGTGTGGTAGTTATCATTCAGTATAGTGTTACCAATTAATAGTAAAATATAAATGATGGACGCACTTATAGATATTAAAAGCAAATGCAGCCCATTAAGAGAAGATCTCTAGAAGGTTCAGTTGAACATAGCATCGTATTTATGATCTAATAATATAGAGAAATATAATTATCATAAATAAATTGATTATCTAGTAATTTAGATAAATATTTTTATTTGAGAGTAGGTTATCTATTTATCTGATGAAAAAGAAAAAATATTCTAAGAATAAAATATTTGAACCATCCCAATTTAGAAATCAACACAAAAGTGTGGCAATGCTAATAATAAGTGACCCCTTGCAATAAAAGTGTTCCGATAATTGATTTACTGGTTGTGACCCATTTGCAATTATACTCTGTTTGGTGTAACGTAAGTCACGGATAGATTGTTATGCTGCATAGTATAATTGACACGCTTAGCCGCAACATTGTAATAAAACTTGAATTCTTGTCACAAAAATGAAAAGGGCATGTTGGTCTTGCACCTGAATAACAATTTGGAATCCGACAGCGCGTCAGTATACTATGTACCATGTATTACAACAATCAGAAAATCATATTATACCGAACAGACTAAAAACGAGATTTAACTGAATTTTCAGCGTTGTTGCTCGCTAATACCGGGTCGAATATTTATTTATTAAAATAAATATTAAGCCATTTTTGAGAACAAATAAACAACTCGCATTTTAGAAAAAAAGATGTAAGGAAAGCATGAATTTTTCGTGATTCGTATTCAAGGTTGTATCCTCTGTCCCATCCTCAATACAGTTTATACATCTGACATCACAACCAATCCTAACCTCTCCTCACGACGTATACTGATGACACATGTGTACTATCAGTCAATAATGATCCATTTATTGCATCCCAATCTCTTCAATCACATATAACAGGCCTTGAAGAATGGTGTCGAAATTGGAGTATTAAAAGAAATTCAAACAATCCATCCCTTTACCCTTCGTCAAAAACCTATGACTTCCTGCCCTACAGTATCCTTTAATAATACCCCACTTATTCCGGTTGAGCAGATCCGCTACCTCGGACTCCATCTTGACAAATGTCTATCTTGGAATGCTCATACAAGAATGAAACGAAAAGAAACTGCTCGCTGTTTTCGGCTACTTCAACAATAACTAGACGAACGCTCTAAGCTTCCAACTAATTACAAAAGGCTCTACATGACCCTGATAAGGCCTATTTCGACTTACGGAGTTGGCTTTTTTCGTTATAATAAATATTTTCATTATGTCAGAAAATATAAATCCGGGCCCTATATAGAATTTATAGAGATACAGAAACTTATCTTACTTTCATTGTTTTTATATTAAATTATAATTTTCGAAATTAATAAATAATCGTTCTATTATTACGAACTTACTTTGTGAGTATTTTCAACATTTTGGGTTATAAATAATCAAATGGATTAAAGTGAAACCTTCCTCATTGAAACTGAAACCATCCTCCGCATTGAAAATTTATGATACCAATTACGTGGAGTGCAGCAACTAGTAAATATTACGCAATTTACTAGTTGCAGCACTCCAAAAATGGTCTAATTCGGAATCCAAAACTAATCTAATTTTATATTTGTTTTTTTTAATTATAAAATAATTTATAATTATCATATTAAATTGAAAATAAATATGTGCGCGTATGTGTGTATATTTATAGGAGGGAGATTGGAGTAGCTCTTGGCAAGGCAACTGGATTCTTAAATCTCGGGTTCGGGTCCGGTACGACACAAAATTTCAGATATTTTAATTTCTGATCGCACACCCTCTATTTTTTCCCTTTTCTATAAGACTGGAATAGAAACCTCTTTCGTTCAAATCGACTGTCGAGAACCCGTGCGCATCGATCTTGAAGTGGCACGTCCACGTCTCTCGGTCCGCACATGCAGCACCCTCCATACTACGTCCTGTCCAACCGCCTATTATTTTATTCTAGCCCTAAATTTATCTCTAGTCACTATCTGTATGCATTGTGAGTGCCAAAATGTCCTGTAATTTGAGCAGTGATGAACCAAATATTTATTTAATAGGCTGTTGGAGTCACCAAATCACAGGTAGGAAATTTCCGTCTAACGAACAAGTATTATTGCTACTATTTTACAATTTACGGGAGGTTAAATTGACCCTAAGTGAAAGCTTAAATTTATTAGTTCATAAATGATTAATTTTCTAGAAAAAGGCAAGAATCCGAACAAAGGCTATGTCGCATTGTGTTGGAAAAATTATGAAAGTATATTCCGATCTTCATAAAATTGCTAATCGGTCATCAGACTTTCATTAGGAACGCCTATATAACTTTATATCAAGTTTAAATATTTTATTTATTATCACCCATGCCAATGTATTGGAAATTTTGAAAACAGAAGAAGATAAAATATTTTTTTTTTTAATTACGTAAAAGAGAGCTAGGTCGAAGAGTTGTCTTATAGGAGTTGATGTAAAGTGGGTACAGAGCGAAGAAAGGACTTTATTAAGGCGTGTAAAGGAGGAAGAAAGACGTGCTAAGCCAGTGGTAGTTCTTAAATGATTGTTGCGCCCATTGACAAAACATCCGAGGAAGAGTTAAATATTCAGGATATATTTGATCTACCAGGTCCATCGTCGAACACACCAACTGCTCCTTGTCTGTTTTTTTTTTTTTCAGGAGGGGTTGGTGTGTTTTCGTAAAGAAACTCCAGACAATTCGGCAAATGATTCAGGAGAGGTCGTTGATGGGCTAATTGGAGACTCAAAGGCGCGAAGTAATTGAAATTTAAAAAAAAAAAAATGAGGGAAAAGATGCTATATGAGGGGAAAGATCCACTATGTCTGTAGAATACCAAATAAAAACTGGAAGTTAAGAAATCTCCTGAAGCTAACTTTGACATTATAGTGACTTAGAGGGTTTAACAGCGATGAAATAATAAATAAGGGATTATTCACACTCCGATTGTATCCTTACACTTTGATTGTTATAACCTTCCATTATCTACCAGTGAATTTTTAAAATGCATTAGCAAGTGATAAACAGAAACACGATTATAAACAGCTCATTGAATTGTGGCTAATATGCATTGGAAGGAATCCAGAAGGCAAAATTAAAACCAGACCTTTCGGTGCGCTACACTACATGGATAGCAAAGCCGATTTATTTATTGAAATTTTATTTTTGGGACTTAGAAATGTCATAAGTAAACAGACTAAAGAACATATGCCTGTGTCTGGTAAAACCATACATGAAAGCATGGATAGTATTCATCGGCAGTCGGAGCTCAATTCAATGATCTAAATTTTTTAAAAGAGGTAATTACTTTGCGAAGAAATTAGCCAAGGTATATAATTTGCAGCGTTGATGAAACTTTCCAACCATCTATGGCAATTAATTGAGGAGCGCATTAATCCAACCACAGATATTATATATTTATTTATACACACACTTGTGAAAGTGATAGATTTTCTTCCAGAACTTACAAGTACAAATACTTACAAGCCAAAGAATAATTCTCCTCTAAGATGTAAATGTGGAGAAGCTGTAAAGTACATTTACATATGTTCGTTGCAGTATTGGCGGTTGATCATAAGGCTGGAACGAGGGCACAAACACGCCCTATAAACTACATCAATAAATCAGAAGGTATTGAAATAACCTTCAATATATAATTATATAATAATTATTCAGTATATAGTTATTTCAGGCACCGAAATAACTGTCCTCCCTTAACACACGGACATTATAAATATGAGATATTTTCCCCAAAAAACTTTTCCTTTCTTATTTTCTTTAGTTGATGTTTTATATTGAAACTTAAATAATTTTTTTTTTTTAATTTTGAATGGGTTAATCAGGAAATTTTAATTTTTATTTGTTTTTGAATATTTTTATCTCTGGCATATATAATATTAATATAAGGCAGTAATTTATATTATTTGTTTTAGTGGAGGGGCTCTATACAAATAGAGTGTGTTATTTGCAATATTTATAACTAGTATTTGCATTTTGTATGTTATACTTGTATATGATCTGGATTTATATTTAAAAAGTCCATGTTTATTCCCTATTTCTTTAGAAATATCAAATATTTGTCTTGAAATGAAGTCTTCTATATTTTTTATTCGCATAACAAACTAGAACAACAACCTGTATAAACTTGTCTTGAAATTATATCAATTTTAGTTAATAAAGAAGAACATTTAAAAAAAAAAAAAAACTTTAAATCTTGATTAGAGAGGAAATTTATTATTTCAACAATTAAAATCCATATGTATCTTTTTTCCGTCCCTAGATCCTCTCGTTCAATCTTAATACATGTATTTTCATTAGTATCTAATATTTCCAATATAGAAGACTTCATTTCAAGACAAATATTTGATATTTCTAAAGAAATAGGGAATAAACATGGACTTTTTAAATATAAATCCAGATCATATACAAGTATAACATACAAAATGCAAATACTAGTTATAAATATTGCAAATAACACACTCTATTTGTATAGAGCCCCTCCACTAAAACAAATAATATAAATTACTGCCTTATATTAATATTATATATGCCAGAGATAAAAATATTCAAAAACAAATAAAAATTAAAATTTCCTGATTAACCCATTCAAAATTAAAAAAAAAAAATTATTTAAGTTTCAATATAAAACATCAACTAAAGAAAATAAGAAAGGAAAAGTTTTTTGGGGAAAATATCTCATATTTATAATGTCCGTGTGTTAAGGGAGGACAGTTATTTCGGTGCCTGAAATAACTATATACTGAATAATTATTATATAATTATATATTGAAGGTTATTTCAATACCTTCTGATTTATTGATGTAGTTTATAGGGCGTGTTTGTGCCCTCGTTCCAGCCTTATGATCAACCGCCAATACTGCAACGAACATATGTAAATGTACTTTACAGCTTCTCCACATTTACATCTTAGAGGAGAATTATTCTTTGGCTTGTAAGTATTTGTACTTGTAAGTTCTGGAAGAAAATCTATCACTTTCACAAGTGTGTGTATAAATAAATATATAATATCTGTGGTTTTCTAGACAAATACTCCATTTTAAACTACATTAATATATTAAATATCAAAACGACTGAGAAATAATCTTCTCAATTCTATAATATTATTGGGTAATTTTCAAAATTTATGCAACATGGCAGTCCATAGGTTTTACTTAATTTTTAAAATTGTCTACGTCGCTTAAGAGATTATTTTAAATTCTAAAAATAAAGGAAAATTAATTATAACAAACTGGCATTAGATAATTAAATTCCAAAGCTCGATAAGCTCGAGCCAATTCCATATTTATTTTCGATGACATCGCCTGCGATAAACAGACAACGTTCGAGCGTACTTTTTTATGTGGTGGCATAATGGTATCGACATTTTCTACTTGTGTCAGAGTTATAACAGAATTCCAAAACATCTAGTAAGAGAAAATGCAAATCTCCTAATTCTTTTCCGACAAGACGAACTTAATTTGAGAAGGATCTACGATGACCACGTCAACTCTGATATGGATTTGAAATCTTTCAAAAAAATATGTCATTGATGATTAAGATGATAAATATGCCTTTATCGTTTTAGACGAAGACAGAGATTTCAAATAGAAGATATCGGAAAGGATTCGATACCTATATAATACCTTGAATGATCACCTAAAGCTCAGTCTTTAAGTAAACATGGAACCATCGACATCTTCTGAAACGGTCACTCGCCAAATTATTGAAATGAGAAGAGCGATTCAACAAAAATGCAACTTGTTGAAGAGAAGTAGAGAGGAAATTGATGAGTATTTAAAAGACAAATATAAACCCGTCATCGACTCGATGAACAGATTACACGTTATCAAAACACCTTTAATCGAGAATCAGACACATTTTTACTCTCCGGGTATAAAGAAGGAGGAAAAATTATCTGATACGACATCAAAATCACTGATTGAGGAAAGAGGCAGAGAATTGAGGAAACACAATTGGTTAGTTCACAACAAACATTGCAACCTAGATGGTTATATACAGACTCCCCAGAGGGGATGGAGCTATAGATGGTCCTTTGAAAGAGAAAGTGTTCGAAAATAGTCCCCAAGATGCTAGTCCGGTCGTAACAATCAAGGAATCGAGATCCTCTTTGCAGATAGTGAGAAAAGAAGCACAAGCTCCAGAAGGCAAAGAAATAGTTGAGCACTGCTTGCAAGAGGTTGATGAGGTAGCTTCAAAGTATATTAGAAAACTAGTCAACAATGACATAAAAGAACTCGACACGATTTCAATAGGTTCACCGTTGGAGATGCAGTCGTTTCGATTAACAAAGATTTTTATTGAGATCTTGTTAATGACAAATCCAAAACTCGATCTAGCAACAAACGATGACTACGACAAGTACAAGAAAATATTGAATCAGACAAACACTCACAAGAAGGAATACAGTCCCACTGGACCGATACGACAACTATAGCACAATTTAAAATATAAAAAGGTGATCTCAAAACTATTTCCGCCGAAGAAAAGAAGTGGAATTGAAGACCCAAACATTTTAGTTAACAGATTGAGAGAGTTGATCGAATCCTCTGATAGCGGCCAAAAAACGGATGGAGATCCGTCGTATAGAAACACAACTCCGAATTGGAGGTATAATAGCTTAGTGAAAAATGTCTCAGTTCAATATGACGACCGAAAAAGAGCAGATTGTTGCGAGCTCCACAAACCCGCAAGGCGAACTTTTCAGCAAAGAAATATCCTACTAAAAGGTTTCGATGATTTGTGGCAGGCTGACTCTGTGGAATTGATTCCGTACTCGCGAATAAATAATGGCTACAAATACATACTCGAAGTGATTGACTGCTTCTCGAAATACGCTTGGGCTGTCCCGGCCAAGAATAAGACAGCAGTCGAAGTAAGGCAAGCGTTCGAAAAGATATTGACTGAAAGAAAACCTCTAAATCTTGATATAGGCAACGGCAAAGAGTTTAAAATGCTGATGAAACACAGTGGGGAGATCAACCATTACTCTACATACATCAACCTCAAGGCTTCGATTGTGGAAAGATTATATCGAACTTTAAAGTCTATGATGTGGAAAAAGTTCAGTTTACAAGGTAACTACAAGTGGCTCCCCATTTCTGAGCTCTCTTCTCAGCGAATATAACAATAGAAAACATAGTACGATAAAGATGAAACCGATAGAAGTGCGAGGGAGGGAAATCGAAAAACAAATTTTGCTGGAAGTGTACGGTAAATACGGAACTTGTCGTGAATGTCGCAAGATACGAAGTCGGAAATATAGTGAGAATCTCAAAATAAAAGGCTCAGTTCGCTAAGGGCTATCAACCGTCTTGGACCTCGGAAATTTTTACGATCGCCTGGGTTAAAAACACTGTGCCCGTAATTGAAGGATGACAGAGGCGAAAATATCGCAGAAGGATTCAATCAAGAATAGCTGCAATTGATCATACTGACTGCTACCTTGTCGAGAAGTTGATTAAAAGGACAGGCAATCAAGTTTAGGTTAAGTGGCACGGTTTCGACAGTTCACATAACAGTTGGGAGAAAGCCTACATCAATAAATGAGACTCGATCATGGCTATAATGATCATGCTATAAACACTGTGCTAACAACAACAAGAAGAAAAAGAAGCTACGAGTTATCGTAACGTCAAAACGGATTGGAGGCAGTCCGACTAAACTTAATGATGAAGCTAAACAATTTCAGCGAATTATACCTAGAATTAAATTGAGCAATTTCGATATACTTATGTTGACGAAAGTGCATAAAATACGTGCGTTCTGATGAGTGTCTATGAAAGACGAATTTCCCAGTAAACCGTGGAATAACGAACTTGAAATTTTCAATTTGGACAAGAGCTACGGAAAAGGTACTCATTAGATGTGCTACAATAAAGTTGGACAATTGGTTTACTTCTTTGAAATTAGTGGGACTGAATCCCCATCTGAGTTAATTCACTATTTGAAAATATATCGAATCTCTAAAAACGATAAACAATATCGAAAGACGGGAACTAATAATTGCGGTCAGTTGTATCTCCTCTATTTACTCGATCGCATATAGACAGTTCCCGATCAGGAGCAACCATGGGTTTGGATTTCAGAAAGGTATATAAAGGGGTACCCACTAAAAGAAGCATCATTCCGCTGAAGACAGTGTAGAAGAACATCATTGATTGCGAGAAATATACGATTTTATCAATCACTAGGATATTACATATCGAATCTCAAAAAACGATAAACAACATCAATACTCGTGAACTAGTTGGTCAGCTGTGCCTCCTCTATTTACTGGATCTCATACAAACAGTTCCCAATCAGAGGCAGCTATGTGTTTGGACCTCAGAAAGGTATATAAAAGCGCAGCCACGAACAGAAGCATCATTCCGGTGAAGACTGTGTGATCGTTGACGACGATTAATATTAGATTTCTTTAAAGTGCAGGATATTGCGTCTTGTCATCAGCATAGATACATTGAATTTGGAAGAAACTCCTATTTTTGACAATTCAGTTGAAGGGATTGAATTTCATTCTCACCATCCTTATTCATCTACAAATCTTCAGCCAGGAGATGAAATACTCATCAGTCTGCAACATCAAGATTTATATACTCTACCCAGTCAAAGCTGCTATACGTTGAAGGAAAATTTCTGAAGGAGGATGCTTCAGCAGTTCCCATTGCATCAAAATTAACTAACAACATGTCCGCATTCTTGTTTGATGAAATAAGATACGAACTGAATGGAGTGGAAATAGATCGCGTGAAAAATCCGGGAATTACTTCAACCTTGAAAAATTTGGTTTCGCTCAAGGGATGTTCCCAGTTTTTAGATGACTGGGGATGGTGCTATCCAAAAAATGATACACTAAACATTACATCAGCAGAGGGGTGCTTCAACTTATGCGTTCCTTTATCATCTCTTCTTGGATTCTGTGAAGATTATCAGAAGATTGTAATGAACGTGAAGCAAGAACTGATATTTGTTAGAAGTAGACATGATGAAAACTGCTACACAATAAAGCGACCAGGAACCGGAAACAAGGCAGCTGAAAAGTGTAAAATAAAATTGGAGAGGCTACGCTGGAAGCTGCCCTATGTTACAATAATGTATATCAGAGACTGGCTTTGATGCGTCATTTCAAATCAGAAAATGTATTTTCACTAGGTTTTAGAACCTGGGAACTTTACGATTATCCTTTACTACCAGGAAGTCAGAGGCAAATCTGGCTCGTTAAAACTTCAAGTCAGTTGGAAAAACCGCTTTCAAATCATATTAACTTTTCAAACTGAAAGATTGAATTATCATGTAAAAGATGCAAGCAACTTTGATCATTGTAATATTTCCAATGTAAAACTGTAAAGCTTATCCATATGATGATTTGAATATAGCATTTCATCCAATCGGTTCGCCCTTCTCTACCATATGTACGCTTCATTTCAAAATTCCTATTATGGCGCACAAATGCAACCTCTTTCTTCTTTACAAAACATTATAAGAAAAAGCACCTTTAATTGTAATAGATTGTTCGAAACAGTCTGAATATATAAAAAGTGGACCAGTAGATGTAAGATTAGAATTCGAATCAAAAAGTATATTCCCGTCGAATACTACAGTATATTGTCAAATTATACATGATAGACTCGTAGAATATAACCCTCTAATTGGTACGGTTCGGCGAATGGTATAAAATGAAGTGAAACCTTTGCTCAGTGTTCAGAATGTTTTCGGCAAGTGTTGTGATTGTAGACATCCAGTGCTTTGTCGATAGCCTGAGAGGTTACACAGCCACCGAGGTCGACGTGAGATCACGTGGTGGTTAAGATTAGTTCGAGGTGAGACCACATGGCAGTTAAGGTTAGGCCGAGGTGAAAATTCAAATTCAAATTTCCCGTCATAGATCACGTGACCAAATGCTGGCTCCTGATTGGCTGCTACCTGTTTAACGACATTGTTAGCCATTTATAAAATGTTCAATCCTAATGAACCTCCCTACGAAGCATCAGGTTGTTAAAACTACGATATTTGAATAAAATCTGAAACCAAGAGGCATTCACGAACGCAATTTACATAAATAGGATATTAGAAATAAATAAAATATGAGTTTATTAATTTTTTTCCTTAAAATAAATTTCATTTGCAAAATGATCTCGTAAGCTCGAATTTTCAGAACCCCCGTAATATGGAATTTTTAAACATTATTTATGAACTGTGTTGAATAGCATTTATTTTTAAAATGATCCTATTTTGATCTTCTTCAATATTTTATTCTAGTTCATTTATAAATTGTGATAGCTATGTTTGTCTAATGTCATCCACAAGAAAATCAAAAACTTCAAATAGCTATTCGGAACTATTTCGACAAATGGTCTTGGTTTTTTTCGCCGGACGAAATGATTTGGAAGCAGAACTCGAGACTTAAAAAAGATTCATCGGCCGTTATATTCCGTCTTCGCTTGTCCTTTCTTGATCTTGAGGGTTTCTTACCCAATGGTAAAGCTATCTCGATAAGAATAATAATTGTTGTTAGTGTATATTTTTTTCATAACTCTTAAGATATAGGCAGAGTATAGAAATTTATGGAACATTTTTTGATAACTTTAAAGTTCACTATTAGTAATTTACGTTTAAATTTTTCTATATCCGAAAAATAATTAGAAAAAGTTAAAAGCTAAATAAATTTGAACTGGTGGATATTTTTTACTCGCTTGAAAATTCTTTTCTGTTATAGACTTGATTGCTCTGGGAAAAATCGGGATAGAAAGAAACAGAAAAAATTGGGTTCATTAGGAAAAAACAGAACTGGTGCAGTTTGTAAGGGTATACTTGTGAATATGACCAGTATGTCCGACTATAAATCCCGTAGATATTCAACTTTTATATATTAAATATTACCTTTATAGCTGTATAAGCATATTCTAAATATATGCATTCTTATTTTTTTACAAGCTACGTAGGAAATATATTTATTTTTTCAAAAAAACTTCGCTAGACGAAAAAAATATGCTGCTTGAAAAAAAGATATTTAAAAATTGTAACATTTATTAATTTTAATTTGACGTTTCGACTACAATTAAGGCCATTCAATTTTGTTTTTCATATTCTGAAGAATAAAAATTAAATTAATAATTTAAAAACATGTTTCATACACACGATAACAACAACACCAATACACAACAATACACGCATAATATCACATGTAGTAAGTCAATAGATAAAAAACATTTTTTACTATCCATAAAAATGGTAGCACTTCATAAATTAGGTCGCTCCACAATAATTAAACATATAATTTTGAAAATGAACATGATTCTGGTTGAAACACCAAACACAAATAAATATTTGTGACAATTTTTATTTAACCTAAAGTTCTTTAGGAGGAAAAAAAAAATTCATCTAATATACCCAATTCCATAAATTGTGGAATTCATAAAAGGATTTTTCTTATTACAACTAAATATCAATAATTTAATTCGGGTGGAAATAAACAATAAACATTGCCAATATAGTTCCATGAAAATTTCACTTTAATGGAATTAATTTTTATTCCATAAATGTAAAATTTTAGAATGAAAATTAACTTTCCGAAGTGCAATGTAATCAGAAGGCGCAGACTCTAATTAATAAATGCTTTAATTTTTACATAATTTAATTAATAGATTTAAACGAATATTAAATATGTTATAAATATATGATACATTAAAATTATTATATTGTACCGTTTTCGTGATAATCATTGAAAACATCTTTGATTCCCATAGGTAATATTTTTATTTTATTTTGTTTATACAAAGTCTAATGATAGCTTAAATTTTCTATCAATAAACAAACGCAATAGAACGGAATTTACGTTATACACTAGATCCTCGGTTAACGTCGTCCCGGTTTATCTTGTTCTTTCTGTTTTATAATTACTTCAGTGTAAATAATTACTTCAGAGCGTAATTTATTTCCCGATAAATGAATATGTATTTTCTTTTATATTTAAATAAATAGTTTGAAATAAACCTTTTCTCTGCATTTCTTTCATATCATAAATTATTACATAAACATAAAAAAAAAAAAAATTGTATATTCAGATAATCCTCGCGTAAAGTTGTTTCGATTAATGTCCCTGTTTTCAAGTCCCTAACAACAACGTTAATCGAGGACTTCCTGTACACCCATCTACGTTTCGCTCCACCACATCTGGTATTTATGCAAAGGTTAGAGGTTAATTATATTTTTACCGAGATTCTTTAGGTCTATTCAAGATATTAAATGGAAGGTCCAACCATAGCTTTGCATTTATTCATTTAAAATAACCTTTGAAAATTTAAAGTCGATTTCAATAAGCGTGTCAACACTTAAATTATGGAAAGGGCTGCCAATACATGTTAATACAATTTGAAAATTTCATTAGTTAAACATCGTATTTTCTGCAATTATTTTATATTTATTTTATAGGTTTTGACCGGTTACATAAAAAATAATTTCCAGAATTTCGTTGTAGAATAAAGTAGTTTTATTTTAATCGGTGAATTATAAGATAACCTTCTCATTATTGCTAAATTCAAGGATTCAAAAATAAGTATGCTACAAACGATTAAATTAACTATTCAATGTTTATTTATACTAACCACAGACCCCGTCAATTCCAATCGGATCCAATAAGAAAAGTTGTTTTATTACTGATGGTAAAATAAAATAATCCTAATTTTAAGAATTAAGGTAAACCTTAAATCCTAGAAGGCTTTTATGTCCTTTAAAAATGAATAAGGGAAAGAAAATTCTTCCTAGAGAAATACCTTTACGAGAGGAAGGGCAAATCGTTGCACTTGAGTTAAAACCACCACCTTAAAATCGGTGGGCATTTGGCTTTCCCGATAGCTTTGGGAGTATTTATATTTAGTAGTTATATTTTAAAAATGCAGTTCTTTTTAAGTTAAAGGATTATTTATTTTGCCTTTTCAAAAAAAAAAAAAAAAAAAGAATACCACACACATCAATATAATTTTTTTTTCAGATTAGTTTTATGTTAATGAAGGAATATAAAAATCAATCAAATAGCTTTGTTTAAGCCTAAAAACAGGGTTAATACTTTTCTAAAGTCTGCAGTAACAGAAAAGATCCCATATATGCACACAAAAACAAAAAAAAGAAAGAAAATTAAAATATAAAAATAATGAAACAATCCAAAATTAAAACAACGTCAAAAACATTAATCACAACTAAACAAAATTTGATGATTGAGGGATATAAAAATAATGAAATGATTCAAAGAGTTGAAACTTTGCATTATAATTGAAAAAAATATTTCCTACTAGTCAAGATGTTAATCTTGAATTAAAATTTCATGATTGGACAACGTCTTTTTTGATGTGAGGAGATGTTGAAAAAGGCGGAATTTGAATGAGAAGAGAGAAGAAGAATATCGAATATTAGAAAGGAGGGAATTCCAGAGGATAATGGAGCGGGCAAGAAAGGAACGTTCGAATGTAGCTTACGGGTGGGTTGTGGAAGATGGTGAGAACGATGGAATAATTTAGGGTACTAATTGGCCATAAAATTGGGCAATATGGGGTTTCCAGGAAAGGTTTTGGTTAATAGTAATCCCTAAGTTTTTGACAGAGCAGCTGAAAGTAATAGGATGTTTATTTAGGAATAAAGTGGGAAAGGCGGCGTTCGTCGGATGAGAGGAGGGAATTGGAACCAATAAGAATGGTCTGAGTTTTCGTAGCGTTAAACCTTGATTTATTCAGGTTTGCCAAGGCACTGATCCTATCTAGGTTTTCCTGATATTGATATTCCTGATAAATATTGGTAAACGCAACGAATAACTCAGAAGGAGAGGATAAGTAGATTTGGAAGTCATCATCGTAGAGGTGGTGGGAACAGTGGTGATTGAATCGGGAAGATCAGTGGTATAGGAATTGAAAACGAGAGGAAAAATGCTTAATCCTTGGGCTATTCCTGAGGACAGGGTAAGGAACATAACGGTTGGTTAGGAATAGCAACTGCTTGAGACCGATCGAAAAGGAAAGATTGAAACCATAGAACAGAACTGCGGGAAAAGGATAGAGATTTTAGTTTGGAAAAGAGGATGGAATGGCCCAGGGAATCAAAAGCTTTAGAGAAGTGAAGAAGTATTAGCGCTTTTTTTTTTCGTCCATGGTAGTATTTATGTCATTGGTGATTTTAGTAAGAGCGCTTTGTGTGGAAACCAGATTGGAGAGGATCGAGTAGTTTGGTAATTTCGAGGAAACTAGATATCTGTGATTGGACTATTCATTTAAGAGGTTAGAGAGGATGGATATAGGGCAATAGTCTATGGGAGATGTTGGGTTGGAGGTTTTGTCAATAGGGTG
The DNA here is from genome assembly GCA_948150685.1 of Rhaphigaster nebulosa. Lineage (NCBI taxonomy): Eukaryota > Metazoa > Arthropoda > Insecta > Hemiptera > Pentatomidae > Rhaphigaster > Rhaphigaster nebulosa. The sequence continues at coordinate 80,144,512 of OX411307.1, read as the reverse complement.
AACTAATTTACTTGCTCTTTTCCAGGAGGCAGGAAATACTGAATTTTGGAGAGAAAAATTATATATGAAAAGAAGAACTGGTAGGATTTCATGGAGACATGATTTTAACAATTTAACGGTTATTCCATCAGACCCTGTGGAATCAGTATGCGATTTCATTATGGAGAAAATAAGGTCGGCAGAGGAGATTTTGGAAAAATAAAAATTATCGGAGTTGAATAATGGTACTAAGGAAAAGCAGGAAGAAAGGGTTGGAGAAATGTTAGATGAGGCTAATAAAAAGATTGATTTTTGGATTAAGTCATGAGAGGACAGGAACGGAACGGGCAATTGAGAAGAGGACAGAAGGTTCTGTGGGGAATCAATGAGATGCAGGTCCAACCATGTGTCGGACCAGCAAGTATGGTGGGTGGGAGAAAACGAACAATGAAGAGATGGAGAGAAAAGAAGAGATTTTCCAGATAGAGCCTTTCATTGGAGTCAGAAAGGAAATCGGAATTAAGATATCCGGAGATTATTATATTATTATAGAAGGGAACATAGTTGTAGAGGGTAAATTCAAATGATGAATTAAAAGGAACAAAAGGAGGGTGATATACCACAGCATATAGGAGAGGATAGGCGTTGTAAGAAATTTCAACTAGAAGGAATTCAATGGGTGGATTGTCGGATGGGAATGAGACATCTAGGGTTCGGGATTTCAGTCTACTATGAACATAAAGTCCTTCACCTCCACCTATCCGGTCAATCCGGTCGTGGCCGTTAAATGAATAGTCAGGTAGGAAAACAGAAGAATGATATGGTAAATGTTTTGGGTGAAATATTATAGGAATTCGTCATAATGAGCAGGTAGGGACTAGGGTTGGAACATCGAAAGGAAAATATCGATATTCGATATTTTGATATATCGCAAAACCAAATATTGATATCCACCGATAATCGCTAGAAAAATATCGATATATCGATATATCGAAAGGAAATGGATGAAAAGGCAAAGAAAGTGCATAAAATGAGTATAATGTTAAACTGTGAAGAAGGTTATGAAATAATATAATGATTATTATTTATAAAACAATATTTTTATTAGCCATGAATCATTATAAAAAAAAGATAAAAAAGAATTATACTTCAAAAAAAAAAAAAAATGTTATAACATATTTTTATTTTGAAGACTTTTAGCCATATTTGGTATATAATAGTCTTCTAGAAGTTTTTTAATAATAAAACCTTCAAAATTCTCAATTTTTTATTTATCTTATAACTCTTCCGACTATATTCTGCATTCTCAAAACATTCATCTAAAAGCATGTAATTTGTATGATATACATCTCAGTACCATCATCATTTATATAAATCATCAATTTTTCTTTATATAGGATTAATCAACATTATTTGTATGTAAATCTTATCTCCTAATTATTGTTTGGTCATTAAATATTGTTTATTGTTATATTTACTGGTAAAACTCCAGAATGGTAATCCCAACATGGAGGACATCTAGATTTTTAGGACCTAGCTAATCTTAAAAATCTAGACCTCCGTCATTTTGGGGTTACGATTCTGGAGTTAAGGAAATTCCGAATAAAGGAAATTGTTAAAATAAAATACAGTAGAATATCGATAATTCGTATAGTCAAGGGTTCGAAAGGTAAATATGAATTATCGAGATTTCCAATAATCGGCGGTAAAAAATATGAAATAACAAAATTAATACAAAATTGTTTAATTGCGTTAAATGCCTAAAATCGTTTAATTATGGCCAAGTTTAGAGATTGCAGCTTAGAGGTTGTGCTGGAAGGCAAAAACAGAAGACAAACATCGCTGAGTGGTGTGGTACTGTTGTGGGCCGTACAATTATTAATAAACAGTTGAAAATTTTCGCGGTTTTTTATTCCATATCTGTACCCATTCGTTGAAATTTCACTTATGATACATGCTTTTGTGTTTGCAAGATAGAGGTTCGGTAAAGTTTTTGTTTATAAAGCACCTTGCATTCGCGGATTTGCCAGTCATGAGCGAACTTAATTTTGGCTTACAGTATGGTTACAGGTTTTTTTACAATTTTATTTAAAGAGAACTGAATAAAAAAAAAAAGGATAAACAGACCGAAATTCATAGAAACAATTCCTCTCTCACTCACCTCTCCTCTTGAAAAGATTAAGAGTTAACTAGATTTTTTATTTGGAAATTCGAATTATAAGGCGTTTACATTACTTGGAAGACGAAAATAGATACCAATTATCGGAGGAACCGGATTGCAGTGTTTTTATACGAAATAAAGGGAGACTTTCAAGAGACCAGAAAATCTATACAAATTACTGGGATATGAATTGCCGAGATTCTATTGTAATATGGTTTAGCATATGGTGTGATCGATATATCGTTGTAAAATATCGATATATCGCATGTCGATATTCCAACCCTAGTAGGGACTGGGAATTAACGTGACAGATGGTTAGGACACTAGACATGATGGAGAGGAGATGGAAAAGTCTATGGTAATGGGTGGGACGACGATGCACAATATAATGAATAAAATCTGAAAGAAAATAAGTATCTACGAATAGAATAATAAAACATTACATATAAAATAATAAAAAAATGGCATATTAGAAAAATATAAGAAAATGAGAAAATTAAAAACACTAAAATAAAGAAAAAATAAAATAAATATGCACGTAACCATAACACATAGCCTCCGATTTGGAGACCTTTGGGATATGCCGATTGCGACCAGTGAGTCGACGGGAGCCTAGAGGTAAGCAAAAGACGTCGAGGTCCTAAGAATGATTGATGTAGAACATTGGATGGCCATCAGCTTTCCGGCAGCGCACTCTACCTGCCGCGAACCACACGTACTTTAATCTACCTACAGACCTCTCCTGTCGGGCGAGCTAGTATATCTGCTTATTAGTAGGAGACATTTCTTCCCCTAGATACATACGGTGGGAGTCATTCTCCAACCAGATCTCGGGTGGAAAAGTCCCTCTTCACCTTCCTTCTCTGCTCGTCCCGCATAGACTGTCTTAAAAAGTCTTATTAGAAATAAAAGATAACCTTTATGTAACAATAAAATAACTTAAATGTTTAAACCTTAAAAAACAAAAATTATTACTAAGAAAAATATCGATAAAACAAAATAAAATCTATTGTGTCTCATATTAGGCACAGCTATTTATTTTATTACAAAATAATTAACCCCATAAAATTAGAAAGTTTAGGAAGAGACTAGTGACAAGTAAACTATATGAAAAGCTGATTATAAACAGTAAAAAGCGTTGTCTTCTTTCTTATAATTTCTTAGGAAGTTCCTGTAATTATTTTATCAAAGGGCAAAATAACAAACTGCAAGTTCTACTTTGCCCTTTAATAAAGTAAAAATCGTTTTTAAAAACAACTAACTTTGTGTGCCAAATCAGTCGTCAAACATAAATCCCAAAAAAATGTTTCTAAAGAGGGGTACTACAGCAAACACAGTGCTCTTCGTTTTGAATGGTTCTTATTGTTTGTGCAACATTTTTACTTTTTATTCATTTTTTAATCTGCTTTCACCGATGCCATTGAGAATGTTGATTTTAGCCCCCAGCTTATTTCTTATAATCTCATTGGAGACCTTCTGCAATCTGGATATGGCACAACTTCTAGTGGATGGCACTTTTTTTAGTGGTTTGGGCACGTCATGAGAATGGACGAGACGCGATGGCCCCTTCGAGCTCTTAAATACTGTCCTGAGAAGAGAAGAAGACGTGGAAGACCTCGGAAGCAGTGGATGGAAGGGGTCAGAGAAGAAATGGCAACTAGAGGTCTGACGGAGGAAGATTGTTTTGACAGGAGATATTGGAGGGAAGGTAAAATCTGGGGACCACACGCAAGGTATGTGAGAAAATCGCAAAACCCGATAAAAAAAAATAATAAAAAAAATATTTTTTAATTTCATTTATATACGAGTTGAAGATGGTTTTCGCAATGGGGTGGTAAGAAAATGAGGTGAAATCAAAAACTAAGTCTGCCCATTTACCACATTGTGATAATAACCTTCATCGCTTAGAAAAAAATAAAAAAAGTTAATAAATGTAAAAAGTATATTATTCTAATCATAATATAAAATTAAGAGTTATTAGAATAAATGTTTGTGTCGTTTAAAGTAAAAAAATAAAAGGTTTTAAAAAAGATAATTAAAAAAATAAAATAAATCTGGACATTACTTGAATAGCCCGAGTAATACTCTGAAAAGATAAATTAACGCTAAAATAAATTTTTATCACAGAAAAAATATTATTTTTTTACGCACTCTAAAATTTTTATGACGCTTTTAGAAAATCCACTAGGCATCATTCCTTATTCCTTAAGGTGAATAGCAAGGATACTTACTTCTTATTAACCGGGTTAATACAGAGCGAATACCAACCCCCATCCTCCACCTCCCAACCTGTCTTCTACAAGTAATTTCAGAGCCACTAGAAAGTCGTTAGCTAATCCTTCATTTTTAGGAAGAGAAAATTAAGCTTCTTAATTCTTATTTTCAAAAATTAATATAGATTTACAACAGGTAAATTATGAGATGAAAAATATCTGAGCCAACTGGCGGGATATTTAAAATGAAATTACGGCAGTGAAAATTCTTAATGGAAACAGTTAATTTAATAATGGGCACAGTGTAATGTTTTCTTTTCTGTTAAATTTATTGGCATTTACAGCTATATTAAAAATACAGAATTCAAAAATTATTATTTTAATTAAACTTAATATTGGTTTCAAAATGTATTGAAATTTTAAAGTCATGCCTTAAATTAGGTGAAAACGACATACAAAAAATTTTGAAAAAAAAAATACATACACATTTTTATTTTAAACCTGTAGACCATAAGGTCATTTAAAAGACTATTTTATAAATATTTAAGCATAAAAGTTTGTAAATAATTACTAATTTCCATAACCAGATAAACTAATTTAATTATTTTTTTCTCTTGGTTTTACTCAAACAAATAATATCTCATGCAGTTTACTCAATTTTCCACTAACTATAAAAATAATGCAATCAAAATCCCAAACTATTAAAACTGTAAGTACGTATTTTACATAAATGTAAAAAATTCTAAATTCCGCGAGAAAATAAAACCAAAAGTAAGTGGCCAATATACTCTAGCAATAATTTAAAAGAACATATGTGATAAGTGACAGCATTTGTTCCGAGTATAAAATGAATGCTTGGGACAAGAAAAGAAATTACTGAGTAAAAATTCGAAGAGTTTTTTGTGGCGTTGTATAAAAAGAGCTATCTCAAACCCGGTTATATTAAATAGCAGTTGAAGTTATAAATTCCCCACCTCAATTTCACCCCCACCCTACCTCCATTAATAGTAGAGCTCAACTTGTAATGTCCCTCCGTTGTCACCATTGTACTTGGAGTGTGTTACGACCCATTTTTCGTTAATTCACAGTAATCATCAGATAATTAAAATTCCAACTAAATACGGCTCAGCTGGTAAATAGTTAATTTATCCTTTGTTTTTATTGATGTGCTCTAATGCAAAATAAGCTTTGGATATATTTAAAAAAAGAATGAAGTATCAACATCGGACTCTTCATCAAAAAAACTACAAAGAGTCATTCTCGAAAAAACTGTCACCTCGGCTGTCCTGAGGGTTCTAGAAGCACGGCATTTTTTAGTTTTTTTCAACCCCACAATCAGTATTCAGTTGGTCTCGAAGCAAAGTACATTTTGAGATATTGAATGTTTAAAAATAAAAAGTTTGTAAAAAGTTCGCGCGAATTACATTCTGTCCGAAGTGAATTTTGAAAATTTAACTAAATATTTTAAATCAAAAAAGTATATTTTGATTACAAGGGGTCGATCACACAATGGTAACTAGTCAGTTATTACTTCCTACTAAGTAATAATGCAAAAAATCTGGGAAAAATCAAGAAATTAGTTTTTAAATACGTAACTCCCGTGGCATAAAAGAGTTTCTTATTTTTTATAGTACCCAGAAAATCGAAAAATATTAAAACTCTCAAACCAAATCAAATTTTACATTCTTCGACAGTAATATAACACTTATTTAGCTGGGGTGGAGAATAAATCTCCACTGATACTCGTAATATAGAGACTGAAAGTATTAAACAGATGAAAAGATAAACCAGGGATTATTCATATTACGATTGAACTACACTTACACATTATTATAGGCTTCCAATAAACTAAAAAAAAATATATATATACATATATATATTATTTCAATTAATTGATTAATAATTAACGATCAATAATGTAAATAGGGCTTTGGAAAGGAATTTCATTCAACGATTCTGCTGTTCTTTTGTATAAATTGAAATTTTTAAAATAATGTAATCACTGACACTAGTTTATTTTGTAACCATAAAATAGACCTCAGAGTTTCCCTAAAAACCCCTCAAGACTTAGAGGAGGCTGTAAATTCCTATACCACCCTGATCCAACAAGCAGTTTGGTCAGCATCCCAACCTCTTTCTTCCACTAAATACCGCAAGAATCCTTTACCCCAAGAACTCTGAGAACTTATCCAAATAAAAAGAGGTTCTGGGACCCTCTGGCAAAGAACCAGGCATCCTGACGATCGGAAATCATATAATTATTATTCCAGGCTGTTTAAAAAGAAACTAGCAACCCATAGATCCCAATCCTACAATTCCTACCTTTCCTCATTATCTGCTTCTGATAACTCCCTCTGGAAAGTAAACAAAAAAATCCTTAAATACCACTATATTTCCCATCCCGTCCGCCATCTTGGGCTTCGTCGGATGAGAATAGTACAGAGGAATTTGCCAGACATCTATCCAACATATTCACTTCCCATCCTGAACACCACCCCACCCATACAGCTGTAGTAAAAGAATTCCTCTTCTCACCGATCCCACTCTCTCCACCTCCTAAAGTTGTTAACCCCTCTGAGGTCAAATACCTTATAAATAGATTAAAATTCTCTGGTTACGATCTCCTCATATCCCAAATCCTGCAACAGCTTCCAAAAAAAGCAATTGTATTCCTAACAACTGCATCCTTCGCACAACCCACTTTCCCCTAATATGGAAACACTCTACAATCATCCTTTTCTATAAACCAGGCAAACCTGTCAATAATACCTCATTTTATAGACCAATAAGCCTGCTTCCAATCATTTTAAAAGTATTTGAAAAAAATCTTCTCAAACGCATTCTACCCTTCCTTGAATCCCAAAAAATCCCTTCGCATCAGTTTGGATTCCGCCCTAGACATTCCACGGTCCAACAAGGTCTTCGCGTTGTGGACCATATATCCTTTGCACTTGAAAGCAAGCAATATTGCACTAGTGCCTTTCTGGACGTAGCGCAAGCTTTCGACCGGGTGTGGCACGATGGCTTGCTATTCAAGCTCAAAATCCATCTACCCCAATCCGTACACTTAATCCTCCGATCCTACCTCTCTAACCGAAGCTTTAGAGTTCGCTGTGGCACTGAATATTCCGATTTTTAACCAATCAAAGCCGAAATTCCACAAGGCAGCGTCTTAGGTCCTATCCTCTATATCATATACACCGCGGACATTCCCACAAACACCGATACATTTCTAGCAACATTTGCTGATGATACAGCCATCCTATCTTCTCACCCAGACCCTGAAATAGCATCTTAGTTTCCTTCTAGACCAAAGACTGACATGGAACCCACATACCAGGCTTAAGAGACAAGAACTCAAACGAAGATATGGCCAGTTATATAGACTAACAAAACATCACATCTTTCAATAGACAACAAACTATTAACCTACAAGACCATACTGAAACCTATTTGGGCCTACGCACTTGAACTGTGGGGGCAGCAAAATCTTCGAACATCAAACGTATCCAATCCTTCCAGTCCAAAGTCCTTCGAACAATAGTCAACGCTCCTTATTATGTTTCAAACAAGACCTTACATCATGATCTAAACATCCCATTTGTGGTTGACCTTATTCCATTCAAATTTTCAGAACCTTAGCTACCATCCTAACCCCTTAGCACAATCCCTATCCAGCTCAAACCATCCCTATAATCCTCTTCGCAGGTTGAAACGGCAGTGGCCACGAGAGCTTCTTTAAATATGCTATTGGAGTCCTGGCAATGGCCAGATCCTCCACTCAAGTTCTGAGCGACTATGGCCCTAGTGCTCTCACTCAGTCTCCACTGGCTTTAATCCAGTGATGCGGCTCAGAGAGAAGCGCTGGGACCTTTGAGTCTTGCCTTGTCATCCACAAGTGGAGGGCAGGGCATGGCTCGGAGTTCCCCGGGCAGAATATAAATATGTATATATGTATGAATGTAATCTAGAATTTTTTATTTATTTTATTTTATTTTATTTTATTCTTTCTTCTTTTGTTAACATTGTACATTTTTTTTATCTCCAGTGTCCTTTTGTTTTATCAATTTATTTTTCTTTATATTTATTTTATTGTGTATATAGTTTGTACATACAGTGTGAATGGGTACTTCGACCCTAATAATCATTGCCCATGAGTGTGGTAGCTTGTATTATGTTTAAAAAAAAAGTTTATTATAGCATAAAGCATAACAAAAACTTGCACTTAAACAAAAAAATACAATTAACAAAATCAAACAATTATTAACGCGAAATAAGAGGCAAACACGAACGGAATACTGAATAAATACTATCGATTCTCGCTAAGCCTAGTCAACCTAAGTTGTATGTACACAGGAGAAACAATTCCGCCGTGTTGATTTAGGTTTATTAGAAGATATAATTTAATTGAAACGACATGAAGCGACTGAGATATTCCCGTCTAGTATCAGAGCTTGATTTAACATCGGTAGTGTATTTGAATCACTGTAATTGGAATTCAAAAGTTAACAAGAATGTTAAAAAAAAAACATAATAAACAACAAGAAAAGACGAAAAACTGAGGGTCGGTTGTAAAATGGATATATTATTCAATTACCATTAGTAAATTGCCTTAAATTTACCAGGTACCTTACTACATTTTTGTTTGACATTTTAAAACAAATATTGCATATCATACACATAATTATTACATGTTACGTAGTAAGGTCCATAAGTTTCCGTCCTGAGGAAGAAGGAAAAGTGAAAGAAAAAACTGGTGTTATTGTTTTTCAATATATTCTCCTTTAAGTTCTACGCACTTATTACAACGCTTAGGCAACATTTCTATACCATGAAAAAAATAATTTTCTTCTTTGTTAGAAAAATGTTCTTCCACCGCTACTTGGACCTCTTCATCGGTTTAAAATCTCCTCCCACGAAGGTCAGATTTTAACTTTGAAAGGGTCAAGCCGCTAAGGGTCAAGTCTGGTCTGAGAGGTGGATGGGAGGCTTCTTTGAATCCGCAGTCCTTCACAGCGGCCTTGGAAATCTAGGCTGTGTGGACAGGGCATTGTCGTGAATCAGCAGAAAACCTCTGCTCAACTTCCCCCGCCTTTTCTCCTTGATGGCGTCTCTTAAGCTGTGAGGTAGGGCTGCATAATACTCGGCATTCGATTTGGTGTTCCTTTCCTTAAAATCAATCAGCAGTATTCCTCTATAATCCCCAAAAATGGTGGCCTTTTCCTTTTTTGTCCACTGCGTGACTTTTGCATTTAGTGGAGGTGCTTCGCCTGGCCTTCTCCATTCCATGGACTCCCTTTTGCTGAGTGGGTCATAATATAGAGCCATTTTCTCATCCTCAGTTACAATTGAATAAAATAATTTGTTTGGGTCGGCATTATACCCACGTAAAAATTCATTGCAGCAGCGAAAACGTTCCTCTTTTTGAGCAGCCGAAAGAATATTTGGAACCCATCTTGCGCTCACCTTGCTCATATGCAAATGTTCTTTAATGATCCTCAGAACACTTGTTTTTGAAAGCCCCAACCTTGCTGCTATTTCTTTGATCTTCAGCCTCCGATCAGACAGCAATGCAGCTTCCACAAGTTGGATAGTTTCAAATAAGACAGCTTCCATGGGCGACCAGGACGCGGGTGGTCATTCAGACTTTCTCTCCCAAAATTAAATAATTTTGCTTATTCTTTTACAGTGGAATACGAGGAGAAGGGCTCCCCATATACACCATCCAAGTGCTCTTTAATTTACGCAGGAGTAAGGCCATCTTTACAAAACAATTTAATAACCGCACGGTATTCGTTCTTGAACATTGTTAAAACGCAAGGATTCCTTCAAGGTTAGATATGGACTGACAGGACTGAGGGAACGTATGGACCTTAATACGTTTTTTATACATACACTTAAACGTAATTATACAGAATAATTTTCTGGCTTCTATAATTGGTAATTATTCAATCAAACCAATGTTTGAAATTATATTTCTTTTAAGTCTAACGGTTACTTATTTAATTAGTTAAAAAATAGTTTCATTAAATGTTAAGAAAAATATTGTATAATTTAAGAAAAATGCTAGGATAAAATAAATCGGAAGAAAATTATACAAAATAAGATGTCCTGTTCATGTTTTATTCATTGTTGAATAAACAATTGCCTATTGCATCGATTTGTATGTAACAGCATTTTTCAATTTTATACTTAATCATCAAAGATAGAACAGGTATTGAAAGCAGAATCTTACAAATGATTTATTTACTTATTAATTTAGCTTCCTACCTCGAAAATGAGAATTAATTAATTCAAATTAAATGTGTCTCTTCACATATTAGAAATAAATAGTAAATGGGCTTATAATACAGATATAACTTTTTTTTAAACGAATTTCCTTATTCTTATGTTTCTGTTGTTATTGATTAGCTAAGAATATCCTGTACAATTACCATTTTTTAGTTTCACTTTTTGGTTAAATAAATTGTATAACAGGGCTTTAGAACAAAAGTTCTATAAACACTTTTACTAAAAAATCCTAGTTCCAAAAGAATAGAAAAACACTCAAAAATAAAAATTTCAGTCATATCGAAACAAATAAAATTTAACTCATAACTTCAATCCCTGCTCTCAAGTTGTCAACCTGTAGGGGTTGGGAAGAGGCTACCCGCACAACAATTAGCCCCACATTTTGGCCTCACACAAGACAACGGCAGAAGGGTATATTGCTCCCTCTATACAATTATAACCTTCCCGCTCGACCGTCGGAGAGCCTTCCCTCACCCTACGTCTCTTCCCCTCCGCTACCTCGCCTCTGGCGGCCGGAGCAACAAATATCCCTGTGTTCAAACGCGTTTTTTATGTATTTAATGTAACCTCACATATATTTCATGGAAATAGGATTATAGAGAAACTCCTCAGGAATAAATAGCGCTTTGAGAAATCGCTCTAGGACCATTTTGGCTCTTGTTCAAATTTGTTTTATCAAAAACGCCTGTTTTTACATTTTCTCAATATCCGGGAAAAGTAATCATTTCTTCTTGCATAAATTTTTAATGTAGATAGGCAGTGACGAAAGCTACAATTCAAGGCCCAAAACAAGTCCCTGCGATAGCCATAAGCACTGTAATAAAATGTCAAAAAATTACCGTATTTCGTGGTTTTGGCGAAAAGTTGTTGACCGACTTCAATTGTTTAAAACTCATTTTTCCGTCTTTTTAAACGATATTACGTACTATTTTTTTATTTTTCTTAAAAAAATCCTATCGTAAACTTGAAAAAAACCACCCTTTTCGACATGTTTTTCACCAGGCTGCGGACATACCGATTTTATCTAAAATTTAGAAAAAAAAAATTAGAATATTTTTCTCCTAATTATCATGTTGAAAAAGTCCATTGGAAATTTATTTTAAAAAAATAAACTATAGCGCCTGGTCTAAGATGTTTTACTAAACTAAGATATTGAAAAATAATAATATACTAAAAAAGAAAACGTTGAAAAAAAAAATCATAAAATAAAAGTCTGACCTCTTGGAATGCCAATGATAAGGCGTTGCGAATCCAAAGGTTCGATACCGACCTCACTAGTTTGCATATGCACGTACCCTCCCTCCAATGAATCCTGTCAAAATCCTGCTAGGCCAAATCTTATAAAAAAAAAAAAAAAAAAACATTCCCACCAACATTTCACGGTCAACCACACGGACGAAAGGACAGTCAACCCTAATTCACATTCGCTCATTCTATTGCTCATTCTCCCCCCTCATTCCTAATTAATAAAGATAAAATTTAATGACTCTAACGACACAAAGCACAATCTCTGTTCAATATGGTTATTCTATAATAGAACTTCTTATTTATAATTTCTATATTATATAAGATTATTCTATAATAATAGAAAACTGTAAATCTCCTGCAATATCATATTGAATGGGTCTATTTTACCCGAAGGATTAAACTGATATCACTGACCCATTGGTTTAGCGCTATGACCATCATTTCAACCATAACTATTTCAATTATATTTACCGGGTAAATGACTCACAAAGTTGGATTGTTTAATCTTGTAAAATCTCCAGAAAGCTCATTTTTCTTAAGACCTTTTTCTTGCACGTAGACGGTCAAGTTTCGCACACTTGAAGGACATATATTATATATTATATTATAATATATATCATATGTTATAATTTACGTATTATAATAGTAATTTCAATTCTAATATTCACTTTCTGGACAGGAAGCGGGAGCTAACTAATTTTGTGACTGACAAATAACAAATATTTCCCACCACCAACATTCCAATATTTCCTTTTGAATTTTGTTTCTTTAAGATACTGTTAACTCCACATAGTTTAAACTTCTCTACTGATTCAATACCCATCTCTTTCCCTCTCAGACCAAGGTTCGACCATATTGTGGCATTCCTTATCCGATCACTTCTCAGTTCCCTTTTCACCTTATTACATATATATATATATATATATATATATATATATATATATATATATATATATATATATATATATATATATATATATACACATACTACAAAACCCTTAAATTATTTGCGCGATTTCAATGGTTCAGCCCACTTTGCGTCACCTATGATCCGTTATTTCTTATCTTCGTTGATTTTCTCTCGCAACGGAAATCATCCCAACAACTTGGAACCAATGTAGAGAGGACGGATAATTGCTCAATGACCGGCAGATAATCGGGGCTCGGGAATTGTGACCGTAACTCTCGTTACATTGCTGTCGGGCAGGAACGTGTCGTTGGCCATTAACCTAATCAGAGAGGAGCTGTCCAAACAGGGACGACCCGTTATGTATACAATCCATATTGTCTTATCAGTGTCCTTGTTTGCATGCTATAAATAACTTCATCAACGGTTGTTTATATTGATGCTATCAACATTACCTTAACCAGTTCCTGGTAATTAATCAAGGTAAATATTAGTAAATGAGCGAATATCGGCTTATTTATTTGGAAAGGATGTCGGAAAATAGAGATGACAAAAAAAAAAAGGTATATTCAAATGTAAAATGAATAATTATTTAGGATAAAAATAAAGTTTTTTGAAAATATGTAGTTACCTAGTTTACAATACTTCGCCAAGATATTATTATTATTATCCTCACAAGATCATTGGATCCAACAAGACGATGTTAAAAAACCTGCGCCACCTTCCCTACTTTAATCCTAAATAATCACCGCATCACGTTCAGCTCCTCTATTAAAAACTTGGGTATTACTATTGACCAAACCTTGTCCTGGAAACCCCACATCGCCCAAATTTCCCGACGGTCAATAAGTACCCTAAATTATGGGTATTTGGTATGCAATTTTCTTTGCATTCATTGAAATATCCGTTATTGCTTATCTTCGGTGATTTTCTCTCGCAACGGAAATCATCCCAACAACTTGGAACCAATGTCGAGAGGACGGATAATTATTCCATCGTTTCCGCCATCATCTTCCACATCCCACCCGTAAGCTGCTCATATCCTTACTCATTTTCTCCCACTTTGATTATGGCTGTCTGGTATATGGTGGCCTCTCAGTTGGACTCGAGAACAGATTGAAGCGTATCATGAACTGCTTTTTAAGATTTGGCTTCGGTATTTCGAGGTGGTCTCACCTATCACACCAACATCGAGTTAAAGTAGCTCTTCCTCTTCCCTCGCAGACAATATCCTCCTACAACCGAGCCAAATAACCCCCAATTCTTCCAACAACATGTTCGTTTTTATTTTTATCATGGTAATCACAATTTTTTTTTTTATGACTTGCTTTCTGACTCCCTCTGCATTCATTGATCGCCAAAATTAAGGATATCTTTTCATGTCAGACCATTTCGCTTCTTAATACATAAACTGAAAGACTGGGGTAAGAATATCAAAGGGCACAATCGAAGTGTAAAACCGTGTTTTGGACACGGTAATTACATTTTGAAACTTAAGAGGAGTAAGTGTGACCAATTTACTAAATTTATACCCGATTCAACATTGGATTCTTGTTGATGAGCCTCCGCTTTAAGCATTGGCCTAAAATGTGTGTAAGCAGGTTGTCCCCAGGATTTGTTTGAGGTATTTGAATTACTTTTCTTTTTTTTTTTTTTAAGGGTTGAAGGGTTGAATTATCCACAATGCGGTAAATGTGAAACTGTTGCAGTATTTGACTCCACTTCATTTTCTAATTAGCGCATTGTGATAACCACATACAGCACTTAAAAAAAAAAAGTAAATTTGTTGCAAAAACAATGACTGCCATTCAGTACAAAAAACACTGTCGAAACAATACACAAAAACAAGATAAAAAAAATACTAGGTATTCGTATTGTTGTAGGTACCCTAAAGTGCGTACACGCTGGGGGTCCGATCCGTATACGCACTGAGCGCGAGTAATTTGTAAGGGATTTTGGAGTCGAGCACAAGCGGAGGCGCTCGGAGCGCAACGATCCATCTCCTGTCGGTTCTGTCAACGATCACTTTGATGGCTCGCTTTTCTGATATGGACGGGAATGTCAAAGTTTTCTTGGTTTTCGTGCGCATGTGATTATATTGTTTATCACTGAACTTATCATTACTGTTTAATAATTATTGATAATGTTTCACTTTTCTTTCTTTTTTTAACTTAAAAACCATCATTGACGAAAATGTAATCAAGATATCCGTAACATGTTACGAAAAGTATATTAGCCAATGGAAAATTCATTGGAATTTCAAAGGAAAGAAAGAACAAATCGAGCAAACCCTCCGTCAATTCTTATAACCAATCTCCCAAACCAACTGGCTCAGCCTCAAAAGGTTAACTAGATGGAATAAATATGAATTTATATTTTAAAATCCTTTCTTTGTTTCTCGTTTTTTTTTTTTTTATCATTTATTTTTTAAACTGACTTCAACTTCGTAAGACACAAAAATATATTTCCACTGTTGGGAGTATTTTCTTATATATTACAAAGAGCTCTAGGGCTGTGAAATAACATTACTTTGTTCCTGACAGTTTGAATAAACTTATTATTAAACCTGGTCCTATTGCAATTTATATTTCGGCCAACTTCTTAACTTTATCCAATACTTGAACGAATTTTGTAGAATAAAAATGATAATTTATTTTAAAATGTACAATTATAACCCACGAATGGTTCATGGGGTCGGTACTTAATAAGTATTGTTCTCTGAACAGCGTTTATTTAAGGTAACTTAATACGCCCAACTGCCATGTTCTTTTCCTCAAACCAATGAAGGGTCAGTCCCTCACTTTATTTAGTGTATATCAATTTTTTTTTTTAAATAAAAACATATATTTATCTCTTTTTTACTTACACAAAACGAAAGTAAAAATTTCCAGGATGCGAATGATTGAAAGGCTGATTATTATTTAATTTATATTTTTGAGAAATGACAAATACCCATCTATTCCTTTTTTATTCCACAATAAAATAGCTTTATTCTCCTCGGTATTTCTTATCAATTTCGCTGCCTTAACAGACGGATAATATAATTATAAATAAAATTAAGTTTAATCTTAATATTGATAAAAAAACAAAAATCTGTAAAACTTCACTTTAGTCCCTCCAACATGGCAACATGGGTGGGCAAAACCCTCAGGTCATAGGGCCTCACTGTACATGCCGAAAGTAGAATCAGGTATCACATTATATTTATTTACATAAACTAATATATAATAAATTTCTATTTATCAGGCAAAGTAATTCCAGTATTACTTATTAAATTTAGTTAGTACACATTACTTATATCCATTAAAAATTCTTATAAAAAAAATGGTTTAAGATGATAGCTCTAGAAAATAACGACAAAAATCACTTAATGTTTTTGTTTATTGTTGTATTTATGTATTGGCCCATGGACCAATAAATTTGCGAAGATCTTGAAAAATTTGTGTTTCCATTACATAAATAACTAAATTTAAATTACGGTAATGATTGCATTAATGGTTAATCTCTTGAGTGAGCTAAGCGAAAAAAAAATCGATATTTCTGATCTACTTAAAGCAGTAATAATTTTAATAACGACTAATAATCCCAATGAATAGGATATTTTAACGCCACCACTAAATTACTCTTCCAGTCCTTAATAAAAATTAATTATATTAATAACAGGTTTGATACACTAAGCTACTTCCGGCATGTACAGTGAGGCTCTATGATGTAAGGCCCCCCCCCCCCCCGCCATGCAGGAGGAACGAAAGTGAAATAGTATGACTTATTTAATCTATTGATCAGAAAAACTATTATAAAACCAAAGGTAAACTGTAGCTCCATTATTACTAATTAAAATAGAGAAAAAAAACTTATTCACTATTAGTTTAAAATCGCAAAAAGATTTAAATTATTACATTTTGTTTAAAATATTACTCGCTACTGAAGTCGTTTATATTATAATTAAATCATTAGTAATAAAATTTATATATTGTAACTCAGGATCGAATTTCAAAGACGGAGTCTTCGGCTTTACTTTTGGCCAAGTTCTTGAATTCAGAGGATAGCGGAACTTTATTAAATGCAGATATTTAATCCGCTGGAAACGAAAAACCCTTAAAGAAAATACAATAAAATATTTTTAGAACACAAGTAACATAGAATTAAATAATCGTACAAAAACATGAACCGTAGAAGACGAAGGATGTGAGGTTTGTTGTGACTAGATAATTGAGTTAGAGAGAATATTGGCTTCTCATTGGCTCAGCCTCACCGCCTTCTGGTCCCTTTCACTCAACATTCTGTCCTCTGATTTTAAAATAAGAATATTCAAATATCTATCTAAATACTAAATTTACCTTTGTGCGATTCGAATGATATTCTATACCTGATTGAAACCTGTTATTAGGAAATTATATTTTATTTTTTATATTTAGGTGCAACATTGAAGGTGGGTTGTGACAGTCACTAGTGGTATCAGTAACAAGTTATTTCTGTTCCACAGCAGTACCTGATACTTTTAGCTGATAATTTTTGTTACATGTACCAACCACCGTCCGTCCTAAAGAAAAATATTTAAAAACATACATATTTCGTAATAACAACGGCTTGGTAGTAAAAGTGACAACTGCATTTTTATGAAAATAAAGGCTTGTTGCTATTTACCTGTGCCTGAACCAAATTTACGCTTCATTATTGACTAAATTGTGAATTTGTTAGTTAATTATTGATAATTTCACAATTATGTCAATAATAGTCCGTAAATTTAGTTCAGACATAGTAGCAACAAATTTTAATTTTCACGAAAATTTAGTTGTTCACTTTTACTGCCAAAGCGACGACATTTTAGATGCAAATGATGGGAGAGGATTTTCTTGTACTTCAAATGTCTAATAATTACCTCAGAACTGTGCTTTTTTGTTTTTCTAAAACAACGCGATATTATCAGATCTGATAAAGTTAATAAATTAATATTTTAAAATTACACTTATAATCGTTATTAAATATATATGTATAAATTCTTATCTAAGTATATTTATATATTTCTAGGCTACAAAATATATAGTTTTGTGATCACGAAACTTATAACTACATTGTAGTAACAAGAGTTTGCTGTCTTACGTAAAAAACAACACAATGCTTTTTACAAAATTACTTAATAATGATAGTATAATTTAATAATAATTACTCAAGGAAAGGGTTCATAAACAAAACTAGAAGAGCTTGAATTATTTTTTATTTACATCGGTTATTCACAAAAATTTTCTTGCCATATTTTCTGCAAAATTTTTAATAATGGGTCAAAATTCAATGATCTTGCTAACATGGACCCGACAGCCTTTCTAATTTTTTCGTTTTTCCACTCCTCCTTTTGCCTCTCAACCCTCCCAACAGCATGGCATCTTATAGACCAATTAGCCTTCTCCCAATCCTTTCAAAAATCTTCGAAAAGATCTTTTTGAATTGAATCCTACCCATATTAGAAGCTCAAAATCTTCCTTTCCATCAGATAGGATTTCGTTCGCAACTTTTCACTGTTCAACAAGGACTCCGAGTTGTTGACCATATTTCCTCAGCCCTAGAATGCAAACAGTATTGTTCTGGTGCATTTCTAGACATAACACAAGCTTTCGACCGGGTATGGCTCGCCGGATTGTTTTTCAAGCTAAAAATCCATTTACCTCAATCTTTATACCTAATCCTGCGATCCTATCTCTCTAACTACTCCTTCCGAGTCCACTGTGGAACAGAATTCTCCAACCATTATCCAGTTGACCCCGGTGTTCCTCAAGACAGCGTCTTGGGACCCATCCTCTACGTTTTATTTACCGTGGAGATTCCTATTCATCCCGAAACCTTCCTGGCAATATTTGCTGATGACACCGCCATCATATCATCCAACTCAGATCTGATTAGATCTGAAACAGCATCCTTAAACCTGCAAAGGCACCTTTCCCAGATCACTGGTGTAATAATTGGCGTATCAAAGTAAACTTATCTAAATGCAAACACGTCACGTTTACCCTCCGACGCAGATCTTGTCCGCCAGTTCATTTAACTCCATACCGCTTCCTTTCTCAGACACACTCCAGTATCTTGGCTTAAAAGACTAACATGGAACCCACATACTGGACTTGAAAAGACAAGAGCTTATTCGACGATTTGGCCAATTATATAGACTGCTAAACAGAAAATCTCAGCCTACAGCTGACAACAAACTACTAATTTACAAGACAATTCTGAAACCTGTCTGGACCTATGGACTCAAACTCTGGGAGACAGCTAGATTTTCGAGCATTAAACACATCCAATCCTTTTAGTCTAAAGTACTTCGAACAATAGTCAATGCTGCATACAGTGCAACCAACAATACCCTACATCATGGCCTCAATATCCTATTTATTTTAGACCTTATTCCATCCAAATTCTCCAAATTTCACCAGAACCTTGCTCATCATCCTAATCCTTTAGCATAATCCCTATCTAGCTCCACCCATCCCTACAATCCTCCTCGAAGGTTGAAACAGCAGTGGCCCCGAGACCTGTTGTAAATATGTATATTGGAGTTCTGGCAATGGCCAAATTCTCCATTCAAGTTCTGCATGTTTGTGACTATAGCACTCTCGCTCAACTGGCTTTCAATACCAGTGACACGATTGAGTGAGAAGTGCTGGGATATCCTGGAGTGCTCTTCCATCCATAGGTGGGATGACGAGCCTGGTTCAGGGTGTCCCAGACCGATTGTAAGATAAATTCTTGGGAGCTGTGTGAGATGAGGGATTGGGCAATTGAAAGAGATCAGATTATGCTCTTGAAGGCTTTTATTGGTGAGAGGGGTTTAAACGCTGAAAAGCAAACCAATAAACGGCATCTGCCCGTAGATGTTACGATTATTTTATTTTATATAAGTTTATTTATTATTTCTTGTATTAAGTTTAATTTTTTGTAAATATGGTATGAATGATTTCTTAGATCACTATTACCATTGTCCCTGCTGAGACAGAATATAATATCACTTAATAAATAAACAATTTCTCTCTCATTTTGCCTCCGCTCTTAGATCCGGAAACTTTTAGATTTTTTTTTCACCGGTTTTTGCATTTAAAAACAAATCCGACTATAACCGATAGTATAAAAAAACAATAACAACGAACAAAACCGGTTATTCGATAAAAAAAAGAAAAGGTAATCAGTTATAACCGATCAGGTATTGGGCATCCCTAGAACTCACCATCGAAGACAATTGAAAAAAAAAAATCGAATAAATATATTGCACAATAAACAATTCTAAGAGGAAATAGATTTAAACATTGACAAGACTCATAGAAGCCTACAAATTCTAGGGAGCTGTGTGAGATGAGGGATTGGGCAATTGAAAGAGATCAGATTATGCTCTTGAAGGCTTTTATTGGTGAGAGGGGTTTAAACGCTGAAAAGCAAACCAATAAATCAGTTGTATGTTTACCACGCCCTCTGTAATCGACACTTCCTTCTGTAATCCAGTTCCTCCCAAAATTCACACCTTTACCTAATACAATATTTGCATTTTACATCACGGATTGTTAAACAGCTATGTTGATAACCCGCTGAATTTACTCTTGCGTAGCGTATTTTTTTTATTTTTTAAGGAACTCCAGCCTCCAATTCAATCCCCTTGAATCACCATTAAATCCAATCTATTTTGAGTATTTAAATAAAATATATTTACAAATTAAAAAGCGTATTTTACATAATACAAGTTAAATAATTCGCATGATATAGCAGTCAATAAAAAAAGTAAACCGTATTTACTTGTAATGTGAAACGTTGATATAATTCGGTAGAATTTTGTTTTGTTTTTTACCGCTTGGGGAATGGGAGATGTGGGATGGAAACCAGAAATAAGTGAAAAGTAATTGAGTTAACATAATGTAGTCATTGTATTTATTGAGCCGTGATAGAATGTGGAAATAAAGAAAATGGGTCAGTGTTAAAATTAGGTTAGGGGAAGTGTCACGTTATAAACATTTAAGCCGAATTTGAAAGAAAAAAAAATTTGATTTTTTTTTTTAATTTTCAATTGGATGTAATGAATTCAATGGTAATTGAATTCAATCACCTTTCAATTGGTCATGTATAAAATGCACCAAAAGTGTATATTCCTCGAATTATGCACAAATAACTCTTCTGTTCGTCATACCTTTTTTCCTCCATTTTCCCAGGGATGTGCAATAAATGCGAATAGTTAAAGGGCTGTACGGAGATGACTTTAGACAAGTTTTATTAAAATCGTTCTGGCTGTTATGGCGCTACAGTCTATAGAAAAACTCTCCTTTTGCACACAGAATTGTTTTATTGTTTTTCGTCATTGCCAGTAAAGAAATCTTGAAAGAAAAATGATGGCTGAATCATTGGCTTTGATGAAGTATTAAGGGAGATATAGCATACGGATTAAAAAACACCGATCAGAAATTATACATAGAGATACTCATAGAAAATCTTAAAAAAAAAAAAAAAGGAATAATTAATACAAGAAAACTATGAAAGTAAACGACAAACGTTTCGCCAATTCAAGCATCATCAGGACAAACCAAAGGAAAGACCACAGAATACAGATGGTACATTTCACATCACCAGTAAAGAAAATATTCGTAAAAATAAGCAATGTAGATACTACATCACACCAAGACACTTCAACATAACTTATGATGCACTATCTCTAGTCTTTTTTTTTTAGAGTTAACGTGAGATGTGCTATTTCTGGTCGGCATTTTTGTGATTTTATATTTTTCTGTCCTAATCATGCCTTAAATGACTAATATATTAATACTAATATAACATATTATATAATATTCATTAAATGTTCGCATGAAAAATATGGCGAGCCAAGTTTTGAGCTAAATGAGAGGCTTTCGAAAATAGAAAGCCACATCGAGAGCCAATCGAAACTAATGGAGGATCTGACTTTCGAAAATGAAGCATTAAAAACTAGGATCGATGAGCTAGAAGTCAGACTCAATAAGGCTAATCAGGACCTGCTATCCAGATCGGCAGAAATACGGGATATCCCGATCCGCGCGGGAGAGACTCCTGCGGCTCTGTTTGCCAGCGTGGAAACCGGCCTCGGTATAAAGATGGACATTGAGGACCTCGACTTGCTAGAGCGGCGAAGATCCAAAAAAGAGGATCCCCGACCGCCACCTGGTATTGCACGTTTCATCAGGTGGTCTGCACGAGACGAACAGTGCAGCGGAGAAAAGTTAAGAAAGACTTCTCCACCCGAAATATTAGCTGGCAGGAGAACGATTCCCACCGGATATATCTCGGGGAAGAAATGACTCCCACCAATAGGCGTATGTACTGGCTCGCTCGTCAGAAGAGAGCGGCGGGAAAATTAAAATACGCCTGGTTTGCGGCCGGCAGATTGCGCTGCCGGAAGGATGACGGCCATTCCGTGATTTTCGATCAGACTCAAGATCTTGACACCTTCCGCTGATGTTTTAGCACCCGTCTACCCACTGGTCGGATTTGCATAATCTCAATGGAACCCAACCCTAAATTACTTATTTATTTTATCATTATTTTGCATTTCTTTACTTTAACTGATGTAATTTTTATCTTCTCATGTTCTTCATTTTAATAGCTCTTTTTGTTTAATTTTTAAGTTCACTATTAGCTTCTTTTCAGATTTTATTCTTCAAATCGTCATAGTTATGAGCATCTTTCTCCCAAATACTGCATACTGTCCTATCTCCCCTCCATGCCTAGTGTCCTGGTCTCCTGTCACGTTAATTCCCAATCCTTACCAGCATATTATGATGAATTCCTACAGTATTTTACTCATAACTTTTACCACGCCATTGCAGAATACGAAACATGGCTAAAGCCCTAAATTCCTTCCTCTTATGTTTCCCCACCTAATCATGCCTTTATTCGCCATGACCGGATGGTCCGAACTTGTGGAGGTGTCGGCTAGGGTTGGAATATCGAAAGGAAAATATCGATATTCGATATTTTGATATATCACAAAACCAAATATCGATATCCACCGATAATCGCTAGAAAAATATCGATATATCGAAAGGAAATGGATAAAAAAGCAAAGAAAGTGCATCAAATGAGTATAATGTTAAACTGTGAAGAAGGTTATGAAATAATATAATAATTATTATTTATAAAACAATATTTTTAAAACAATGGTTACCGGTTTTTTTACAATTTTATTTAAAGAGAACTGAATAGAAAAAAAAGGGGGTAAACAGACCGAAATTCATAGAAACGATTCCTCTCTCACTCACACACCTCTTGAAAAGATTAAGAGTTAACCAGATTTTTTATTTGGAAATTCGAATTATAAGGCGTTTGCATTACTTGGAAGATGAAAATGAATACGAATTATCAGGGTAACCAGATTGCAGTGTTTTTATACGAAATAAAGGGAGACTTTCAAGAGACCAGAAAATCTATTCGAATTACTGGGATATGAATGGCCGAGATTCTACTGTAATATAGTTTAGCATATGGTGTGATCGATATATCGTTGTAAAATATCGATATATCGGATGTTAAGATATCTATATAATATATCGTTTTTTCAGCTCCGATATATCGATATATCGCTTGTCGATATTCCAACCCTAGTGTCGGCCTTTATGTTCATAACAGCCTGAAATCCCAAATCCTAGATACCTCATCCCCATCCGATCATCCTCATATTGAATTCCTTATCGTTGAAATTTCCTCTAATGAGCATACACTCCTATATGCTGTGCTGTATAGCCCTCCTTTGGTTCCCTACGAATCATCCTTTGAATCAATCCACTACAATTATGTTCTTCTCTACAATAATATAATAATTTCTGGCGATCTTAATACCAATCTCTTTTCTTATTCCAACGACAAACTGTGCCTCGAAAATCTATTCTTCTCCCCCCATCTCTTCATTTTCCCATTTTCTCCTACTCATCACACCTGCCGGTCCGACAGCTGGTTAGACCTCCATGTCATCGATTCAGCCAATTATCTCCTTTCCTCTTCTCAACTACCTGTTCCGTTTCTGTCCTCTCATGACTTAATCGAAATATCCTACAATATCCAAACTCCTGCGATCCTCCCTAAAACCATAACTTTCCGTAACCTAGAAGTCCTCACCCATGAAAATATTTTACCTGATCTTGAAACCATGAATTGGAGTGAAATCTATTCCTGTTCTTCCATTGATTCCATGGTTGACATCCACACCTCTAATCTTATCCATATCCTTGATGCCCATGCCACACTCAAAACCTCTACTTTCCGTCGCATCATTTAACTCCGATAATTTTTATTTTTCCAACATCTCCCCTGCCGACCTTATTTTCTCCATAATGAAATCTCATACTAATTCCATAGGGTCTGATGGAATAACCGTTAAATTGTTAAAATCATGTCCCCCTGAAATTCTATCAGTTATTTTTTTCATTTATAATTTCTGCCTCCGAAATTCAGTATTTCCTACCTCGTGGAAAAAAGCCTTAGTCCATCTTATTAATAAAATCACCAATCCTATTTCTCCTAAAGACTGTCGCCCAATATCCGTCGTCTCTAACCTTTCCAAACGAAAGAAAGAATAGTCCAATCACAAATTTCCTTGAAAAGCCTAAACTTCTCGAACCTCTCTAATCTGGTTTCCGTCCCAGTTTCTCCACACAATCCGCTCTAATCAAAATCACCAATGACATACATACCGCTATGGATGAAAAAAAAAATTAACTCTATTAATATCCATTGAGTTCTCTAAAGCTTTTGATTCCCTGGACCAATCTATCCTTTAGACAAAATTAAAATCACTATCCTTTACCAACAGCTCTATTCAGTGGTTTCAATCTTTCCTTTCCGATCGGACTAAAGCAGTTACCATTCCTAATCAACCCCTATCTTCCTTCCTTTCTCTGTCCTCGGGACTGGCCGAGGGCTCGAGTATATCCCCACTCCTTTTCAATTCCTATATCAATGATCTTCCTAATTAAACCCATCACTGTTCCTACCACCTATACGCCGACGACATCCAAATCTATTTATCATTTCCTCCTTCTGAGCTATTAGTAGCGTTTACCAGTATTCAAGAAGACCAAGATAGAATCAGTACTAGGGCAAACCTGAATGGATTAAGATTAAACGCTATGAAAACTCAGGTCATAGGTTCCAATTCCCTCCTTAGATCCAATGCCACATACCCTACTTTAATCCTAAATGATCACATTCAGCTACTCAATTAACAATTTGGGTATTACTATCGACCATTCCTGGAAACTCCATATTACCCAAATTTCCCGTAAGTTATTCCTTCTTTCACGACATCTTCCACAACCTACCCGTAAACTCCTCGTATCCACCCTTATCTTCACCTACCTTGAATATGGCTGTGTGGTATACGGAGGCCTTTCGAATGTGCTCGAGGACAGATTGAAGCTTATCCTCGGTATATCGAGACTGGCTCATGTGCTCCACCTTTACGGCGAGTTAAAGTGGCTCTTCCCCTCCAACCGTAGACAATATTTCCTCGGATCTTTCCTATACCAAACTATCACCACCCAGCACCCTTCCTACACCTATAGCTTCCTACAATTATAACTTCGATCCACGCATAAGAAACAATATTGCGCCTTTTTGACCTCTACACCTCTTCCCATAGAACCAAAACATTCGAACGTTTCTCTCAACCATCTGGAATTCCTTTCCTCCTAATATCCGCCAAGCTTCTTCTCTATCCTCATTCAAATCCCTCCTTTCCCAACACCTTCTTTCTTTCCAACATGATGCTCTGTAATTACAAAATTTCAATTTAAGATTAACATCTAGATCACAAGTAAATAATATTTTTTAATGCACTAGATTCAACTTTGCTAATCAGCTCATTATTTTCGTATTTTTCATTTTCTCTCTTTTTCTTTTCTTTTTGCTTTTAATTTTAATTTTTATATTTTTGTTCACATTAATTATATTTTTCAAGACAAGAATTTATATCGGTTGCTTATTAATTTATTTAAAATATTGTAAACATTAATTGAACTTTATTTTGTAGTATTATGGCCAGATGCTGTTTCTGTTTTATTTGTTCGATTGTGTTATTCTTAAAGCACCAAGAGAATAAAGTTCTTCTCTCTCTCTCTCTCTCTCTCTCTCTCTCTCTCTATATATATATATATATATATATATATATATATATATATATATATATATATATATATATATATTTAGCGAAACGTTGACTGGTATTTTAGACACTTGAGACTTTATGTTATTGGATTCTTCTAATTGTTTTCTAGCAATTAATTTATGTCTCTTTTAGAGTTTTTGCTCTTTTATATATATATATATATATATATATATATATATATATATATATATATATATATATATATATATATATCATATGATAAAGTTAATGAGAGCGTTGCGGGATTTTTTCATCCCAAACAAATTAATAAGATTGATAAAAGTGACTCTGAATAACAGCAAAGCGAAAGTTCTATTCAATGGTTATGTCAGTGATGCCTTTCCGATCTCAATTGCAGTAAGACAGAGATGCATGATCTACCACACTCTTCAACATGGCCCTCCACATATATACTGAACAAGCTCAATGTTAGAGGCATCATAATTTACTCCTCGAATCAAATTTTCGCTTATTCAGACGATATATTTCTAGTAGCAAGAAATATTCGATTACTACGAGATACGTTTCAAGCGTTAAAAGCCGAAGGAGAGAAAATTGGCCTAACTGATAATGAATGTAAGAGAGACCAAGTATATGTATGTCAGTCCAAATTGCAATTCAACGATAGACAGAAACATAGAAATGGAAGGCTATTGCTTCGAAAGAGTGAAAACATTTACTCACCTAGGAGCGGAAACTAATGAATAAAATAAAATAACTGCAGAGATCGATAAAATAATTATGGCAGGTTATCGCGCCTATTACGCCAATATTAAACTTTTCTTTCTTCTTTATTGTCACGAAAAACAAAAATAAATTTGAACAAAACGTTAGTGAGACCGGTTGTGACGTACACTTCGGAAAAAAGGGACCCTATGCAGTCACTATAAAAATGTAAAGAATATTTGAAAGGAAAGTGCTCAGGAAAATTTATGGGCCTGTTCTTGACGAAGGGTAATGGCGAATACGAAAAAACATTGAGCTGTATGAGCTATAAGCGATATAAGCGACACGTGGCCATATAATAAAAACGAAAGTAAAAAATAATTAGGGAGATGGTCTGGGTAGCGATCAAGAATAAAATATAATAGTAGTAACAATGATATTTATTTAATACCGATGTTACGACCCACATTGTGTAGGTCTTCATCAGAGCTAAAAATAAAGATACAAAGGAGTAATATATGGCTATAAAAAATATATAAAATAAAAACAACTTAAAATTGAACAAATAGAAAACAGAAGTAATAAGTAAGTTAAAGATGAAAACAATATTGACTGATATAATAGTTATTACAGCAAAGAGTCTTTACTCCTTCGTATCTTTATTTGTAGCCCCGATGAAGACCTACAATATGGGTCGATACGCCGGAATTAAATAAATAGTTACTACTATTTCATTATATTCTTTGCCGCCACCCGCCATCACCTTCACTATTTACCATACTGTCATCAATCGATACAAACAAAAAAAGAAAAGGAAAGTATGAAATGATGAAATATATCTATTATATCACGAGCCATAACGAGAAGAAAATAATTCAAATGTTATCCATACCTTTTGAAGTACTCCGTTACCGAGGATGAACAATTACATGGTAGGGAGCTTGACGTGTGAGAGGATTTGGAAGCAGCTGCCGAGAGGGCTATTGTAAAGTTTCAGACGTAAGGAAGTTATGTTTGAAGTGGCGGATAAAATGGAGAGGCATTATTTAAGTCTGGAAGAAGATGAATAGGCCAAGAACGATAAATGTAGCAGGAAAAAAGGAACGGAATCTCTACACAACTCCAGCATCGAATCAATCGGTTCATCTACTTTACATCAAAGCGCATTTGGCGCAGATTACTCTAGTTCAAAAGTCATTCTTTAAAACAATACTTGAAGCAAAGAATCTTTCAAAAGGGTGTAGTCGATTTTATCCTTTAATTTGAAAAATAATGTAACACAAAAAAATCCACATTTTAGCTTTCATTTCATATCTAATTTTATAATTGTTTTGGTTTATTAACAGATATTTTTCGGTAAAGTTTTATTTTATTTCATAAAGAATCTTTTCATTCTGTATTTCCGTATTATTTTTTTACTAAAAAAAATGAATTTAATAAATTATACTCTCAAATACTTCTTTATCAGGCCCTCCCCCCGAGATCCATCATACAATGTACTTAGTTAAGCCAAGCCATATTCCTTAAAGGGAATTTTGTCTACGTTACGATAGTGCAAGTGGAACTTAATTGCCTTGAATAGTTTTTAATGTATCTTTTCTTATTCAACAAAATAAGCGACTTGAGGTGTAAAATAAGCCCCTGAAGTTTCCTATTTCTTATGCTCTACACCCAATATAGGCAGAGATTGCCAGTATTATCGGCATCGAACCTTTGGATTCGCAAAATCTTTTCATTATTATTATTCAGGCAGAATAGTATTTCTTTCGCGAATATATGTTTATAAATTTTTAATTTCTAATTAAAATATTTTTTAATTAAATTAAGTTTTCTTTTTCATTTGAATTTTTTATTATTATTATTATTATTACTTTTTATTATTTGAATATTTTCACATTTCCCGTAGATATGTAATTATATTGAGTTGAGGCCAACGACCCAAAGACAAATAAATAAGCATGACATTAAAATTATTTAATTATTTATTTATTGGATGTACTTGTTTAGATACGGCGAATAACTGAGTTTCCATAATCAAAACTCCGATGCGAAAATTCTTATGTAAACGAAAATAAATGTTTCTCAATGGTGAAATATTGGTCGGTGCTAGTAATTCAGTCAGCTGTTGTATTATAGTGGATAATGAATAATGATGGGTAGATAATATGGCCTGTAATCTTTGTACATCGGGAAACTGACTAGTAAATGGTATATATTTTTTGGAATTACATACGATATACTCATTCTAGGGTTTTATCATGCATTATAATTTTGAGTGTATTTAGTAGCAAATCTTAGTTCAATTGAGATATGCTGTTAAATGAGGTTGCATATCGGAATAAAAACCTATTAAGCAACAATAGCTACAGTTTAAATGTTATTAACAATCAAAATCGATAATGCTCTTAGATGATAAACGGAGCACTTGCAGTTGGGCAAATTGTAACTCTTGCGCCGTGAATCAAAGACCGGAGCCGAAACTATTTTCCAGCAAAGTTTCGCAGTCAAGGAGGAGGAACAATCTAGAACACCTGGAGAACGGTAGTGGTGGAAGTTAGCGGAGGGGGTGGACGAGAGGTACAGGTTTCCATAGGCTTAAATAATTTCTATAAAGATTTTATTTTTGTCACGAACTCTCAAGAGAGAGAATTTTCAGGCAGGGAAAAGTTCCCCTCATCAGGGAATCAGATTATAGGCACAGGAGGCTTCGAGGGGAAAAACAGATAGTCCCTATTAAAGGAAAACCAAGGAGGGGAATTAATTAAGATTTCACTGACCCTAGGAAACTAACGACCGGGATACCTTGTTCCTCCACGGACCTATTTAGTACTTCTTAATGGCACATTACCTTAGCCTAAAATGTCCCTTAATATTTCCTATCCACCAATAAAAATCAACAGAACATTACCTTATATTAAAGAATCAAATAGTTCCGTTTTAACAAAAAAATGGACAAATATTTTACCCCGATTAAACTTATATGTGCTACAGGCTCCAGTAAATAGATTTATATTTTTAAATCACAGAACTTACTCTCTCTTCTATAGTTAGAGTCATATGCAAAGACCCAAAGAACTGAATAGTAACGTTCTTATGCGGATTTCTGAAAAACAACTGGAGGAGAACAATCCATTTCTGTATTAAGACCGGTCCACACATGCAACAACTAACCTGATGATTTAAAGTTAACTAACTTCGACAAGTAACTGCAAACGTTATAGTTTAAGATGGAGAGAATGAATGGGAAAACTGAGCACGTTTTAGAACGAAATGAGAACTGAATACTGACTGCATTGTAGAACTTGAAGGGCCCGTCATTAACTTAGGATTAACTTCTCTATCCCTTTAGTAAACCGGTACGTGTGGACACTTTTCGTCATCCCGAGCCTAGTTTTGTTTTGTTATTCAACATTACAGTAATCGTGAGTGAAAAAAGGCATTGCATCCATGGGCTTTGTAGTTATTTTATTGATGTGTATAAGAACAATATGCCTATGGAAAGTTTAGTCGAAGGCATATAGTGATCGTGAAAAGAAAAATTTGTTTATGCTATGCTTGTACATTTTATAATGCGAATATAGAAGTATAAGACGGACAACAAAAAATTATTTCGTTTCAAACCGTTCGTTTAAACCGCAATTTCTTATTCTCTATACACGTTACAGTGATACACCACAGCAATAATTCTTCTCTGAAATAAAGTAATAAAATCGAAGACAGATAGCTGTCTGGACAGGAGTCATTCCCAACGACTTACATGACAGTTCGCATGCACTGTTCTACCTAACGATTTTCTTGAGCACCCGGCTAAGGATAGTCCCGGGGTCCTCTTCTACTCAGACACCTCGGAGGAATCCAATCGGAACTAAGGCTATATCTAGGTGAGTATAGTGTTCATGATGAAAGGATATTTATATATTCTGAGTCAAATCAGCAAGAAAAGGGACACTAAGGTCATTATGTATAATCTGTGACATAACAAGATGCATTGAGGAGAAATTCGACGATTTAGGAGCCCCAAAACTAAACTCCCTACAACCAAATTGACTTGATTATACCCACGTAGATGTCCTTTCACAGCGTTAAGCCCGATTAGCACGGAGGAGATTGGTACGAGAGATCGATATGAAAGTAACAGATGTACTGTTATCGTAGACAAAGCCATTAGCACGAAGAGACCGACACACAATAGATAAGTATGAGAGATCGAAAAGGCGTCTACTAAGAAGTTTATTCACCTGGAGACTTCGGATTAAGGAAAAGGAACTAACACTGCATAGCAAATCACCATTCACACAGAGCGACTTTAGTCTCTACTTCTTTTTAAAAGTGTGCAAATTCATAATGTAAAATATTAAATGAACCTTTGAGAAAACGGCTTTCCTTGATAGAGTGTATCTAAAGCTATTTTTTCGATTTTACTAGTAAAAAAAAAAAAATTTAGCACTTCAACTTAATCGCATATTCTATTGAAACATAAAAGTATTGTTCTTAAAAAAGGCAAGACGACAACTGGCTGGTATTCAGGAAACTCTTGACTAACCAAAAAGCTGGGCGGGGAAATCGCTGGAGACAGACTACAGGCGGCTTTTTGTATGGTCAGGAATTTTTTCTCCTCCATCTGAACTGGGCAAGTAAAAATTGAAGCAGTTAGAAGCAACGAGACGTTTATTCTCATTTCAGAGTTGTGTGAGGATTCCACATTAGCTTTTTATCCAGCTGAAGTGTTGTTTAATAGGGATAGTGTAGTTTTACAAATTATTTATTATTAGTGATTTATTTTTCCTGTAAATTATTTGATTAGAAACTAGAGAATTAGTTACTTACACCAAAAAAAAAAAAAATAAGACCTAATAATACCATTGTATATATAAGTTAGGGTTTCATGTCATATGAGACATGGAAAAGTGAACGATGTTCTAAAGTTATTTGATTCAACTTATTCAGATTTTGTCACATATGAAAGACAAATGAATCCGTTTTCCTGTCGATACCAAGAAACATTTTTAGGCCGAATATGAAAGGAGCTGACTGAGAAGAAAATACATTCATCCTCGAACGGAATCACTGACAATAAAACTCCATCCAAGCTTCTCAACCTTATTAAATTCTCTACCCTTTCCCCAAGACTGAGTTCCTATAATATCCGATTCCTTAGCATCCACTTCTATATATCACATCGTCACGCCCTCAATTTTCTGAATGTCTTCCGTCTCAATGATACAACGCATCGTATTACAAGTTATTCGGTGTCATTTCCCATGGAATTAATAAACTGAAAAAAAATCCATGTTTAGGTATTTTATAGGTTTCTAATTTCGAAGTAATGTACAACCTCTAATCGGTTAATCGTTCGGTGTGAGGTGTGCTATCTCTGTTCTGTATTAAGATGATTTTTTTTTTTTTATCCTATCCTGATGATGCCTGAATTGGCGAAACGTTTTCTGGTATATACAATACAATATTATATATTGTTACGTATTGAGAATACAGGGATGGAAGGAAATATTTTCGATTAAATAACAGTAATTAAATAGTGGATAATTTAAGTGGTTGCCACGTAATTTATTCAATATTGACATAAATAGGTTTATCGTGCGTAAGATCTTTTTACCTGCAAAGGTCGACTTGAGAGACCCCGGCTTGCGAGCTTAACCATCCAGAAAGATAAGCAATCGTAAAAATAAGACAGGGGCTCTCCTGGCAAGGTACAGTAAAACCTGCCGCCAAGGACAAGGGACAATAGACAAATTTTCATAGGACTCGATTCCGAGGGAAGGGACACGCCTCTTAGCCAAAATTCTTAAAAGATCCACCAATAGGAAGGTCTAAAAGGAGAGTTGGGGCCAAATGGATTTTTCAAGAAGGACAAGGGGAAAGAGAGAGAGTGGGAATGCGACACAGAAGTATAAGAGTTAGAGATGGAAGGTGAAAGAGTGAAGTTCTGAGGGTCCAGCAGAGCAGTCCATCCCAAACGCAGTCAGAGAGTCTGGTCGGCAGATTCCATGACCGCAGCGAGGAGCTAACCAGACCATCAAGCGGCAAAGCGGAAAGTGCCCGAGGCGACGAAGGTAACAATAAGATAAGTTGACATCCGCATGATGGTATAGAAGGATCAATCTAATTAGGGATTGATGAATTGTTTGTGCTTTTAGAACTGAAGATGAATGTATAACATTCGAAACTAGTTTTCAATAAAATAAATTTATAAGTGGCAAATAATTTATCAATCCCTAATAAGATAAGTCACATAGTCTCTTCATTCAATGTATACATTATTGTTTAATATTATGTTGCACCATAGTAAAATGTTAATAAGCAAGTTAGACCCAGTATTCTCAAATACAGATGTTAAATTCAATTAGACTTTTATGATGAGAATAATTTAGGTGGTGAATTATTAAACCAACAGTTTAATTAATAAAATCCTCTTAAATAGAGTAAGATCTTCTATCAAAATGTATTATTATATTTACCCTGCATGCCATCATATAGTTTAGTTAAGTGAATCAGTAAACGCGACACCTTTTCCGCGATTTATTTCTTGGATGATTATGGCCAATTGAATTCGTGGCCATTCTCACCCTGCGCTCAGCATATTATTATTTAGTGACGTACAATGGGCACGTGCTGATCCGAACCGTTCTCTAATCCAAAGAGGGCTTTAAAAAAAAAAAAAAAAAAAGTGTGAAGATTTGATGTGAAGCATACTCATACAATTAATGTTACCATATGCATTATAAACACCCTACACACTGTTAGGTTTAAAAAATCTATTTAAAAATAACAACTCCTTTTATGTAAAATAAAAACCAAGCTATACAAATTCGGAAATGTTTTTAGCATAGTTTAAAAGATTATATTTCTGGCTATACTCACCCCAGCCTTTAAATATGTGAATTTGTACAAAAAAAAAGCCGTGGCAATATCCTGCTTTCTCTCACACATATAGTCTAAAAAAAAACTGAAAAGATACCATAAGATATCATCCCAAAGGAACTTCTTTTTTTTAAATCGAACGATAAGTGTAAAGCAACAGAAAAATCCTAATTTTGTTATTTCTCACTCCGGTATACGGCATACATAAAACTATCATTATAAAGGAGAAAATGGTATGATAGGTTTCAACTTCGGCAAAAAACATTCTTTACTTTCGATTGGTTTATGTTCCTTCCTTATTCTCGATTGTTTTCTAAAAATTTATCTCCAACTAACTGCAACATTTTTTTTTTCTTTTCTAAGATCAATGAGTTGAAAACTCTGATTTGTTGAAAACTTGGATTGTCAGCGGCAGGGCGAGAAAATTATCAGCTGTCACATCGTAATTGAAGTTTATCTTTAAAAAATACTGCAAATTACAATTAAAAATTAAAACATTAAAATAAATCGTAAGATTCCGTTTGCAACACCAACGTTTTAACAACGATAATATCCACATATATTGTTAACTGTTTTACCAATTGTGAATTCGGAGAACATGGTATCGAACAACAATTTTCAATTAGGTGAAATTTCATTTACATACAATAAAATACAAATGTGTAATGTTCAGAACGAAATTGTAACGCTGGGGATATCCAAAAGTAATAACTAATGCCGTCACATGCAACGCCTTTAATTCGTGTAGAATAATTGTTTTTAGCTCTGCTTGGCATTAATGGTTTATTTTTGCTGGCTCAGTTACAGAAACAACCGAACAATCAAACCAATACATTAAGGATTAAATTAAAAATTAATAATTTTTAACGAAGATGTTTGAGCTGGTGCCAATATCTCAGAATAAGAATAAGTATTTAAATTGAAAAACTGTAATATCAATGTATATACTATTAATTAATCATTAAATTTTATCTTCTATTACAATTTTTCAATTTACTACATTTTTTGGCAATTAAAAATAAGTTTCAGTTTTTATCTCTTCCTTTCCAGTCGATGCTAACTGTAACTTTTAGTTCAGTCTTCCTTTATATATTTACCCCCCCCCCCTCCGTTTTCTTAGCCTTTATCATAACATATAACATTATTTACTGTTTTAAATGAATATCTTTGTCTTATATAATTTCTATATTTCATGTAATTTTTTCATATTCCCCATGTACCTAATCCCACTAAATTAATAAATAATAATTATTTTTTCATTATATCATTAATCATTATTATAAATGATTAAATTCATAATTAAAATCAATAAAGTTATCTATTTATTAGCAAGCACACAGGATTTTCGGCACCATGATGTGAGGATCCAGACCACTATGCGAGGTAAGAAAGAGGGGTTAAATATTTTTTTAGGTAGAAACAAAGTTTATATTCGTTTTTCGTACCTCAAAGGAGCATTAAATACGAATTTTTCATAGCAATAGAAAAATGAAATATTAATTTCAAAACTTTCGCCTTCCAAAATAAAAATTTAAGAGGGAATTTTTGTTGAAAATCACAAAATTTGCAATAACTTCTACACTATTCCACCGATCCACTCGAAACTTGGTTAGGGGTCCTATAAGCTACACGAAATAGCACAATCCCGACCCCCATAAACACATTAGAACTGGAGATATAAAATAAAAGTTTGAGAAGTTATTTTTTATTTCACACTACTTTTTCTCCCTTAAACAGGCACAAAATTCAAAAGTAATTGGTATGGGTTAGAGATCGGAAATTCACTTTTCCAACAGTTGTAGTAAAGTTGAATTTGGTTAAAATCCCGAGGATCTCTTACTTAAGAGTTTTAAAAGATGCTATAAAAAACGAATCTGGCTTGCTTTTTTCTAAAATAATTTCTTTTGACATACTTTAGTAGAAGCGTCTTTTGGTTTTTGTATATTTAAACTCATTTAAATGTAATCGGCAATATTTGTTTCTTATTTCACACAAA
This sequence comes from Rhaphigaster nebulosa, assembly GCA_948150685.1. NCBI lineage: Eukaryota > Metazoa > Arthropoda > Insecta > Hemiptera > Pentatomidae > Rhaphigaster > Rhaphigaster nebulosa. The sequence goes on along the minus strand of OX411307.1, from coordinate 80,109,013 downwards.
AAAACAAATAGATCTGTATGTAATAATCTTGAAATCCATGCAGAGCAAAGGTAGAAAACGATAGTATAAAAAATTATTGGAATTATTGTATATAAACATTTTTTTTCTCGGCTCCTAGGATGCATTGGCGAGAATCCTCGGACACGTTTCTAATATTTTTGACCTGGTTTTACCAAAAAAAAATTTCATTGAAATCGGTGATCAACACATCCGTACCTTCACCATGTAATTATTTGAAAGCCCACCATACATGATCAATATTATTTAACGTGGTGTGTATACCGCAAGCTTTAATTTATTGCTACAATAAATCTCTCAGACGGTCAATATATTGAACAAATTCGATATTGAGTCGATAATATTGGCCGTGTGTAAGGCGGGCTTAAAATCGGTAATTGCATCCTTGATTAACTGTCAGCAACTGCCTTGATTAACCGTCAGTTCAGCGTATAACGCATTTTTAATGATTAAGTAATGTTTAAATGTTTAACTACTATGATAGTTTGTTTAAATAATTCACTGATAATTAATATCATCGCAGTACTTTGGAACAAATAACAGAAGTAATTTAAAATAGCTAGGAATACATATAATCAACAGTTTTTTACTTCTGTGTACGAAAGAAAGTAATAAAAGAAGTATTGTAATCGCGAAAATTTTCGGTTTTCAGATTTCAACGGAAATATTCATTTTGACCATTTATGAGTCCATTTTGACTAATTTCGTCGTGACATCAGTACGTACATTCGTTCTCGCAAAACTGGAAAACGGTTGCCATAGAGAGTTAAAATTTTGTATCTGGGATTGTTGTAACATCTATTTGTGAACCTCCCTTTTTGGTCACTACATGATCACCAGAAGTGGTATTTTACTTTATGGCTATAATTGATTTTCATTAAAAATTATATTAAAATATAATGCAAAACTTCTCAAATTTGATATATAAAACTTATATGTTATTAAAAATAACATACTTTATTTTGGTTAAAATTGGGAAGCTGAAAGTCATATTAGACTTTAATCAAAAACTATATTAAGATATAATGCAGAACATCTCAAATTTGGTATATAAGAATTTTACACGAATATAAATTAAATACTAGATTGGCAAATCGAAAGGGATGCTTTACTTGAACGTTATAATATACTTTCATCAATAATAATAGTAAAATATAGTGCAAAACATCTCAAATTTAGTATATAAAACATTTATATAAATAAAAATAATATGCTAGATTTTCATTAAAATTGGCTTGCCGGAAATGGTACTTTACATGAAAATCATAATAAACTTTCATACAAAAAATATATTAAAATATAAAGCAAAACATCTCAAATTTTATTGATAAGATTTTTATATCAAATAAATAACATACTACATTTTGGTTAAAATTAGCCTGTCGGAAGTGGTTCTTTATCTGAAACTGTTTTTGTTTTATTTTTACTTCCCGCCTTTTTTTTTGAACCACCGATTTATAAGTTTATGAGGCGTACAAGGAAGCCATGTGGTGTCATGATCTATTAAGGTTTCCCTTATGTTCCTCAGCAATATTTTTATATTATTTCATTATAAAATCCCTTAATTCTCGCAGTGCCTCTTGTAAATTAAGAGTATCTCAACCCATTATATGCTTAGTAGCGCTAAGTTCTAAACCAATATATTTTAATTTATATTAATACAAAAAAATAAAAATAATTTTTTTTTTTAATTATATTTTTATTTTTTCTATTATCAACATAAAGAAATTAACTTGATGCGTTTGAAATGAAAAATGAATGTGGTTTGAGTGGATAATATGTTTCCGAATAAGTGTAAGCATCACATAATCATTTTTCAGTCAATAAAAATTAATAATATAATTAAGTTCATTAATAATCTGATCATGATAGTTATTTCATGCGTGTATTTAATTTTTTTGAAAACGTTTTTCTGTATTAAAATAGAGAATAAAATTCCTATCAATTCACATCTGAGCTAAAGAGAAATTTTCACAAATAAATGAATAGTGAAAAGAAAATCTTCCTTGTTAAATTTAATTGACAATTAGGTATATTAACAATTTATCAACGTTTCGGGGTTCTGCCCCATCATCAGAACCATACTGTAATATAATATGTAATGGTCATTAAAAAACTATATTTAAAGATATATATATTTTTACATATACATTTTTTTGTTCCTATATAACTTTAAATTTAGTGTTTTAATGGTCATTATATTGATCCTTATGATGGGGCAGAACCCTGAAACTTTGATACATTGTTAATAAAATTTAACAAGGAAAATTTCATTCCACTATTCATTTACTTTTTAAAATTATAGTCTTCCAGTTAGAAATATTTATTATATAAGAGAAATTTTCATAATAAATTAAGATTTCCATAAAAAATTTATTAAAAAACAGAATCTGATCTCTACAATTTAACTATTATTTGGGAAAATTTAAAGCGATTCTTTTTTTAACTTTTTACTTCTTTTTTTTTTTCCTTCTTACATTTTTGTGAGAGCTAATCTAATTACCAACGGTTCTAAGAACAGGAACTTGAACCTCGAGCCCAGAGGGAAAACAGAATGAAGAAAAAGCCAGGGAACAGAAATAAGCCCCTACCGGTATAAAGTGCACTTAACTGCAATCAAGGTCCAACATTTCTGAGGAGAGTTCCTCTGGCATTGCCAAAGGGGTTCCATCAACAGTAGAACACAGATCAAAGACGTCCTGCCTCCCACAAGACTTCCTTCTTCAGTTAACCTCAGGATGAAAGTAGTTCTCTTACTCATTTTCAGCGAGGAGGAGGAGGAGTAAAAGAAATGAAAAGCATGAGATTTGTTGTAGAAAAACTGAGAACGGAAATAATGACAACGTTGGAAATGGGAACAGAAAGCCATCTTTTTAGATCTGTGCCATGCGTGTAGAAAAAAAATTAAAATAATGTACACATGAATACCAAGTGTTTTGCAATTAAATTTAACACGACTTTTTAATTGATATAAAATGAAAAAATACAGGAGAGAAATGCTTTATTTATAAGTTATGGTGCCAAAATGTATTGGATTGCTGCATAAGAATATGAGTTACTTATCCAACAATTATTTTTATTTTTAAACCAATACTTTAGTTTATACTAATAACCGGATGTTACAAAGTGACCTATTTGAACAATAACGATGTTTATATAATGTACTGAGCCGTTTTTTCATACATACGACTCAATTTAAAATTGATATATTCTTTTTCAGAGAGAACTCTATTATAATAATTATTATTAGTGATTATTTGTATTACAAATGCGAAACGTAGCCACTTATACTAATGAAACAACGATGTCCTAAAGTTTTCAAAAATAATGTGTGTGCGTCAGGCGTGTATGCAGATTTTTTTTCGGAGGTGGAGGGGAGATTTAATAAGAAGAAGACAAGTAATAATTTAAGTATCTAAAATCACTAAGTTATAAGGACAAGAATGAAAATTGGGTAACAAATTATTATTAAAATACTAAACATATATTGATGGGTATGATAACCATATTTTGAAAAATTTGGGGGAAGGGTATATCCCTCAGATCTCTTGTTATTAATATTCGCGTGGTAAATATATATATTTTTTTGTCATTGCTCAGGGGTAATGAATGATATTTGACAATTCTGTCATTCGTTTTCTGGCAGTCTAATTCGATTTCCCTATTTTTGAGGAATGATTGTCGGAACCAAGAAATTTACTCCTGCACTAACAGATTCAATGAACTGAGACAAATAATTAAACAATTACAAAATTTTCTCTTTTTAAATGCACCTAAAAAATAACTCTGTTAATTTAGGTCTATAATTAAATTTAATTTTTCATATTGTAACATTCAAGCCCCACCAGACCCCCGGGATTAGCCCCCTCCAAAATTAAATCCTGGATCCGCTATTGTTCTCCTGAAATCCCAAAGAGACGGAAACATATCGAGGTGTGATTCATCCATATCCTCTTGAAGGTACCAGGAGCACACAAGGGATCCAACATCAATTTTGCGAAGTCTGCTGGAGACAAACATGCCCTATAAGCATCCTAAAGCAGGAGACCGATTGTCCACGAGGCGACGGAGTGTCAGGGACATTCAGTCTTCCTGGATGGCAAGTGGTTCCAACAGTTTTTTTTTTTTCAGCTTTTTGCAAGTAGAATACCTTTAACTTAGCCTGATGTATAAAATATAATTAAAGTATTAATACTGCTTCTTCGTAACATCGAATCACTAAAACATACTAATCGCGGTAACGTCCAAGACGTAGATCAGAGGATTTTGTTAGGATTGTTGTGAATTTAGGTTTTGATAGGATTCAGTGGATGGAGATATATATGTATCGATGGTAGTATCGGTATCGAACCTTCGGGCTCTTTGAACATTAATATTATAGAATAGAAAGAGTGGCTATGAAGATGGAATTCCAATCGACTATCGGATAATTAGTGGCAAACTACTAACGCAGTTTAGCCGCCGACAATCCATTATAAGTTAGAAGGTTTTGAGGGCAGGCCGGAATACATGCAGATGAGCTGTGACGAATCGAAAAACTTTTTTCCTAGCCTATATTCCACTTTGCAAAACAACATAGGAGGTACGGTATTTTTTTCCTCTTTTTTATTTGAAATTTTTAGCTCAATAGAAATTATTGAACCTAGAAGGGGATAAACATTAATTCAATAAAATTCCGGATTAAGCAGACCCGCACTGATTAGAAATAGAAGGCCGATGTTTGATTTCTTTGAATATTCATAATCTTTCATTAATTCATGATTCACGAATCTCAATCCATTCGGCCACTTAATCTAGAAGAACCCGGGCTCCAATTTTGTTACCATTTTTTTGTTCATTAAATGCAGAGTGGTGGTTCGGATGTGATTATTCAAAAATATACGGTTATATAATATTCTAAAAAGAGAATCGTTCGCAGAAAAAAAATAATAACTCGTAACTTATTTGAAGTAGACATAAGAAAAAAATTCAGGATGACTTTTTTTTACTGGATCAGAAGTCCATTACATAATTTTTGCTTATTTTATTTTTTTTTTTTCATTTTCAATCAACATATTTCATTAGAAAATAAATTATATATAACCTTGATCCTCACAGGGTAGTCTAGCTAAGAAATACGTCAATCGGTAAGAAATCGTTTGTATTTTAAAATTTAAAAGAAATAAAATTGCAATTTATAAATGTCAATGATTTTAATAGTACATCTACTTCAACAACATTAATTTCATTTTTTAAATTACTCTGTCCGGTATTGATATTTTAGTAACGAAACGAAAAACCCAATAAAATATAATTAAAACACCTAGCATTTAATGGAGGAAAAATCGTTCTGTGATCTTTTTAACGCTAGTAGTTATTTTTAAATTTATCTGCTCAACAAGCGCATGAACTTGCACTTTTTCCTCTCAACTGCCATGTCATCCCGGTCAGGAGCTCGTCTGCATGATATTCCTCAGGTACTCAGCCAAATAGTCCTTCCACAAAATAGGAAGCTCGTAGATCATCGTTTACGTCGTTGGTCACAGTATTTCTCCTAAGACGGTATACTTCCATCTTCTCTTTTTGGGGCCATAATACGTCTCAACACTTTCTCCTCAAACCTATCGATTTTTTAGCTGAGATTTTTCGTAGGCCCCAGGTTGCACAGGCATAGGTTAAAATGGGTCAGATGGTAGATTTATACAAATTTATCAATGTCTGACGACTCAGCAGCTTACTCCTGAGATAGCTTCTAATGGCTCAATTATTTGGCCTTCTATTTCTTCCTCTTCATCTATATGTTCACAGGCAACTGAACCCAGAAACATGAAACTGCAGACATACTGAAACGTGAACTACCCCAAACATACTACACCACATGCATATGCACATACCATATATAGCACTTCCAAGTCAATTGTAAACTTTTCCAAAGCAATTGTCACCTTTTCCAGTTCAATTGTAACTTCTTCCATTTCAAATGTAACTTTTTCCGTTTCAATGGTAATCCTTTCCAAATCAATTGCCACCTTTTCCAATTCAATTGTAACCTTTTCCATTTCAATTGTAACTTTTTCCATATCAATTGTAACCCAACCGGGCATGAATTAATTCAATATTATTTAATTTATTATTGAAAAATAATTATTTTAATTCCAATAATGGCATTTGAAATATTTTCGGCATATTCTTCCGATTTTTTTTCGTTTATCAGATAATTGTTAGTAAGTGCTAATATCAAGTAGTTTAAATTTACAAATTAAAATTTTTATTTATTTATTTATAAATATTTATTAATTTAGTGGAGGGATGGGTGGATTTCATCGATTTGGTGATCGTTCATTAGGTTTTCGAAGTTGCTAATGTCAAATTTATTACCGAAATTTTGTTCGGCCACGAGGCATTTCTACTTCATTATTAGTTTTCAAAATTCTGCGGTAAAGGTATCTTTTACTAGGTATTCAAGGGCGCTATTTTCGAATTTACTATCGGATTTCCGATAGCGCATGCGCATTTCGCTTTTCCGTTGTTATAGAAGTTTTCTATGATAAAGCGGTCGTTTATTAGGTTTCCAAGGGTTCTGATTCCATATTTTTAATCGCGCATGCGCATTTTGTATTTCCGTTACTGTTGGAGTTTTCTATGATATAGGAATCGTTTACTAGGTTTTCGAAGGTTCTGATTCCATTGTTTTAATTGGATTTTGAATCGAGTAAGCGCGTTTTGCATTTCCGTTACTGTTGGAGTTTTCTATGATATAGGGATCGTATTTTAGGTTTTCAAAGGTTCTGTTTCCATTTCTTGAATTGGATTTCGGATCGCGCATGTGCATTTCGCTTTTCCATTAATGTTGAATTTTTCTATGATATGATGTACTAGTTAGAAAAACAATTAAAATCAATAGAATAATTTAAAGATTATAGAGAAATTTAAAAATATACTTTAATCATTAAATATTTTTAGCCTAATTTAAAAATAAATAATAATATTTTAAAATAGTGACAATTGTTATAAAAATATACAAATAACTGAATTTAAGCAACCGAAAAAAAAATGGTTATATTAATACTAGTATATTTATATAAATCTTCAATCCTATATCTTCTAAAGACTATCGCCCAATATCCATCCTCTCTAACCTTTCCAAACCCCTAGAAAGAATAGTCCAATCACAAATATCAAACATCCATAAAAAGTCCACTCACTACTTGATCCTCTCCAATCTGGCTTCCGTCACAGTTTCTCCACACAATCCGCTCAAGTCAAAATCGCCACTGACTTACCGCTTACATACCGCTATGGACCGATAAAAATTAACTGTATTAATACTCCTTGACTTCTCTAAAGCTTTTGATTCCCTGAACCATTCTATCCTTTTTGCCAAATGAAAATCACTATCATTTTCCAACAGCTCTATCCAGTGGTTTAAATCTTTCCTTTCCGATCGGACTTAAACAGTTACCATTCCTTATCAACCCCTATCTTCCTTCCTTACCTTGTCCTCAGAAGTAGCCCAAGGTTCGAGTATTTCCCCATTGCTTTTCAATACCTATATCAATGATCTTCCTAATTGAATCCACCCCTGTTCCCACCACTTATAGGCCGACGACTTCCAAATCTATTTATCCTTTCCTCCTTCTGAGCTATTAGTAGTGTTTGCCAGTATTCAGGAAGACCTAGATAGAATCAGTGCCTGGGCAAACCTGAATAGATTAAGATTAAACGCTATGAAAACTCAGGCCATTATCATAGGCTCCAATTTCCTCCTCAGATCCAATGACACCTTTCCTACTTTAATCCTAAATGATCACCCCATCAAGTTCAGCTCCTCAATTAAGAACTTGGGTATTAATATCGACCAAACCCTTTCCTGGAAACCCCACATCGCCCAAATTTCCCGACGGTCAATAAGTACCCTTAAATTACATCGTTCTCGACATCTTCCAAAACCTACCCGCAAACTCCTTGTATCCTCTATTATCTTTCCCCACTTTGACTATGGCTATGTGGTATACGGGGGCCTCTCGAATGTGCTCGAGGATAGACTGAAGCGGATTATGAACTGCTTTTTAAGATTTGTCTTCGGCACCTCGATACGGGTTCATGTGTCCCACCTTTACGGCAAAGTGGCTCTTCCCCTGCAACCATAGACGATATTTCCTCTGATCTTTCCTATACCAAACTATCATCACCCACCAGGCTTCCTACATCTACAGCCTCCTACAATTCAAATTCTCGGTCCACGCACTGGAAACAAGATCTCGCCTTTCTGACCTCCATACTCCCTCCCACAGAACCAAAACATTCGAACGTTCCTTTCTTGCCCGATCCTCTACCCTTTGGAATTCCTTTCCTTCTAATACCCGCCATGCTTCTTCTCTATCCTCATTCAAATCCCTCCTTTTCCAACATCTTCTTTCTCTCCAAAATGATGCTCCTTAATTGGGAAATTTCAGTTTAGGATTAACATCTGGATCAGAATTGAATAATAGTTTTTAATGAAATAAGCAACTCATTATTTTTGTATTTTTCATTTTCTCTCTTTTTCTTTTCTTTTTTCTTTTTGTTCAAATTAATTATATTTTTCGAGAAAAGAACTTATTTTATTTGCTTATTTATTTTACTGAAAATATTGTAAACATTAACTGATCTGTATTTTGTAGTCTTATGGCCAGATATTATTTCTGTTTTATTTGTTCGTTCATGTTATTCTTAAGGGACCTAGTCCCAGAATAAAGTTCTTTTATCTATCTATCTATATTAATATATTGATATATTGAATTATATCATAAACTTGGAAGGGACTCACTAAACCTAGAAAATTTATATTCTGAGTACAGCGAATACTCAAAAAGTTCTTGGAAAATTTTTAAAAGATTATTTGAGAAGAAAAATAAATAAATAAAAGTAAAACAATTGAATTTTTGTTCACCTTCAGATATAAATTTTGGAAAATCAATTTTCCTTTAAGGAAATATTTATCCTCAAATAATACAACGTAAAATCGTATCGCAAGAAACAGTAGTAGGTCGAACTTATCATTGAAACAATCAATTTTGCTAATCTCAACTTAAGACATTATGGTAATAGCGATTTCCTTCTCACGATGTAGTTCCATGCCACATAAATGGCAGGATAATCAAGCTCATGAATAATTATTTATCATAACTATAAATAAAAATAATTTTATCAAACATATTTTCTTATATGAACTAATAAAACTAAAAAGTAATACTGAAATGTGTGCATTAATAATCTTACACCAAAACTGCGTGCAGATAGTAATTAGGAATGCTGCACCAAGGAAACGTAAGTAAAAACCACAGTCTTTTTACCCCTCATAAACGTAAAAAACTTTATGTACCCGAGCCCTTGATAATCAACACTTTATTACCCCGTTAAAGAAAAATGAGATCATTCTTTAAAAAAAAAAAAAATTATCTTTAGAGATCATGAAATCTTGGCAGTTGATATCAAGGTGATCATTTCAATTTCAGGTCATCGGTTAAATGATGAAATTGCAAGAAAAAAATATATGTGTGTGTGTGGCCCCGAGATTTTATGTAAATATGTTATTGGATTTATGGCAATGGCCTGTTTCTCCACTCAGGTCTTGAGCATCAAGTGGCTATAGCGCCCTCATTAAGCCTCCAATGGTTTTCCACAGAGAAACGCTGAGATCTCCTGGGGACCTGCTTTTCTCTCTCCAAGTGGAGGAACAAGCTTGGTCAGAGTTCCCTACGTTGAATGTGAATATTATATATAATTACCCCTGTGTTTAAGATGTGCATTGTATTTTATTCAACATTAATTTTTAATTTAACTGAATATTGTTTCTATTTATTTATGTTGATTTCACTAAATGTATTTATATTTTCTGTATAGTATATAGTATGAGATATATCATAATATTTCACAATAAAAAAAAAAAATCTCTCTCTCTCTCTCTCTCTCTCTCTCTCTCAATGTTGTCTTTATTTATTTATTTTGTTGAACAGTTTTGATGTGATGTACTATTTCTATCTGGTTAGTGTATTTAGGCAGTTGAACTGAGATGTTCTATTTTCGGTCAGCATTAATATGATCATACATTAATATGACATAATATGACATTAATATGTTTTTCGGTCATGATGATGCCTGATTTGGTTATAGGTTAATTATTTACTGCTATTTGAGATACTCAAGACTTTAGAATCTTCTAGTAATCTATACTACTGTATAAAGCCGAAGAGCATGCATGTTTGAAACATCGAATTTCTGGAACTACCGGTCCATTTAAAAAATTCTTTTTGTATTAGACAGACCTTGCATTGTAGGTTTCAAAAAAATCTTTCTACATATTTGTACTTATGTATTTAGTACTACTAAATTTCCATACTTTAATGTTTGTTATCCTGCATTTTTTTTTTACTTAGCCCTGTTGAAGGCCTACAACTTAGGCCGAAACGTTGGCACAAAAATAAATATAAAAATAATATTTATTTTTATTTTATATTGTATAAATAAATATAAATTTAACTTATTAATTTGTTTTTTATTGACCTCACCCCTCCCCTCCCTACCAACTTCTCCTTAAATTAAACTTTTTAATAAGCCTGAAATTAATGCGTGAAAACGTTATTTCGCTAATAAAGTGGGATATAAGGAGGAAAAAAAGTGTGAAAACGTGAAAATTATTTAAGTGAAACCATATTGCCGTTTATAAAAAAATTATTTTCGTTTTGATCCTGTTTCTTGAAAATGTCTGCAACAAATAAGACTGAGTAACACATTACAGATTATTATTTAAAACATTATTCTGTATTTTAGGGGTCAATCTGATATTAGTATTTGCCTCCTCTTTTTTTTTTGTTTTTTGCATTTATTTATTAATTTAAAACAGACCTAATTAACAAAACTCATGACGGACCCAATGAAAATGGATGCGAAAAAAACAAATTTCGCTAAATATACATTTCGGGTCCTCAGAGCATGCATTGCAATACACAATAAACATTTACAAGAGAAGTAAATAACTCTCACACGATCCCGTACCTGATGGATGTAGCTGGCATGGACATAAAGTAGTGGAGGGGGCCATGATCTAGGAAGTCGAAGGTCCTTATGTAGAGATTTGTGGTCGAGATTGTCCCCAGCGAGGCTAACTAATGTGACACAATTATCGTCACCATCGCTCGTAAATAGTCCCCTCAATTTACAGACATCTATGATTAAATCCCAGATCTGGCTAACCATAATGGATTTGCCGGATCCGTAAGAGTCAGGGTCCACGATATGGTGGCAGTATTCAGAGCGAATCGCGATCGTGCAAAGGATTCAATTAATAGTTTTAAAGGATTATATATAAAATACATTGCTCATTAATTAGTAAATAATTATGTACATACGTTTAATTTTTGATGTGCACATGGAACTAACTTCCTTAATCCTAGATGAAAGTTCCTTGCATAGAACTACAATATAAAATCATCAAATATTTAACTTGCTTTCTCCATTCTATGAGCAGGTGAGGAAGTGAGGATCACTAAACAAAAAGCATATTTTTTAACTTAACATCTCACAGTCACAGCTTGTAAATGAAGATTTTTCTTAACATCGGTTACAATTTAGTTTAGAGAGAACTGGTAAGACTTGCCAACAGTTTTCTTCAGCATTAGAAGACGGTGAGCATACTTGGCACCCATTTTTGAAAAAGATGAGGGAATGAGGTGCATGGCCAAAAGACAAGCACTTAATTTAACTAATTGCCAACGTAATTATTCTATGACGAACTTGTTTTTCTTTTCTGAAAATACTGAGCTTCATTGCACACATACTTTATTTTGATAGAGATAGGTTAGGTTTTCTGGTATCTAAACAAAGTCAATGTAGAAAATTCAAGAAATGGGACATGTGAGGGAGTGAAGATGTTTAAATATGTAAAATTATTTTTACCATGTTATATCAAAATCGACGAAAAAAATCTGCCGGATGCAACAAAAAAGCCCGGTTTCTTCATAGGACTGCTATTTCCTATTTTCGAAGAATGACCCATTTAGCCTTTCTATTGATAACAAGTACTAATCTACAAGACAACACTGAAACCTAATAGGAACAATGGGCTTGAAATTTGGGGGAAAGCTAAATTCTTGAACATTAAAACATCCAATCCTTTCAGTTCTAAGTCCTTCTTCAAACAATGGTCAACACTATGTAACGAAGAATACCCTACATCACGACCTCGATACCCCGACTTTATTCCATCTAAATTTGATCAGAACCTTACTCATCATCCTAATCCTTTAGCACAATCCACATCTAGCTCAAGTCATCCCGATAACCCTTCTCGAAGGTTAAAACGGCAGTGGACCCGAGACCTTTTGTAAATATGTATATTAGAGTTCTGGTTCTAGCAATGGTCAATTTCACTCGAATCCTGAGCGTCTGCACAAATAGCGCCCTTCCTTGACCTCCACTGCCTATCATTACTAGTGAAGCAGTTGAGATAAAATCGCTGGGATCTCCTGGTATCCTGATTTACCCTCCACAAGTAGGATGACAGGCTTAGTTCGGATTTGCTCAGGCTGTGTACAAATATTGTGCATAGGTATGAATGTATTTAATATGGTTTATTTTATTTCAACTTTAACCTTAATTTTCTTCATCTCAATAATTTCCTTCTTTTTTTTTTGTTGTATATTTATTTTTTATTGTTTGCTTGATTGTTTTTATTTATTATTTATATATTTTTTCTGTAAATATGGTATGATGAGTTACATCATCATTGACTATTGCTGGTAGACGGTAATATTTGTCAATAAAAACTGTTCTCTCACAAAAATGTTTATATACTTGTTAGTTGGAACAATGACTTTTGAATTAAGTCACAAATTAATAAATAATTACCAACATAAAGCATTATTTAACTTAAGTAACTATTGTAAGAGTGATAGAGTAAAGAATTTTACAGCCTTGGGATGAAACTTTCGATAAAGCGTTTAGGATATTCAGATGTTGAGAGTCGTGAAGAAATTTTGAAGGTATAACCTTCTCGAAAAAAATCATGAGTGTATTGAAAAATGTTTTATGAGTAAAAAGTTATTTCGCTTTATTATGTTTGTTTTTTTAACTTAAAATTTAGTAGAGTTAACTCCTTTTAAAAAACAACTTACCAATAATTTGAAAAGCTTCATAATACCAACTCTAACCCGATATTAAATATTGTATCATTAACAGTAGTTTTTTAAGAAAATCAAATTTTTTTTTCGACAAAACAGGTAGGACAGCTCTCCAACGCTCTTAAAAATCATAAAATCATGTGTCGTCACATTAATTATTGGGATATATATCTGAAATATAGTGTATTCTTAAAATAGGCAGGTAAAGTTGAAAGCATCCCTAAAAAAAAAAAAAAAAAAAAAAAAAAGAAACATGTATAGTTAAATGAATCTCCAAAAAAAATACTTTATCTCTGATTTTCTTTTATATTTTATATATTGTTGACTAATTACATACAAATTATTAGCACTTCTGAAAAGTCATGATAGCAAAGTAAAACCAAATAAATGCAGACAGAAGAACAACTCTGAAAACCGATTTCAAAGAATATATGGAGCAATGCAGAGGTGGATGAAAGAGAAAAAAGTGCCGGTACAGGTAGTGTATTGGCTCCAAAGTCACCAATAATTTTAAAATCACTTGCCAACAACCACTAAAGAAATAAGTTTTATTGCTCTCTACTAAATTCCGACCCAAAACCTTCCATACGGAAATTTATTACAGCACCGCATACACCATTGGCCACCCTTACTGAATTATAATACAAGAGAAGTAAAATGTCAGCTTTACCCTTTATTATTATTATTATATATATATATATATATATATATATATATATATATATATATATATATATATATATATATATTATATTATATTGTATTATTAATTATATTGTATATATTATATTATATTATATATATTATATATATATATATATATATATATATATATATATATATATATTCTTTTTTTGGAATTCCATTTAATCCCTTATCGATTAAAATAAATATAAAATTAAATACTTGATAATAGTATAAAAAAAAAAGAAGAAGGTTTATCTTCATTTTTTGATCATTCAAATATGAATCCTGAATTAAATTGTGACAGTTTTTCATATAAAACTAAAATAAATTGTTATATATAGCGCTATATGTTATAGCGGTAAATTTAGAAATATACTCAGCTTCCTAAGCAAAAAAGAAAAAGGAAATTCAGAAAAAAAGGAAAATCAAAAATTTTCGTCTCGTGTTACTCTACTTCCAGATAGTGTGTATATATATATCAATTATTCAAACTATAATCATATAAATACAAATATGTAAAATCATTCAATTCATAATTTTACGATATATGAGCAATAAATAAATCATATATTGAAAAGAAACAAAATATTTTTTTATTAAAAACTAAATTCTGTCTTTTTATGTTTCGTTTCATATTATATATAAACTTCAGTAATATGGCTCCTCTAATTTAAATGAGTTGAGCAAAATACTTTTTATTTATTTTGTATGTAAAATAAAATTTCCTTATTGCCTGAAGAACTGTATTTTAAATAATTTTCTAAAAGATTCATTAACATCCAAATTGGACAAACAGAACCAGATTTCAAATTAACAACATACCGAACATTCGTATATTTATTTTAATTTTAAAAAGTTACCCTTATTGATTGCCTAATCGAAAAAGGAAATGCAGTTTATCTATGTTTTATTCTTTAAAACTTATATAAAATGCTATATAAGAGTAGTATGTAATGTTGCAAAATTATATTTTAATATATTTCACAATAGTACGAGTATTTTCAAGGATTTTATATGTTTGAAAGTATTATATTCTATGATTAAGTAATAATTTTCTTTATTGCATACTAAATACTTGCATACTTTTGAATTTTGTAATTCTGTTTATTGTTAAGTATTCTACAGTAAATACTTTAATGTATTGTATATATTTGACATTAATATGTTTATTATTGAATATATTTGAAGATAATACTTCTAGTCATGAGAGTACGGTTGACCGTGGAAAACATATGCAGGAGAAGCATGGTTGGGGGTGCGGTCAATAAATAAACACAAAAATAAGAAAAATCTTATTAGATTGTGTGCCAACATAAAATAGGATACTCATTTTTTGGAAGGTTAAGCAAGTTTTCTTTAAAAAAGGTAACATAATATTTTTCGCGTGGTTGGTAGTCTTCAAGATCTTGAGGACGAAATGCATTTTCATAATTCACATTCAAACCTTCTCCTAAAATGAGTAGCCTATTAATTTTTCTTTCTTTACAAAAAATACATTCAAAATTGTTTTCCTAAATACATATATTACTTATTCATGATATATAATTAATGTATGCAAATAAATATAGGATTTGAGATAATTTTAGTATCCTGAAAGCGTAGCAATCATAAAAGATGCCCTTAAACGAACGGAAGGGGTGAATTTCATTAACTAACATAACAGTTGGATCCTCAAGAGAGAAAACATCATAATCTACCATTGACCTCAATAGTGTTTTTCTTATTTCCCGGCTAAATTAGCAGAGTCAGCTAATTTTCAAATTGAATAACACGATATTACAAACAACTGATGAATAAAACATTTTGAAAATTAGTTAACCAAAAAGTTTTTAAAAATTGTTATTTAAAAATTGTAAATTGTAAAGTATTTAAAAATTATTTATTTCAAAGTTTATGT
Source organism: Rhaphigaster nebulosa (assembly GCA_948150685.1). NCBI lineage: Eukaryota > Metazoa > Arthropoda > Insecta > Hemiptera > Pentatomidae > Rhaphigaster > Rhaphigaster nebulosa. Next base: position 80,093,272 of record OX411307.1, on the reverse strand, counting down.
GATTTCTCAATTTCATAACAATAATAATAGCGACATGATTGTAGGTGCACATTGGCAGAGGAAGAATCGTATAAATTCATTAATTTTTTTTAAGTTTATTTTTTCTTGTTATATCTCTATGTTCATTATTATATTCTTTCTTTTATTAGTTCTTTATTCCATATCACTTGTTTATAAAAATCACATTTATATATAATACACTTGTATGTTTAAAATATGTTCTTTTGTTCTCTGATGTTGTTTTCTTGCTTTATATGTATTTTTATTTTGTTTCTTTTATCATTTTAATTTTTATGTAAATTTTACATTGTATAATGTAATAACCACAATTAAAAATTCAATATATGCATGACATTATATATATATATATATATATATATATATATATATATATATATATATATATATATATATATATATATATATATATTATGAGGTTTTATACATTGTTAATAAACTCCTCTTGCGCAGGGTTACTATGCAGGAGAAAAAAAAGATTGCATGAAAAAAATACTACTTCAATTACTTTATAGAATATAAAGTAGTTGAATATAGTCACATGTATTAATTTTTTTTTGTTCCGACCACAAAATGGTAATTTTCAAAATTTATTTAAAGTTTATTAGAAGATGATTGGGATGCAGTCAGAAATGATGCACAAACTGAAGTAATATATGTACTAGTTCAATGTATGACGACGATTCCGTTGAAGTTGTAGTCCTTCATCAGGGCTAAGCAAAACAAGATACTAGAATAATAGAAACGATAAGAATAAATAAAGTACGATTACAAGGGGGAAATATGAAAAAGTAATAGTATGCATCGAAATATAAGAACAATATGTACACATAAAGCATGAAAAATACAATTGTATACATACTTTTTCTGTACATTATCATTTCTGACAGCTCTGCCAACCATCTTCTTTATTTCATCTATGCTCAACTGCATCTCGATTATTAAAAATTTTTTCATAATACAATTTCACTTGCAGATAAAAGTATATTTTATACATTCCAAAAATGTTTGGTAATATCATTTTAACTAATTTAAGCCTCCAGTGCCTGGAAATGTAATTTAGTAACGTAAAAAAATAAAAAAAAAATCTCAAAATTCATAAAAGTATTTCTCCTAAAAACTATATTAGCAGAAACATACATTTACTTTTATAATGTTTTAAATCGGAAAACAATTCATGTTTTATTTCATACAGACTGTATTATCTTACAATTGAATTATCAGACACCAGTATTTACAATGTAACTTACAATCTAAAAATCAATTGATAAATAAACAATTGTACAATTGTGTTTATGTCGTCAGTGAACATAAAAAAAAAAAAATTTCTTGCATTAAAAATTAAATTTACCAAGATATTAGTCGATGAATATTCTGCACCAGACACTATTTCGTTATTTCGATCAGTTCTTCTGGGAACCTGGATAATTCGAAAAATTATATTTGCAACTGTCTAATACCAGTTCTTAGAACGAATTCATTATTAGGAAAAACATAAAGGTACTTAATTCTTAGAGCAAGGATTATTACATTCTAAATGCTTCTTAAAAGGGGTTTAAGGAATATTATTGTTGAAAAGCATAGCTATCCCGATTCCGCTTTACTTTTCTAAATTACCTTATAACGGACACCTGCACCGAACCACGCACTTCAGCTACCTAGCAAGAGTGATAATTGGTGATATGGTAAATAGAAATTGTCCCAACAGTTGAATTCCCGAGAGATGGGCGAGGGTGAGGCACAAATTTTCAGATGATGTTTGCAATAAGGATCCCAAAAAGAAGTTGTTTTGTGCAAGATACACCAGGAAACTGTGAAGTAGATAATGTCTTCTCGTATCGATATTTGAATTGAGAGATCAATAATAATAATTAATTTTGAAAGATACCAAAACTCATCAGCCAGAAGTTTGGTGAACTCGATTTTTAAGGACTATTATTCATGTGGCTACTCAGTTATCTGGCCAGGCTCATTTGGATCACAATTTCGATCATACACTTTAGGGAAAAGTTGGATGACCTTATGCGGTTGAGAATTAAAAAAAGCGGCACAACTTTAAAATCGGGACGCATTATCACTTCCCGCTGCCGAAGTTACCCGAAGGTCACCGAATTAGTGATCTTTAGCGCCATTTGTGATAAGTAACTGCTTTGTATTCAATTGTAGCATTCGTATTCATTGGAATAATTAAAATTATGCTTTAACTATATATTATTAGTGCTGTCGTCTTCCGTTCACAAAGTTCCCTCAAGAGATAAACAAAACCCCAACGGATCATTTTCAGTTGAGGTCGGGGCCTTACTGTAATTTCGATTCTTACTGCTTTAATTAGATCACAGCTGTCGACTTCCGTTCGCTCCAGAGATATACAAATCCCCAAAAGATATTTTTTATTTTATCTTACTCATTTAACTGCTTAAGTATCTTTACTAATTAAGTAGAGTTTTTAGTTTATACCTAAAAAAAAATATTGCATAAGAGGGGGGGAAGAGCTAGTTTTAAGTTTATTTAGTGATGTTTGTTTTTTCAATTAAGCTAGTTTGGATTTTAAAATTCGATTAGGTCAGGAAAGTAATTAAAAAACTTCTTTCGCGTTAATCCTACCACCAAACGGACTTCACCATTCGATTCAGTAGGACAAAGTGCATAAAGTATGACCCCTATTGAAATTAATGTAGAAGAATATCTGGAATATATGAAAAATCCATGTTCAGAGAAGAGAGCGTTTCGTCCCACTGTGCGACGGGTTAATGTCCGAAGTTTGAATCGAGACGTAGGTGGAAGAATTGTGTTAGGGCTGACTTCTTAGATTTTGGTATTGATGGAGTTTGGTGGAGGGATCTATATAGACAACGAATTTTGGTTGTATCAGCATCGAACCTACGGAGTTAATATGCCCATTTGATATGATTCAATGGGATCGCATAATACTAATAACAGCATTGGACGGTGATAATCGTTATGCGAATAACCTTTTATGGTAGTTATTAAATTTTATCTTAAAAAATCAGAGAAACTCTCCGAGTGGAAATACAACCGGATTTTCCGGAGCGGATGAGAGCCATAAAAGGAAGGGATGAGCAATAGAATGTGCGAACATGAAGTAGACATGACAAAAGAAATGCATTTTAATAAAATGGGCCATTGAATCGGCCTTCAGGGACTGTTTACGCCAGTAGATCCGCCGTTAGCCGGGGGTAGTCAGTATGAAATTACCGTAGGCCCTAAAGCGATTTGCATGGGGCAGTTATTCTGTTTGTCCCTTCTCAGTCGATCCCTTTGGTTACCCTCCCACCCTCTCTTTTTCACTCACTAAATAGGTTCTGTTCTACATTTTTACAACGTGTTCGGCTGTTGTATTCACTTCCTACAATGCTTCAGCGAAATGAATACGAACACGTTTTTATGGTATACAATCATATGGTAAAATTCATATTTGGCGAATCTTCAGGAGACAATTCATTTGCGACAAACAGGGCTGTTCCGGATAGTGTGAAATTCCGGATAAGAAATAGTAGGATCAGTAAATAAAAAATATGGTGTAATGCGCGCATCACACAACTTTCACCTACCACGCTACTTGAAATAAATTTTAAAATTTTCTCTTTAGTTTCCATGAAAACATTTATTTTTCATTAAAAACTATAAAAGTAGAAATTATTAACTACATTAAATGTATGCGTTTTCGTCACTCTCCATTACCTTCTACGGCTTTTAGATTATGTCAGATACGATTTTTTTCTAAAATCGGTATATTATATGTATGTCTATATTACTACTCTCATTTCCGGAAGTTTGTTTTCAACCTGAAAAATACTTTTTTCTTCTTTAGTTAATTATCAAATTCGTTCATAGTTTATATTTATCCATTTTTATTACTACATTTTTTAAGAGAGAGCAAATTTTAAAAATTCGGCATTTAAGCCCAGTTTGAGTAATTCAATGAGGATAAGACCTAGCTGGTATTATAGACCATTTAATTGTAAATTGATATGAGTCTTATAAAAACCGTTAGAACCTATTTCGAGAAAATTGATTGATTGGTGAAAATTGAGTGCAAGATTGATGATATGCATAATTTCAGTTTCGTACTTTTCGTTTTTGAGCTTGACTTACCACACACACACACACACACGCAGACCATTTTACGATACTTCATTATTGACCTCAGAGGACCTTAAAACGTTTATTTGCTATGAAAATTCGAATTCGAAATTTTTCATGATCGTGATACTTTCCCTTACTATATATTTCATACATGAGTAAAAACTTTACAAGTTAATTTTTTTTTTTTAATACAACTTTAATTAGAATATTCAAATTACGAATTTAAGTTAACATTGTGAGAAATAATTTCGTATCAGTTTATTGAGAACAAAAACAAAAGTAATAACAAATATGGAAAAAAAAGTTTCGGTTTTCGGATATGGCGGATCTGTATAAGGGGGGTTCTACTGTAAGTTGAGTATTGTGATATTTTTATTATATATAAATAACGTTATAACTCAGCATTTTTGTAGAAATAGAGATCCGTCTATGAACTAATCCAAAGAGTTCTGTTACTGAGTAATTTATCAGTCGGGAAAAAAAAAGACTGGTAGCTCTGTCAACCGAATCACTAGGACTGAGTGATCTCCACTAATCTCTTTCGAAGTTGCAAGAGAATCTCCTTTCAAGATCAAGATCTTCATCCTCATCCTCCCCTCCCCCAGCAGCCATCGCATTTTGTACTCTATGAGTAAGTCATTACTATTTCACTTAATTTTATAGCCCTTTTTACCGAAGTAGTGAATCGCTAAAAAGAGCTCAAGCTCCTTGCGGTGAGTGAGTCCTTCTGAACTGATCCGTGAAAACAGTGATATTGCTCATCTTTAATTTTTTGAACGTTTCTCAATGAGCTAAACAAGATTGTATCCCGCAGTAATGGTTTAAATCTGAACAGATTTTAACGCTTTTAAAAATTATTGAATAGTTATTAAATTTTAACACCGCAACTATCTAAATTACTCGACCCCTAAACGATAGCATAGTAAATCTGAGAGATGGTCTGTGGCAATCAAAATAAAAACCAAAAAGTAGTAAACAACTATTTGGCGAATGTTGCCGTTTCGGCCCACATTATTAGCCTTTTACAGGGCTGCAAGGGACAACATACAAAAAATACGGAAATTATAGAAATATATATAATGAAAGTTTATAAATGATAGAATAAAAAGATAAAGTAACAGTAATGTAAAATAAATTAAGATCTTACATCTCACTCTTAGAACTGAATATTGAAAATAAAATCACATAGAATAAAAAAATATAAATAAATAAAGTAAAAACAAAAATTTGGGGTAAAGATAAAAAACAAACAGGAGTTAAAGTAACAAAATAAGACAAAAGCGGTGACTAAATGTAGATAAAAATAGCCTTTGATCAAATACTACAGTCAACTATTTATTACGTAATAACTTATTTAAACATTAAAACTTTTTATCTAGGCACTATATTGGTATTTTTTTTTTTTTTTAATTTAAGATCTTGATTCAGTGACCTCACAATTTCATTAAAATCAGGGTGACACTTTCGCAGGTTTATTTATCAATTACACTATTTTAAGGGTTACGATGTATGAGTACATTACACTGAAAGATTGACCATATTTTTGAATTTTATTTTTCCCAAAACTCATCCAAAGCAAACTGACCCGTAAGTAACCTGAGAGAAATACAGAGACGCGGATTTATATTTCTGATGCTTAGGGGCAACCAGCAACTTGCCACCCTCCTGTAATTCCATATGCCATTGAAACATGTTATTTTATTTTCTAATACCTTTTTATTTTCAATACTTTTTAAGTTAACAAAAAATAAATATGTTATATTGATTTCTCTTGATATTAAAAAGGAAATTGTCTCTGTTAGCTATACACCTAACATCATAGATACATAGACCGAACTGAAATCATTTAGAGTATTTAATAAATAAATTGAATTGAATATGTCTATCTGTTGGCGGCAGTAACGTCGCAGGGGGAAGGGGGGAAGATTGGGGATAAATCCCCCTCCCCCTCCCGAAAGGTATGGAAAAAAATAAAGTATGAGTTATAAATAATATTTTTGGTAATTTTTAATATTTTTGTTCCAATTTTCATGCTTATCCTTAAAATTTACTCCCAATTTGGCGATTATAGACATTTAGGTGATTTCTTACCTTCTTCTTATTAAATCCCCCCCCACATATGAACAGTAATAAACAAATAACATGCAATAAAGTTAAGATGAAACTTAATCTGCTAGAACGGTAGGAATGGGTTTACGTGTATTATTGAAGATATTATATTTATTATTCAGATGATTGTAAAAGGATTGAATTTCAATAATTTATAAAATGCTAACTTTAAATAAAATTAATAATTACTATTAGTAAACTAAAATGAATAACTTAATTACATAAGTAAAAAACGGGGGTAATATGTGCGCGCGCGTGTGTTTGCGTGTGTGTGTGTGTGTTTGCTTCTATATAAATATTATGTTACTTAATGATTTTTTTTAATGTAAATATTTCTTGAATTATAATCAGATTTTTATAGTGTCATATCATAATATTGATTTTTTCATTCATAAATAATATAGCTAAAAGATTTATATATTGTATATTGCATATTAATTTTATGAATGTGCGAATGTGATATCATTTTACATCTTAATTTAATTTATGAAAAGGATTATAGGATAAAATAGAGAGTTTTCGGGGAAATAATGTTTCTCTCGTCTAAACTTTACTTTAAATTAATTAATATTCATTCCTGCTTAAAAAACCTTTTTATAGTTGATGAATTGACAGAAAAAAAAATACACCAAAATTTATGCAAAAGAGGACAAGTTAGTTATAGTAAAAAATGCAGATCTAAAATGTTGGTAAATTCAATTTTACCGTTCTTTAATAATTAATCGTTTATTAAAATTCATACACTTTGTTTTAATACCTTGTTTTCATCCTTTGTTGCAACTTGTTCGAATAACTTAAGAATCCCAGTGTGTGAACCATCAACTAATAACAATCAAATTGGTAACTTTCTGCAGTGCCCTTTATTGTGTATGCCTTACTTTCAGTAATTATCAATTCCTTCTTTATTCTAAAAGCACTGTATCTTTTTTTGTTTGTTTTTTAAATAAATAGTATCCAAAACAATCAATATATAACAAAATTTGTGGACTTACTTTAGATTAATGGCGAGTAACTGGAAAAATTGAACAGCAACGAATCTTACCTGTAAAAAAAAAAAGAAAAGAAAAACATAAAAATTTAATAAGAAAATATTTTCTTTGTGAATTCACATCAAATAATGTTTTTTTTTTAGTGAGTAAAAGAAAAAATATTTTTCTAAACGAATATAATTTTTGGTGACAGTATTATCAGTATAATCTTCAACTATCAACGTTTCAAAGACGATCCATCCGTGTTGGGATTAGATATTAATTGTTAACAAAATTACTTACCAAAACAATATACATATGTGAGTAAAAATTGTTTATTCGAATACATATTTTTAGTGAAAAAGAAATTAAATTATGTATATAAATTATTACTATAGAATTTAGATATTTTTATTTTAATTAAACTTGATATTCTTTTTTTAAGTATAACTTTTCAGTTTGTTATTGGCCAAGAAAAAAATATTTTAACCCTCCCTCAAAATTTGAGGTTATATGTTTCAAGATACGTAGAATCCAAGAATCGAATAAAAAAATTCGCCCATCTGTCGAACGCGGCTTTTCTTCGGAACTACAGGGTCGATATTTTTTTTTTAAATTTGGCACCTGAGTCACAGCTCACACGAGGATGATCCTCAGAACTCGACATTACCATCCGCCATTTCGTTTCAGAATGGCGACTGATTAATGGAACGTATCGGCCATTTATGAAGATAGGGAAAATATTCTCAAAATCATTACACCAACACCTTTAAAAAATATATATATATATAAATAATCATCTTATTATTGGGCGTATAACTATTTCGAAATTATAAAGCATAGTGTAATAAATATAGTGTTTTTCATGTGATTTATTTTTAAATTCTATATTCGAGACGACCCAGATATGACAAGATGTCAAAAAAATGCGAAAGGTATTTTTCAATTAAACAGTATAAAAGTTTATACTTTTTTAAATTTTTTATTACAAGGCAGACGTAAAATATAGTAATCTAGAGTCAAACTAAACTAAACCAAAACAATTAATAGCTCGAACATAAAAATAAGTACAATGAAATTAATCCTAAAAATCAATTTACCTTTTCTAATATAAATATATCTAATGTACATTAATACTTATAAAAACTTGCAATATTCAACAGATACAGGAAAATTTTAATTTAAAGACAATGAAATTTATTTATAAATATAATTAAGAAATAAAGCAATTATATATCAGGCAAACTTCATGGAAACCCTTAAACTGAGGAATTGTATGCATTAATCAATACTACAAAAATTCTTTTATGTTTTTAACCCATCATGGATCGATGGTTCAACAATCTCATGTAGACAACGAACGAGAATCTTGGGAGAGACGGATTCAATTCTCAGGGTACCAAGGATTCGTCCAGAAGGAGTCGAGTCAGGAACAATCTTTAGCCTCATGAGAATAAAATACGTAATTCAATAAATAAACATAAAACTATAAACTAATATAAATATAAACTATAAACTATAAACTAAAACTAAAGTTGTACGAAATTTAGCAGGTCTGTAATATTATTTCATCGTGGTTAAGAAATAAATTGGCGTAATCTATTTGAATCCGTTGAAACAAGTAATTATATAAATATTAACACTTGCACATCTTATTTTTTCAAACTCTATATGATTGTTGACTAAGATCGAAACATATTCCATTTTATCATGCTTACGTAAAATTTAATAAGCAAATTTACAAAACATTCATTTTTTCGAAAATAAAAGGAAATTTGGCACCACTATCATTCTCACCGGCACTTATGGGTGATTTCGGAAATGCACATCAAGTACTATAGAAGGTTTTTCTAATAATTCCAGGGTTTTAGCTAATTTTTTTTACATGTATAAAGGTTTTTTTTAGGTTATTTCTTGAAGATTAATGAGTAATTTATATGAATTAAAGGTGTTGCCAATGACCAGTTATTTGTAAAAATTCCAGTGACTGGTATTTGTGACGTCATGGAAAAAAAAATATTTTGATGGGAAGTTGTTAAATTTAAAATAACCGTAATGTTTCCTGTTTTTTTTTTGTTTTTTTTTCAAAAACCTGTTATTTGAATGTAAAATTTCCGATAACCGTTTTATTTTTCACAAAAACCGACACCCCTAATAAGGCCCCCACTTTTTATAAATTTGTATATTATTATTCACACGTTTATTAAATGAGTTTTGAGATTCAGATCCCATCTTCAGAACCATAAATAGATGATAATAATAAAAGAGTTAGCCAAACAGAATGTACGATGACGATCCAGTACTGTCAAATATCAAATCGGCAAGGTTAAGATTAATAGTCCGAGAGCTGAGTCCAAAAAACGTGACTGATTTCATGAAAATTTTTGGTCGTCTTGGCCGAATGTACTCTCATAATAAACTGGAAATATAAATGTCTGTCACCTTAGATAGGTTGCAATCAAATTTCATAGGTCAATGAATTCGTCATTTTCATCACTTTTTTCAGATTTTCCTCAGTAACTAGCTTCCAGTGCATTGTAGGGAAAACTTTAACAAAACCAATTTTAAAGAACGTTAAATATCTCCCTGTTCGCCGTTCGGAGCGATGTGGGCGGTGAGATACATTAACTCCGTCAAAATTTGTCAATTTTACTCGGTTATTGTATTTCCACTATAAGTGCAAATCCGAAAATTCTTTTTGCAATCTCTAATGGCACATGTCTCTTGTTAAATGATGCCAATGCTTGCTTTCCAGCATTTATTGAAACGGAACTATGAGTATTTAAAAATGACACCAAAAGCCTTTGGAAAATTGTCTGTCTTAACATCGCAGGACGATGGATTTGATCCATTTTTTTAAATTTTACTTGTAAACAAAAACTTATGATAGTACATAAAAATTAAATTTAGCTTAAAAATAATTCTGTACAAAAACATATAAAGGAATTTATCCAACTGCTCTACTTTTAAATTGAATAAAATCAACGTTCTTTATACACGAAAGTACATCCGTTTCAATCTTTACAGGCCGGATATTTATATATGGTTATCTTAAGACAGACACAGTAAAACTTAAATAGTGCTAAAGTAAGAACATATAGAAATAATTTTTACGTTTAAGTCAAACCCCATTCGGATATAAGAGAATTACACATCAAGAGAAAGTTAATTGAAAAGGTCCAAAGCAGCCCTGGTACGAGTATATATATAGATGCCTCTACTTAAGGGACTTATACTGAAGCTCTCCATCTTCAACGTTGGACCCTAATGAAATTTCTACGTGAAAATAATACTTTATATCTTATATTCCAGGACAATATTTTTAAATTGATGAGAAACACTAAAAAATAAATGTTCCCTCACTTTTTCGAGAGATTAAGCAAAGAAATCTTATATATAAAAATTAATATATGTTTGTTTGTTCGTATTTTATGCTCAGCCAAACCGTTCATCCGATTGCAATGAAACTTCGTCAACTCATTGCTTGCACTTGCGCAAAGGTTATAGACAGGCTGGGTGTGAAAAAATAGTAATCTAAGTGGTTGAAAAAAAATTATTTCTAAATCCTAAGAAATTTGTTTTTCGAATAACTCAAAAACTATACATCTTCAGGAAAACAATAGGTACTCATTTGAAAGATAATTAAATTCTACACAAAATAAAAAAAAAAATAATAAAAAAATCATGTAAGCTGAGCCAGTATTAGCAAAAATATCTTATATATAAAAATTAATGTGAGTTTGTTTGTTCGTATTTTATGCACTGCCATACCATTCATCCGATTGCAATGAAACTTCGCCAATTCATTGCCTGCACTTGCGCAAAGGCAATAGGCACCTTTCGTTTGAAAAAAATCGTAAATCTAAGTGGTTAAAAATTATTGCTAAAGCCTAAGAAAAAAATAGGTTTTAGAATAACTCAAAAACTATACATTTTCTGGAAAACTATAGGTACTCATTGGAAAGATAATTAAATTCTATACAAAACGAAATCATCTAAGCTGGGCCAGTATTAGCAAAAATACTAAAAATATAAAAACAATGTATAAAAGGATATTGGACATTGTATCCATGTTTTCAGCACAGGTTTCCATGGAAACACGTTCAATTTTAATTTTTTTTAAATTCGTTTATTCAATCGGCACTACAACTGGATGTCGAATCTTGGCATCTTGCACCAGCCTTCACCAATTGTTCCGATCCTGTGCTCCTCACACCCAACATGGACCTAGCATCTCCAGCCACTCCATCAATCCGTCGAAGACGACGTCTTCCTCTTCGCCTTGTTCCGAGTATCACTTCCATCATTATTTTCTTTGGCAGATCATTCTCAGCCATCCGAGAAACATGTCCGGCCCATCTCAATCTACTGAGCCTCAAAGACTGCACCACGTCTAGTTCCTTAAATAAATTTTTGAACTCCTGGTTTGTTCGACGCCTCCATATCTGGTCAACCTTTACGGCTCTAAAGATTTTACGCAGAATCTTTCTCTCAAAGATCATCGCTCACCAGTTTTGGAGATAGTCCACTTTTCTGAGCCATAAAGGAGAATTGGCCGGATAATTGTTTTGTATAATAGAAATTTCGTGTCCTTAGTCAATGCACGGCTCCTAAAATATGGACTGAGGCCATAATAACAACGGTTGGCGCATATCACTCTTTATTTAATTTCTGAATCTACAACATTGTCCTGAGTTATGAGGGACCCGAGATAGATCAACTCAGAGACTTTTACAATAGTATACTCTCCGATAGTGATTTCATCGCCAGGCCTGGGGATTTCCTCTGTGACCATGTATTTGGTCTTTGCTGCGTTTACTTTAAGTCCTATTTTTCTCACTGCTTCTGATAGTTTAAGGAATCCATCAGAGACAGCCTGGAAGGATCGTCCGGCGATATCACTATCATCAGCATAAGTCAGAAGTTGTACTATTCGGCTGAATACTATTCCGCCCACTTGAATACCAGATTGCAACTAGAAGAGGACCCTCACCTCTAAATAATGAGAAAATTCCCTGACTGGGAAATATCATTCCAATTGTAAATAGACATCAGACCTTCAAATACCCAAAGGTATAAAAAGGTAAAGTATATCAAGTTCTATAATTTATATAATTATTTGTTATATTAATCTTCTTTTTTGTTTGAGGGATTAGGAAAAAAAAAAAAATACCAGATTCTCTAATGGCCTTCTCCAATAGGAGTATGATGATGATCGAATAGGAGGCATGCCAGTGCATCCCCCTGCCTCAGTCCTTTCCCAGGTGCGAATTCCTCAGATCTCGCTCCTCCAATCTGCACCATACATCTCATTTCTCTCATGGTGATTCTTACCATTCTAATAAGCTTTTCAGGGATTTCAAGCTCTCTCATTGCCTTGTACAGTTGTTTCCAGTGGAAACTGTCGTAAGCTTCTTTAAAATCCACAAACAGATGGTGAATTTTAATCTTATATTCACGTCCTTTCTCAAGTATGATGCGTAAGCAGAATATTTGGTCAATTGTGGATCGTCCTTTTCGAAAGCCACACGGGTACGGACCCAAGATCTTTTCTGCAAAGGGGAGTAAGCGCTGAAAGAGGTTGCTGGATAGCACTTTATATGCACAGGAGAGTAAGGAAATTCCTCTGTAATTGCCACAAACCAGCCGGTTACTCTTTTTGTGTATTGGACAGATTATAGGCTTATTCCAAGATTCTGGCATTACTTCACCAGTCCAGATCCAAATTATAATATTCTGGATGATTTTCACAAGTTTACTACCTCCCCACTTTAGTAATTCTGCAGACAGTTCGTCAGCACCTGGCGCCTTATGATTTTTAAGCCTTGTCAGAGAGTCCAGAATCTCCTCTTCATCTGGGGGTTCCATAGACTGATAATTAGGAAATCTTCATGGTTGTCGTTATCAACTTCATCCGGAAGATCTTTGTTAAGAAGCTGAAAGAAGTATCTCTTCCATTCTCCAAGCACATCCACCATGTTTGTGAGTAGCTTTCCGCCTTCATTCAAGCAGTAGGTAGTTTTGCTTTCAAAAGGTTTTCTTTTCCGATTAACTGCTCTGAAGAATTCCCTAAATTGCTTGTTGTCCCTTAGAAGTTCAGTCTTATCCAATTAGTTTTTCTCCCACTGTCATTTCTCATACTGGTGGATATGTTTTTCTACTCGCCTCTTCTGTCTATATATATCGACGTTCCTCCTCGTCTCTCGCTGAACCTTGGCTTTATATGCTTCATTCTTCTGATGGGTTGCCCTTTCACATTCCTTGTCAAACCATGGAGATCTCTTTTCCCTTTCTTGTGGTCCAAGCAGTTTAATAGCTGTATCTGATATAGCTTCTGAATATGAAGCCCACGAGGATTCAATGTCACCCCTCAAGACATCAACCTGCCGATACACTTGTCCAGTTCTGATTCATATTGTGCGAGAACTATTGGATCCTTGAGGTTATTAAAGTCATAGTGCTTAGGCTTCTGTTCTAGTACGCTTGTTTTTCTAAACGATATTCCTGCTCGGACACGGGTGATAATAAAATAGTGGTCAGAATCCATATTTCTCCTCTGAAAACTCTCACGTTGAGGAGATTGGACATGTTCCTCCGGTCGATTAGAATATGATCGATCTGGTTCAGTGTTGACCCGTCAGGTGTTTTCCAAGTTCCTTTGTGGATTTTCTTATGAGGAAAGAGGGTACTGCCAATAGTAAGATCTCGAGAGGCAGCAAAATTTATGTCTTATTCCATTGTCATTTCTTGACTCGTGCAGACTATGGTGACCAATAATTGGGTGAAATATTGATTCCTTCCCCACTTTTGCATTAAAATCACCTGCAATAATTTTCAAATCATATTGAGGGCAGGCATAATTCAAAAATTATACATTTCATGCACACTCACAGGTTGTCATTTAAAAGGAAGCTAATTGAATTATCAGTATAATAGAAATATGCCACTCTTTTCCTGACTGATTTAGTAATCACAGTATCTCAAATACGATAATGCCTAAAAAGATCAAATTTTTAATGGTGGCTCTCCTTATGTTGCATATGTGCAATTAGGCGTTATTTGAAAACATCGTGCTCTAAGTGATTAAAATAAATTATTTCTTAAACTTAAATAAACTTTTTCATAAAACCTATTTCACTTTTTACAGGATAAAGGCTTTATCCACGGATGGGAATAATCGCATTGATGTAGCAAATGTGTTACGACGGTATACAACTGTTATGTTTAGAAGCTAGAACGTTAGTATAGATAACGGCAAACGGCACATGTTATTCGGACTTTATCTCACACAAATAAAATGCCTCCAAAACGTTCATCTATCAGTAGACCTACCAGCGCAGCACGTAGAAATAAGAAAATTCGAGCTTTAAAAAAAACCATCCGTCCGCCGTCCGCCGATCAGAGATCCTATAAGTTCCTAACTCGGCCATTTATAAAGATAGAGGGGAAATGTAAGATGTTTTGGAATCAGCAAAACAAGGCATTACAAAAAAAAAAAAAAAAATGTCTATATCTATAAATGCTTTTGGCTTATTATTTTCAATAATAGACCTTTGAAATCGAACTAGGCAAACAAATCGAACAAGGCATTAAAAAATAAAAATCTGAATAAATGCGGATTAAAGATCTTATAAGCCCTTAACTCGGCCATTTATAAAGATAGAGGGGAAATGTAAGTTATTTTGGAATCAGCATGACAAGGCATTAAAAAAAAAAAAAAGTCTATATCTATAAATGCTTTTGGTTTATTATTTTCAATAATAGACCTTTGTAATGGACCTAGGCAAAATTTTTGTAAGCCCCCTCAAAATTTGAGTTTTACGTTTCATGATACGTAGAATACAAATATCGAATAAAAAAAAAAAAAAAACGTCCATCCACCGTCCGCAGCTTTTCTCTACTGGACCGATTTTCTTGAGATTCGGCACCAATGTCACAGGTCACCGCAGAACGATCCTCGGAACTCGACATTACCATCCGTCTTTTTGTTTCAAAATGGCGGCCGATTAGAGATCTTATAACCAAAAATATTGTCTACCCTTAAGCACTTTTAAGAATAAAGTAAAAAAAAAAAAAAAAATGTATATCATTAAAACCTCTTCTTTATATATAGTTCTATTTCAATGAGTGTATTCATTATCGATAAAAAGATAAATATCATTCTTTTTTTTCTATTCATTTATATTTCCTTTTTATTCTATTATTTTATCATTGTCTCTAGTATTCATAATTCAGACGGCATCGTCATCGTCATCGCATAGAAAAATTAGTACGTTATTGTCTGTCGGTAGGTCGTAAGAGTAAATCAAGTACATAAATAGTACTAATTTGGGGCCTTGAGGGACTCCTGCTGAATGAACTTTGATGTTTGAAGTTTCAGAGTCCTGTTGAACAGAGAAACATCTGTCGGAAAGAAAAGTTTCATGATGAGATTATAAACAAAAAACGATAAATAAAGGCTTAGCGAAACCGGAGGTTCGACGCGGATAACACTAATATTATCTTCCTACACACTTCTCTCCAATGACCTCCATCCAAGGCCAAATCCTAACACAATCCTCCCAACTACGTTTTGGTTAACACTGGGGTCAACCCTAGGACGTACATTAGACGGTTTAGCGCTGATTATCCTTCAAGTGATTATTAGATGAGATTAGTTTCTGAAATTAAATATGTGGTACAATATCCCTAGTTGATACAGAACACATAAAATAATTTCGATAGTAATAAAAAAGTATATGCAGACATAGATCAAAAAGGTACTCATTATTATGAGTAAAACACCGTTACTGTGGGAGAGGGACATAAATAGAATAGAGGATGCATACACGGCCGTGTTAGGAGCATTTATATGATAGGATTTTTAGTAAATACAAACAAAAATCCTATTTATTTTTGGGTTTTATAAACAAAATTAATAAGAAATACAAAAGAAAATTCACTGGAGCTTTTCCTTTTCCCACATATGCAGTTTTACACAATAGTAAAAACGGTAATATGTCAGAACGGATCGATGAGTCTCCGATGTTTACCTTCGGCAATCACCCTACCATATCCAGAAAACTGTTGTTTTTTTTCTAGCCAAGGAAAAGCTCGTTTGCAGCTTAAAGTGGCCATTTCCGAAAAAGTTTCAGCACTGGACATCAATATCACCCGGTTTCCGTTTGTCTCCTCTTTTCAGCAGTTCTGTTTTCTACCTTCCACAAACGGGTGATTCACTGACCGAAATTCGATTAGTTCCCAATTTCTAACAAAAAGGATCCCTCCCCCTTCGTTGGCTTATAGTATCGATTTCGAATTCGAAATAATCGTTAAGCTTCTTCAATAATTCTATAAAACTAGAAATCTAAAATCGATAGACAGGCGGACAAAAAAGATATGTTATTCACCGATCGGTGGTAGGTAAGGAATTATATGGTGTCACTCAATAAAAACAATTTAGCTACAAATTGGAAAAGTTTTTGGAAACATGAAATATAGATATATGAAAACTAAAGTCTGGGGCTATAAACCTAGAAGATTTCAATTTCAATTTGAGAATTTAAAGTTTTATTCGAATCGGAAAATGTGCTTAGTAGTAGAAAATTTACAAAATGTCCGTCTTAAAGATGTTTGATGTCTATATAAGATTAGTTTCTTTGGTCTAATATCATATCATTATGTTGTTATTTTTTCTGGTAAATGAATAAAATTACGTCTTGTAATCAATAATTTGCCTGATACATATAACAGACAGATAATTTTTCACAGTTATAGTCATAGATAAGATTCCTCATGTAAATATCTTAAGATACGCCACGTCTTAGCACTCATTTGTCCGTAGTGCGAGAAGCTACAACGTTATCCACTTCTAGTCTAGTCAACGGAAATTATTCAAAAGGTATGTTTGCACCAGTTTTTAAAAATATGTAATTTTTTGAATAATGGACACCGAAAATAAACTAATAATTTAAATAAATAAACTAATATACACGTAATAATTAAAATCAATCTAAGAATTGTAAAAATACTGAAATTTTTAAAAACTTTTTTTTTTATTCTTCTTCCGTTGGCTAATTAATGACCATGATGATAGCGCCACTCTCATCGGTCTTTTTATTATTTGTTAAAATAAATTTATAGCGCTATAGTAAAACACAAAATAATATAATTTACTTATCTTTTATCAGAACGGTAATTATTAATGCATTAATATTTTTCAAATTTTGTAGAAAGTTGTTCTAATTTAGTTGGGAATTTTGGAAATTATACTTCCAAAATGATAACTTTTATTTTCCCAATTCAATGCATTTGTTAACGTTTCGGGCCATTGATTCCCATCTTCAGAACTAAGATCAATATCCAATTATTAATGCAGTTTTTAGTAGAGAAACAATTATTATTCTTTCTTTTTTTTTTTACCTTTTTTACCAACTAAAAAGGTAAACTGAATATATTAAAAAGTTTAACGTAGGTAAGTTGAATAAAACTGGTTCTTATTCTTATATATTTAAATATTGTACAGTTGAAAAGAAAATGATAATTAAAAGAAAATAAATGAAAACAATCTTCAATGATAATAAAGGCATAACGAATACGGGGGTTCGATAACAAAAACTTTTATTGCTATTATGAGAACGTATTTTTAAAAATTCCTATTATTTTTTTTTTTGTGAATAAGAATTTAATTTTAGTTTATAGCTTTTTTATGTTCAACCTCAAAACGTGCATTACAGTTTTTGATTAATGGAAATGATTGATTAAATATTAAAGAAATGACTAAATGAGTAAAATCTATATAATTAATAAAAATCTTGCGTACGTAGGTAGGTAGGCGTCCGTAGTCGTTGTTATGACAACTTCATTCCAGTGGAAACAGCACACACTTTATTAGGTTAAGTTTAGGTTAGCATTTATTAATTATTGCCACTTATTTCTCTATCAAGAGGGGAGAGGAGTTTATAACTTCAATTATTAGCTGTAGTCTTGGCGTTAATAACCTTAAAAACTACGGGTTAATAATATCTTTATTGTTATTGTATTTGATTAAGTTTGTGCAGCTATTGTTGTGTAGTATATCCCATTTTTTTTATTGAAACGAAGTGTAATCAATAAACATATATTACCTACATCATGTATATTTTAAAACCGTAATGTATAAATTTACATAGAAATATAAAAACTATACAACAATAATATTTTTTTTTAAACTATTTTCCAAAAATTAAAAAACATGATACAAAACGATAATACTAAATTAAAAAGAAATGGCGTTGTCACCTTTAACGCACAATAAAAAAAGAAAACTTGACAAATTTGTAAAACAGTTATTGGAAAAATTGGACGTTTCTATTTTTGTCAAAAGTATTTATTAAAAGATTTATCCAATTGTTTTCTAAGTATTCATAGTTTTCTTCATAGTACTTACAATTAAGTGTAAATTACCATAAAATATTTAATTTGATGTATTTTTTAGAGCTTTAGCATCTATTGAAAACTGTATAACCAACTCCCTCGTATCATTTGATTAATTTTTATTGTACTTGGTTTGATTAAACAAGACTCTTAATACAATGAACTTTCCCATTTAATCTAATTAGTTATGAAGGTGAATATTCAGGGCATTGTAAATAATATTGAAATTGGGATTAAATAGTAGGATATCGGCTTTAAATAGTAGGAATAAGTTTTTTTTTTTTAATTGAATAAGAAATAAGTAGGAGCCATTCGAGGAAAACAAATAAATATGTATCTATAACTCACTTATAGCTATTAAAAAATCAAGAATAATGATTGTTTGAGAGCAAAAATAATGAGTATTGCAATATATTAACAGCAAAAGCGGGGACCTGGTACCCCTAACGTGAGGTCAGCAGTGATTGAGGGGATAACGATCTCTGAGAGCTTTGACGCAATCCTCCCACCTACGTCTCGATCTGACCCTCCGACATTTCTCTGTGTATTCCCGGTTATATCTATATAAAGCGAAATCATCGCCGTTTAGCCATGTATCCTGTTCTATCCGTATTTATTTCAAGACCTAATTCTTTTGTCGCTTTCATCGAATTTGTTGAATTTAATTTAATAGTTTCCGCATCTTCGCCAAATAGTACCAAATTATTAGCGAAGAGAAATTAATTCTTCAATAACTGTTTCATACGATTAAAGAAAAAATTTTAATTGGCAAGCTGTTATAGATAACCAAATTGCAATTCGAACATTCACATGCACTATTCTTGAAGAGCAATACAAATATAATTTTTGACTAAAAGAACAACCACAGCTTAATATCATATGAAGAGGGCTTTGGAAAACTCGTGTCTATTATACTGCCTTGGTAACTTATCCACTTATATCGAAGCGATGCTAAAGCCATTCATAGTCGTGATCAAATTCATCCGCTGAATAGAAAAGCGATGGAAACACTCGACTCAATCATTAGGGTATATAAGAGGAGAAGGGGAGGGGGAGGTGGAGGATGGCAATGTAGCCATTTTGAGTCAATAGTCAACTGATATCTCAAATCCATGCCCGTAAAATAACACACGTTTACCTAATAGCCGCGGTTATCGAATAGGTAAGTAGGTAGGCCACAGAGCCAATAAGAGTAAAGTCAATTTTATTCAGCACGTTAATGGAGATAGGTGAAGGTTATTTTTTTAATTAAATAAAAAATCAAAATTCTTCTTTTATCAAAACATTTATCAATAATTACCAGTCACCAGATATAACTACAATTTATTAGCATTCAACTTATTAGTATTTTTACTTCCTTGTACTTAGTAAAGGAAGTATTGTAATCGCGAAAATTTTCGATTTTCAGATTTCAACGGAAATATCCATTTTGACCATCCCTGAATCCATTTTGACTAGTTTCGTTGTGGCGTCTATACGTACGTTCGTTCGTATTTCGCATAACTCAAAAACGGTTAGCCGTAGAAATTTGAAATTTTGTATTTAGGATTGCTGTAAAATCTTGTTGTGAACCTCTCTTTTTGGTCACTGCTTGATCACCGGAAGTGGTACTTTACTTGAAGGTCATAATTGATTTCCATTAAAAATTGTATTAAAATACTATGCAAAACTTCTCAAATTTAGTATTCATAAGTTATATATTGATTTAAATAACATACTAGATTTTGGTCTAAATTGGAAAACCGGAAGTGGTACTTTACTTGAAGGTCATAATAAGCTTACATCAAAAATTATATTTAAATTAAAAGAGAAATCATATGTTTTGGTAATAAAGGTTACAAACGCAGTTTGGTTTCCAATCCAATTAAAAATTTTTATTACTTGTTTTAAGTGTTAAAATTGAATGTAAAATGCTGGTTTTCCTCCCCATTTGTGAGATCAACAAGTCTGCAGCATGAGAATAAGATATTAGTTAAGTGGGTTTTTCCGCTTAAAATGTCGAAACTGTCGATTTTCAATGCTTTATCTCGAGATATTGAAAGTTTTAATGTTGTCACGGGAAACGAAGAAATCTCTTTGAAACTAGTTACCTACTGAAGGAAAACGCCATATAATAACGGAATGAGACCTCCAGAAACAAGAATGTGTCTGTGTGTGTGTGTGTGTCAATAGAAGAATGTCGCGACGTCGAGAATCGTTTTTAACGCAATCTTTGGAAACTAGTAACCAAATTGAGGATCACTTTTTGAGCCACCGATTTATAGTTTAATAGGCGTGCAAGGAAGTAATGTGTTGTCCACATCAGATATTTTTTTGTCTTTATCTGTCACTATCAGCAATAGGTTACATTAGAAGTGATGGATAGTCTACTTTAGTAATATATTAGGATCATATATCAATTTAGGTATCAGTTAGTGCAATAAAAAAATTAATAAATAAAATTAAAAAACGAAATTAAACTTTTCATTAACAAAATAACGAAAATAGCTTAATATAGGTTTTTACTAACTGAACTTATCGCTATACAATGTACTGCACTTGAATTATACTTATATCCGCCAAATAAAACTTGTTTCTTGAATCGCAACATATTAACTAAGAAAATGAAGCATAACTCTATAAATTATAGATACAAAAACAACCTTGAATTAAATATATAAATTTATCTTTAATAAAAGTCTATTAAATAATTTAAACTGGTTATATATATGTGTGTGTGTGTGTATATATATATATATATATATATATATATATATATATATATATATATATATATATATATATATATATATATATCCCCAATGCTCATGTAATTTTCATCCTTTTTCTATGATTGAAAACTTTTTTAATTATCATTTTTTTACTACTGCCAAAAAATATAGAAACTATATTTTTCAATATTTCCATATTTTGATGTCTTCTTTTACGGAGCCCAATAAAGTTATTAAATATGTATATGCCTGATGTGTTTTTTTTTTTGTGGATTTATGTACTTATGTGTACATACATCCTTAAAAATAAACTTTTTCCTCGAATCGTAACATATTCACAAAGGAAACGACGATATTAGACACACACACACTACAATTTTATTTTGGCAATGCTCATGTAATTTATATTGCATTTTACAAAATTTTCTATAATTAATTATATATATATATATATATATATATATATATATATATATATATATATATATATATATATATATACATACACACACGTATTAAAACTTAATTATCTAACTTCATTAGACTTTATAAAAGAGAACCATACATTTTTGGAAGAAATAAAATTTAAAAACTTTTATGATGAAAATGATAAAAATTACATGAGCATTGCCAAAATAAAATTGTAATAAGTACGTATTGTTTTTTGCATCTAAAATATATTCAAAAACTAGTTGACTTGTAGCAATGTATTATAATTTCAAGCACAAATAAAAGATAGTAAACAAACAAGAATTCTCAATAGAAAATGGTCGAAATCAAGTTTTCAATGCTACTCCAATCATGAAGTATAATATTATAGTGATTTATAAATACACGTGACATTTAATGATTGTTTATTTAATTTCACATTAATATTATTTATATTAGCATTTAAAAAATTAAAATTAAAACTCAATAATTTTAATTAATAGTAAAGTTTTTGAATAGAGGACGGACTTAAGAGACGGTTGGGTATGTTTTGCTGAATTAGGTAGGGCCTTAAGACAGAGGCTCAAAGACGGTCGGTACATTCAGCTACTTATCTTTCTTTGGACATAAAGGTTTCTGCTTTCTAGTGATCCCCGCCTTCCTCCAAAAATATCTAGTTAACCTCCTTATATTTAATCATGTTAAATTAATCATACTGAGAACGTGAGAACCCGAAATATCCCTCCAAAGCGATAGAACCATAAACGTCTCGATTGAAATTGTAAAATGTGTAAATGAAACGAAACTAATTTGAATGGAAATTTTATTTTATCACTAATTTCTCCCCTGGATTTCAGAGTAAGTAAAATTGTAACCGTTTCGAAATTAATTTTCCATACAAAAAAAAAACATGAAAAAATAAGGTTGGCGACGAGGGGCGTATAGTAGTGAGCACTGAATTCTTGAAGCTTTCCTCGATCTCTAAATCGGTCTGATTCTTCTTTTATCACATACTAACGCAATTATATTCTCTCGAATAACGTAAAAGTGGATTACCTTGCTCCAATGACATCAGAAAATTTGTGCTACCCACTGGTGGTAGAAAAAGGTGCGAAAGGGCTAGGAGGGAAAAATAATAACTATACTTTCCAATTGATGGGTGCAAAGTTTAATGGAAGTTAAGCATAGATTATCTGATATTTTTCTTCCTCCTCCGTTAAACAACTTGTCTCAAACTTATATTGCTGGATTGCTTCTTCTTGTAGTAAAAAGAAAAGTATGATCTCTAACCTGTTCAAAATCTATCTCTTAATAAGAAGCAAATGTCAGTTTTAGTTAACAATCTCTTCCTTAGTCATAATTGCCGAAAATATGACTGTGGGTAACTTTGCACCAGAAATTGGAGATACTTTGCTCCACTAAACGTGAAGGGGTATTGGGTGGGATAAGCGAATCATATATGATATCAATCACCAGAAAATTGATCAGGGTCCCTAAGTTGGATTTGGGAGCCATCAAAGGTGTAATAAATATTTTGTAAATTAAAAAAATATGTACATTTGGATTTATTTTGTTCTAAATTGATTCATACGAATTTCTATTTTGATATTTTTAATTATTTTTTAAATTATTCTAGTTTAATTTCAAGGGAAAATGTATATAAATTTTGAAAAAAGAAACATTGGCATTATTCATATAATTTTCAAAGAATTTTTTTTTTTTTATTCTTAATCTTACGTTCCCAGTAGTTTTCTCATTGATGGAGATGGCCTTAAATTGTACTAGCTATAGGTTCCCAGGAGTGTTTAATGAGTTTTAGAAAGTGTGCAAATTCTCCCAGCCTACTCATAAACTTTGCTCCACTTTTTGATAAAAACAAAAAAACAAACAAATATCAACACAGCGTAAACTAAGGACTTTTAATTTCATCTATATGTACTGTAATATTTTAACAAAATATTTAAATTATTTTTATTATTACTAAATACATAGATACACTAATTGACATTAAAATTACTTTAAAATGATCATATCCATGAAAGAGAAAAGTAGCCAAGTGGAGCAGTCAGAGATTGAATTGATTAAGATAAGCTTTCTAAGGTTTCAATTCTAACAGGTTTATATGAATAAGATTTTTTATTTTAAATTATTACAAAAATAAATATTCATGGTGATATAATGTTCCAATACTAACAATAATTAAATCTTTTAGTACTGTGAATTTCAAAAAGGTTTTAGGTTACCGATATGTATATGTCATTCGGAGTTTATTCAGTGTATTATTTGTATTTTTGGTTCCTCACTACCCAACTTTGGAAAGCTTTGTTGGATTCATGCATAAAACGAAAAAAAAATCCCAGAATCGAAACTTTCCACTAGCTTTTTACGTTTTAGACCATCAAGGAACAAATTTGATTCCCTGTCTTGTTTGTCTATCTACATTGAAATGTTTTTTTCCCCCTATGGCTAAGTATGACTCTTCGTTCATACGGGATTTTCGGTAGCAGTGGGATATTACGTGGGGGTATACGTGTGTAGTCAAATCCCTGTGGGGGTCATAACATCTACTACCGTTAATCCGATTATGATGAGATTTTTAGGAATCCCGCGTATTTTCCGTGACACACCTATATTTCGAAAACTGTTATCCGAGTCCGATTGGGCTCAAAATTAAAGGGAAGTCGGGGATTAGCGTCAAGTACCATTTTTATCAGATTTCATCCAATGCTTCCGCTTACAGATACACAAACGAATTTTTCTCAACAAACTATATTTCAAAAATGGCTCATCAGTTTTGGCCCAAAGTCGGAGGAAAGACGGGGATTAGTTTAAAAATGGTTTATAATAAATTTTATCAAAATCCATCCTCTAATTTCGCTTACGCATGTGCGAACATATTTTCCTTGCCACGCCTATATTTTGAAACTGTTCTTCCGATATTGCCAACAATTGAAGGGAAGTGGAGACATATAATATATACCAGTGTATTAATGGTCCAGTATCATTTTTACTAAATTGCATCTACTACTTTCGCTTACGAACGCGCAAACGTATTTTCCTTGCTATCTATATTTCGAAAATGGCTTGAGTATCAATTTTGTCAAGTTTCATTGACTATTTTTCGCTTATGCATGAGCTAACACATTTCCCTTGACCCGCTTATATTTTAAAAACGGCTCGTCCCGTAGATTTTATTCTCAAACCACAAATCATTGAACTTAAAACATATGTTAGCATGTACCAATAGAGATAGTGAGGAACCTATACTGACCTATTTGGCAGACTTTTTTTTCTTTTTGAGGCTATCACAACATAGCTTTTGGTAGTTTTTTTTCTTTACAAAATTCCTATTCAAGATTTATTTACCAACGGTTTATTTAATCAACTCCTAATTGAGTTCGACTAAATATGCCTTGCGTTATTCATCAAATAAACAACAATAAATAATTGAGGAGCTTTCTATCAAAAGTTAATATATCCACTTCTCAAAATCGATCATTTTTTTGACGAATCAATATTCTACGCCTAAAAATTATTCAGTTTATTTCAAATCTTAAATTTTCCTCTGTCAAATAGGTGATACAAATAAACACTTTCAATAAAACTTTGCCTTGTCTGCATGAGATGCCCCCATAATAATTTTCCAAAAGTGGATATATCGACTTTTGATAGAAAACTCTTCAATTCCTTTGATTAGTACATTATATCACCATTGAATAACTTTGAATATGTGTAATATTACTCAGGTTATTAAAGGCCCAAGCATATGATAGGGAGGGGGATGCAAAGTTTTGCAAAGCTCCATAGGCAATTATGGAATTAATTATTAAGTTGCAAAGGTACAAACTGGCTTAGAGATGGAGATGTTCTCTACCGCAATAATTATAAAGTTTAATGATAAGTAAGTTCCCTCAAATCACATCAATAATAATAACAAACTACTGATTGACAAGCATAAATTTTTTCTATAAATAAATAAATATATTTATATAAATAGTGATAGCAATATTCAGCGATGAAAACAGACATACAAATTTAATTTACGGCTTATTTTTTTTCATATACAAATATAAAGGTGAGTTCGCCAAATACTCTCCATGAATTTTTTTTTAAATTTTAGCATTAGAGTCGCATCTGGTTTGCAGCATGACCTCTCGCTGCATATTGGTGGATATTGCTTCAATCTCGTCCGGAATGCGTTGTTTGAGGGCTTGGATAGTTCTTGAGCGACCGGCCTCAAACACTCAAGCACCCCATAAAATGTCGCAAGCCGTTAAATCGAGAGAGCCAGGGGGCCAAGGAATATCTCCGTCTCAAGAAATTATAATTTTATATTATTATCGTAAAGTTTATGCGAAAGTAGTGTTTAGAATTGTATTTATTTTTTTTTAGCTCAAATGGCTATTCTTGTACTTTATATTTATAAATGAAACATTAACAAAAAAATAATAATTTTAAAAATAATGTAATTTAGAAAATATCCCGTTTCACTGCCTGTATTATGCATATTTGTATTATGACAAGTCTACCCGAGTGAAAACTCTTGCATTCGATATCTATCCTTCTAATCCCAAATACATGCGAAGTATAAGCGATATTATTGAAAAATGTTTATTCGTATAAACAATATAATATTACCAAGAAAATTTGTCTAGAACACACATTTGGTGAAGCTACATAGTTCATAATGACTACGTTGAAGTTCCAGTTTACTTAATAAGTAATCCCTTCACTTTAACAGTTCAGCAATAAGACTCAGCTATAGTATTTTCTATGGGTAGTTTTCATATTTAACAGAGCTCCTTTAGGGTTAGGTATGAGAAAGAATATACCATCTCCTCTATCATTTATAGAAACCTAAAAACAACATTTTATTTACAAAATAACGTTTTCATACTTATTAAAAAGTTTTTGTATATTTGTATACAGTCTCAAATTGCTTCCATAGATAAGAAGTTGTCATGACAACGGCACGTACGCAAGCTGCCCGTGCGGCCCTATATCGTGCGTTATCTCGAAAACAGTAGGTTTTAGGGTTTTAAAACGCTGGGCCATATGGTCAAGATGCCCGCGTCGAAAACATTAAAACCCAATACATCTCGTCTCGATCCGCCGACTCCCCATCGTCGGAGCTTTGAAACCTCCGTAGTTTTTCCACTACTTTTATTTGAACCCTAGGAAGAATTTAACAATTTAAACTAGAATTCATCACTTTTCCCTGAAATTCCATTTTTTTTTACACCTCATTCGTCAAAATCCATCGCTCCTGAGAGTCGGAAAAGGGATCTATACTACCGTATTATATATAGAGACGACGATTATTTGGCTTTCACATTGGAAAAAATATAATTATTGATATTCACTTATTATTAAACTACCTCCAATTTACCCCTAAGAAATTCGGTTTTATTAAGTAACATGCGTGATGTTCAACAAACGCATGAATTATTGTCTAAGGCCCTATTAAGAAGAAAAAAAATGTAACAGTCGGAAATAAACTTATTGATAATCCCAACCAGCTTAAAAAAACGGAAAATAAAGTATTAATGTATTTATTAATTAAAAATAAAAATTTGATGTCATTGAGTATTAAAATAAAAAAAAGGGATAAGGGGGAGATAGTAAAAAAATAACTTGAAAACATCTGATACGAGGATTCACAAGTTCAAATAACATCGAACAAAGCTCCTTGTAAAATCAAACATTTACAGAAACAACAAACACTTAGGGCTCGGGCTGAACAACACATACAAGCCAACCCATAGCAGTGCGAAGACCTCACTCAATCCTTTCAACTGCTAACTTCACAAGTACTACTTATCGGCTTAGCACAGGAATAAAATGCTACTTAGAATTAGGATGCATATATTTTTAAAATTTAAACTGTATTGTATGAATTTATATGACAACTGTGCCTTGAGGATACAATGAGGAATTTATGTGACATTATTTATGCGATATACAAATACATAATAAATTATCTAGTCAACTTTTATTTAAATATTTGGTTTATTCTATTAATAATGAGATGTCGTATGTCAATGAGCTCCAAACTTATTTTTTATTAACGTTTCGATCCTTATTATTAAATTGAAAAGAGAGGATCCCATTTTTTTTTTTAATGGAACAGAGATCGAGAGTTTAAGACTTAAAGATGTTTCAAATTCATTGACAATTAAGCTATGTATATATAGGGACAGTTAAATTATCTTTTCTTTGTATATAGAAATATGAAAACAACTTTATTCTGAAACGTAATATCCACAAAGGATACCTCAGGATAACAATATAGTACAGTTTAATGAATTAGATAGATATGCAAAACAGCAAAGAAATAAAATAGATATTATTTCTATATACCAGGAATTCAAAAAATGTATATAAATTTATGCATCAATAATGATTCAAACAGTAGTTATAGTAGAATCCCGCTTATCCATCCTATTCGGGACCGAGATATCGCCCGTTAAGCGGAAGAGTCGCTTAATCCAGTGTATAAAAAAAATTAAAAATTAATTTTATTCCCTCCGCCATGGCAACTTTAGCCATGTATATTAAATATTAATTTAGCTCATACATTGTGTAAAAAATAAAATGCATTACAAAAATCAATCTATAGGTCATATATATATATATTATTTATATAAATAAAATATAATAACCGTGAAACCTCTAATGTGTCAAAAATATGATTTTACATGACAAACGAAAAACTAATTCATAAGCAGTTTCCTAAAACACAATGTTATAACCTCATTAAACATTCCAACATGATAGGTAAATAACTGAGAAACCATTTATGTGAAGACTGTCTTGGAATGGTCACATGTGCGATTTCTGTTGCTCATTTGATAAACACAAACAATAGGAGGATTATTTTTAATCAATTTAAATTATACTAAGATTTTTTAAAGGATGAATGCTTTTCACCAGCACATAGAAGATAAAATATCAGTTTTAATAAAATCAAAATCACATAAATGATTTTTAGTCAAACGGGAGGTTTCATAGCGGCAATGAAGATACGTTGAAGTTAAATTTACAAGCCCAATTTACCATTAACTTTAAACAAAAATTTCTGTAGATACATGATTATATAAGTGTACAAACGATCGTTCAGTTTTTAGTTTCTCTCTTGAACAAACCAGAGGCAGAGTGCATCGACCACAAGTTCGGAAGATGGTTTTAAGTGTTCGTCTTGATGATAATGGGTCCATTGAAGAGCATTGTAAAGAAACGGACCCTGGATCTTTCCGATTTTCTTTTCCAATCCTTAACCGTTTTGTTCCCCACTCCAAAAATTTTAGAAATTTCACAGACACTAACACCTTTATCGTACTTTAGTAATGCTTCTAATTTATCTTTCAATGTCCCCAAAACTGTTTTTTTTTTTCTAGCTCAAACTAATTTTCTCACTACTAGAAGACATTTCTACTAAAGCTTTAACCCAGCAAAACAGAAAAACACAGTACACATTTGACTTCTGGCAGAATCTTTTTCATTAATTTTGATAAATCATGGCCTTATATTGTTTTATCAGGGGATAGCTTTCATGTTAATAATAATTTTACATATGACAACATCCTCACTCCCCCATGTCCCATTTCTTGAATTCTCAACATCGGTCACAATTTGGCAAGCAATTAATTTAACTATTGTCAACGTAATTATTCTATGGCGAATTTGCTTTTATTTTCTGAAAATACTGTGCTAGTTTGCACCCCTAATTTATTTTGATAGCGATAGGTTAGGTTTTTGGCAGCTAAACAAAACCGATGTAGAAAATTCAAGAAATGGGACATGGAGGGTGTGAGGATTTCAGAAAATCCGATTTTGTCTGACGATCCTCACTCCTTCACCTGCTTATAGAATAGAGAAAGTAAATGTATTCATAAATATTTGATGAATTTGTATTGTGGTTCTTCAGGTTTTATTAAGGATTTTGTATGGTGTAAATATGGAAGCTCTAAAGTTAATGCCTAATCAGTTAACAATGAATAAGCACAAAAACCACACTCTCTCACTTTTTATTGATAAAAAAAATTATTTCATGCAATATGTCTCTAATTCAGTTGCTTTATTAATACGCTAAAATTAATTTATCTCATATGCTTTGTAATAATTTAAATAAAATTAAGGAAACTGAAGATACTTCAATAAAACTACATATTTTATTTTAATTTTATTGTTATTATTTCCTTGTTATATTCCCTCATCCCCACTCCCTCACTCTGCTATGCTCACTCCCTCACTTTTGAAAATTGGAATATTTTGATTTATCATCCGTTCTAGAAACAATTACGACGGGGATATGTTGAAAACAGTATCTGAGACCCGATTAAAATCTATTAAAAATTAAAAAACGAAATTTCAGTGCTATCTGAAATAATGAGAAAATTATTATTATAGAAAATCTCCCTTCTTTCGAAGAATGACCCATGTGGAATTTTGGGATTGTGGTGTCTTATCCAGTATCAGAAGGGATTGACAGGATGTCTCAGTAATTAATAATCCAGCGTAAATGAAAGTAGGGGATGGAATTTGATATAGTTCATGCTGGACCAATTTTACACTAACCGCCAACATTCCTTCAACTTTGAGCCAAATAGGACTAGCCATTTTCGTAATATAGGTGTATATAGAAAAATACATGGGTGAAAGTAGTGGATGGAATTTGATATGACACAATCTAGGTAATCACCCGCACAATCCCTGAAAATTTTTCAAAATCGGATTAACGGTAGTAAGTGTTATGGCCGTCATATGAATTTAACTACAGAAGGCTGATACACAGACAGTCAGACACGGAACCAAATTTCTTCATTGATGTCTAAAAATAAAACGCGAGTGGAATTTTCGATTCTGCGGACAAAAAATGTTTATACTTCGTGCATGAAAAATAACACTAAAACATACTTTATTTGTGATTTTTTAAAAACATTAAATTTATAGCACAATTTCTTCATCAACTAATGACTTCAACTGACAATTATAAAATTACATTTGATAATTTCGACGATCAATTTCGTACAAGGTGAGCCAAGGTTAGTTCTCTCCTACCTAATGAATGATAATTTATCAAAGTTACTCACGAGTATTGGTACTAGAAGGTATATTTTAAATTTTAGCGTATTTTTTTTTTTTTTTTTTTAGTGGTTATATTGGGAAAAAGATTTCCCCCTCCCCCCCCTGTGGATCTGCCTCTGATTCTATAAAGTTTTGAATTCAACAGCTTATCTGGAATGTACAAGAAGAGTGGCCTTATTATATTTCTTATCCGTTCTTAAAGTACTTAGCCAATTCATTTTTAAACTTATATTCAAAGGAGGGTGAAATATCGCAAGGAAGAGGCGAGCCGGACAATCTTTTATATTGAAACCAATTTAATAAAGACAATGAAAGGAAGTGGAGCTTTGGAATTGGGTGGATTAGGTTAGGAGAGGCAGGAGTACACCAGGGGAGGCTCCAAAGGCAGATCCTCTAAATATTTGAGAGCCCCGGATCCTCGGATTGGCAACCCTACTCAAAATCCTCTTAACAATCCGGGAATTCTACTTAATTGCAATCCGAAATCCAGATCCATTTTCCTTCTTATGTATTCCTGTCTTTTATATCTAATTACCGCCTGCACTCACGCAGTGCCACAGATATCGAGGGCGTACTCGAATGCAAGAAAAGATATCACCCCACATAAGAAACGAGATATAAACAAAAAAGATAATTTTTATTCTCTAAAATTGTATTTATTTAAATCAATGTACTTAAATAAATTTCCTACGGGTTCTAAAAGGATCATAATATATGTCTTAGACCAACCTGTTAGAACCATCAAGAACAATACAACTGTATAAACAATTGCTCAACGACAATTACTTTCGAGGCTCACGCAACCTTCTCCACATTTTTTAAATCGAAATCTATTTACCTCTAGTATAAAAACCAAGTTTCGCTCCTGCAATTGGTTGATTTCGCGACAGTCGTTTGCGTTGCTATAGCCTAATATAGTTTTTACTATTTAAGTTGCTGGACCATGATTTTACAACATGACCTCCAGCAAAACAGTAATTTGGGACTGGTAACAAGCAATTTTTACTGCAAAATATTGCATGATTATTTGGCAATAAACAGACCAGCATAATACAAACCATTTAAGGTATGTTTTTAACATTATATATTTTCAAATGAATATATAATTTATCTTGTTCTATTGGCCCAGTTGCCCCGTGAATTTGGGGTACTGGACCATCCCAGGCTATATTCTATAAGAGCACTGCAGCAAATGTCTGGAGTAAGTGGACCTATTGTTGTGCTTTCAATTGATTTAGAAAAAATATTGGTATGATCAATTGTTTGATTTAAGAACTCATTCTGGATGTTATATCGGGACCATAATAAGGAGATTTGAAAAAAAGAGCAAAAAAATCCAAATAATAAGAAAAAGTAATGTACTTATAGATTTAATCCCAAGTAATTACAAAAAATTCAAAGAAACCACAATCTTGTATTTACAATTATTTCTTAAACTGTATTTCTTAAATATTATAGTTAAAATAATTTCTTTAACTGTATAAGTTTAAGTTAAATTAATATAAGTTAATTTTAGTATTTGAGAGGGCGTGTTTAATTATAATATTTTTTAATAATTTATTTACTTTGAGAAATATACAGTACAGTACAAGCGGTCTTGTGTACACGACAAGTCTTGATGTAACTAGGTTTCAACAAAACAAAAGGAAAAAAACATATTAGGCTACATGGTAGTTTATTTTGAATTGTTATATATTATTGGGGTAACGAGATCCTGGGATGGCCCAGTTACCCCTTTCTTGAAAAATTTATGGCGTAACTGGACCATTCCTGCCAGAAAAACAACAAAAACCTAAAAGTGCCAATTAGCATATTTATATATTAAATCATTCATTATGCTTACGCCTAACTAGTAACAAGGAAACATGTACTTGCCAAGAAATGATGCCGAACGGGTTAACGCGCTTGCAAAGGTGTATAGGTTGTGAAGTCGAATCCCGGTCCCGGCAATTAATTTAATTAATATTTGATTTAATTCCTCGGGCATTTAATCACCACTTCCCCCGAGTTTGTGAGGCCCAACAGGCTACAGACCGAGCGTAGGAGTGATGGCCCTACCCCGTGTACCTAAATCGTGAATCGCGTTTTGGTTTTCCAGGAGTTAAACAGCCGCACAGAGATTTGGTGCATGGACGGTCTGCTTCAGGGAAATTAATATAGGTCCTCGTGCGCCAGCTGACCCCGAACTGCCATAATCCGGGGATCTAGACCAATTGGTCACTATCCTTGTACCCGAGTGAGACGGTGGGAAAGATACTGCCATATTGGCCCTAAAGGGACCGGTAATGGAGCTATGGATAGCCTTCTGCTGCACCATGAAAGCCATGGTTCTTAGAAACGTGAGGATGGAAGAACCCCTCCAGGCTATTTGTGCTCCCGTAAGCAATAAATGCCCGTAAGAATACCACATCACGTGGCCTAAGATCTTCACGGTCTATAATGTCAACAGAAAAAAAAAAAAATATTGTGATTCAAATAACAGTTGGTAATAGCAATTTAAATTAATACTTAAACCCATTTCTACATAAGTCTCTACTTCGCCAGTTATGCCTTGATCATTTCCAGAGATTATAAATAAGTTCTTTTGGCACTTGACCTCTCTAATTTTCCTATTAAAAAATAAAATAAAAAAGCGTAGCTCATAATGAGTTGTGCTATCTAATTTATACTGAGCCCTTTTTTAATTATTCTTTTTTAGGATCTCGCG